>CAWUFW010001829.1:0-652500 GCA_963921515.1 Calotriton arnoldi
TACCATCAAGGACCTCTCTTTGGCGGTTTTATCATACTGGACCTTCTGGTGGGTTTGGGCTTGCTCCAAGTTAGTTTTTACAATGGCTCGCACTTGGTTAAGCTGCGTTTTCAGGCCGGCCACATAGTCTAACAGGGGTTTTGCGGTTTCTTTTTCCTTCTCCCATTCTTCTCCTGCTATGTCCATAAGGGTACGGGCGGTCTCCCGTATAGCAATTCAAAGGGAGAATAACCTAGGCCTTTTTGTTGCCCAGATCGTATGCCAAACAAGGCCAAGGGAAGCATATCCTCCTATTTTCGGGCTTCTAGGTTCAACATTTTCCTTAAAGTGAGTTTTAGGGTGGCATTGTAGCGCTCTACCAGCCCGTCTGTCTGGGGGTGGTAGGCGGCAGTGGGGATCTGCTTAATATTCAGCTGCTTACATACCTGTCTCATGAGTTTAAACGTAAAGGGCATACCCTGGTCAGTAAGGATTTCTTTCGGGAAACCTACAAGGGAAAAGATGTTGATCATAGCTTTGGCCACTTGAGTAGTGTTGGGCTGCCTAAGAGCTACAGCGTCGGGAAACCTGGTGGCATAATCTACCAGTACTAAGACGTAGCGGCAGCCGCTACGCGAGGGTAGAAGAGGACCAAGGATGTCCAACCCTACCCTAGAGAATGGTTCGCCAATCACGGGTAGGGGTTTTAAGGGTACCCGGGGCGGGGTGTAGCCACTGATTTTTTGGCAGATCGAACACTCTCTGCAATACTTCCGGACTTTTTGATAAATACCCGGCCAATAAAACCTTTCCAATATGGCTTTCTCTGTTTTTTCTCCCCCGAAATGCCCTCCCAACAGGTGGCTATGGGCCAAATATAGAACTTTCTCTCGAAAAGGAAGGGGTATCAATAACTGTACAGATTTATTTTTCCCCCTTTTCTATATAACAACCCCTTTTGGGTGAAGAATTGGGGACCTACTTGTAGAGGATCCTCCTGTTCGGTTGCTTGCTTCCAGGCTTCTTGTAGTGTGTTATCCTCTCGATGTGCAGAGCGGAAATTCCTGTCATGATCCCAAAGACTGGTGTTTGTGTGGGTTAGGAGGGCTGGAGTCCAGCTTTTCTTTTCCTTTCTTCTTTGCTGTCTACTCTTCCTGTCTTTTCCCCTGCTCCAACCCGGATCCGAGACTTGGGGAAAAAGGAGCCTCTTCTCTCCACTCGGCCCCTTCTTTCCAGGAGTAGGTTATGTATAAGGGGATAGTCTGTTCCCAAGACCACGGGTTCGGATAGGTGAGGAATGAGGCCCACTTTCATGTTCACAGGAGTTTGGGTCGGCTGATGTTGTATAGCAACATCGGTCATGGGGTAGGTTTTGATGTCCCCATGTATACACTGTATGATGACTACCCCTGTGGTGTGGCGCCCCCCCAGGGACAGCATGGGGTCTCATAACGCTCTGGCGACATCCCGTGTCAACCAGGGCATCTCTTGGTTCTCCATTAATGGCCACTTGTCGGTGAAAGGGATGGGTGCCCTCCCTTGGGGAACAATACAAGGCCCGAGTGTATCCTACCTCCATAGGTTCTTCCCTTTGGGGACATACTCGCGCAATATGCCCAAAAGCACCACAGTGAAAGCACTGTGGTCCTGAGGGAACAGGAAGTCGGGGAGCCGGGGTTATAGGGTTTGGTACTATAGTCACTGTCTCTGGCTTTCGAGGGTAGTGAGGGGGTCCGGGCGTTCTCATGGGGTGGTTCCCTGGTTGCTTCCAACTCCCTTCTTCTTTGCCCTTCTGTAACTCCTGAGCTCTGAAGTATGCGGCCGCGATCTCGACTGCTTTATCCAATGTCAGATCGGCGTGTTGGCAAACCCACCTTTGTATCGGAGGGTGCAGTGAAGTGAGGAACTGTTCTAAATAGATTTTCTCTAATATGGCTTCTTTGGGGGCGGTCAAGGGCTTTAGCCATCTGTCTGCTACATCTTTTATGCGATAGCACAGGGCTCTGGGGTTCCCTTGTGGTCCTTCCCGGATGTGCTGTAGCCTCATTCGATAGGTTTCGTCATCTATGCCCATGCGTTCGAGAATGCATCTCTTAATGTCCGGGATAGGGGGTGTTTCCGAGAGGATTGGCGGCCTGATAGGCTGAATGGAGATCCCCTGTTGGTAGCGGTCCTAAATACTGTCCCCACCTATCTTCTGGCCATAGGGCGGCTCTTGCCATTCTCTCAAAGTTAGAGAGGAAGAAATCCGGGTCCTCTCCTTGTACATACTTCTGGACTACCACAGAAGGAGGAGCCGTGAGCCCTCTGGGTTGTCCGAGCACCTCAGCTAACTTCCCTATGGTTGTTTCTTGAGTTTGTCCCTGTCCTGTGAGGGTCTTGTGCAGGGCTTGCCTCTCAGCTTCTGCGGTCTCTAGTAATCTAGCCATGATTTTCTCGAGTCTCTCCTGGCCCTCCACCATCTTGCTAACAACGGCCTCCATTTCCCCCGATCCCACTCCTGACACCTCCTGTCAGAGGGATGGGCGGAAACAGAAGCGAGGAGGTAATAGTGAGATTTATTGAAGGCACAAGACAACCCTATGGTAAGGGTGGGGAATAAAAGAATGCAGCTCTTCAGTCACACTGGATCAGTGAACCATAACACAGTCTTGACCGTTTCCAGAGGGCCACGTAGGTCGGCCAGTCGTAGGAGTTCTCGTCACTTCGGCGGCTGTCTGGTCCCGTCCCAAAGTTTAACTCAAAGAAAAACAAGAAAGCAAAGCAGCGGTCAGTATTCGGGCTCTCTTCAATACCAAGAGCTTCCACCACACCTCGAGAGGGATTGGCCAATGGATTGTGTGCAAGGAGAAGGAAAAGAAGAAACCAACGAAAAAAAAGTCACCTAGCCAATACTCTCATCAAAAGGACTGGGATTTCTCCAGTCTATGCCGTACCACTTCTATGTCTACAGGAAAGGTTTTATGCCATGCAATTGGAACAAGAGGGGGGGGCTTTTGGGAGTCACCGGGCTACTGACTCGTTTTCGGTCCCTCCCCCTCCTGCTTTCCCTCTGCCCAAATTACGTACCGCTTTCTGCCGCAACTCTCCTGAGTTGCGGCGGCTTCTGTGTGTCCTCCGGGATCCACCAGTCTTCGGACCACTTTTAGGGATTCTCTGCGTCTCCGTCTTCCTCTGTCCTCGCCTCCGCGACATCCTCGGGTCCACCGGCACTGCCTCTTCTCTCTCTCGCTCTCCGTCTTCCCAACGCTGCCCCTTCAGGTACGGCTTCTTCCGCTTTTATGGTCCAATCCTCCGTGTTCTCTCGTGCTCCTAATTGGTCGCCTGGTGTTTCCGGTCCGTCCCTCAACAGAGCGATCACTTCCGGGTCGATTATTCCGGGCTGTGTAACGAAGTGAAAGTCCTTTATTACTGTTGGCGACTCCTCCCCGCGTTCGCTGACTTCCTCCCCACTATGCCGGTAAGGGACCCATAAGGGGGGAACAGAGGTGATGCCGTGAGGGCCGACAGGGTTTAGGGGTGCTTCCTCACAGTCAGTCATATGTAATGAGTCCTATCAGCTTTTCAGAGGCACCAGACCAGTTGATAAGCTGACTAGTTTGCCATTATGCCACTATCTCTTTGGATGTACTGCAAATAATTATATCTGTATTTGCTGCTGTCACCAACAACCAAATGGGGAAAACCTAATTTTAAAAATGCCACAATCTTGGCATACAGTCCACACAAACAGGCCTTCTAAGGAAGAATCTTAGGAAGATGCTGTCCCCTAAATAGGCAGAACAATTGAACATTAAATAATGCTTCTTTATGAGTGGCTAATGACTTGCAGTCCATCTACTCAAAGCAATGCAAGTATCGATCTCTCTCAAAGAATACTTTCAATGAACACACGATTTAAATTAAATAAGGACAAATAAAGTTTTCAAAACATGCAATGAAGAGAATGTAGCATGAACACAAACTGTCAAATTTCCCATGCTACTGTGAGATAATGAAACCATAATTAGGCATAAAATGTACCAAAAAATCAAAGGCTTTCCGACAGATACGGAGGTACCTTAGCAACAAAAGGAGGAGGTTAGGTTTCAGTAACAAGAAAAACAAGTGCCCTCGGAAGACAGCGCCTAACATTTGACTTCGCTCTTTGAATGCCCAGCAAATGTGAAGAGACAAGAACATGATTTACAGGCCTGTTTATTACAGAAAATGAGTTTGTCTAAGAATTAATGGGTCTCCAACCTTTTCTGTACTGAGAGCTACTTATGTTCAATGAAACGCATTGAGAGCTACCAATATTATTAGCGTTGTATAATTTCAATTTTTACTATATGTATAGTAATTCAACCAAGCAAAAGCTTTCTAATTTAATAAGCTGGGCTGCACACAAGTGAGCTACTCAGAGGTTGCTGGAGAGCACAGTAGCTCATGAGCTATTGGTTGGAGACCCTGCAAACACTGCTTTCGCATAGGGAGATACAAACTCAAGCTGGACAGCCTCAAGCAAATAAAGTCAGCAAATGGGAAGCCAGAAAACGTGGGTTACCAACCACATATCCAATGGCAAGCGACGGGCAGAATGCATTCCCAGGTCAACTTTCTGAAACTCCACGAGATGTCCTTTACATCTACTGTCTGGTAGACTGCCACCCAAAAACTGTAGGCAACTAAATTTGGTGACAAGCAGCTTTGTTTTCACAGAATTTAGCTGGCCCTGATAAAGGTTGACTCCTGGAGGATCAAGGACATGATGGCTAAGTCTGAGCACAGGATTGCACCTAATCTCACCTACTGAGTGGCTGGGAGAGTGTATCCCTGTCTTTATGGCCCCTGTGGCCTGCTCACATCAGCTCCTACCAACTTCCACCCCAGGTACAAAGCCACAAAATGGGAATCTTCAGTGGGGAAATTTGCTACAGCCAGTTCCCCAGAGGGCTTCCTAAGCGGGCCTCTATTGCTTTGAGTCTCATTTCAATATTGCTATAAATTTGCTTCCTAGACATTGCATTTTTCTTTAGCTTTCTGCCTCCATTCTGTTAATTTCTCAACGCATCCCTCACTCCAACATTGTTATTAAATATATAGCGGAGGAATTCACTTATTTTTTGCCTCGAGTAGTAAACAAGAGTATATGTTAACGGCTACTGTTTTCTATTTTTACTTCTGCCTGAGAACTCCCTCGACCGTGTTTCAAAACTATCGAGTCTGTCCTGGGACGGAAACCTGATCTCTGGGTCTCGATGAAAGGCCAAAACGCGTGTTGCCTGAGGGCAGGAACGGTCATCAGAGGTTTCTTTGTCACTTTGTTAGTAAAAGAGTGTCCGTTCATGTGCGGGACATTTTCCAGTGGCGCGGGAAACTGAAACATGCCATTTGTGTCAACCACCATTTCGCTCCTCGCTTTCAATGCCTGCCTCGCTAGAACTAAGACTTTTGCACTGATTAGGAAAGCACAGAGGCTTCCGCTCTTGGCAAATGTAAATAGTCAACGTGAGGTTGTTTCATGAACAAAAAACAAGTTGGCAAGCGCCTGCTGCCCACTTCATCCCGCCGCCCCCACCGTCAGCACGCGCCTCTCACACGGCTCCGCTGGTGTCACTACAGGATGAGCTGGAAACGCACAACCGCGCCAGGCGGGAAGAGTTTATTGTCGCAAGCGATTCACAGTCCCACTCAAATCTATTGATAACTGTCGCCACGGAGACGCCAGCTGCGGCGGTGCGTTAAAGGTGTGCTGGCGCACCAGCAGGTGTCCTCAGCCGACAAGAAAAGATGGCAGGTGGGCCAGGGCTAGCCACCTTGTAAAGGAACGCGGCCACTTCGGCCCGGCATTATTGTGTCTTCCCGCCCAGAGTAACTGGACGATAACAAGCGGGCGCACGAGTACACAGGCTGTACAAGGGGCCCAGCGCCCCCTGCAGGTCAGTCTCAAACAAGGATTTTAATTGCAGCCATGTCTCACTAAGTCGCATTTTGGATCCGGGTATACTAGACACAAGTCCTTAGCAGAGCCCGACCTGGCCTACAGCAACGACCTGGCATTGTCTGCTCTGTGTCACGGACACACAGCCCTAGCAGCAAGGCCATGGCATAGCCGTTCTGCACAGAAGACAAAAAGTCACAGACATAAGGCCCAAGCAGAGCCCTTCCTGGTCACAAATGAGGTCGCATTAGAGGACTCCGTGGACCACAAGCATTTGACCCTGGCAAAACCCACTCTTGGTCACACAAAAGATCTTCGTGGTTTCCACGGTGGGCCACATATAGTAAGTCACTGCCAAGCTGAGCCAGAAACAAGGCCCTGGCAAAGCCGTTCTCGATCACAGACAGACCCAAGGCCCTACACAGAGCCCACATGGATGGCAGACATATGGACTACACAGAGCCTGTGGTGGCCTCCAGATGGAGCGGTAGTAGAACCCACCAGAAGGCCCTGGCAGAGCATACTCTGGTTCAACACAAGGCGATGGCAAAAAGACTCCGGATCACTGACCATACCTCAGTAGGCCTGTCACAGGTCACAGTAAGGGACTTGGAAGAGCCTACTGTAAGCCATAGACACTAGGCCCTTCAGGGCCCAGCCTGTGTCACAGGTGACGTCTTAGCAGAGCCTGCTCCAGGTTTTAGGCACAAGGTTCCAGCAGAGCCAAACCTGGGCCCCAGTGTAGGCCCTGCCTCAGTCCACTCTGGGTCACAGACACAATGCCCTAGCAGGGCACTCATGGATCATAGACACGCAAGGTCGTAGTACCATAACGGAGCCCACCATGCATCACAACACAAGTCCCCTAGCAAAGCCTGTAGCGGCCCTCACTCTGGATGAACACAAGTCACTGGCAGAGTCCAGTGTTGATCAAGGAAGGGCCTGACAGATTCCACCCTGGTTCACAAATACAAGCCTGGTGCAGAAATTGCTATTTTGATTCAGAAGCTACGATTGTGTAGCAGTAGGAAAGCTCAGCTTGGTGCCAGTTAATGTGAGACCCCATGAGGCTATAGTACCTTCGGGGGAGCGTAGCCTGTCAGTGGGTGTGGGAACCATGAATCTGTACAACTGAAGAGCACAGCTTGTCGTCAGTGAGAGCTTAACCAGGGAGACTCCCAAGAGACAACCTCATGGTCTTTTAGCCCTGCTTGTACCGAGGGGAAGGCAGCATGTTTTTGGCACTCATGCTTGGCGTTGAGAGAGGATGTTGTTAAAGCTCAGCCCAGATAGCGTTTGAGTTTCCGCAGCAGCCTAGAAGATTCCCCGATGGAGTCAGGCTCTTCCACGCACAGCACCGGGTTGCAAAGTAGGCTGGTGAAATGTAGAAGCATGGAGGAAAGAAAGAAGTTCAGCATAAGACTATTCTTATGCCTGCTCTTTCTAGGAATCACCGTTAACATGAACAAGTAGGTGTGGCTAGGCTTAAATCCATTCCTATCCAACTTGGTCACCTCTCTAGTGTTTGTTGTCAAAGTTTCCCAGTCTATAGTTATGCGAGATCTCACATTGATGTCAGCGAATATGCAGCCCATGAATCTGTAGTGCTGTGTAGAGTGCACCTTTTATCAGTGAGTGCAGAACCAATTAAGCTGTGGTGCTGGGGATTGTGCACCTTTTGTCAGTGAGTGTGTGTGAGAAAATAGGTTTTTGATTGAGCGGAGTGGAAACCCTTCTCAAGCAACAATCACAATCCTTGTCAGGGTGAACCATAAAAGTCATTAAATTAATCAGTGCTTAACGCTGTGATAGCTTGGCACAAAAGCAGTCAGGCGTAACTAGGAGACAATGTGTAAAATATTTATGCAGCACACAAACAGTAATAAAATGAAAACGCAGCACAATAAAAATCCCAGACCAATTTAGAACATGCATTTGCAAAGCCAGTAGGTTTCGTCTATGAGAAATCTATTGGTTTTGTCAATGTTTTGTTTTTACATGGATTAAAGAAAAATAAAAAAATCACTATATATATATATATATTGACCCCATTATAGGCATGGATAAACCCAAAAACCCACTGATCGCATACAAAAGAGCTGACTCGATCCGTGACCGGTTGGTACACAGTGATGTGAGAATAGAAAAGAAAACCTGGCTTCGTCCTATTGAGGGCTTTTTCCGCCGTAGTAAGGGTAAAGCCTGCAAAAACGGGGAAAATCCCAAAGAATTCAGTATCAATAACAGATCCCAGAAGATCAAAGAGCATTACACTTGCAAGAGTGATTTTGTAGTATACACCATAAAGTGTGGTTGTGGTAAAATGTATGCAGGCAGCACTACCCTACAGGTACATAGACGCATCTTACAACATTTAAGAGCAGTCAAGAATAATGACCAAAGCTATGCGCTAGCCAAACACTGTCATACATGCCAGAACAATGATACTAAGAACATCAAGTATAGTGTGATTGATGGAATAAAAAGTGATGAAAGAAGAGGGGACAGAGAAAAAAGACTCAGGATACTAGAATCCAAATACATCTTGGCATTAGACAGCACTGAACCTAAAGGGCTCAATGCAGATGAGGAACTGTATGTTCACCTTTGACTACTAAAGTGTTTAAATTCTGAATGTGCTTTATTTTGGAGGAAATTTGTGATTGTCCGGAACTGCAAGCAGTTTGAATTAGTTCCATTTTGAGTAGAATGCATTTAGAATACCTTTTTAGGTCTCGCCTACGCAGCGCGCATGCGCTGCATAGGAGGAGACCTCTTGAAATCGATTCGGTTTTTCGCCCAAAAACGTGCACGCATTGCATTGCTTTCAATGGCAACGCGTGCACGTTTGGCGATTCCCTTGCGGAAGCGAGCTTTGAAACCATATGTTTGTAATTAACTTGCAAACAGATGGTGCCCCTGCTCACTCCCGCAAGGGAAACAGGCGCAGGCCCCCTCCTCTCTCCCCTCCCCCACACACACGGCATTGTCTGCCTTCACACATGGCACAGACTTCCCTAGATAAAGGCATTGGTAATTATGATAAACGTGGCTCGTTGTTTAAAAAGGCGGGCGAGTTCTTTTAAGCGTGGTTTAATAAAAAAGCTGCAATTCGATGAAATCTCACACTCGTGAATCAGTGCGCACACTGCACAGGCGTGGCATCATTGTCTTCGAATACAGGTTTCTAAACACTTTCTGTTTCTTTGGGGAATGGCCAACCCGATAAAACTGGTCCTTAATTAAGTTCCCAATTTGGATTATACGCTATAGCGATTTCCAAAGGCGCAAAATCAGCTTACAATGTTTATAAATGTAAATATGGAGATTTTAAATAGCTGAGCGCCTGCTTTGCGCTTATTTCGGACGTACACAAATCTGCTAAACTGGGTCCATCGACGATCACACACGGATCCAGTGGGGAAGCTGGGATCGTCCTCGGATCTCCCAGTCCCCAGAGTCACTGCTCAGCTATCTGCCCATCTCACGCTGGGATCGTGTTTCTGGTCTTATTGCTGTGAGCTGACACATGTTTGCACATTGTTGGAGACTTGTGACACATTATTTAAGAGGTGTCCCCGTACACCGCGAGTTTACCACCCTGCACAGCAGTTCATACGGGTGCTTCACAGCACGCACCTCAGCATGAGGTTTAGCAAATCGCACAAAATCCGAAATAAAGTGCTTTCTCCCCAAAATGAGCAACACCCGACAGACTGTTGCCTCGGTTAAAATCACGTATTTTTTTTTAAACTTTGAGAACATTGAGAAACAGTAACCGAACCCTGGCGTCCTCGGCATCATGCATAGAAGAAAAGCGTTAAATTACCACAAATAACAAGAGCTTTTTAAAAATTCTATTCTCAGCCATCTTTTGGTCACAACAATGTCAACAATAATACCCTCCCCCTATCCAAAAGATACTGCGAGGAGAGCCCATTGCCATTAAAGTGCGCCACTTAATTCATTTACTCTCTTTTATAATTTAATGTAGTTCTCGTGTTCTGTCTGCCTTACGAAGCGCTGCCGTTGTCGGAGACTGCTTCAAAGCGCTTCGATGACTATAAAAATGAAAATAACAATCCGTGGTACCGACAGACCTGGCCGCGAGGACGTGTCGCTGGCAGACGGGGCCGTGAATCACCGGAAAACTAGGGCTGCCTCGGCGGCGGGTGACACGAAGCAGCTCTGGGGGCTCTTCCGCAGGGGGGCGAGGGCACAGCAGGCTTTACAGGTACTAAGTGGCCCCCATTCTTTCACTCCGCGCACATGTGCTTTCTGTATCAGAGACACAGTGGAACATGTAAAACCATCGCCCACAGCGAAAAACTCACTCAAAACAAGCACAACAGCCCCAGCTTTCTTATTGCAAGGTGCAGATAGGACGGTGTGTGGTCTGCACGGTCTTAAAGCGTTAGTGCGGTGCTGTACCAGGGCGATGCAGCCGGGACCAACATTTTCATATATGTTCTAAGGCTAATGGTGATCAGCGTCTCTTCCAGCAGGTTTAGCTGCAGGGTTCACCTGAACCTAAGAGGGAGCCCCGCAGGGCAGATCTCCGGTGGGGATCGCACGTGTGACTTGCCGCGGGCGCCCAGGGAGATCACACACCGGATGCTCAGGTCAGGTGACTTCCTGCGTGTGACCTTCCGCAGACCAGCAGCCCCCACAGCTGAACCCCTTTTTTTGCAGCAGGGCTTCACGAGACGCACCTTGAGGGCGCACAGGAGGTGGCACAACTCCTTTAAAACCACTTTCATACATTGAGCGGTGCAGCAAAACAGATAACACAACACCCCCGTACACAAACTAAAACCACAGACTCTTCTTGATAATGCAGAGATATAATACTGGATTTATTTGGGGGGCGCCAGCCTACTATCTGGTTTACTTACAGCAATAGCGTGGTCTGAGCAGGGAGTCGCGCAGCTCCTCATGCTGCATCCTGTGTCTGCGCTGATGCTTCTGCCAAAACTTCAGCAGTTGAACGGCCGCGCCTCCGGTGTATCTGCCCTTGGCTGCAGGACGGGCTATCAGAAAGACAGGTTGCACATCATTTGGGCCAGTGGTGTACGTGTGGCAGGTTTTTTTCAAAGAATCTAGGCTCCTCTTTGAGGAAGGTCTAAGGTACTGTTTACGAGGCTTTGAAGTTTATTATTTGGGACATGGAATACCTGTCAATGTTCTGTAGGGTAGGCGAGCTATTGGTTCAAATATGTCATTCTCTTTTCTACCATTTGTGCCCTGAGGCAAAGGCTTTTTGATTTGCTAGGTTCAACAAATCACGTTGCAAAACTCAAAATCAGCCATGTGACAAAACTATGGCAAACAAAACTAGCATCAGGGTACACACCTGCCCTTATCTAAAGGCCCACCATTGAGTCACTAAGACCACCCCTTAAGAAAACAAGCATTGGCATAGCCAATAGGTCTCGCCTTTGGGTCTTTATAAGTGTTTAGTTATCCAGCACAATATCCTTGGTGCAACAACATCAACTGTTGCATGGATAAACACTTATAAGGTCCCAAAGGCGAGACCTATTGGCTATGCCAATGCTTGTTTTCTTAGTTGGTGATTTGTCAACTAATGTTTTTATTATATGTGTTTTATTTTTGCAGATTTTAGAGATTGCGTGTGCATTCAGAGTAGACATGAAGATCAGAGAGAATCTAGTGAAGCCACTGCCCTCTTGGGCTTGAAGCCACCGTCTAGCTATGGGTCTAGTAAGATTGACGTTCACTCATGAGCCATAAAATTTGAGAGCTTTGAGTAGTGGTGTGTTTAGAAGATTTCTAGAATATATGGATGTTTTATTTTTTGTATTGACCGGACTTATGACTGACACCACTATGCCACAATCTTTGATTGTTCTATCCGTTACTTATTGTTTTGATCAATTATTTATTTTTGCCCACTTGGGCGTCATTGATAACTTTTCCATGTCTATGAATTATTTTGCCCTGCAATGTGTACGATGACATAAATACACTCCAAAATGGAGACTCACTTGTTGATGAAGGCGAGAAGCCGAAACGCGTCCTGTGAGACCGTTCTTGTGTTGGAAACTGACCCGTGAATAAACCACTTGGAAAAGCATTGAGTGCCCTACCTTCGTTATTGTATAGCAGAAGGAATTTGGCGGTCGCCACTAGATAGTTATAGTTAGGTCTGCTTTTCCATATAAAGAGCGTTTTTTTGTTTGCTAATAACTTTGACTTGTTTGACGAATCTTCACAAAACTTTCCCAAAAAAAGTTCATCCACCTCTGCTCCTTTCTGTAAAGTTTCGGGGTGATCCATCAAGCAGGGGCAAGAAAAAAGGGGGGTCCCAAAACACAAAATCCCCATGCATTTTCCATAGACTTCTTTAGACAAGGCTACAGCAAGAACTGCTGAACAGAATTACACTAAATTTGGCACAAAGCTAGATGGGGCTCCCGGGGCCATTAATGGCTCATGCGCAGCCCCATTCCCTTTAAGTAAACTGCCTTGGGGGTGGGCTCCCCAGGGCCTTTAATGGCTCAGGGAATGAGGCAGCGCAGCTCCCCCTCCCTTCCCGAGAATCCAAAGTCCTTGAGGAAGCCATCCCTGGGGCCAAAAGCTTACAAAATGGAGAGGGGGCCATGCTGACCCCTCCCGAGCCATTAACGCCCCGGGGAGCCCCCCCCCATATCAGATTACTTAAAGGGAGTGGGGGCGCACGTCCCTGCTCTCCCTGAGCCCCGGGGACCGCAACCCTAGGGCTGGCTCTTTCAGGGCCGAACTGGGAACTGAAACAAGCCCTGGCAATCAGCTGGGTGGGTGAGGTGCGAATGGGAAGCACCACTCCCGCTACCGCTTTTGTTACAGGTGGCCAATATTGAAGCACTGCTGAAAAACCGGCCACCCGTAACAAAACCGGCCCCCAGGGGTCCAAAACCGGTCCCCATCCTTCCGGCGCACCGGGGAAATGCCCGGTGCCTGCTACTACCAGTCCGGCCCTGGGCTCAGTAGCTATAAACCGGGAGGCCCACCCTCTGGACCTAGCGGCTTCCCTACCCACACCCGCACCTGTGTTTGCTCCCGCTTGGTGGGAGCATTTTTAAATTTCCCGCAAAACGAGAGCAAACACGAAGCTGGAGCAAACACCAAGTCCACTCCCAGCGGGCGGGAGCTTCAAAAATGCTCCCGCCCACTGGGAGCGGACTTTTGATCTGTTTCCCTGCCCATACTGAAGCGGGCAGTGAAACAGATCAAAAGATTGCTCCTGCCCAAAAGGGAGCAGCATTAGGTGCTGCTCCCTCCAGGAAGGAGCAATGCCAGCTCCCGCTGTATGCGGGGAGCTGGCTGGGGCTGCGGGGGCCTTGGGGCTCCCCCCACAGCCCACAAAGAGAGTATGATGGGTGCCCTGGGTGGGCATCAGGGCACCCAGCTTTATCTGTGCTGGGTTCCAGGGGATGGGGTCCCCGCAGCCGAAATCGGCCTGAGGAGGGGGGTTGTGTGCCCCTCCCCCTCAAAACGACACCGGTCCCCGGAGTCCCTGCGGCCGGTCAGCAAAATTACACCAGGGTGTGGGGATACGATTGTCAGGGCAGAAATCAGCACAGGGAGGGGTGCCGCAATCCCCCCTTCCCTCTGAAAAGGACGCTGGGCCCTGGAGGATTGTTTATTCTCTGTACCATACTGTTTGCAGACAGTGAAACTCTTATGAGAAATGCACCACTGAGTATAAAAAAGTATCTACTAAGCACAGTGTACACTCTATGCAAAACTTGTTCAAAGAGCGATTATTTACTTAAAATAACCAAGGACTGAAGGTACTAAAGATCATGCTACCTGAAACCTTCATACTGTGGTGAAAACTTTACAGATAGCCCATCTTCTGAAGCAAAACAAGCATGTGTACATAGGTTCTGGTGCACACAGTCTTCTATGTTAAGTAGAAATTTTCAGGCTGAGACGATTTTGTCTAATAACTTAAGGCTGCTTACAATACTTAGTATGTAGAATCTTTGCTTTGATGGAAACTTTTTCTGCAGTACCAAAAACTGGTGTGTAACTTACTGTTACCTGCACCCAGAGTTATTCTTCAATACAAACATTTCTAACGTTTTCAATACCTCTACACACCTGTGATGCATTAGGAGCACGTGTCATATATATATATATATATATATATATATATACATATATATATATATATATATACTGTAACACATTCTGATCCTGTAGGCAGACCTTCATCTGGCACGTGAGGAAGTGTAAAAAAACCCAATAGAAATAGACAAAATGCTGTGTGCATGTCCAACAAGCAGTCTATGCTTAAGGGTCTTTGGCGTGCCAAAGACAGAAAGTGCAGGAAAAGGGCTTGAATGGGTACAGGGGAATGGAGAACCAAGCTGTGGAGTATCATTGGAAGGGGAATGGAATGTAATCACTGTACCACAGTAATTTTAAAACTTGTGTCTTGTCTTGCTTTGCACCGAAGTTGGTTAATTCTCTTGATAAAAAAGCAAAGATGCTGAAGCCAGTGAAGCAAGTAAACAGGAGTAAAGAGTTTCTGTTATAAACATTTAACCCCTTTAATCCGATTTCTTTTTGTGAAAACCTTGATGACATGCGATTCTATGTCACCTTAGATCATCTGCGCATAAAAAAGGAGGGACGTAACCCCTGTGTATATACCAGCAGGTTCCACTGATTTCAGGTCTGCAGATGAAGGGCCGGTAAAAAGAACGAGAGAAAAACATCAATAAAAAAGTATATATATAATATAAAGAGAGAGAGAGGTAGTAAAGGTGTATGTATTTCTGCAAGATAAATAACTTGTTTTGAGAATACAGTGGCCATGCATTTCAGTGACATATTTGGAAATCAAGTCATTTCTGAGAAATGACTGGGAATGAGAAACAAAGCTCTAATTCAAATCTTCCGCATGACTCTCTTTCCATAAGCATGAGCCAGAACAAACAAAACAGGTTCCAGTACAAAGTGTGTATTTGTAAAATGCCTTTGAAGGCATCCAGTTATTGCATCAGTCCTTTACATAATGCATGCAGCAGACTGAATGAACGTCTGGCTAGCAATAATTGGTATTATTACCACCCAATTCAATGTTCTCACTTGATTGACCTCAGAAGGGATGAACCAGGATTTGAACTTGTCACCTGTAACTTGACGCTCAACTCACTGAGCTATCTTACCCCACCTCATTAAATAGCGTCTTCCGTTCTACAGTCATGCGCCGAAGAAAGACTTGCCTCGCTAAATACAACTGCATTGGAAAGTCACATCCTTTTACATTATTCACAGGACTAGTTGAACAAGAGCTATAGCTCATACGAGTGAGAGAGTTTCAGGCATCAAGGCGTTGAGCTACGGGTATCATGTGAGTGTTTGCTATTAACCTCTGTTTATCTGCATACCGCTTTACTTACTTGCAAGCTACATTTTTTATTAGGGGCTGCTTATAGACTGTACATTTTATAACCTTAATGGACTGCCATTGTGAAAGTGGGGTAAGCAAGATACTACAGCGTACTTAAGAGTATGGCTTAAAGTAAAAACATTTACAAAGTGTATGCCGGTGTCAATGCTTGCTGCATCACAGCGTTGTTTTTTTAAAGTTTTTTTTTTACTGTAAGCGGGGTGAAAGTGAGGGAATGAAGACATGCACTCAAAGAGTGCATGCCGAAAAAGTTTTTTTTTAAAAGAGTGCCTGCACTGCAGGAGCCTGCAGTGTAAGGACACTGGCTACCAGAAGTAGTACTTGGTCCAGGCTCCACTGCAGGACTAAGACTCAACTCGAAGCCCAGGAGAAGACTGAGGCAAGGAGAAGGTGCTGACCAATAATAAGCAAGGAAACGAGTGATGTGGGAGCCAGCCAATTGTAGGTAAAAGGTAACAAATGGGTGAGCTTTAAGCCCTTTTAAAAAAAAATTAAAATACAAGAGATTTTGCAAACACAGCGCAAGCGATGTGCAGGCAAAACCTAAAAACAGAGTAAAATTTCATTAAAATGATACCAAAATGACAAAAATCTAATCAATGGAACCAGAGATGATCAATTTTTTAAAGGTTTAAGTACAAAATAGTGCCAAAAAGCAGAAAGCGTTAATTGGGGGCATCTGGTAAAGCTAGACTGAGACAAAGCCACAAGTTCAGGCCGACCGCATTGGACTGGGGCGGGATACAGGAACCAGGTTAGTCCCGCAGAAAAAGCTACCTTCTCAAAGTGTGGCACACAGAGTTCAAAACTTCAAGATTTCACAGGAGGCGCCCAACTGATGCCAATCAAGGGTCCAGGACCTGGGGAGACATCTCTTCAGGATTAGAAATTCACGCCAGCAGGGCTCAGGCAGGCCCAGTTGCAGGTCCAGTTGCAGCAGGTCAGCTGGACAGTTGCAGGGAGGCCGCTGGAGCTTGTCCTGTCCCTGTAGCTCAGAACAGGATGTCAGCCTACTGACCCCTGGAGTCACTCTTGGTAGTCCTGAGTTCAAGGAGGTGGTCCTCTCTCCTTCAAGCAGAAAGGCAGGCCTCAGACAGCAGGGCAATCCTCTGAAGAACAAGGCAGGACTCAAGCAGCAGGGCAGTCCTTTGAAAAACAAGGCAGGCCTCAAGTAGCAACGCAGTCTTCTGTAGTGCAAGCCAGTCCTTCTGTATGTAGTCTACAGCAGGTCCAGTAGTGTCCTGAAGAGTTGGTCTAAGGGCCCACTATTTATACCTGGTGTCAGCTTTCAAGGGAAAGAAAACTCTGAAGTTCCCACCTCCTTCACCTGACAGATGGTTCGGGAATTTCCTTCCTCCCTGCCCAGGTCTCAAAATGTCTTGGGTAACAAAATCCTGATGTCAAGTTCTTTGTGAGTGTGCTGAGGCAGCTCCTCTGAAATGTAATTGGGGCAGGAAACACCTCCGGACCTCCCATTCTGGCAGACTGGCCCTCTTCCAGTAACACCCAGGTCCTATTGTTCACTGTCTGAGCCCAATACACATTCCTGCTTAGGTGTGGGGGGGTGGGGGAGTTCGGAGGGGGCGGGGGGCAATCTACAGTCTTAGACAGTTGGAAAATCCTAGAAGGCCTCAGAAGGTTTAGGGCAGGAAAATGCCAACTTTCTAAAAGTGGCATTTTCAAAAATGTAATCTAAAATCCGACTTTATCACTAAAGAGGATTTTAAATTAGAATTCATTTGAGTCCAAAGAGGATATTTCTACCTGCTCCCTGCTCCCAATAAAAAATTTGCTTTTATTAAATGTAAAACAGAAACAGTTACCCAATATTATCCTATGGGAGAGGTAGGCCTCACAGTAGTGAAAAACGAATTTGAGAGTCTTTCACTACCAGTACATGTAAAACTTAAAAACGCATGTCCCACTTTTTAAATGCAATGCACCCTGCCCTATGGGGTGTTTATGGCCTACTTTAGAGTCTGCTTATATGAATTAAAAAGCGAGGTTTAAACCGGGCAAAGGGTTCACTTTGCCAGGTTGAATTGCCAGTTTAAAAATGCACACAGGCTGCAATGGCAGGCCTGAGATATGTTTTAAAAGGCTACTTAAGCAGGTGGCACAATAAGTACTGCAGGCCCACAAGTAGCATTTAATTTATAGGACCTGTGTGCATGTAGTACCACTTTACTAGGGACTACAAGTAAATTTAATGCGCCAATTGGTTGTAAGCCAATTTTACCATGTTTGAAGGAGAGAGCACAAGCACCTTAGAACTGGCTAGCTGTAGTAAAGTGAGCAGAGTCCTAAAAGCCAACAAAAACATGTTCATAAAACAAGAGGGGTGAAGGCAAAATGTTTGGGGAACACACTGCAGAGAGAGCCAAGTCCAACGGTGTGGAGCCCAAAAGCTTGTATTAAAGACGGAGCATAAGGCTGCAGAGCTGGTATAGAGCTCAGCTTTGTGGTTGGGAATGCATGTCCCAAAACACTGTATCACAGGAAAGCAGTGATTAGGTGGGAGCTAATTCTCACACACTCGTAAATTCAGGGGGGGCTGAAGAATCACACGTATTTATAAAGCTTTTTATGTAGTGCACTAACACCCAGCAGGTTTTTTTGACCAAAAACATATTGTGCCTCATGTCTCACTCCACTGTACACAGACAGCAGATTGCTGATTAGGCTATATTTTGTTGGCATTTTCTATTTGATGGCAGCATAATCCTTTTAAGGCCAGGAATACTCAAACTAAGGCCAGGGGGCGGCTTGATCCTCTCCTGACCTTTACTTGTGGCCCACCAGTGAACAGAAGCATAGGGCTGCTGTTTACTTGACCGAACACTAACATACAGAAAGATGTTATACAAATGGCCATCACTTAAGAAGGTCTCATGTGGCACTTATCTTTAGTAACACCTTCATTTTTAAAGACATCTTGCAATAAATATTTAAAAATATGGTGAAGTCTTTTCAAAAAGTGTAGTTCATTAACATGCAGAAGTGTTTCACCTAAGTACATCAGATATTGCGGCACTGAGAGGCATTTATTAAAAGTAATAGTTTTTAAACATGAACTTCGAAACGTGCATCCACCTACCCTAGGGCTAGAGCTAGGTCCAAAACCCACAGCCACTGACCACGCAAGAAATCCAGGGATCATCCTAGATGACAAGCTCAACAGGACAGTTCAAGTCAACGCAGTGTTCACCTACTGCTTCCACATCCTATGCATGCTGCGAAGGATCTTCAAATGGTGGCCTCAGAACACCAGACGGACCGTCATGCATGCACTCATCACCAGCAGGTTTGACTATGGCAACACTCTCTACGCAGGAATCTCCAAACAACTCCTACACAGACCATCCAGAACACTGCAGCAAGACTTATACTTGACCTCCAACGCCGCACCCACATTATACCACACCTCGGGAAGCTTCACTGGCTCCCCATTCACAAATGCAGCCACTTCAAACGTCTCAGGCACACAGAGAAAGTCCTGCTCAACACAGGAGCAGAATACCTGAACAACCGTCTACACTTTCACCAAGCCACCAGACACCTACGCTCTGCCTCACTCTCCACATCCGCAAAGGCAAAGCTGGAGGTCACTCATTCTACATTGCACCCAAGACATGGAACAACCTCCCTCAACACATCAGAGCCTCCCCCTCACTTCTTCAGTTCCACATGAAGCTGAAACTTCCTGGCCCTTGATGACCACACACCTGCCTTAGCGACTGGATACCCTCACGGGCGATTAGTGCGCTATACAAATCAACATAAAATAACTATCCAAACAACAATGCCATTAGTGAACCAAAAGGCATGTTAGTTGTCATGTGCATCCTCTTCGTGGCCTTGGTTGTTATTATACATGGAAGAACATTATAGTTTATTAGATCAAGCACAAGAGCAGGTTTTGTACAGCGCACATCCTGAAATGCTCTCAGATGTGATAGTGAAGAAAAGATAGGTAAATAATCCCCTAGGATCACACAATTTAGCCAAGTGGGGAAGCCTGGATTGATCCCAGGTTTTCTGGATTCACTTTGTCCTATTATGCCCCTAGAGTGCTATCTCTTTCAATGTCTTGTTTTAAAAGTTCAAGCTTTGTCTTTCATTCTTAGCGCATGACGTTAGAGTATGTGTAGCAGACAGAAGCTACAAGAAGGCTCGGCTCGTTCTGGGCTTCGGGGATCAGAAGAGCTGAGCCACAGCCAGGCATTTGGCTCGAGCATTCAGTGGCTCAACCACTTCTACCACACAACGGCAATCAAGGGGACAAAGTCATGTAACGGATATGATTTGACTATCATCAAACAATTTTGGGAAGCAGGAGTACCAACACCACAGTGCAGAACTCCTTTTTTCTAGATTCATAACTTTCAAATCATGCAATACTTTAGTGAATGGACTATGAGACTGGGTGTTCGCTTCCCATGGTTAAAATCAAATCATTGTTAGTTTACAGTCTTGTTTTCTTATTGCATACTTATTATCAGTGTTTAGTTTACGTTTTTCCTCTCTCTGTTAATAAAATAAAGGACCTGAGAAATAGGTTGAGTAAGTGATTACCCAGGAGGACACAATTTGTCACAAGCAAAGGCCGAGATTTATAAATTTAAAAAAAATGCCTTCTGATTCCATAGTTTCCATCTTGGCCATTACACAACAACTGAGGTGTGAGTGGTTCTGATGGTGAGACTCCGGGACTACTTTCACCAAAGAAATGACACTGTCCTGTGGAATAGTGGCGTAACAAAAGCCCCTGCAGCCCCCGCGGTGCGGAGTGGCCCGAGCTCCATGGGGCCCCCTCTGCAAAACTGGCAGGTAGTGGGCTGGGTAGGAGCGTCACCCCATGTACTTTGCAGGGGGCCCCCTCAAGTTTTGTTACACCACTGCTGTGGAATCAGCCCAGATTTAAATACAGAGTTCACAACCAGCATATTTTGGCAAAGTGGTAAAACCTGGATTAAACGTAAAGTTTCCTAGTGCCATGGCTAAAACTTTCCCACTCTTCCATGCCTAGTGATGGACGTTGGGTGTTTGTGTCTGCCCATCTACGTAAATGTCACACCTTGTTGGGAGGTCTTTGTCAAGTATTTTCTGTTTTTTAAATAGAAGTCACTACCTTAACTGAGTCTCTTCCTAATCACTCCTAATGTTTACATATAACAGACTAAAGGCATAAGGAGAAAGTGAGGCCCACGATTCTATTTCATTCAAATTCAATAAACAAGTTACTTTCTTGTACACATGACTCACCCAAGGTAGCGATAGCAAGCAGAGAAGGCTTACCCTAGATTGCTGCAGCGGGTAGGGACTTAGTAACACAGTACTGTCAAATCAATGAAGCTTCTAGGCACTATGAGCTTAATTTAGAGCGCAGTATAGAACGAAATCCTCAAAATAACACCACGACTTCCTATTCATGCCATGTACATGCTTCGCTTCCCCTACGCCCACCTTACAACCAACCCACACCCTGGCGGCATCCATGCAGCCCTCGGTCATGCGGCAGACCTTACTTTTTGGCCCCTGGGAAAATAATTGAGTATCGATGCTCAGGGCTAAATAAAATACATACAAAATTACCAAACAGGTCCCTACAGAATAACTATGTGACCAAAAGACAATATCGTGCTGGTGTCTAGAGAAATAATAAAAAATTATAAAAAAATATATTTGTATAAAATCAGTGAGTCAGGACTGGTTAATTGCTGTGTGCCGGGAGAACTACAGAAGTCTTCGTACTACGTTAGAGGCCCAATTTATGAAGGGCTAGGGAAGAACTTACATCACCCAACCATAGCGTCTGAGAAGACGACTTGTTCCGCTAAGCACCATAAGAGGCCCATTTAACGAAGGGCAAGAGCAGGCGACTTTGAATTTTATTCTTGTCAAAAAGGCGAAACATCTCGCTATCACTTTTGGGGCCGGCGGTATTGCGCTGCATCTATTTAGATGTTCCAGTTGTGCTGGCGGTAACCTAGCAGTGGTTTGCTAATGGAGTGAGTCTCTTGTGGAGTGGAGACTGAAAACTGTCCTGAGGAAGGTGTTTATTCATCAACTCACCGAAACGCAGCGTCGACAACTCTGTTTTCTTGTCATTGACATCTCTGTTTTCTTGTGAATATATGTAGCAATATGAAATGTTTTTTAACTTTTTATAGATATTGATTGTATATATAGATGGTAATAAATATTTATTGATATATGCTCATGTGAATCCTAGTTATTTACATATTTTACTTTGTTTGTATGTATTGGCATGTTGTTTCTGACTCACTGATTTTATACAAATATATTTTTTATAATTTTTTATTATTTCTCTAGACACCAGCACGATATTGTCTTTTAGTCACATAGTTATTCTGTAGGGACCTGTTTGGTAATTTTGTTTGTACTTTCCCTGTCCCTGATTGGACCTGAAGGGTACCTCCCTTGTTTTTTATTGATTAAATAAAATACATGCCTGTTTGTCACACCCTTGACATTATTCCCTGTCGCTGCATGACTGCAGGACAATGCCTGTTTCTATAGGAAAAAGAGAGAATATCGGAAAACGAACTCTTAAAGAACGTATGAGAAATGAGAATCTAAAATCACGAATGTAGTCTTGGATAAAATGTTTCCTTTAAAATAAAAACATGCTTAACCAAAGAAAACGTGTAAAACGAATGGTGAGCTCTAATTTTCTTTTAATTTTCCAGAAGAGGAATGGCACAATTTTAACAATTTCTCTTCAAAGACTTGCAGCCATGCAGGCCGTCAAACCAGTGTGTTGCTTCACTTTGAGCCCGTACTGTAACTGCGACAAAAACGTACAGCCCTGGCTCCTCCCCCGAGGAAGTCCAGCACATCCTCCGCGTGCACGCCTCCTTCCTTCCAGGCCTGCAAGCCACCATGAACGCGCCTCGGGACAGCATCAACGCCAGCTTACATTTGACCGAGAAGGTTTTGTGTTTAATATTTTTAATGACACATATTGCAAATATTTTAAGCAAATGTTTAAGTAAGTTTTCTACAATTCTGCTTCTTCTGTTTATATGATGTTTTCACGTAGTTGTTTTGCTGCATTTCCACTGTTCGTTGTGCAGAGACCTCCCTCTGTGACCCTGCTTACTTCACAAAACCGCCTTTACCTTCGCTTACTCCTAGTGTTGCGAGAGTAACCCCCCTGTAATTCCGCCTCGTCATAGAGAACGTTGACCCGGGCCTAAAACAGGGCTGAGGCGAATTCGCGGATTTTAAAGTACCCTCCCTGGATTTCGGAGCATCCACGAGGCCGCGGACTCATCCATGCCCCGAGTTAGCCCAGGTGTGCAGACGTCCGGGTTCGGTGTCTCCATGCATGAACACACGCGCACACAACGTAGGGTTGACGAACAGAAACAACAAACCGAACCACCTTAACGACAGCTGGAACCTGGTGAGCCTTTTCTGTC
Source organism: Calotriton arnoldi (assembly GCA_963921515.1). Lineage (NCBI taxonomy): Eukaryota > Metazoa > Chordata > Amphibia > Caudata > Salamandridae > Calotriton > Calotriton arnoldi. The sequence goes on from CAWUFW010001829.1 coordinate 22,778, forward strand.
TTCTTTCTCTTCCTTCTTCAGGTTTTTTTTGGGCTGATTCCATCATGTTTGGACTTCAAAGTTAGCAGCATCTGGGACAGGGAGGCAGTTTCCATGGTAACAGAATCCGGAGCGCAGCACCGCCTTGGGAGAGGAGAGCCCCTCTGCCTTCTCTTCAAACAAGACACGTTAAGTCTTGCAAGGCACGCACTTTGCTTCCTTTCTGTTCTTGAGGGTGGTATGGGGGAGGGAGGGATACAAAATCTCACATAAATCAAATCTAATACTCTCCTTCGAATGACCTTCCCCAGCCTTTGGCTTCAGCCGTTCGCCCAAACACTCCCACCGACCCTGCCCATGTACGAGAGGGAGGCAGGGTGCCCTCTTCAGGACAAACATGGAATAAACGAGGAACGTGGTGGTGGTGGGAGGGGGGCTCGGAGAAATAGCACTCGAAAGAGAAAACGAGGAATGAAGAAACAGAATACATAGAAAGGAAGGAAAGATAAGGCAAAACAGAGGAGGTAAGGAAGGCAGCAAAAATACTAGGACGCATGGAATAACGGAAATTGACTGAATAGAAAGAGAAAGACGTATGGAAGGGATGGGAAACAGATGACAATGCTACAAGGAATGAATGACGCAGAGAACGAAAGGGGGGGGTGTTAGGGGCGCGGATGGGTTAAAAGCGTCTAGTGGGGAAAAAATCAAGTAAGTAAAACAAAAATGGTACTAGGGAACAGATGACAAAAAGGGGAAAAGGTAGAGAAGGGAGGAGCCACATGGAGAAGGTAGGGAGCTGTAAACTAGGCTGGTAGAGGCAATGGGCCTAGCTGAGTAGGGGAAGAAAAGAACGCACACACATGCACGCCCATAAACGCCCCCCCCCACACACACACACAATACCCCAGAAGGTACAGGCTCTAGTTTAGAGTGCTGTAGAAACAGTACACATTTGTAGTATTAGTATTACTGCACACTTAGAATTGCCATAGTTTAAGTCATGTGGCAATTCCACATTTAAAATGCAGTGCAGTCTAATACAGCAAGAAGAAAACATGGCAGCTAACGCTGGGTACATACAAGCAGAACGAATGGGTAAGTGAATAGTTCATCTGCTGGTAAGAAATTCAATGAATGAAGTACCTGATCTTTTTAATCATGTTAAACTGTGTTCTTTTTATGACTGTTATACATAATAGGAACAGTGTTGATTTTTATTAGTATTCCCTGCGGTACACGTCATATTTCTAGGAGTAGCTTTGGGTGTTTATTAGCCTACACCCAGGGCCACAGAAATTATGCAGCAGGGGAGGACCAAATTATGTGGCAGTGTTGGCTAAACCACGTAAGAAAAACGTATGTAGCACATTTTGTGATAGTATTACTTCATAAGTTTGTCATTTTTACACATGCTAACACTGGGCAAAGGTTTCACCTCATTAGAACCAGATTAACATGTAGTAATAAGCAACTGAAAGGTGACCAGTCAACCTTTGCATAGGGCCTTCCACTGTGCGGCAACATATATCACTGCGATTTTACTAACTTTTGATCCATTTGAGCTATACACAAAAATGTTTTTTGTTAATATCCGTAGATTATGTGCAGCAAATGAAGGATTATTTGGCAAATGCGGCAAATTCATAACTATGCAGAAAACGCAGCGGCCGCCAAATTGTATGATTCCAGTGGCCTTGCCTATACCCTTTGTATAATATGTTAGGAGTTAAAGATGATCAAAATATGCATTTTATCACTTGGATACATGCTTGATTACTGCTAACACAGCTGTAATTTGATGGATTCCTTACTACAGTTTAATTTTGATACAGATACATATTTTCTGCTGTCTGCCTGTGTTTGTTCCTGTCACTGATAGGTCTTCCCTATGCTTTTCTATTCCTGCTGTGCTTTATCACAAGGGTTCACTTAAGTTCCCAACAATATACCTAAATCTGAACAAAACTTCTAGAACATCTTTTATCTATTACATCTTTAAAAAAATGCAGCCAAAATATTACACACAGGTTAATGAGAGAGCACCCTGACATTGGACCAATATAATAATGAGAGAAATGCCAATGAAATAATGCACTCTATGTTCTTCACTTGTAGGGCTTCTACCTGGATTGAGTTTTTTCAAGAAAGGTTAATATCTCACACAAATCCGAGATTTGTTATGGACTGACCATGAGAACTACTCCACCGTCACTTATAACAGCCTATCTTTTGATTTCCATCTGTACTAATGGGAAGATTTTGATCCTGTCTCCAGTGCTTGAAATGGAAAAAAAGAAGTGCAGGTACCCTCTAACAGAGTACCTGCTTGTTTCTGAGACGTGCCGGTACTCTCCAATTAAAAGTATCACGTCGCTCTTGAGAAGTGCCGGTACTCTCCCTCTCAAAATATAAAAGTGCTGGTACTCAGTACCGGACAGTACCGGCCCATTTAAAGCACTGCTGTCCTGATAACAACCTCGAAAGACCACTGAGGACGTGTACCTTGGAACTATGCCTGTGGAAACCATTTTATATCTCTCCACAGTCAGCAAGACTTGCAACTTTGCTGTATGATGTTGTAACATGGCAACTTGATAAAGCTGTGTTGATTAAACTGTAAAAAAAAATACAATAAAAGAATAGCACTGAAAGATTTGATCTCTAATTCTTAACACTTTCACACTTCTCCAAGGTTTCCCAGCCCTCTACTCTTAACAGGCAGCCTTCCTCTCTCTCTCTCCTACTCCTAACTCTGTTGACAAGGAGCCTATACTCGAATCACAGCATCTCGGCTACCCCACCTTTTCCCAATGTTTCTCTTCTAATACTGCACTTAACAACTTATCTCTCTTTCATACTTCTCAGAATTCTGCTAACCCTGAATTCTCTCATTCCTATTCCCCTTCCATGGTTATTCCTAATTCTGGATTCTCTCATTTTCTTCCTTGGTTCTTCCTCTGTCACTCTCCTCGCTTTCTTCACAGACCTCTGTGATTTTCTACACTCTGGATGCCTGACACCCACATCTTCACTAACTCCCCATGTTTATGCCTTCCTCTTCACACCGCCTTTCACAGTCTCCACCACACTACTGCCAAAGTTCACAGCTTCCCTGGATCTTTTCTTTACGCTTCTCCTCTGAGTCCCCTCACTACCTCTTTTACAAAGACTCCTATGCTTGCAGGTGCTTACTCCTGCTGTATATCTTTAGTTTCAATGAATACAAACAAGCATATGTTCTCTTCTGCTCCTAATCTTAATCTCCCGAAACGTATCTTTACTTCAGAGATGAGTAAAACAGATCACTCTGTGATTCCCTCTTCTTCCAAAGACTCTACCACATCTCAGCCCTACTCTATCTGCACTCCATCACTCCCCGATTTCCTTCACAGTGAGTAAATGTATTCAGTCGATTAGTGATTAGTGATTCAGTCGATTAGTCCATTTCTTATTTCACCCCAGACATTGATCTTACTTCCAACATTTTCTTTACACCTTCAGTTTTATACTTAATAAAATACTTTTTCTGTTGAGGGAAATTCGGCTTTCTCTGGACCAAATTAACTAGCATTAAAATCCCAGTTTTCAAGGACACGCCGATCACAGAGAAAGGCAATTCCTGTTTAGGGGCCAATCTATTCCCAGACCTAACAATCTACTGCACTTTCACAGAACTATCCCCCCCTTCACTCTGTAGAAGGTAATGCATTACTTGTATACTATCCATCTCATGATGCTTACTCCTCGGTGAAACAGAACACCCCTGTTAACTATAGCTCTTCTGATTACTTCACGAAGGCTGACAAAGCTTTTTTTTTGTTTATGAAGCATAATAATTCTGAGATTCATCATACTCTAATCAGACCCTCCAGCAATGGTCCTTCCAGTAGAAGGGAGAAATAAACATATTAATATTCCATTAGTTTCAGTACAGATAACCGACTATCGTTCATATGTACCATGATCTCATGTTCTTGACAGAAACCTAGTTTAACAAAACTCCAGATCCCATCATGGACCTTCCTCTTCTGATAGATTATGCTATCATTTGTCGTGATCGTAAAGGTATAAAGGGGGGAGGGTTTGGGTAGCGTTTGTTTTCAGAAACTCTAATTTATTATCTGCTGGGTAAGAATAGGACCTTCATGGAACAATGTATGAATCATATCACCTTCCACATCATTTTGTGCTACTTTAATCTACTTGGTGACTTTCATCTACTTTGGGGATATCAGAGCAATGCTTTGTACTCCCTCTTCTCCGACTTCTTACAAGAGAATGACTGTATCCAACACCACCTAAAGTCTGACCCACATTCAAGGAGCAACTCTTGAGCGCCTAATTACTAAGGAGAACTGCATGTGGGTTGAAGACCCAATTACAATAGACTGGTTTGACCACTTTCAAATTCCCTTCTCTTTGCCTTTCTCTAGAACCATGACCTGCAGACAACCTACAAATGAACTCCTGGCTCAGAGGCATAAAGAACATAAATTCAGCTGATCTTGCTGCTCATCTTCCAATTATCCTCCCCTGCATTATTGAAGACCAGGATGTTAATGATGCTCGTGCTAACTTTAATGCGATTATGACTGAAATTGTTAATGAATTAGCTCCTCTGAAAGAGAAAAGAAACAGGGCGAAAGGTTTACTCCCTGGTGCACCAATGAAGCAAAAAAATGTCTGAAGCTGATCAAATACACTTGGTGCAGAAATCTCTCACTGGATTGAATCTTGATCGCTTATGTGACACTAGGAAATAATATAGGGGACACATTTTTGAAGCAGAATCCATGGCCATTCAATTTCAAAAGGACTCTACTAAAAATAGGCCTAAAAAACTGTTTGAGATTGTCAAATTTGTCAATAATCCCTTACTTTTGCTGAACATGGAAATGGAATGCAGGCAAAAACAAAGCCAAAATGAATGACACTCCACTTTAATTACAGATCAAGACTTCCTGTCTCGTCATGATCAGAAAGTCATCCACCGCCTGGTCCTAATTAAAGAAGATGTCCAGGACTGAATGTCTCTACATTACGTCCAAAATTTAGCTGTTGGGACTGGGATGGGATACAGGCGCATTTCTCGGCCCCAAGTGCCCAACTGCGTGTGTATCAGGAATCCTAACTTTTATTTTGCCCTAATGCCACACTAATCTAAGCATGTGTACAGAGATCTAGGCCTGTCCCTGATCCTGGATCTGTCTTGTAACCTGGAGGGAAGCACCAGTCATGCTCTAATAGAGGATGGAGAACTACTGTCCCTGTCTTGTGTACGGCGAGGGTGCATACAGCGGTGATGGCACCATTACTGTGTTGTTTAAATTGATAGTATAACCAGATGTTTTTATCCGTGTTACTGAGTGTGTCCCAAAGGCCCCTCTTGTGTGAAGTTCCTTTGTTATGTGCAAGCACAGAACCTTGTGCTGGGGGGTGGAGAGGTTTGGGGGGGATGAGATATAGGCAGAGTGTGTGTGTCTGTCTGTAGTGTCCGTGAGGCATGTGTGCAGTAGTAGGACTCTGTGTACGAGTGAGCCTGAGTACTGAAACTAGTCGGATCCATTTTGGATGACCCTTGCTTGACATGACAAAGGATGGAGGGTAAGAGCAGTTTCTCCATCCAGTGAAAGTGTTTCTGTGGCTGGAGGGTTGAGATTCAGACACTGAAGTTAGGAGGATGGAGACAGAGCTGCCGTTAGAAATTCCTTATGGACTTTTGTTAGCAAGGGGCTGCTGACTCATTTTTCCTGAGTATTGCTATTCGGTTGATGGTAAGGGTGTGGAGTAGAACTGCAGTTTCTGCGGGATTAAGTTTCTAGGTCATGCCTGCCCTCTTGTCTATGCTTGATTGCCGGTTCAGAGAGGCCGTCGACAGCCACGTGCAGAAACCTAAAAGTTCACTGTGCCTGTGTTATGGATGCTCCAGTCTGAAGACAGGCCCAGTGCTACCTACTGTGAGAAGTACTCGTCTACATGAAGGTTGTGTCTGGAGAGCAGCTTGAGAATGATTTGTCCAAAGGGAGCCACTTCAAACCAGTTTTGAAGTTTGAAACAGTGGATCCACATCCTGCCTCTCACAAGCTGGACCCAAACCACCCCACTGTTTTCCAGTTCCAAGTCCTTCACACCCAGGGAAAGTACTCGAATGACAACTATGTTACTAGGATTGGTGTCTGCCTGCCAGCCAGTCTCCCAGACGTGAGGGGACATTACCTGAAGTCTGTGCTTTTAGCTGGAGGAGCAAGGGATCTGCCTCAAGTGCCTGGAAGTCTGACGGTCTGCTGGGAAATGGAAGGAGCATGCCTGGCTCTGTAGGGGGAGAGACTGTCCAGGAGGAGAGTGGGTCAGTGTGCCCTACGGAGTGAGGGATAACCAAAGAGTGCTGACTACCTGAGTAAAAGCGACCCATGCTGCAGAGGGTCTCCCTGGTCTGTCCCAACTAGTTCCCAGCAGGAACAGCTTCAAACGTCTGAGCCTACGGGCCTGATAGGGGCTGCAACTGCCATTGTTACTGCATCAGTCCGATCCGGACTACACATGCCTATTGGACCAGTCGGGCTGCATCTGCTATAGTTACTCCATCCGCCTAATTGGGGCTGCAACTGTCTACAGGCCGAGTGGGCTCAACACGCAACCTGTTGTCCTTTGGAACCACAGTAGCCGGATCCGCATTTATGTGCGGGCAACAGGTTCGCTGAGCTGTGGGACGAAGCTCAGCAGCGTCAGTGCCTGGCATTCTGGGTGGTTCCTGAAATCTCTTTGTTTGCCACAGCCCCCACCTGCGGAAGAGCGGCAGTGCCATCAGATCAACTCCAGAGGAAAGGACTATTCTATATTCGTTACACCCCCCAGAGGTAGGAACTGAAAAAAATTGTGAAGTAAGTGTGCATTTGACTTGTGAGGGAAATGGAGACCACACCTTAGACTGATTAATGCTTTCACCTGCCTACTGGTGGGACCAGTCATCAAGCATCACCGGGGCGAGATGAGCTCAAGGGAACTCAGTTGTAACGCCACAAGGGTACCCATTGTTACTGCCCAATACAGTAAGTTAGATTGTGTAGTATTTAGTACTGCTATCTTGTTAAAAAGTATTTTCTTTATCTTAAAAGACCGACCCTATGCTGGGCATTGAAGTTATTATATCTACTGGTTGACAGATGAGTGTCGAGCTCGGTCACCCCACATTACCTCCCTGAGAAGCCGGTGAATGCTCATCCTTGCTACCCTCAGAGTCAAATGTGGAAAGGGTGGTACTTGGCCCAGTTTACAGAGCAGTAGTAGGATGAGGCCCAGGACACCACTGGTAAACGAGCTCAACCACACGGTTAAGGCCCAGTTGCCCCGGTCTGCCCTGTGACCCCCAGAACAGAGTCTGACATAAACCCTACAATTGTTTTTGCAGATCCTTTACCTGTAAACGTAACAGAGGTGGTAACATATTGTCTTACATTGGTTTAAGCTCATCAATCCCTCACTCTCAAACGAGGTGTTCTAGAGCTCCCTGGAAGTTGGGAAAGTGTCTCCAAAAATCCCACTGCAGACCCGAATGAGCACAGAAACGTACGCTCAATCTCTGGGCGGCCCCTTCTTGCCAAGATTCTGGAACGTTGCGTGAAAAATCAACTCAAGCAGATTGTTAATGATAATAATCTTCTTAATGCTCTGCAGTCCAGTATTAGATGAGGCCATAGCACTGAGACTGCCCTCTTACAAAACATCAACAACTCTGTAATGATGGAGACTCCTGTCTGCTGATTTGATTGATCAGCGGATTCTGATAGTCAGCTATGAGATTCTCCATCACACCCCGAAAGACCACATGTGTTGAAGATAAGGTTCTGGATTGAATGATTCATTCCTACTTAGCCAATTGCTCACAACTGATCAAACTGTTAGTTCCCGCACAAACATGGTTTTTGTTCCACAGGGAGTCTCTCGAGGTTCTGCCTTGACCCGTACAGTTTTCAATCTCTATCTTAACCAGCTGGGTAGCATCATCAAAGAGCCTGTCGTTTCAGATCACCAATATGCGCACGACAGCCAGCTATATCTGAAGGTTTCCTCTCAATCAGATATCTCTTGACTAGCTTCTACCCTCCCCAACATACATACATCACCTTAAATTCAATCGCGACAAAACCAAATTTCTACTTATTTCGTCGCATTCCTTTTCTATGCCAGTTAAAAAAATGACTGGACATCAGCACCATCTTGTTCCCCCGACCAAGCTTGAAAGCACCAAATGGTTCGGATTTATTTTTGATGACCTATTGAATCTTCATAAACACAGCTATAACATAGCTCGAATTGTAAATCATCAGTTTAGGCTTATTTGAAGAATTATTTTTTTCCTTCCTGAACAAGACTTCAAAGGGGAAGTGCAAGCCATAGTCTTCTCTGGACTGGACTACAGGAATGGAGTCCCCTCTGGTAATCCTACAATGTATCATGTCCCACTCAAAACCTGCCTTTACGCCGCCCTCATCTTATATCAGGGGCTGATCATTTGACCATATGACTCCACTCTTGAACTCTTTAAACTGGCTCCTGTTAAGCCTGCATGCTTAGTGCGTAAACTCGTACACTCTAAATCAATGCCAGAAAACTGAAGTTCTCATGAGGTTCTCAACAGCTCTGTAGGTGTGACATGCTCCTACCTAAAATGTATCTCAAACCAGTCATTTACGGGGGCGTGGGTTGGACAGCCAACATGGCGGACGCACTCTAACGAGGCTCCGCTCTTCCACGCTATAATTGCACCAAAATCCACCTAAATCCTGGTCCAAACGGAGCACATCGGCTACCACGGACGTCAGGAAGAGCTGGCGTCCCGCCCGAAGCCGAGACACGCCAGGGCCCGACTGGCATACCGAGTGCTGTAGCCGACCGGAGTGTGGCGTGGATCCGGGCCCGCTTGGAGCAGTTGCCCATCCGCCACCCACATCCTGTAACCGGTGAGAGGCCCGGAGGACGGGGGAGGGCTACCCAGCCCCCGAAGGTGAGAAGGGGCAGCGAGGGATCGGCGCTGCAGCGGGGGGCTCCCTAATCCTGCATTGGTTTGACACATGGCGGGCCCGTAATGGGATCGGGCCCGTCCGGGTGCCGGTGCGGCCGCGCCCTTGGAGCCCCCCGCCGCACGACCGTCGCGGCGCGCCTTCCCAGTCTGTACTGGGCCGCACCCGATTGTACTGTGCCTCGGAGGCGGGGGCCCATTTGCGACGGCAGGAGCCTCGGCAGGGCCGGAGCCGGGACAGGGAGTGACACGCGGGGGCGGTGTGTCCGGCGCGGCCTAGCTACGGAGCCACACGCCTACTGAAATCCAGCTGCTCCAGGGTGCAAGGTCCGTGCCCAGCGGGTGTGCGCCCCGGGGGCCCCCCACATGAAATAGGGCAGAAAATAACTGCAAGAGCGGCGCAGGGCAGGCAATCTACCGGTGCACCTGCAGTAACCGAGAGATGAGGAGGTGAGGCTGGGCCCCACAGAGCCGGCGCGGTGCCTTCCAGACCCACATATTTAACTACAACCCCTCCCTGGGGGATCAGGTCGAGATCAGCGGTGGAAGGCAGGAGGGCCTACGCAGCAATAGAAGACGCGACTGATCCCCTGGTCCAGTTGCTTTGGCCCAGTGGGAGCGTGCTGCCTCGTGAGGCCTTGTGGGGAGGCGATACCCCTGTGACTCCCCAGCAACCGTGATACATCGGAGGTGCAAGGATCCTGCGGGGGCGTGCCGAGGGCTGGGGGTCCGGCGAGTCTGGTCCCGTTAGGGGGCCTACTTTGCTGGCCACCTTGGGCTGCGGAGGCGGCCGGGTTAGGCTCGGTGCGGCTTGTGGTCCGGGGCGGGCCGGAATCCGTGAGGCCCGGCCTGTGGCATTGTCCCCAGACAGAAGGGACCGGATAAACTGTAATATCTACCGGACGTCAATCCTCGCTGCCTAGAGACCAGGAGGCCCTCCCCACGACCAACATGGGCAAAGACAAACAGGGTGGCACAAGCTCCAAACAGAGCACCCTTGACCATTATGCAACGGCCTCCGGCGGCGCCACCGGTGGAGATACTGGCGGCTCGATGCCCGACAATGCCGCGCTCCTAGCCGCAATCACAGAGGCAAGGAATGCCCTGGAGGCGAAGATTGGCGCTGTAGGGTCTGAGGTCTCCTTACTGCAGCAGGACCTCCAGAATGCTGTAGACAGAAACACGTGTCTCAACAGTCGAAGATCAAGTAACGCCCTGCAGAAAAAGGTGAACAAACTTACGATGGTGGCGCAGGAGATGGCCTCTCGGGTGGAAGATGCCGAGGGCCGCGCCAGGCGTAACAACCTGCGCTTCGTTGGCTTTCCGGAGGGCTGCGAGGGCACCTCCATGGATCGCTTCATCACCCAATGGCTGAAAACCCTCCTGCCTGAAGACACACTATCTACCTGCTTTTTTGTGAAGAGGGCGCATTGGGCACTAACAAAGAAGCCCCCTCCTAGTGAAAATCCGAGACCAGTGATCGCCAGGTTGCTGAACTATGCCAACTGGGACGCCATATTGCAGTTTGCCAGGACTCACAAAGACAGGCTACTGTTTGATTCACGCCCCATTATGATCTTCGCGGACTACACCAGGCTAGTGCAGCAGCAACGCCAGTCCTTCATGGCGGCCAAATGCAGCTTTAGAGGCCTCAACATACAGTATATGCTGCTGTACCCGGCCAGAATGCGCGTCACCTTTAACTCAAAAACCTTTTTCTTCGACACACCAAAGGCGGTCTTTGCCTGGACAGACGAGAGGACTCACCTTAGGCCACATACTTCATCGCCCTTAGAATCTGATTCCTCTCAAAGCTCACAGAGAAATAGGCCGAAGAGGAACAACTCCGAAAGAAGACATAGATCCGGATCTAATTGGCGTGCCTCGGACCTGGAGGACGCATCCTAAAATGGGCCACAGATACTACATCCCGGCCGAACATACTTTGGCACCTTACTGAGATCTTATGCTCCGTTCGAACACTACGCTGGCGTGGATGCCCAGCCACGAGAACATCACACCCCTGGACATTTATGTTTATGTTCCATGGGAAGTTGGGGTTCGATTGGAGGAGGTTCTCCAGGCCCCCCGTTGGGTGCTTGGGGGTCCCTTCGCCGCAACAGATGCTCTTCGTTTATGGCAGTATCGGGGTGGGGGTAGGGGGGTTGGGATTTTCCTGAGGTTTTCTTTTATCACTGTTACAACTGTTACATGTGCACAGATGTTCTGCCATGACCTCACATCATTAGTTAAAAAGATCATTCACATAGACGGTAAATGACCACACAGACACGCTCTTCCTACTTGGGGAACTTAATATAGTTGCCTGGAATGTTAGAGGGCTACTAAACAAAATCAAGAGGGGTGCTGTCCTTCGCCAAGCCAGGCGATACGAGGCCGGCATCCTTCTCCTACAGGAGACTCACCTGCTAGGTAACAAAGCTCCCTGCCTCGCCAGATTCGGATATCATACAATACATCACTCCGGGTTTACCAGGGGATCCCGGGGCACTGCCATCCTTATACATCGACGCGTCCCTTTCGTTCACACCAAGCATTGGCTTGATCCCGGGGGACGCTACACCATATCAGGCACATTACATGGGGAACAAATTAACATAGGCAGCATATACGCCCTCCCCTCCCCCACTGGGAAACACCTTCATCGACAAAATCACACGACTGTGGGGCGAACTCCCCGAGGGCATGACCCTGCTGGGTGGTGACTGGAATGATGTATTGGAGCCCATGGACAGGTGGCGCGATCCTGGATGGGAACCCAAGACGGGTGGGTCCAAACTACATCTCCTAGCCACTACACTGGGTTGGTCCGACATATGGCGCGAGTACCATCTCTCTGAGCAGGGATACACTTACATGTCCGCCATCCACGGGTCTTTGTCCCGGCTAGACTATGTTTTTACACCACAAAGCTATATCCACCGGATCTCCCATATCTCTCACCTATCGCGGGGGCTCTCCGACCATTCTCCAGTCCTACTCAAACTCTGCACCAGTTCTCAGAAACCCCCTTTTAGGTGGCGTCTCCGTGACCCAGATTATCAGGAGACCCTGGCCCAGGCGGTGACAGACTATCTTGCATCGAATGTGGCCTCGGCCCCATCCAAGATTATCTTGTGGGTAGCCTTCAAACCTACAATTCGTGGGGTGGATATATGTTTCTGTGCCGGTAACAAACGCAAGCGTATAGCACAGCTGGTCGAGCTGGAGAGCCACCAGAGGAGTTTAGAAGCTCAGCTCATCACTAACTTTAGCCCACCCCTCCGACGTAACCTACTCCTGGCGCAACAGAGCATACAGCAATATCTCACCAATGAAGCGAAGGAAGTCTGGCTCGCCTCACAATACCGGATTTACCAATGGGGGTACAAATCCAGTAAAATGCTCCATAGACTGTGCCAGGCCGTGAAATCTCCCTCGAATGTTCCAACATTGTGAGGGGTAGACGTAACCCTGTGATCGTCTCCCGAGTTAGTTGTCAGGGAAGTCGCGCGCTACTTCTCCATGCTTTACACACGACAGGAACAGTTCTCAGAAGACATTATCGCCGAATTCCTCAGAGACATCCCCCCTCGTACACTCACAGACCATGTGCGGGATCAGCTTGATGCCCCCGTTACAGTAGACAAGCCCAGTACAGCGCTGGCCAATTTACGCCCGGGTCGGGCCCCTGGACCTAACGGCTTCCCCGCCGAATTCCTCAAGCCACATATGGGCACACTAGGCCCGCACTTATTGGCGGCGATACATGACGCTCTAGACCAACACATTTTGCCTCAAGACTGGCGATATGCAGAGATTGTTCTGTTCTTGAAGCCCGGCTGTTCACCAGAAGAACCATCGTCGTATCGACCGATTTCTCTTATCAATTCTGAGTCTAAACTTTTGGGCAAGGTCCTCGCAGACCTTCTCCATACCTGCATCCAAGATTTGATTCTCCCGGATCAATCCAACTTCATGCCACACCGCTCAACTCGACACAACATCCGATGGGTCCATAAACGCTATGGCGAAGGCTCCGGAGCTGGGCCGTCCCGCGGCTACCCTGCTGGCCGATATCAATAAGGCGTTCGACTCCTTCAGTTGGACGTACCTGTTCCAAATCCTCAAAGCCATTAACTTTGGCCCACGCTTCCTAGCCTACATACGGCTACTATATACAGAACTAACGGCTTTGGTCCGGATCGTGGGTCACCGGTCAGCCCCTTTCTCCATTGGCCATGGCACGAGACAGGGTTGCCCCCTGTCTCCGTTACTATTTGCCCTGGCTGTGGAGCCTCTGGCGGCCTGGGTGTGAAAGGACCCCCTAATCCGTGGCTTTGAGTGGTCACAGTCCCAATCCGACCGCATCGCGCTTTATACGGACGACGTGCTGTTTTTTATGACTGACCCATGGTTCTCAGGTCCCCGAATCCTGCAGATCCTCAGAGTGTTTGGAAAGAACTCAGGCCTCAACACTAATCACTAATCCCTCGAAATCAATACTTTTCCCAGTGTGCGGAGATCAGGGACGCAGTGCCTGGGCAGCACAGCTGTCACATGCGACCGCAGGATTCAAATATTTGGGCATTTTCATTTCGCCCTGCCCGAAAACCTTGTGGGCATGTAATATTAATCCACTCATTGCCAGTCTGAGAGATGAGACGGCGATATGGTCTCACCTTCCGCTCTCACTGTATGGGCGCTCAGCGATCTTCAAAATGGTCTCCCTACCCCGAATTCTATATAGGCTACAGAACTTCTCATATAACATACCATGCCCATGGTTCGCACAAGTCAATGCTCTACACAATAAATTTCTATGGAACGGAGGGGTAATTCGGGTGGTGCTGAGTACATGTAGGCAATCCACGTACTGCGGTGGCATAGCAGCAGCGGATGTATACGCTTACTATGCAGCATCCCACCTAGTCATCATTAATGAATGGTGGCACAATTCGCCCACGGACCCTGCTTATGCGCTCGAGCTCATGGCAATGGAGCGCACCCCCCTCCTCCAGCTTCTATATAGTCACGGGAATTTAGATTTCCTACCTCCCGCCAGCAGAACTGTAGTTTAGCTTTGGAGATATATGGTCAGACATATGGGGTGGCAGGGCCGCCTGAGGTGCGCGACTCCGCTATAATAATAATAATAATAATAAAAGGCATTTGTAGAGCGCGCAGCTACCCCAAAAGGGGTGTCCCGGCGCTATAACAGACAGTGAACAAGGTAAAGGACAACGCAAAACTAGTCATTCTGACTAAAAAGCCAAGTTTTCAAGGCCTTTCTGAATTCCTGTTCGGACTGCATCATGCGTAAATGGAGGGGGAGGTTGTTCCAGCATTTGGTGGTGCCCACCTCAAATGTTCTGCCTCCCATTCTAGCTTTCGCAAAACGTGGTATGGAGAGAAAGCGTTTGGTGTTGGACCTTAAAGGTCTGTCTTGTTGATAAGGGCGGAGTCTCCTCCTCAGATAGATAGGCCATCTCCGTTTGTCTGCTCGAAAGGCAAACGCCTTAAATTCAATCCATTTGGCTATTGGCAGCCAGTGCAGTTGCCTGAGGTAAGGAGAGATGCGGTGTCGAAGCGGGACCCCGCAGACCAGTCGGACTGCCGCATTTTGAATGATCTGGAGCCTATGAATCAGACCGAGCGGCAGACCCATATACAGGCCGTTCGCATAATCAAGGTGGGAGGTGATTAGGGCATGGACCACGGTTTTTCGGGTTGAATCAGGCAGGAAGTTTATAAATTTCCTGATAGTTTTAATTTTGCCAAAACAGACCGCCGAAACCGATTGTACATGGGTCGAGAGGGACAAATCTTTGTCCCATCTCACACCCAGGTTTCTGACCGAGTCCTTCGGCGTGGGTGCGTTGCCCAATTCTGATGGCCACCATGCATTGGACGGGGGAGGGGTGAGTTGGTTAAAAAACAGGACCTATGTCTTATCCGCGTTAAGTTTTAAGAAATTGCGGTTCATCCAGTCAGCGATGTTTTTGAGGCATTCTTTTAGCGGGTCAAAGGTGGAGTCTGACACTCCGCTAAAAGTGAACAGCAGCTGAGTATCATCAGCGTATGATGTTACCTTAATCCCCATTTTGGTGACAAGCTCTGCCAAAGGTGTTAAATAGACATTAAAGAGAAGCGGGCTCAGGGCCGAACCCTGGGGAACTCCCCATTTCAGAGGTTTAGCGGGCGAGGTGAAGGGGTGAGTCAAGACCTGTTGGTTACGGCCATGTATAAAGGATGTCAACCAGTTCAGTGCTGTTCCCTGGATGCCTATGTCCTTCAGTCGATCTAATAGGATGGGGTGAGACACCGTGTCGAATGCTGCAGATAAATCTAACAGCACCAACATGGCCTTAGAGCCTCCATCCACTGCCCAGCGTATGGAATCAGCCATTTCAATCAGTACAGATTCAGTACTAAATCCAGGGCGGAAGCTGGACTGAGACTCATGTAAAAGGCTATTAGACTCGATAAACGCTGCCAATTGCTGATGTATTAGTTTCTCTAGAACTTTCGCCGGGGCGGGGAGCAAAGAGATTGGCCTGTAGTTGCTGGTGACTTCAGGGTCAGCATTGGCTTTCTTCAGTATAGGTAGAAGAAAGGCGTGCTTCCAAGCCGCGGGATAGACACCCTGTCTGATTGAAGTATTCCAGATGGCATTTAAATGGGGGTTAAGACACTCTGCTAGGGCACTGTATAGTTTGGCTGGCCAAGGGTCGCCAGGGGACCCAGATTTACATTTCTGAAGCTCTGTCAGCGAGGCTTCCAAAGAGATGTCAGCAAATTCTGAGAAAACTGGCCTAGGAGTCTGCTCCAGTTTATGAGCATTAGCCATCCCAGAAAGGCAGGGTACTGCTGGGAAGGACGCGTAGATCAGAGCAATTTTTTCCTCAAAGAAATCTGAGATTTTGTTACATAGTTTCTGTGAGGGGGGCCAAACGTGAGTGAGCGCAAGGGGGTTCGTAAAAGACTTCACTATTTTAAAAATGTCCCTAGATGAGTTCTTTGCACTGGTAATACGTTCGGCAAAGAAGTCTCTTTTTTTTTCTTCCCAATAAGGAGTTTACGGTAATCTTTAAGCGCTGCACGATAACACGTTTTACTTTCCTGAGAATAGGTTAATCTCCAGCTGCGTTCCAATCTTTTACATTCAGATTTTTTTGCTCTGATTTCCTCAGAAAACCAGGATGCGGAGGGGGACGTTCTCGCAGAGTATACCGTTCTTAAGGGGGCCATTGAGTCGAGAGCCTCACTAACCCAATTGTTTAGATTTGGCTCCGCTATGGCATGGTACATATCTATGCCCAGTCGCGCCCCTATTAGGTTTCCGTAAGTGGGACCTGTTGGATGTCTCTACTCTGGGAGATGTCATGCGGGGCACTACCCTCAAATCATTTCAACAACTACAGACAGATTTCCAGCTACATAAGACACAATTCTATAAATGCCTCCAGCTGAGGCATGCACTCGTCCCCCTTCTTCACTCACTTGACACCTTGCCTGAATTTCATCCCCTTGAGGGCCGCCTGCTAATGGGGGACTTGGGGGCACATAAGATACGCCAGATATACCAGACACTGACCACCCACGCCCGTACAACATTGCATAAGACGAAGGCAGCATGGCTTGAGGATCTACCTGACCTGACTGACGATGAATGGACGGAAGCCCTGGCGAGCCCCCGGGGCACGGCAGTGTCTCACGCTACCGTCTCATCCAATTTAAATATATGCATCGTTTATACTTCACCCGATCCCGCTATGGAAGATGGGTGCCATCCAGTCCCTGTGTGTCTTCGATGCGAGAGGGAGGAGGGGACCTACCTGCACACAGTCTGGAGCTGTAGCGCGCTACAGCCAATTTGGCGTAGGGTTACATCCTGCCTGGGCCAGGTCCTCTTGTGGGACCTCCCATTTGACCCGAGGTTATTCCTACGCCATAGTACTGACGGGATTGGTGGGAACCGATATAAGCAAAACTTGCTCTTCTTAGCCGTCACTCTCGCTAAACGTGACATTGCCCAGCTGTGGAAAGGAACGTCCCCTCCAACAATAAGCGGGTGGAAGAAGGCCCTCGACAGATGCATGGGAGCAGACATTGCAGTTTTCCAGGCCCGAGGTTGTCCCCAGAAACACAGGAAAATATGGCCCGATGGGCGATTTACCGGGGTACAGACGTACCCTCCTTACCTTCTGCAGACCCCTCATAAGAATGCTCTCCCATACACGATCGGTCCCTGAACAGCCCAGACAGCATAACGCTACAGTCTGCACTTACACACATCCAGATTTAATAAGTTTTGTGGGGTCTAAGATTACCTGTGCCATGTTTATGTTGTTTTGCCTGCGGGTTCAGCAGGGGTTACAGTTTCATGCATGTACAGGTACTCCTGATATATCTTGCATTCAAAATGTATACAGCGGGCCACAGCCCTTTATGTACCATGAAAACTCAATAAAATATGTTTTAAAAAAAAAAAACAGTCATTTACGGGCACTGTTTCTAAAGTCTGGAATAATTTTTCCCAGACAACTGGGGAGAGGATGTAGCCTAACGGCTAGGGCGGTCGACTGAGAAGCTGGGAAACCGGGTTCGAGTCTCGGCAGGGATGCTCAACATCCTGTGATTCTGGGAAAATCACTTAATTGTGTTCATCTGTAATGCAACTGGTGCTCATGTGAAGCGCTCCGATACCTTCGGGTCTAGTTCGCACTATATTAATCTCCCAAAAAAAACTGCATCACTACCTCCTTTTCAGAATTTAAAAGAGAACTAAAGGACTACCTTCTAGATCACCACTTATTTCCTTCATCCATCGTGTAATGAGATTGCTTCTCATCGATTTGAGACATAGTGCAGTATATTTGTATCCTCATCTCAGTTCTATTACTGGACTGAATATATGTTTATGACCTAATGTATTGTGTTTCGAACTGACCATATACATGTGCACATGGCCTGGTGTTTTATTGCTCATATGGTCTGTTAACCTCCTATATAAACTCTGTACAGCATTCTATTTAAAGTCCTCTGATGCTCGAGAGCTTGTTTGCTCTTTGTTAAAAAAACAATTAATAACATTATGTAATTATACTACTGATACTCCTATGGTACAGTTTGCCAGAACCATGGTCTTTTAGGACTGACAGTTGTCCAGGATGTCCTTCTACATGATGCCAAGGTTTGTCGTAGACCAGGGTCTATATCATCCTGTGACAGCGTGTTCTGGTTAGAGCAGGAGTGGATACTATAACATGCCTGGTTTGAAGTTAGGCGTTAGCTTCATATGCACCTGTTTTACAGCTGAATGGTAATGTCACCTTTGAACAGGGAGGGGGGGGGGTGATGGATGCTGAGGTCGGCAAAGTGAGGCTACAGATCTTCATCAGATGTTTTCTCATACCCTAGCTCAGTAACCTGCCAGGGTCCCACAGTAGAGACAGGCAGAAGAAGAGGAGAGGCTCCACTATCCAACAGTGCCCCCTCTCCCCCCCCCCCTCTGTCTCTGCCTGGGATGCTGTGATCATGTTACAAAAAAGAGAGTACGTAGTTCCTGTATGATATATTAATCACTCAAAGAGTAAGAATATTAAAAAATATACTACAGGTAAAGAGGAGGATAGGGGGAATTCCTCCTGTTGGAACTAGGGCCCTCACACACCCAGCAAGCTAGGTGTCATGCTTCATCATTTGAGCCTGCTCCTCGTCGGGCCGGCGCTGCAATGCCCGACGGGCGCCCTTAAAGGGGCTCTTTTCGGAGATCTTCTGTTCCACGCCGTATGGGTGCCGTGGGTGTATGGGGCCAGAATGAGTGTAGATGTATAAAGTGATGATAAAACAGGTGTGGGACTCCTCTGTGATGAATTTATTCCGCGAGGGACCCGACCTGATTAAAAAGAATAGGGAGGGGTGACTCTTTTTGTTTTTATGCAACAAAAATTATACTCAACTCCCAAATGGTCGACATGTTTCTCGCTATTTTTTGTCAAGGAGTGATCATTAGCGATTCTTCAGGACCGTGTAAATTAAAACAAACTATCTACACATAGGTGGCAAGGCGCAACGCTACCTACCACTAGTAGTCCCTCTAGGACATTTCCTATGGGAAATGGAATAACCTGTAGTATAAACAAGAACAACAAAAAACTTTATATCTTGTAAGGATCACATAAGTCAATGATACTGTAGTGAATCCAGATTGACATGCTCTTATAATTCAAGGCGTTGAGTGACTTCATAGAAAACCCCATAAAAACATAATGTGCACATGTGAAGAAACCCGTGACGGTGAGTGTGTTTTATAAACTCACCTAATTAGGTATCAGATATTGCCTCATCGGTTGTAGCGAAGGAAAGACACAATAAGTGGTGTCTCTAGAATGATGAAAACATGATGTATAAAAACCAGGTATAAGTGTAATGATTTTCTGCATCATGTCATTGCCAGCTGATGAGTAGCGGTTAACAAGGCACAGGGTCCCGGTCGGTCCGGGTGTCACCAGGGTGGGAGCCATCGTGACCCCTCCTCACCTCATTAACAACAAATAACCATCCACACAATCCATGGACATCCAGAGGGGCACACCATCGTTGGTGTAGCAAAGGCAAAGGTTATGCTTGCATCCATATACCCCCGAGCCCTGGTTGCGTATGATGCCATTACCAGAAAGTTGGTGAGAAAGCACCACGAGTCCCCACCGGAAGGTATACTAAGGACTCTGACACTAGTTTCCTTCACCTCAACATACTGCTGATGACAACGAGGCTTCCAATCATCGTGACAGAGGGGCTTACAATCATGCGTGCCGACTTACCTACTCCCATTCGGAGTCAAACGGACGACCTACCCCACTTCGCTACATCCAGGAAGGTATCCTTTCCTCGAAACCAGCCGTTTTAAATACCTTCCCTGGAGAGGGAGTCGAAAGCGCGGGAGAGCCGATCAATTCCAGCTGGTGTATTGTAAGAGTCATGTGATCGTATCACGTGCTAACGCTACAAGGTGAAAATGGCGGCCATCTTGGAGTAGGTTTACAATGCTACCGCTACCACGTGAATATGGCGGCCATCTTGGAGTTGGTATTGAGAATAGCGGTCAAAATGGCCATTCAGATTTTGTCGTTATACAATAGGGTCAGTAATACTACAAAATAAGTGTGTGTTCTAATACATCACGGCTAAAGTACCACATTAACCAGTCTTCATTTCTAATCAAATCTAGAAAGTATAGGGATAGGTATGTAGAAAAGATGGCACATTAGCCAGTCTTGAGTCCTAACCATTTCAAAAAGATTTAAAGAGAGGTGTGTACATAAGATAGATAAAAACAGGAAGCGGGCCCCAAACACGCTGTTAACGGACATCGTCAAGTGGAATAATGAAAGTATTTAATAGGTGATGTCCGAACCCCTAGAAAGGGGTCCTAGTGTAGGGTGGATAAGAAGCCCATTAGTACACTTAGTATCTTATTATGAACTTGGCTAACAATGGTTTAAAGTGCACCAGGGAATTTCGTCATTGAGACCACAGTGAGTCGAGTCCAGACGATAGACCCATCTTTGTTCTATCCTGAAGAGATCTACTTGGGTAATCTGTTGATGTGCTTCCAGTACCACCCAGTTTATACTTTCAGGAGAATGTTGATGTTCCGTAAAGTGAGTGTAGAGCTTCGTGTTGGTCTTTAGACAGCGGATATTACTTTTGTGTTCTGTTATTCTAGTTTTGATGGTTCTCATGGTCATGCCTATATACTTTTTCCCACAGGGGCATGTCAGTAGGTAGATGCAGCGTGGTGTATTGCAATTTGTATGTTTTGTAATCCTCCATGTGAACCTATCTGTGAGTTTCAATTCCTTGGTTGGTTTCGTCTGGGGACAAACAGCACATGATCCACAAGGGAAATGGCCTATAATGGGCGGAAGATCCCATAAACGTCTTTGATTAGTAGTGGATCTATTCCTGGGTCTCGTGTGTACCAGCATATCTTTCAAATTGTTCGTTCTTTTGAAAGCAAATCTGGGTTTTGGGATCTCTAAATCACCAGTGTTCAAAATATCCCAGTGTTTATTTACAGCTTTTTTGATCATATTCGATCTGGGTGTGTAGGTAGTGACACAAGTAAGGGCATTGTCTGATTCTTTAGTTTTAACCTCAAGGAGGCTCTCGCGATGATTGTTTCTGGCACGTTTCATACATAAATTGATTTGTTTTTGAGGATACTCTCTATTCAGTAGATTAGTAGACAGTGTTTCAGCCTCAGTCTTATAGTCCTGTGTGGAACTACAATTTCTCCTTATACGTAGAAATTGGCTGAAGGGGAGGTTATCCTTTAGGGTTTTAGGATGATAATTGCTATATAATAGCAGACTGTTCATATCAGTGGGCTTTTTATATAGGGTCGTGTCCAGTTTTCCTTCTTTTAATCTGATGGTAAGATCTAGGAATGGGATTTCACTGCTGGAAATTGTGTGGGTAAATTTCAGGTACTGGTTCTTGGTATTAATCCATTCACAAAACTCAATGCAAGTCTGTTCACCACCCTTCCAGAAAATAAGGATGTCATCTATGTATCTCTTCCACAGTCTCAGGTTAGCTGCGAAGGGGTTGTTAATATGCTGTATCACTTCTTTTTCAAATGCCGCCATGTACAGACATGCCACACTAGGTGCAAAGGTACTCCCCATCGAAGTACCCTGAGACTGGTGGAAGAGTAGTTTGTTGAATTCAAAAAAGTTTTCTGTCAGTGCTAAAGTGGCACATTGCATAATGAAGGAGATTGGAGTAATTGATGACCATTCAGTGTCCAACAAGGCTGATTCTATCACTACCAGTGTCTCTCTCTGTGGGATATTAGTGTATAGCTGTTCTACATCCAAGGTGACTAATAAGTCAATGTCAGAGGACTCCTCCAAACCCTCAATCAGCCGCAAGACATCGGAGGTGTCTTTCACGTACGAAGGGGTCTGTTTTACTAGAGGTTGTAGGTAGTGATCACAAAATTTAGACAGGGGTTCTAAAAGAGAGCCTATTCCTGACACAATGGGTCTGCCTGGGACTGGGGTAGTTCCCTTGTGTATCTTTGGGAGGGTATAAAAGTATGGAGTCTTAGGATGTTGTGTGACTAAGAACTCTGCCTCTTTTTATTTATCCAACCATTATTTACTGCTTCAAAAACCATTGAGGTAATTTCTTTCAATAAACGGATCGTGGGATCGGTCGTTATAGGGGTATAGAATTTCCTATTCTGAAGTTGGCGTAGGCATTCAATGTCATAATCCTTAGTTGATTGTATGACAGTGGCTCCTCCTTTGTCCGCTTGTTTTATGGTAATGCTTAGGTCCTCCGTTAGTGATTTAATAGCTAAACGTTCTTGATTCGATAGATTATGGAAGGGGACCGGGGTGTTGGCATTCTCAAGTTCCTTTAACACCGCTTTTTCAAAAGTCACTACTTCTGTTGGTACCATATTCATAGTCGGAGTAAATGTGGAGGGATTATGTAGTCCTGAGTCACTTGGACCGGTTTGACTAGTTTCTACTGTATCATGAAAGTATGCTCTCAATCGAATCTTCCTGAAAAGGCTGTGAATCTCACATTGTTCTTGGAATCTGTCTACCCTAGGAGTGGGGACAAAACCAAGCCCTTTTTCCAATACTCTTTCTTCGGTATCGGTCAGTGGTCTTTGTGATAAGTTCACTACTATACTGCTCTGCCCCGTGTTTTGCTCCGGGTGTCCATCCCAATCTGTTGATCGTCCTGCCACTGAACCTGTTTATGCCCTCCTTTTCTGCGCCCTCTTCCTCTGCCCCAACCTCTGCCTAAAAAGGGGGTTTTCAATTTGATAAAATTGTGGTCGATTAGGAGGGTACATTGGCAAAGGCCAGTATGGTGGTTGTGGACCATAAGGGTGCTGCATGTTATAATTGGGATAGAACTGTTGGTTCCTTTTTCTCTGATTGGAACCTCCCCAACTACCATTGCTAGAATCACTGCTAGCTGTACCTCTTCTGTTGGCTGCCACTATTCTCATCAGATGAATAGCCATTTTTGTTCGAGATGTAGTCTGGTTTTAAATAGGGATATACTTTCTCTTTATCAAATTTTAGTATATCTTTCTGGAGTTTACTGAGCTTCTGAGTCATCAAATACTCTTTTTGCTCTGCAATTTCGTTATTGAGTTCAGATAATTTAGTTTTAAAGAGGGAAATCTGAACAGTTGTTTTTAGTGCCCCCTCAGCTATCTGTATTCTGATCAGTAGGGCATCTGCCAACCTCTTTGCCGTATTGATGATGAGAATGAGTAGGTCCCTAGTGCATTTCCATGCCACCAGGGACCACTCCTTCTTGAAAACCACATCCTCCAGAAAAAGGCGTGGGAAATTCTTGACTATAAGACCATTGGGGGCTATGTTAGCCCTCAGGTATTCCGTCATTATAGCACCATGAAGAGTTATTTTAAGCCATTCTTTTTTCATCGTGGTAAGGGAGGCCCAATCCTCTGTCTGGATCCCTGAGGCTGAGGAGCCTGCTGATTCCAAGATGGATGGAGTATTCCTTAGTATTTCCGCGGCTATTTCTTCGCCGAAACTGAGTCCTGGGTTATCATCCATAATAATGGAGGCCCAGTGGTATGATCAAATGAGGGGATTTAATTCTTGTTGAAGTCACAAAGGAAGGGGGAGAAGGAAGTTGAAATGGGCCAGTAAGGAGTATTGTCCTTCTGGTAACCTGATATATCCCACGGGTAAAAACCCGTACACAAGTCTAACAAAATAAGAGGGACAGAGAGGGCTTGGGGAGGTCCAACGTACATGCCCTACAACCAGTTTACAAAAAGAGAGTACGTAGTTCCTGTATGATATATTAATCACTCAAAGAGTAAGAATATTAAAAAATATACTACAGGTAAAGAGGAGGATAGGGGGAATTCCTCCTGTTGGAACTAGGGCCCTCACACACCCAGCAAGCTAGGTGTCATGCTTCATCATTTGAGCCTGCTCCTCGTCGGGCCGGCGCTGCAATGCCCGACGGGCACCCTTAAAGGGGCTCTTTTTCGGAGATCTTCTGTTCCACGCCGTATGGGTACCGTGGGTGTATGGGGCCAGAATGAGTGTAGATGTATAAAGTGATGATAAAACAGGTGTGGGACTCCTCTGTGATGAATTTATTCCGCGAGGGACCCAACCTGATTAAAAAGAATAGGGAGGGGTGACTCTTTTTTGTTTTTATGCAACAAAAATTATACTCAACTCCCAAATGGTCGACATGTTTCTCGCTATTTTTTGTCAAGGAGTGATCATTAGCGATTCTTCAGGACCGTGTAAATTAAAACAAACTATCTACACATAGGTGGCAAGGCGCAACGCTACCTACCACTAGTAGTCCCTCTAGGACATTTCCTATGGGAAATGGAATAACCTGTAGTATAAACAAGAACAACAAAAAACTTTATATCTTGTAAGGATCACATAAGTCAATGATACTGTAGTGAATCCAGATTGACATGCTCTTATAATTCAAGGCGTTGAGTGACTTCATAGAAAACCCCATAAAAACATAATGTGCACATGTGAAGAAACCCGTGACGGTGAGTGTGTTTTATAAACTCACCTAATTAGGTATCAGATATTGCCTCATCGGTTGTAGCGAAGGAAAGACACAATAAGTGGTGTCTCTAGAATGATGAAAACATGATGTATAAAAACCAGGTATAAGTGTAATGATTTTCTGCATCATGTCATTGCCAGCTGATGAGTAGCGGTTAACAAGGCACAGGGTCCCGGTCGGTCCGGGTGTCACCAGGGTGGGAGCCATCGTGACCCCTCCTCACCTCATTAACAACAAATAACCATCCACACAATCCATGGACATCCAGAGGGGCACACCAGCGTCGGTGTAGCAAAGGCAAAGGTTATGCTTGCATCCATATCCCCCCCGAGCCCTGTTTGCGTATGACGCCATTACCAGAAAGTTGCTGAGAAAGCACCACGAGTCCCCACCGGAAGGTATACTAAGGACTCTGACACTAGTTTCCTTCACCTCAACATACTGCTGATGACAACGAGGCTTCCAATCATCGTGACAGAGGGGCTTACAATCATGCGTGCCGACTTACCTACTCCCATTCGGAGTCAAACGGACGACCTACCCCACTTCGCTACATCCAGGAAGGTATCCTTTCCTCGAAACCAGCCGTTTTAAATACCTTCCCTGGAGAGGGAGTCGAAAGCGCGGGAGAGCCGATCAATTCCAGCTGGTGTATTGTAAGAGTCATGTGATCGTATCACGTGCTAACGCTACAAGGTGAAAATGGCGGCCATCTTGGAGTAGGTTTACAATGCTACCGCTACCACGTGAATATGGCGGCCATCTTGGAGTTGGTATTGAGAATAGCGGTCAAAATGGCCATTCAGATTTTGTCGTTATACAATAGGGTCAGTAATACTACAAAATAAGTGTGTGTTCTAATACATCACGGCTAAAGTACCACATTAACCAGTCTTCATTTCTAATCAAATCTAGAAAGTATAGGGATAGGTATGTAGAAAAGATGGCACATTAGCCAGTCTTGAGTCCTAACCATTTCAAAAAGATTTAAAGAGAGGTGTGTACATAAGATAGATAAAAACAGGATGCGGGCCCCAAACACGCTGTTAACGGACATCGTCAAGTGGAATAATGAAAGTATTTAATAGGTGATGTCCGAACCCCTAGAAAGGGGTCCTAGTGTAGGGTGGATAAGAAGCCCATTAGTACACTTAGTATCTTATTATGAACTTGGCTAACGATGGTTTAAAGTGCACCAGGGAATTTCGTCATTGAGACCACAGTGAGTCGAGTCCAGACGATAGACCCATCTTTGTTCTATCCTGAAGAGATCTACTTGTGTAATCTGTTGATGTGCTTCCAGTACCACCCAGTTTATACTTTCAGGAGAATGTTGATGTTCCGTAAAGTGAGTGTAGAGCTTCGTGTTGGTCTTTAGACAGCGGATATTACTTTTGTGTTCTGTTATTCTAGTTTTGATGGTTCTCATGGTCATGCCTATATACTTTTTCCCACAGGGGCATGTCAGTAGGTAGATGCAGCGTGGTGTATTGCAATTTGTATGTTTTGTAATCCTCCATGTGAACCTATCTGTGAGTTTCAATTCCTTGGTTGGTTTCGTCTGGGGACAAACAGCACATGATCCACAAGGGAAATGGCCTATAATGGGCGGAAGATCCCATAAACGTCTTTGATTAGTAGTGGATCTATTCCTGGGTCTCATGTGTACCAGCATATCTTTCAAATTGTTCGTTCTTTTGAAAGCAAATCTGGGTTTTGGGATCTCTAAATCACCAGTGTTCAAAATATCCCAGTGTTTATTTACAGCTTTTTTGATCATATTCGATCTGGGTGTGTAGGTAGTGACACAAGTAAGGGCATTGTCTGATTCTTTAGTTTTAACCTCAAGGAGGCTCTCGCGATGATTGTTTCTGGCACGTTTCATACATAAATTGATTTGTTTTTGAGGATACTCTCTATTCAGTAGATTAGTAGACAGTGTTTCAGCCTCAGTCTTATAGTCCTGTGTGGAACTACAATTTCTCCTTATACGTAGAAATTGGCTGAAGGGGAGGTTATCCTTTAGGGTTTTAGGATGATAACTGCTATATAATAGCAGACTGTTCATATCAGTGGGCTTTTTATATAGGGTCGTGTCCAGTTTTCCTTCTTTTAATCTGATGGTAAGATCTAGGAATGGGATTTCACTGCTGGAAATTGTGTGGGTAAATTTCAGGTACTGGTTCTTGGTATTAATCCATTCACAAAACTCAATGCAAGTCTGTTCTCCACCCTTCCAGAAAATAAGGATGTCATCTATGTATCTCTTCCACAGTCTCAGGTTAGCTGCGAAGGGGTTGTTAATATGCTGTATCACTTCTTTTTCAAATGCCGCCATGTACAGACATGCCACACTAGGTGCAAAGGTACTCCCCATTGAAGTACCCTGAGACTGGTGGAAGAGTAGTCTGTTGAATTCAAAAAGTTTTCTGTCAGTGCTAAAGTGGCACATTGCATAATGAAGGAGATTGGAGTAATTGATGACCATTCAGTGTCCAACAAGGCTGATTCTATCACTACCAGTGTCTCTCTCTGTGGGATATTAGTGTATAGCTGTTCTACATCCAAGGTGACTAATAAGTCAATGTCAGAGGACTCCTCCAAACCCTCAATCAGCCGCAAGACATCGGAGGTGTCTTTCACGTACGAAGGGGTCTGTTTTACTAGAGGTTGTAGGTAGTGATCACAAAATTTAGACAGGGGTTCTAAAAGAGAGCCTATTCCTGACACAATGGGTCTGCCTGGGACTGGGGTAGTTCCCTTAACGTCGTGGAACAGAAGATCTCCGAAAAAGAGCCCCTTTAAGGGTGCCCGTCGGGCATTGCAGCGCCGGCCCGACGAGGAGCAGGCTCAAATGATGAAGCATGACACCTAGCTTGCTGGGTGTGTGAGGGCCCTAGTTCCAACAGGAGGAATTCCCCCTATCCTCCTCTTTACCTGTAGTATATTTTTTAATATTCTTACTCTTTGAGTGATTAATATATCATACAGGAACTACGTACTCTCTTTTTTGTAAACTGGTTGTAGGGCATGTACGTTGGACCTCCCCAAGCCCTCTCTGTCCCTCTTATTTTGTTAGACTTGTGTACGGGTTTTTACCCGTGGGATATATCAGGTTACCAGAAGGACAATACTCCTTACTGGCCCATTTCAACTTCCTTCTCCCCCTTCCTTTGTGACTTCAACAAGAATTAAATCCCCTCATTTGATCATACCACTGGGCCTCCATTATTATGGATGATAACCCAGGACTCAGTTTCGGCGAAGAAATAGCCGCGGAAATACTAAGGAATACTCCATCCATCTTGGAATCAGCAGGCTCCTCAGCCTCAGGGATCCAGACAGAGGATTGGGCCTCCCTTACCACGATGAAAAAAGAATGGCTTAAAATAACTCTTCATGGTGCTATAATGACGGAATACCTGAGGACTAACATAGCCCCCAATGGTCTTATAGTCAAGAATTTCCCACGCCTTTTTCTGGAGGTTGTGGTTTTCAAGAAGGAGTGGTCCCTGGTGGCATGGAAATGCACTAGGGACCTACTCATTCTCATCATCAATACGGCAAAGAGGTTGGCAGATGCCCTACTGATCAGAATACAGATAGCTGAGGGGGCACTAAAAACAACTGTTCAGATTTCCCTCTTTAAAACTAAATTATCTGAACTCAATAACGAAATTGCAGAGCAAAAAGAGTATTTGATGACTCAGAAGATCAGTAAACTCCAGAAAGATATACTAAAATTTGATAAAGAGAAAGTATATCCCTATTTAAAACCAGACTACATCTCGAACAAAAATGGCTATTCATCTGATGAGAATAGTGACACCAACAGAAGAGGTACAGCTAGCAGTGATTCTAGCAATGGTAGTTGGGGAGGTTCCAATCAGAGAAAAAGGAACCAACAGCGCTATCCCAATTATAACATGCAGCACAACCACCATACTGGCCTTTGCCAATGTACCCTCCTAATCGACCACAATTTTATCAAATTGAAAACCCCCCTTTTTTAGGCAGAGGTTGGGGCAGAGGAAGAGGGCGCAGAAAAGGAGGGCAGAAACAGGTTCAGTGGCAGGACGATCAACAGATTGGGATGGACACCCGGAGCAAAACACGGGGCAGAGCAGTATAGTAGTGAACTTATCACAAAGACCACTGACCGATACCGAAGAAAGAGTATTGGAAAAAGGGCTTGGTTTTGTCCCCACTCCTAGGGTAGACAGATTCCAAGAACAATGTGAGATTCACAACCTTTTCAGGAAGATTCGATTGAGAGCATACTTTCATGATACAGTAGAAACTAGTCAAACCGGTCCAAGTGACTCAAGACTACATAATCCCTCCACATTTACTCCGACTATGAATATGGTACCAACAGAAGTAGTGACTTTTGAAAAAGCGGTGTTAAAGGAACTTGAGAATGCCAACACCCCGGTCCCCTTCCATAATCTATCGAATCAAGAACGTTTAGCTATTAAATCACTAACGGAGGACCTAAGCATTACCATAAAACAAGCGGACAAAGGAGGAGCCACTGTCATACAATCAACTAAGGATTATGACATTGAATGCCTACGCCAACTTCAGAATAGGAAATTCTATACCCCTATAACGACCGATCCCACGATCCGTTTATTGAAAGAAATTACCTCAATGGTTTTTGAAGCAGTAAATAATGGTTGGATAAATAAAAAAGAGGCAGAGTTCTTAGTCACACAACATCCTAAGACTCCATACTTTTATACCCTCCCAAAGATACACAAGGGAACTACCCCAGTCCCAGGCAGACCCATTGTGTCAGGAATAGGCTCTCTTCTAGAACCCCTGTCTAAATTTTGTGATCACTACCTACAACCTCTAGTAAAACAGACCCCTTCGTACGTGAAAGACACCTCCGATGTCTTGCGGCTGATTGAGTGTTTGGAGGAGTCCTCTGACATTGACTTATTAGTCACCTTGGATGTAGAACAGCTATACACTAATATCCCACAGAGAGAGACACTGGTAGTGATAGAATCAGCCTTGTTGGACACTGAATGGTCATCAATTACTCCAATCTCCTTCATTATGCAATGTGCCACTTTAGCACTGACAGAAAACTTTTTTGAATTCAACAAACTACTCTTCCACCAGTCTCAGGGTACTTCGATGGGGAGTACCTTTGCACCTAGTGTGGCATGTCTGTACATGGCGGCATTTGAAAAAGAAGTGATACAGCATATTAACAACCCCTTCGCAGCTAACCTGAGACTGTGGAAGAGATACATAGATGACATCCTTATTTTCTGGAAGGGTGGAGAACAGACTTGCATTGAGTTTTGTGAATGGATTAATACCAAGAACCAGTACCTGAAATTTACCCACACAATTTCCAGCAGTGAAATCCCATTCCTAGATCTTACCATCAGATTAAAAGAAGGAAAACTGGACACAACCCTATATAAAAAGCCCACTGATATGAACAGTCTGCTATTATATAGCAGTTATCATCCTAAAACCCTAAAGGATAACCTCCCCTTCAGCCAATTTCTACGTATAAGGAGAAATTGTAGTTCCACACAGGACTATAAGACTGAGGCTGAAACACTGTCTACTAATCTACTGAATAGAGAGTATCCTCAAAAACAAATCAATTTATGTATGAAACGTGCCAGAAACAATCATCGCGAGAGCCTCCTTGAGGTTAAAACTAAAGAATCAGACAATGCCCTTACTTGTGTCACTACCTACACACCCAGATCGAATATGATCAAAAAAGCTGTAAATAAACACTGGGATATTTTGAACACTGGTGATTTAGAGATCCCAAAACCCAGATTTGCTTTCAAAAGAACGAACAATTTGAAAGATATGCTGGTACACACGAGACCCAGGAATAGATCCACTACTAATCAAAGACGTTTATGGGATCTTCCGCCCATTATAGGCCATTTCCCTTGTGGATCATGTGCTGTTTGTCCCCAGACGAAACCAACCAAGGAATTGAAACTCACAGATAGGTTCACATGGAGGATTACAAAACATACAAATTGCAATACACCACGCTGCATCTACCTACTGACATGCCCCTGTGGGAAAAAGTATATAGGCATGACCATGAGAACCATCAAAACTAGAATAACAGAACACAAAAGTAATATCCGCTGTCTAAAGACCAACACGAAGCTCTACACTCACTTTACGGAACATCAACATTCTCCTGAAAGTATAAACTGGGTGGTACTGGAAGCACATCAACAGATTACACAAGTAGATCTCTTCAGGATAGAACAAAGATGGGTCTATCGTCTGGACTCGACTCACTGTGGTCTCAATGACGAAATTCCCTGGTGCACTTTAAACCATCGTTAGCCAAGTTCATAATAAGATACTAAGTGTACTAATGGGCTTCTTATCCACCCTACACTAGGACCCCTTTCTAGGGGTTCGGACATCACCTATTAAATACTTTCATTATTCCACTTGACGATGTCCGTTAACAGCGTGTTTGGGGCCCGCATCCTGTTTTTGTCTGTCTTATGTACACACCTCTCTTTAAATCTTTTTGAAATGGTTAGGACTCAAGACTGGCTAATGTGCCATCTTTTCTACATACCTATCCCTATACTTTCTAGATTTGATTAGAAATGAAGACTGGTTAATGTGGTACTTTAGCCGTGATGTATTAGAACACACACTTATTTTGTAGTATTACTGACCCTATTGTATAACGACAAAATCTGAATGGCCATTTTGACTGCTATTCTCAATACCAACTCCAAGATGGCCGCCATATTCACGCGGTAGCATTGTAAACCTACTCCAAGATGGCCGCCATTTTCACCTTGTAGCGTTAGCACGTGATACGATCACATGACTCTTACAATACACCAGCTGGAATTGATCGGCTCTCCCGCGCTTTCGACTCCCTCTCCAGGGAAGGTATTTAAAACGGCTGGTTTCGAGGAAAGGATACCTTCCTGGATGTAGCGAAGTGGGGTAGGTCGTCCGTTTGACTCCGAATGGGAGTAGGTAAGTCGGCACGCATGATTGTAAGCCCCTCTGTCACGATGATTGGAAGCCTCGTTGTCATCAGCAGTATGTTGAGGTGAAGGAAACTAGTGTCAGAGTCCTTAGTATACCTTCCGGTGGGGACTCGTGGTGCTTTCTCACCAACTTTCTGGTAATGGCGTCATACGCAACCAGGGCTCGGGGGTATATGGATGCAAGCATAACCTTTGCCTTTGCTACACCGACGATGGTGTGCCCCTCTGGATGTCCATGGATTGTGTGGATGGTTATTTGTTGTTAATGAGGTGAGGAGGGGTCACGATGGCTCCCACCCTGGTGACACCCGGACCGACCGGGACCCTGTGCCTTGTTAACCGCTACTCATCAGCTGGCAATGACATGATGCAGAAAATCATTACACTTATACCTGGTTTTTATACATCATGTTTTCATCATTCTAGAGACACCACTTATTGTGTCTTTCCTTCGCTACAACCGATGAGGCAATATCTGATACCTAATTAGGTGAGTTTATAAAACACACTCACCGTCACGGGTTTCTTCACATGTGCACATTATGTTTTTATGGGGTTTTCTATGAAGTCACTCAACGCCTTGAATTATAAGAGCATGTCAATCTGGATTCACTACAGTATCATTGACTTATGTGATCCTTACAAGATATAACGTTTTTTGTTGTTCTTGTTTATACTACAGGTTATTCCATTTCCCATAGGAAATGTCCTAGAGGGACTACTAGTGGTAGGTAGCGTTGCGCCTTGCCACCTATGTGTAGATAGTTTGTTTTAATTTACACGGTCCTGAAGAATCGCTAATGATCACTCCTTGACAAAAAATAGCGAGAAACATGTCGACCATTTGGGAGTTGAGTATAATTTTTGTTGCATAAAAACAAAAAGAGTCACCCCTCCCTATTCTTTTTAATCAGGTCTGGTCCCTCGCGGAATAAATTCATCACAGAGGAGTCCCACACCTGTTTTATCATCACTTTATACATCTACACTCATTCTGGCCCCATACACCCACGGCACCCATACGGAGTGGAACAGAAGATCTCCGAAAAGAGCCCCTTTAAGGGTGCCCGTCGGGCATTGCAGCGCCGGCCCGACGAGGAGCAGGCTCAAATGATGAAGCATGACACCTAGCTTGCTGGGTGTGTGAGGGCCCTAGTTCCAACAGGAGGAATTCCCCCTATCCTCCTCTTTACCTGTAGTATATTTTTTAATATTCTTACTCTTTGAGTGATTAATATATCATACAGGAACTACGTACTCTCTTTTTTGTAAACTGGTTGTAGGGCATGTACGTTGGACCTCCCCAAGCCCTCTCTGTCCCTCTTATTTTGTTAGACTTGTGTACGGGTTTTTACCCGTGGGATATATCAGGTTACCAGAAGGACAATACTCCTTACTGGCCCATTTCAACTTCCTTCTCCCCCTTCCTTTGTGACTTCAACAAGAATTAAATCCCCTCATTTGATCATACCACTGGGCCTCCATTATTATGGATGATAACCCAGGACTCAGTTTCGGCGAAGAAATAGCCGCGGAAATACTAAGGAATACTCCATCCATCTTGGAATCAGCAGGCTCCTCAGCCTCAGGGATCCAGACAGAGGATTGGGCCTCCCTTACCACGATGAAAAAAGAATGGCTTAAAATAACTCTTCATGGTGCTATAATGACGGAATACCTGAGGGCTAACATAGCCCCCAATGGTCTTATAGTCAAGAATTTCCCACGCCTTTTTCTGGAGGATGTGGTTTTCAAGAAGGAGTGGTCCCTGGTGGCATGGAAATGCACTAGGGACCTACTCATTCTCATCATCAATACGGCAAAGAGGTTGGCAGATGCCCTACTGATCAGAATACAGATAGCTGAGGGGGCACTAAAAACAACTGTTCAGATTTCCCTCTTTAAAACTAAATTATCTGAACTGAATAACGAAATTGCAGAGCAAAAAGAGTATTTGATGACTCAGAAGATCAGTAAACTCCAGAAAGATATA
Source organism: Calotriton arnoldi (assembly GCA_963921515.1). Taxonomy (NCBI): domain Eukaryota; kingdom Metazoa; phylum Chordata; class Amphibia; order Caudata; family Salamandridae; genus Calotriton; species Calotriton arnoldi. The sequence goes on from CAWUFW010001829.1 coordinate 56,418, forward strand.
CTAAAATTTGATAAAGAGAAAGTATATCCCTATTTAAAACCAGACTACATCTCGAACAAAAATGGCTATTCATCTGATGAGAATAGTGACACCAACAGAAGAGGTTCAGCTAGCAGTGATTCTAGCAATGGTAGTTGGGGAGGTTCCAATCAGAGAAAAAGGAACCAACAGCGCTATCCCAATTATAACATGCAGCACCCTTATGGTCCACAACCACCATACTGGCCTTTGCCAATGTACCCTCCTAATCGACCACAATTTTATCAAATTGAAAACCCCCTTTTTAGGCAGAGGTTGGGGCAGAGGAAGAGGGCGCAGAAAAGGAGGGCAGAAACAGGTTCAGTGGCAGGACGATCAACAGATTGGGATGGACACCCGGAGCAAAACACGGGGCAGAGCAGTATAGTAGTGAACTTATCACAAAGACCACTGACCGATACCGAAGAAAGAGTATTGGAAAAAGGGCTTGGTTTTGTCCCCACTCCTAGGGTAGACAGATTCCAAGAACAATGTGAGATTCACAACCTTTTCAGGAAGATTCGATTGAGAGCATACTTTCATGATACAGTAGAAACTAGTCAAACCGGTCCAAGTGACTCAGGACTACATAATCCCTCCACATTTACTCCGACTATGAATATGGTACCAACAGAAGTAGTGACTTTTGAAAAAGCGGTGTTAAAGGAACTTGAGAATGCCAACACCCCGGTCCCCTTCCATAATCTATCGAATCAAGAACGTTTAGCTATTAAATCACTAACGGAGGACCTAAGCATTACCATAAAACAAGCGGACAAAGGAGGAGCCACTGTCATACAATCAACTAAGGATTATGACATTGAATGCCTACGCCAACTTCAGAATAGGAAATTCTATACCCCTATAACGACCGATCCCACGATCCGTTTATTGAAAGAAATTACCTCAATGGTTTTTGAAGCAGTAAATAATGGTTGGATAAATAAAAAGAGGCAGAGTTCTTAGTCACACAACATCCTAAGACTCCATACTTTTATACCCTCCCAAAGATACACAAGGGAACTACCCCAGTCCCAGGCAGACCCATTGTGTCAGGAATAGGCTCTCTTTTAGAACCCCTGTCTAAATTTTGTGATCACTACCTACAACCTCTAGTAAAACAGACCCCTTCGTACGTGAAAGACACCTCCGATGTCTTGCGGCTGATTGAGGGTTTGGAGGAGTCCTCTGACATTGACTTATTAGTCACCTTGGATGTAGAACAGCTATACACTAATATCCCACAGAGAGAGACACTGGTAGTGATAGAATCAGCCTTGTTGGACACTGAATGGTCATCAATTACTCCAATCTCCTTCATTATGCAATGTGCCACTTTAGCACTGACAGAAAACTTTTTGAATTCAACAAACTACTCTTCCACCAGTCTCAGGGTACTTCGATGGGGAGTACCTTTGCACCTAGTGTGGCATGTCTGTACATGGCGGCATTTGAAAAAGAACTGATACAGCATATTAACAACCCCTTCGCAGCTAACCTGAGACTGTGGAAGAGATACATAGATGACATCCTTATTTTCTGGAAGGGTGGAGAACAGACTTGCATTGAGTTTTGTGAATGGATTAATACCAAGAACCAGTACCTGAAATTTACCCACACAATTTCCAGCAGTGAAATCCCATTCCTAGATCTTACCATCAGATTAAAAGAAGGAAAACTGGACACGACCCTATATAAAAAGCCCACTGATATGAACAGTCTGCTATTATATAGCAGTTATCATCCTAAAACCCTAAAGGATAACCTCCCCTTCAGCCAATTTCTACGTATAAGGAGAAATTGTAGTTCCACACAGGACTATAAGACTGAGGCTGAAACACTGTCTACTAATCTACTGAATAGAGAGTATCCTCAAAAACAAATCAATTTATGTATGAAACGTGCCAGAAACAATCATCGCGAGAGCCTCCTTGAGGTTAAAACTAAAGAATCAGACAATGCCCTTACTTGTGTCACTACCTACACACCCAGATCGAATATGATCAAAAAAGCTGTAAATAAACACTGGGATATTTTGAACACTGGTGATTTAGAGATCCCAAAACCCAGATTTGCTTTCAAAAGAACGAACAATTTGAAAGATATGCTGGTACACACGAGACCCAGGAATAGATCCACTACTAATCAAAGACGTTTATGGGATCTTCCGCCCATTATAGGCCATTTCCCTTGTGGATCATGTGCTGTTTGTCCCCAGACGGAACCAACCAAGGAATTGAAACTCACAGACAGGTTCACATGGAGGATTACAAAACATACAAATTGCAATACACCACGCTGCATCTACCTACTGACATGCCCCTGTGGGAAAAAGTATATAGGCATGACCATGAGAACCATCAAAACTAGAATAACAGAACACAAAAGTAATATCCGCTGTCTAAAGACCAACACGAAGCTCTACACTCACTTTACGGAACATCAACATTCTCCTGAAAGTATAAACTGGGTGGTACTGGAAGCACATCAACAGATTACACAAGTAGATCTCTTCAGGATAGAACAAAGATGGGTCTATCGTCTGGACTCGACTCACTGTGGTCTCAATGACGAAATTCCTGGTGCACTTTAAACCATCGTTAGCCAAGTTCATAATAAGATACTAAGTGTACTAATGGGCTTCTTATCCACCCTACACTAGGACCCCTTTCTAGGGGTTCGGACATCACCTATTAAATACTTTCATTATTCCACTTGACGATGTCCGTTAACAGCGTGTTTGGGGCCCGCATCCTGTTTTTATCTATCTTATGTACACACCTCTCTTTAAATCTTTTTGAAATGGTTAGGACTCAAGACTGGCTAATGTGCCATCTTTTCTACATACCTATCCCTATACTTTCTAGATTTGATTAGAAATGAAGACTGGTTAATGTGGTACTTTAGCCGTGATGTATTAGAACACACACTTATTTTGTAGTATTACTGACCCTATTGTATAACGACAAAATCTGAATGGCCATTTTGACCGCTATTCTCAATACCAACTCCAAGATGGCCGCCATATTCACGTGGTAGCGGTAGCATTGTAAACCTACTCCAAGATGGCCGCCATTTTCACCTTGTAGCGTTAGCACGTGATACGATCACATGACTCTTACAATACACCAGCTGGAATTGATCGGCTCTCCCGCGCTTTCGACTCCCTCTCCAGGGAAGGTATTTAAAACGGCTGGTTTCGAGGAAAGGATACCTTCCTGGATGTAGCGAAGTGGGGTAGGTCGTCCGTTTGACTCCGAATGGGAGTAGGTAAGTCGGCACGCATGATTGTAAGCCCCTCTGTCACGATGATTGGAAGCCTCGTTGTCATCAGCAGTATGTTGAGGTGAAGGAAACTAGTGTCAGAGTCCTTAGTATACCTTCCGGTGGGGACTCGTGGTGCTTTCTCACCAACTTTCTGGTAATGGCGTCATACGCAACCAGGGCTCGGGGGTATATGGATGCAAGCATAACCTTTGCCTTTGCTACACCGACGATGGTGTGCCCCTCTGGATGTCCATGGATTGTGTGGATGGTTATTTGTTGTTAATGAGGTGAGGAGGGGTCACGATGGCTCCCACCCTGGTGACACCCGGACCGACCGGGACCCTGTGCCTTGTTAACCGCTACTCATCAGCTGGCAATGACATGATGCAGAAAATCATTACACTTATACCTGGTTTTTATACATCATGTTTTCATCATTCTAGAGACACCACTTATTGTGTCTTTCCTTCGCTACAACCGATGAGGCAATATCTGATACCTAATTAGGTGAGTTTATAAAACACACTCACCGTCACGGGTTTCTTCACATGTGCACATTATGTTTTTATGGGGTTTTCTATGAAGTCACTCAACGCCTTGAATTATAAGAGCATGTCAATCTGGATTCACTACAGTATCATTGACTTATGTGATCCTTACAAGATATAAAGTTTTTTGTTGTTCTTGTTTATACTACAGGTTATTCCATTTCCCATAGGAAATGTCCTAGAGGGACTACTAGTGGTAGGTAGCGTTGCGCCTTGCCACCTATGTGTAGATAGTTTGTTTTAATTTACACGGTCCTGAAGAATCGCTAATGATCACTCCTTGACAAAAAATAGCGAGAAACATGTCGACCATTTGGGAGTTGAGTATAATTTTTGTTGCATAAAAACAAAAAGAGTCACCCCTCCCTATTCTTTTTAATCAGGTCGGGTCCCTCGCGGAATAAATTCATCACAGAGGAGTCCCACACCTGTTTTATCATCACTTTATACATCTACACTCATTCTGGCCCCATACACCCACGGCACCCATACGGCGTGGAACAGAAGATCTCCGAAAAGAGCCCCTTTAAGGGTGCCCGTCGGGCATTGCAGCGCCGGCCCGACGAGGAGCAGGCTCAAATGATGAAGCATGACACCTAGCTTGCTGGGTGTGTGAGGGCCCTAGTTCCAACAGGAGGAATTCCCCCTATCCTCCTCTTTACCTGTAGTATATTTTTTAATATTCTTACTCTTTGAGTGATTAATATATCATACAGGAACTACGTACTCTCTTTTTTGTAAACTGGTTGTAGGGCATGTACGTTGGACCTCCCCAAGCCCTCTCTGTCCCTCTTATTTTGTTAGAGAGGATGCTGTGATCATGGCCACTTTCTAGAAAGTAGGATAAAATAGTCTGATGCCGAGTGTGCTGGAAGGATTATCTGCTACCAGACCTGCTTGTGGATGTGCGGAACAAGGACCTGTGTCAGGAGGTTCAATCCCTCATTCTAGACACCAGGGACTTTTAAAGTGAGAAATCAGTGGGTGTGGATTGTTGGCATCCCACCACAATGTCTTACCCAGAACTCACTTTCAGACGTCAAAGTATAGCTAAATAAACACAATCTCGTTGTATTGAGCTGCCAGAAAACATTGGAATCTGAAATGTCAAAATCCTACCTCCCAGCATTGGCACGTTTTATCCGACAGAAACGGTACAGAAGAGGTGCAGGTGGGTCTACTGTATAGGGTAGGAAATGGCCAGAACTGTGATTGCATGGGTGGTGGGATACAAGCATGTCACATCATCCTAGATGTCTGTGGTTGGTAGGGTCCCCTGGGTGATGGCTGACCCAACCCAAATACTACAGCACAGCAATTTCCTACACTTTCTTTACTTAAGACTCACACTTGACATGGTCTCAGATTGGACCCTTTTCTCTCCTGCACAACAGGCCTACTGACACATATGTACCATCGTTATTGGGAGAGGCTTAGGAACACTGGACTGTAAGATTTTTGATGTAAGCCATAAACTCTGGTGTTTAACTATAAATTCTGTTGTTTACCTTTTTTTTTAATAACATTTTATTGGTTTTATGTTAAAAACGAAATAATAAGCAACAAAACTCCGGCTGATGTTCAAGTGCAGGGCAAATCACATGGTATAATTTCATGCCACATATTAATACAGTCTCCAACCGATGAAGGGTGACCACACATAACATACAGGTTTCAAAGTTTCGGGCCCCTTAGGCCCCCAGCATCCCTAGCAGTCTATCGGCCCTTTAAATCTAGTCCAGTGGCCCCAAATTCGCTCATACTTTTTCAGAACCCCCCACGCCTTAAACACAAATTTCTCCATTGCTGCACGATTGTCCATGCCCGGACCAATTCATGTATCGGAGGCGCCTGTATGTCTCTCCACTGCCTGGCCAGGTCCCTTTTGGCCACCAGATATGTCATGGTGACACTGGCTCGCGTGACTCGTGTCTCCCCCGGTGTGTCAATAATTCCCATCAATATAACCTTGGGGTCCAGAGCTAATGGCAAGCCACAACCCGCCCAATCCGATCACTGACCTCCCTCCAATACCCTTGAGCCACCGGGCAATGCACAGACATTATATAGGGACGCTGGGGAGTTGTGGCACCGCAAACACTCCGGTCCGAAGCCTGTTTTATGAGCCATAGACGCACAGGGGCATAATAAATCCTATAAAAATACTTGAACTGGATTAGGCAGAAGCGCATGGATATAGCCAGCATCCTAGATGCCATCTTAGCCTCAGCATGTTCCTTATCATCAAGAGCCCCCACATACTCTTCCCACCTCGTTCTCAGGCTCCGCAGGGGATCCGGCGTGTTCACTAGCAAGAATTTGTATAGCCTCGAGATACTCCCCTGCCCAACTCATCAGTCACCAGCTTACAGTCTAAGGGGTTAAATTCTGGGAGGCTAACCAGTCTTTCTTTATAGCCCTATAGCGCATGACGTAGCTCAGGTATCTAGAGGAATGCAGCCGGAACTCAGCCGCCAGACTGCATGTGTCTGCTCCTCCACAAATCTCCTAGCGTGGAGATGCCTATGAGGTCCCAGGAGCGAAACCCAGCAAGGCCTGCCATCTACGATAACCACATCTCATGCCAAAGTGGAGTCAGCAATGAGAGTAAGCCATGGGGATGCAACAGGTCTAGTTCCAGCCTGTGGGCGGGGTTAACCCTGTCTGCTCGGAACCAGTCATTGATGTTGATCAACTGTGAGGCCCAATAATACAGTTGAATATCCGCCCACCCTAAGTCTGCTTCAAATGGAGTGATCCGGCACTTCTCAAAGGACACGCTAGGTGTCTTTCCCACCCACAAAAAACTGGTTATATGTGCCTGTAGGTCAGTGAAAAAACTTGGTGAGACTGAATGGGGATAATGCTGTAAGGCGTACATGAAAAAGAGGAGTGACACCATCTTAAAGAGTGCGCCGTGGCTTACTATTGAGAGATGCAACCTAGCCCATGTACCGCTGAGCACTTGTCAGCAGTGGGGCCACATTGAGTTCCTAGATGGGGTAAGAGCCACCGTCATTCCTAAATAATGAAAACTGTCCTCCGCTACGTGTAACCAGTGGTCGGGGTGGGGGGGGAGGAGGGATACTGTGGGCAGAGTATCAGAAGGCTGGAATAACCTGAGGATTGGGCCAGTGGGCGGAGTCACAGGTGTGGCCAGAAGGAGCAAAACATCCCCATTTTTAGTATTTGTTTGGCATTTCACTGCCCAGTTACAGCTTATTACGTTATTTAATTCAACCAATGGATACACATGGTTATTTAAGGTTTAATATGCGTTATTGACATTAAAATACATTCTTACATTCACAAAGTGGGATATGTTTCCAATCACGGGAATGTCCCAAATACGCCTAAAAGTGGAATCACAAGCAATTTGTCTCCGAGCCATGCAGTTTCTGTCATCAACAATTCACCCTTTTTCCACAAGAGCAGTTCAAACATGAATCGCAAAATATCCGAATTTGCATATGTTTTCCACATAATTATGGCTCCGCCATATCTGTCACTGTCATAGCCATCATCTGTTGCATAATCAGACAATTTTAACCCAAAAAATTGTTTGTAGCTGAAACGGATCAAAAGTTACTAAAAAATGTGACTTGTGTTGCTGTGAAGTGGAGGGACCTTTGCAAAGGTTGACAGCTCACCTTTCTCACTGCTATATTTGCATATTTGCATGGTACTGAGACAACATCTTTGAAGATACTGTATGTGTAAAAATGTCAAAATAATAAAGTATCAGAAAATGTACCGCATTACACTGCAGCCTTTTTTTAATTTAGTCAACACTGCGACATAATTTTGTTCTCAATTGCTGCATAATTCCAGTGGCCCCAAAGTAGGCAGCACATGTTAAAAGTGCTTGTGCATGAAGCAGAGAGACCACAAAGTTTGCAAACTTAGTTTGGCGTGCGTGCAAATCTGTAAAGTGGCGCTAATGTGTGTGGGTGTGACTAAAACTAATCTGGCCACTTTGCAAGCACTTTGTCTTGCTTTATTAAGTTATTTTACGTATTTTGAAACTTTTTGCTCTCTGTCCCGAGGCTACACTTTGGAATAGAAAAATGTCATAAAAAGACGACATTTCCAGCAAAAGTGTTTCTGCCTTTTTTGAATCCATTTCACAGGGGATCGAATGAAGGAAAAGAGCGGAAAGAGAGGGTAAGAGCCGTTTCTTGAAGTCACGGTTTTTATTCAGCAAGTGAGGAGGAGCGAGACAAAGACAGAAAGAGAGGGAATAAGAGGAAGAAAGAGAGGGGGGCAGCTGTCAGCGGCAGAGCAGGAGAAGTGGACACTGTCCTTGTATTCTCTGGTCAAGAAGGAAAAGACCACCCCGCCTGTCCCCGAATGGCCGAGCCTTAGCTATAGGGCATGGCTATTTCTGCCGTCTTGAGACAAATTTTTAAAATAAAAAAGTAGGGGAACGGATTCAATTAAACTGAAAAAGTAGGGGCACGCTGTGCCCTGCCGATCCTGCCCACTTCGACCACTGTGCGTAACCAGTGGTTTACCCCTACCCGCGAGCTATCCCTCCCGCACAGGTACCAGCGTTGACTTCCTCCAGTTGACTCTGAAACCTGACGCCTCCCCATATAACTCCAGGATCTCCATAAGCAATGGGATGGTATCACTAAGTCTCTAGAGAAAGAGGAGCATATCATCAGCATTCAGCGACACCCGGTCCTCTGCAGCTCCCCTCCACTAAGAGCCACCCAACCTGGCTTCAATCCTAATAAGCTCGGCAAGTGGCTCCATCTCCCTTGCTCCTCTCGCCATTGCATTACCAGCTCTCCCTGCCTCTCTCCATGTGCGGTTCCTGCTATCCAGACACATTTCCTCACATAGTTCCCAAGCCAACACCACTTTGGCCTAAAACAGGCATAACTGGCTGAAGACATCACGCGACACTGAATGCATTGACAGCTATGTCATCGGCACAGTAACACACGCCCTCCCTCTTTCCCTTCAGTAGTTTCAACTCTCTCTTTGTCCGTCTCTCCTCTCAGGAGTTCCTACTTAACATACTCCCTCCCCTCATGTTTCCTGACTCCCTGGGCCTGGACTTATAGCACCCCCATGCCCCCCCATCGCCTCAGCAGTTCCTACGCTTTAGCTTGCTCTTCCCTGTGCAGCTCCTGCTCCCCCGTCCTCCATACTCTCATAATATCCACCACCTTTCTTTTCACTCCTCAACTTTCTTACTGCTCCAACCTTTTCCCTTATCTGCTGTTCTTGCTCCCCTCCTTTCGCTTATCATTTCCAGCTCTTCCTTCTCTCTCCTCAGCAGTTTCTGCTCTGCCTGACATTTTCTTCTTCAGCAGGTCCTTCACTTCATGACTCGTTGATTTCCAGCACTCTTCCTTGTACCATATCCTTTGCTATCAGCTCCTGCTCTTCCAGCCTCATTCCTTTCAGTAGGTCTCCCTCTCCCTCCTCAGTAGTTCCTGCTTCTTGTCTACCTCTCACTAGCACTTCCTGCCCCCTGCTTCTCTCCTCAGCAACTCCTGCCCTCCATACCTATTTCATCAGCATCACTCCTCCACCCCTTTCCTAAGCAGTTCATGTTCTCCGCGCCTCTACCTTTCTCATCACTTACAGCTCGCCCCTGGTTTATTTTAATGATCTTCACTGGAATAAAGCAGAAAGTGCTGGAAAAAATCCACATCCCCTTGAGGTCAGTAGCGGAGGATAAAAATAGACCTGGATGAGCTAGAGCATTAGGATTCATGTGTTCGATGGGGCGTGGGAGAGCGAAGAGGGTTCCATAGGATGTCGTTGGATGAGATTGGATGATGACGTGGTGGTAAGCCTAAGGGGGAAGGTGATCCACAGGGGTAGTGGAAGAGAGGTTGGGCCCTGAGGTCAGTGAGGCAATAGTGGGATGGTCAGAATGGAGTCAAAGGAGGGGGTTGTGAAGCCAGAATGGAGGTCAGACATTGTCTCTGGTGGGCGGGCAGGGGTTTAAAGGTCAGGCCATGGTTAAGCGGTGAGAGTTGAGCCTGGGGGAGAGGGTTGTGCATCGAGAGGAAGCCACGAGGGAAAGTGCTTGGCCACAAGGTTGCAACAGGACTTAAGGTGACGGATACACTGAGAAGCCCTGAGGAGGCACGGAGGTGTTGGGCTCGTTTTAAGCCCGTGTACAGGGATGGGGGTAACTGGGTCATTTAGTAACACAGAGGATAGAGCCTGGCCAATGAGGAAGTGGCGATAAGTGGGAGTCACCCATAAGGTGGAGTTAGAGCCACAACTTGGGGAGGAGGCTGAGTCATGGGAAAATGAAGCATGCAGTCCTCAGTTGTAGTGAGGTGCTAGGCCATGGGCTGAGAACTAAGTTCTGGGGTAGAGGTTAAGCAGTGTATGGGAGCAGGAGGTGGAGCTAAGACACATGGTGGGGGATGAGCCATGCTGAGAGGACCAGGACCCTGGTCTTCGAGAAATGATGACATAAGATAAATAGAGAGGCACCTCTCAGAACTTCTGCTGCTAGTGCTGCTTATACCAGCACAGGACACAATAATATCCCTTGTCTTCTTAGTGAGGTAACATAAGCTAGTGTTGCATATTCACCGACCCTACTAAGGAATATTGCATTATGGTATTTTAGCAGCCTTTATAAAACACACTTTTGCCATTTGTGTGGTCTTGCAGCCCTCTCGCCACCCGGCCATTTACCTATTTCTTTGTTGTATCAACCTTCCCAGAGACAAATACTTCTTATTTTCATATTCTCCAAAACAGAATATCAGAATAGAATGCCAGATATCTTTACGATCAGCAAATATATTTTCACAGTATCTTGAAAAAGTAGTATGTGCATTGGTTTATATGATGAACAAATCCAGACATCTATATGGGGAGCAAACAACAAGCACAACAACCAAATGTGTTCATAATCAGTGTTGTTGTCTAATCAAATTTGTCTTTTTAAAGGAATCATTTCAATCTTTTATATAAATGTAATTCTAGAACATTAAAATGGTTCAAAAATATGTCCTACTATCATCTGGAGGGAGTAACTTTTGTGCGAGAAGTGTGTTGAAGTTCAGTGAGCAATAATTTGAGGACTTGGAGTAACATAGCATCAACAAGAGGGAAACCGAAATCAAATTTACATCCAAAAGTCATCCTGACTTTGCAGAAGCAAGGTGCTGGAGCAAAAAGCCTTAGGGGTCTATTACGATGGCGGTCGGATGTCCACCGCCGGGCCGGCGGTGGCGCCCACCGGACCGGCGGTGGACATCCGCCCGCGATCGCAACGAAGAAAACCGCCGGTCAAATTAGGATGGCGGTGGTGACCGCGGCCGTGGGAAATTTCGACCGCCGCTTTTCCGCCGGTTGCCATCCGCACTCCTGCCTGGCGGATGGAGCAGGACCGGGATAATGGTGGCGGTGCAGAGCAGGCTCCGCCGGCAGGATTATGATGCCGGCGGTAGCCAGCCTTTCCTCAGCGGTCAAACCGCCATGGAAAGGCATGCAGAGATTGTCTTCCGGGGGCCTGTTGCGGGCCCCCAATGTGTTGGGGGTGCACTGGGGGTACCCATGGTCCTCTCTACATTTCCCTGTACCAGGTGGCAGGCACTGTGCAGTGCCTGCCACGCAGTGCAGGGAAATGCAGGACATGCTCCTTTCGGCATCGCGGCGGTGCTGCGGGCAGCAGCAACCGCCGCAATATTAAGGCCCGCAATCAGACCGCCGCGGTCGGATTTCGAGCGCGGGTCATCGTAATTCGACCGGCGGTGATGTCGCGGTCCATGCGGGCGGTCTTTTCCCGCTACCATGGCGGTCGGGGAGGTTTTTCGACCGCCATCATAATAGACCCCTTAGTTCTTTCGATGCAAAAGCGATAAGCTGAACGTTTCCTATGCAAGGTTCGATCTTGAATATTCCCGACCGCTGATATAACTTTAAAAAAACATTAAAATTCTGCCTATGCAGACCAAAGAGTTTCGGCATCAAAGTAACATTCCCATCCCCTCGCCTGGCAGCTGTACCATGCAAAACACCCAGAAATCTAGAATTAGTCCAGGCTGGACATGGCTGCAAAATTCTCCTAATTCAAATTCTCTTCAGAAGGCACGCAAAAATCTATGATTGTATAAAAGGGTTTGAAAGTGAAATTTTTTGCAGAACATGCAGATATCATTTCTGGTAGCACATCTTTTATGAAAGAGCTACACTAATGCGGAATTACAACAGTCGCATGGCGGCGCTTCTGCAGTATACGTGCTTCTAGATTTACCTGGGATGAACAATAGAAATCAGGTAGCGCTACTCGACCCGGGTTGTATCAATGCTGTGACCAGACTACTGTGCTCTCTCTCTACTTTTTCCTGACAGATAATACATTCTAGTAGTATATAAAGCATGTACGATGGGATGCCTCGAAACCGATACTGCATCTTAATCACTCTGAATCAATCCAATCTGATTGCATCTTCAGACTCAACCCTGAGTTTCATGAGATTTAACGAGCAAAAGCCAAGTGTAACACCCAAACATGTTCACTTCATACACACCACACAAGCTTGGGGGAAAGAGCGCATGGGCAAGTTTCCATTTAAATTTAAGGTGGTATTCAGTCACTGCCCCCAACGTTTTTGATCACCCATTCAATGACATGAACCGTTACTGCAAACGTTGTTGCATCAGCAGACACTGCCACAGTGGATGTTGACTACTGATGAGTGAAGGGTGACATGAAAGTGTTGTTTCATAAAAACTGAAGACAGAGCTGCAGATATGGGGCAAACAAAACTGGGTAGCAAATGCAGAGAGCAGATTTCTCTTGTGCAACTACCCACCGCTGGCCTGAGAAACGTAACAAATTTGGCACTTGGAAGCCTTCACTGTCAGCCTCAATCATTACTCTTCCAGCAAGTGTAAAACTGCCATGTTGTCTACCTACACTACACAGAAACTGTGCATTGTAGCCCGGACCTTGTCTTCAGTCACTGAAGGGTTCCAGGATCACTCTGTCACTTGAAAGGTGTGGCCCTGAATCGGTAGTGCAGGCCAATGTGTGTTTCTTGCCATCAACGGTCAAAATAATCTGTCAATATTCACTGGCTAAATCAAAGGTGCTCGTAAACTCAGCATCCAACTTGAAACATCATTCTTTCTTTAGCTATCCAACACAGTTCACTTACACAATATTGTGGTAAAGAATATAATTGACAAAAATATTGTGTCAAAAATATTCACCACAATATTGTTCTCCTATACTTATGACTGTAAAAGAACAATATCAGAATAAAAAAATTGCTGACACGAATATCGCCCAAAAATAGACAAAAATATTGACTTTGTAATATAAATAGAGTTTACAGTAGTAAATGTTAAATATTTTAATATATAAAATTAATATATTGTAAACTATAGTCCACTAATTAACAATGTATATAAATATATATTTATATAAACACAAATAAATATATGTGTTTGTATTTATATGAATATATATATATATATATATATATATATATATATTTATAGTGTAACAAGTTCTAAAAATATTTATTTTACATTATATTTGTTATATCTTACATTTATTACTATGAAAAAATATATAGATTTAATCAAAAAAGTATTTTACATTATATTAATTAGTTTAATATTTTAAATGCATATATATTCATAGTAATAAATTCCAAATATTAATACAATTAATATAATGTAAAATCATTGTTATTAATCATGTTAAACTAAATATATTTCTCTCTCTCTCTATATATATATATGTATATATATATATCGTGTTCGTGTCATTGAATGGGTGATCAAAATACATGCATATTAAGACCATAAACAATATAACCAATTGAATTGGAAAAAAGATATCAATAAAGACAATAAATAAAACAGTAAAAATTCAGAAATCAAAAAAACACATTTACTAAAAACCCTATTCCTGCTCCAGTCACTGCAATAATAGGGAAAGTGTTAAACTTCGGAGGAGTTAAATTTACTATTCCCACTCTCGTCTCAGCAACATTAGGGAAAGCGTGGGACTTCACAGGGGTGAAATTTACTACTCCCACTCCAGTCTAAACAACAGTAGGGAAGTGTTGGACTTCGGAGGGGTTAAATTTATTATTGCCACTCCGAACAGCGCAACAGTAGGGAAAGCATTGGACTTTGGAGGGGTTAAATGTATTATTCCCACTTCAAACAACACAACAGTAGGGAAAGTGTTGAACTTCGGAGGAGTGCACTTCCCACTCCAAACAGCGCAACAGTAGGAATAGTTTTGAACTGTGAAGAGGTTATTTTACTATTCCTACTGCAGTCTAAGCAAGATTAGGGAAAGTAGTTCACTTCAAACACGTTACATAAATGAGTAACCTCATGAATGTAGAAAAATTATTAAACTTTATATAAAAAATATGAATTTACATAAAAATATCTATCTATATGTATAAAAAAACAGTTAAGCAATCTACAGAACTACTATTCAATAAAAAAATAATTAGCAATTAAAAATTGTTATTCAATTAATATTTAACTTTCTACCCTGTAACCCTACAAACCTAGCAACCCGCACCTAAAATACAACTAAAAAATAACTATTCCATAACTTACATATTTAAAATACACTAAATAATTAATTAACAATTAATTGTTAAATATTACTTAACCTCCCAGCCTAGACTCCTACAAACCCAGCACCTCGCAACTAAAATAAAATGAAGAAAAAAAAATTCCACAATTTACATATTTAAAATTCAATTAAAGAATTCATTTACAAATAATAATGAAGTTTATTATTTCATTATTACATAATTAACTTCTTACCCTATACCCCTACAAACCTAACATCGTGCAACTAAAAATAGAAGTAAAAAAATCAGTATTCCATATTTTACATAATCAAAAATACATTAAATAATTAAATCACCAATTAATAACTAAATTGTTAATTACTTAACTTCCCACTCTACAAACCCAGCAGAACACAACATAATGTACGTAAAATAAATTAGTAGTCCATAAATTCCATAATTAAATAATTCATGAATAATTAATTGTTAATAATTACTTAATTACCTTTCCTCCCTACAGCCCTACAAACCTAACTGCCCAAAAATAACATATCACAAAAATAAATCAGTATTACATAATAAATATGAACTATATAATTAAATAAAATGTATTAAATAATTCTTACTTAATTAATGCCTAATTAACTTCCCACCATATCCCCTACAAACCCAGTAACCCACTACAACATTACAAATTACTGTTAAAAATTAAATACAAAATTCAAAATCCTTTAAAATTGCAAGGTATATTTTAAGAACAATTAATAGCATTTATATAAACAATAGTAACACAAATGTAATATGTCACCAAAAACACATTAAAATAATTAAAAAACAATATTTTTAACCACTATTTTAAAAACATACGTATTATTTACAATTATATTACTTACCTCAAAAACGATATTCTAGTCAACTATATTTGTCCATCACAATATTTGCGTATCATGATATTTAATTCTTGATATTTTAGTCTCCTGATATTTTGAACTCAATATTTTGTCCAAACACCATCAAGCACCGACTTCCAGAAGCTCTTCAGCACCAGCAGTAATTCAAAGCCACCAGCTGACCACTGCCTGTAGTCATTTTCAAGAAGCTCTATTCACAGCCCACATTTTCACAGACAGTAAAAGCCATTCTCAACATTTAATTCGTTGAACGCCCTACCAAGGCATTTTAAAGAAATCCGGCATATCATTTCGCCTAAAAAAGTCCACACCCAACCTAACCCAAAACAATCTGATTAATTACAGACCAATCGCCAATGCACTGCTAATTTGATTGACAGAATATTGTTGACTAAACTATGATTCAAAATACTAATGTACAAGTCACAAGTTGGAGATTGAACCTTCATCGTCCAGACAGCAGAATTTAAGAATTCACTCCCTGCTCAGATAAGGGCACTTGATTAGCACTGAGAATCTGGCTGTTACTCTACACTTTAACCGCACAAAGCATCCATTATACAGGCATTGCCATTCTTTTATGGCACCACCAGCTAAGTCACACCTCACATCAAGTAATTCCAACTCTGGCCTTACAGCTTATGAGACCAACGGTTATGGTTGACTATTAATCAAATGACTGTTCCCTAACACACAGGGTTCCACATCAAGGACGTTTAAAGAAATGGATTTCTTATCCGTAGACGGGTATTCTTGACAGACATTCCTGCCCCTCCAACAACTTATCTGTGCCCATCGCTCACTGTACCACTACTGGAGCATATCTCGGATCATCAATTACATCATTTACACCCACATGTAGCCCACCCTTCAATTATGCACACATGGATAATGAACTACCTGCCTGCACTGCCACCACTATGCAATGACTACCCCGCACAGCTTCTTTGCAAAGCCTCTTTCATATACGACTATCCTCTTACACTTCTCACCAATACAAATGGAGCACTTTTCCAGAACAGTCCAAATAACACACCAGCTTAAACTGACTGCACCACTCAACACCTTCTCATTCACACCTCTGTACAGCTGCATGCCTCCAAGGACGAGGTAACAGTGCTTTGGAGGCACGCTAATGGCAGCATTTAATCAAGTGACAATCACATTTGAGAGTAAGTATGATCAAGCTCATACATGCACTTTGTGAGACTGAGTCACTCAAATAACCAGTTGTTTATCCAATTTGTATTGATGCGGTCTTTAGTTTTAGTTTACATCCTATATAGCTTGGAGTTTTCAATATTCTGTGCACACTGATGTCAACGCAAGGGCCAGCGACGTCAGTTAAGAGAATTGCCTCAAGACTGTTGTGCATTCGTCTTTCTGCAAAGTAGTCAAATTTGAAGTCAGCTGAACTCTTTCCAATGAGCCATCTTCATCTGCTACAGGCAGCAGACCAGGAAGAGAATCTGTGCCCTCATCCTAGTCTGGGGAAACGAGGAGCATTGCCCTTTCCAAACAACCAGTGATATTGTTTCAGTCAATTCACATAGAATACACTCAGATTCCAAGTGGATCTAATGTCAACCAAGTAGCAGACATCATTGATTTATTTGAGATGAATATAAAGGGAAGATCAACTGTTATCCAGGGGTCGGGTCACTCATGGTTGCAAGTAAGGGTTACCTTCAGATCATATCCATCCTTCGACACCTGCTAGCTGGCCTTCAAGCTGTCCTTTGCTTTATGCAGGCGCTGGGCCACGTTCTTTCTGAATCCCAACAAATGATCAACCAAGTAGCATGCTGGGGACCGGAGGCTTCCTACACAGATCTCATTCATCACACTGAGGGGGACACACATTTTTTACTGAAAGAAGAAGCTTAACTGGGTTGAAACAACCCCATCTTTGGCCCCTCAAGGCATGTGAGAGTACGCATGCTGCAGTTCCAAAGCACCCATTAGGTTTTTAAGCGTGTTTTTAAAAAATCCACTAATCTATTGGTGTGGAGTTTGTATGAGGTGGGGAACTTGTAGTTCATTGTACACTCCTACTGCACAGCCATCCTATAAGTCAATATGACACTCGCTCCCCAGTCATAAGTAAACTTCATGGCAAACCCAAAGTACTGAAAGATGGCAAAGGTTTGTATGAGCGGTTTCTTGCAGGTGAGAATACTAAGGCAAACCATATCTTATTTGCCTTTATCAAACCTGCGCTCATCGTGGTTATTGTGTGCTTTCACATTTAGATAATCATAATGAAATCACCCCGTATCATGGCTTCAAGATTTGCGTACCAGCAAACTAGAACGGTTCAGCCTTCTACAAGACGTGTCTGGTGTTTCTGTCACACATAATGGTCCCCAACGTTCCTCTAAGGATTTTGAGATCAGGAATAGTAGTAATGTCAAAAGACCTACATTTCAAATGGTAACACTGTGGAAGAAGAGCCTCCATAGTGCTAGACCCTGAGCCCTGAAATTCGCCCCTGTTGGAGCTTTCTAATATGTCTAGGTTTGTACAGTTCCGATAAGCTCTAAAGTCCTGTTGATTCTGCAAGTCATACCTCCTGATTTCTTGTGATACCAGCTGCCTTGCTGTCGATTCCTAGTACCATACACCTGGGGGAATATGCGCTCTACAACTAAAAAATAATAATAAATAAATAACAAAATAAAAGATTTCAACGAAAGCACGGGCATTTATGATTTTCTTGAAGTGAGTAGTGGTGGGGCAAATGGTAGACAATCATTAGCCTTACTGTATTTTTTTTTTACATTACTGGTCAAAAATGTTTCTCAGTGTGACCCAGAGCCTTTTTGCAAATTTTTCAGTTATCCTCTTGCCTTCAGTTTTTCCAAGGAGTATTTCTGAACATTACCGATTTCAAGGAACTCCTAAATCAGAATTGGCATTTACTGTCATCATTGAGGTGCCCGTTAGAAAGACCTTTATTCACATTAAAAAAAACAGGAGTTTCAAAGATGAATTGGTTCGGGCTTCTGTGGATTCAAGCACTAGTACAAATACCACTTTATCACCCATCTGGAGCCCTCCTCCAGTTCAAGGACACAGACGGTGTGGCTAGTGCTTAGTATGCTAACAAACTACTCGGGAGCAGAAAACCTTTATAATAACATCAAGATTAAGCACTCCTCTTTCTAGAATTGTAGCACAAGAAATTTAGTTTTATCGTATGTCCATGTGTGAAGTGAAGAAGAAAGGGGAGTCTGGAATGGCTGATTGAAAGTAGTTTATTACAGTGGTTCCACCCACTACATGAAGCGACCTCCTGGCCCGGTGATCGGACGGCAACTGACAAGATGCCATTTGAACCCTGGCCAGTGTCTGCTCCATGCGCGGGACACATTCAAGAAATAACACACTGAATGGGTCTCGCGCACGGCGTGTGCGATACCCAAGCTAATAACACTACATCACCTTCCCCCTTATAAAACGAAAAAGGATTCGCAACCCCCAGAAACATGAATATACAACACCTTAATAACTAACAAACATGAGTATACATTTTCTTAATATCTAACAAAGTCCTCGAACCTTTTAGGAGCTCTTATAACACGGCCACTCGGACCGCCTGAATCCAAGATGACAGCTTCTTGACTTGGTGTAGACTCTGTGTCCCCCCCCCCCTCCGCAACCAATGCCCCCAATCAAGATAGTTTTCAACACACTTGTTCCTCTGGCGCATAATATCAGCTTGCGCAGAGGACACTCTCACTAGCTGCCTCTTGTTCCACCACCCTTTCCCTTCCACAAATGCAGCCCCCTTACTGACCTTGACCACGCGCTCAGGCAGCGAGAATTTAGACTCTCCTTTCCTTACTTTCAGAGGTTTCTTGATCAAAACCCAGTCACCAACTGACACATCCTCGCTACTAACATGGTATTTCCTGTCAAAATTTTCCTTCATTAGAGGCTGCTTCACCGCTACCCTGGACTACACCTTTTGCACTTCCAACTTATCATTCAACGCCTCTGTGACTTTGTTACCACCAGACATCTCACTCAACCAGGTTCGATACAGTGAAGTATGTACCTCCCTGCCCCTTAGCAAAGCAAAAGGGTACACACCTGTAGTACAGTGAGGTGAGGTATTGTAATTCCAAACTTTCTGCTCGACAAACTCGCTTACATTCAAACCAGACGCCAAGGCAGTCAGGATCCCTTCTTTCACAACTTTATTCCCCCTCTCCACTAGACCATTAGAAGTTGGGGAGTACAATGCTACCTTAAGGTTTTTAATATCCTTACAGTGCAGGAATTTACGCATTTTCTCTGACACGAAATGTGTGCCTTTGTCTGTCACAAGACTTTTGGGTGCACCTTCCAGTAAAAATATCCTGTTTAGAAATGTGATTGTAGCCTCAGTATCGGGTGTCTCAACAAAACTGAAATACATCCATTACGAAAAATAATCGACAGCCAAAATAACATACCTCCTTTCATGATCAAGCACAGAATATGGTCCTGAAAAATCCAAGCCTACCTTTTCCCACAGAGCCTCGGGAAACTGCGTTGGGTGTAACGGGGTTTTCATTGTCCGCCAATGCTAGTCAGAAAGAAGGCACTCTGGACAACTGTCAATAACCTTTTTAACCTGGCTATCCAAAGAAGGCCACCAATAGTGTTGCTTTATTTTCATCCCTGTCTTTGTAGAACCGAGATGTGCTCTGTTTATAATCGCACCACGTATCTCGGCAGGTGGAACAAACCTGTCCCCCCGCCGTACTATGCCTTTTTCCACTGATAATTCCTCAGATACTTGTGCGAAAACTCTCAAATCCCCATCTAGATATCTTGGGTCAGGCCATCTGTGAGTAGTATACTCAATTACTTTACGCAACACATGATCACTCTCACAGGCCACTTTTCAGCCATCCTCTGATATTACGGAATCGTACTCAGTCACAGCGTCCACTACAGCCATGCACAAAATGTCCTCCACCATTGAATCCTCCTCATCATCCTTCTCCATAAGCAATCTGGACAAGCAATCAGCCCGGAAATTCCTCCCGCCAGAAATGTGTTTCACAACATAATTATATTCTTGAAGCTTAGACACAAGTCTCATGAATCTGCCAGACATGCTATAGTTGTTAACTTTGTTGAAAATATAAACCAATGGTTTGTGGTCAGTAAACAATTCGAAACTTTGGCCCCAAATATACATTTTAAACTTTGGGACCACCCATACACACGCCAAAGCCTCCCGCTCTATTGTACTGTATTGTTGTTCAAACTGTTTGAGAGACCTTGACGCTAATGCCACGGTCTGTTCGCATCCATTTACTCTCTGACTCAGCACAGCGCCGAGTCCGTGAATGCTGGCATCCACTGTTATGAGGGAAATACAATCATCTCTGAACGCATGTAAAGCTTGTGCTGTAACAATCAATTTTTTCACTTTACCAAATACTTCATCCAAATCCTCTGACCACTTGAAACTTTGACCCTTTCTAAGTAACATTCGTAATGGTTCCACTGTTTGTGCGTAACTAGGCACAAACCTGGCATAATACAGGCCGAGGAATGAACGTAGAGAATCTTTGTCTGTGGGTGCTCTGGCTTCCTCAATTGCTCTTACTACAGAAAATGTTGGTTTTATCCCGGTGCTAGACACGGTGTGCCCTAAGTACTTTAATTCCTGTACAGCAAATTTACACTTATCGGCCCTGACTGTCATCTCACAAGACTTCAGGATAGACAGCACACTCCTTAGAATAGCATTATGTTCCTCCAAAGTTTTTGCGTAAATCAGAATATCGTCCAAGTACGCTTGTACCCTTTGATGTTTCGAAATTACGTATCCATAAGTTTCTGAAACACGCTACCTGCCGATGCTAACCCAAAAGGTAGCCGTAGAAACGTATACGCACCAAAAGGGGTCACAAATGTAGTCAAGTCCTGGGACTCAACAGACAAGGCCCTCTGGTAATATGCTGACCTTAGGTCAATCAGAGAAAACCATCTTGCTCCCCCAAGATTTGCCAATAACTCCTGAATTCTGGGCAGTGGGTGGCAATCCACGATTATGTTTTTATTGAGTGCGCGCAAATCCGCACAAAGTCTGATCTCTCCTGACTTTTTGCGCGCTACCACAATGGGAGCCACCCACTGCGACGAATCTGCGGGTTGAATGATGCCCTGCGAACAGAAATTTTGCAAGGTACCTTTCAGTTCCTCCCTGACACTCATAGGAACTGAACGCACTTTATGAGCCACAGGTTGAGCATTAGGCAACAACCTTATGTGGTGTTCCATATCCTTCACCCATCCGACATGGTCACTAAACATAGTTTTAAAATTAGATAAACTTTCAACACACCACCCTCAATCCTCAACCCTCACTCCTTGTGTATTTTACTTGACACACTGGTAACTCTCCCACTTTGATCGGGTTCTCATCACCCGGGACCAGGTACAGCCCCATCCGAGCTAAGTCTCTCCAACCGATAATATTTTTCCCTTTTTCCGCAACGTAAACCTTTGTTTCTGTCTCTCTTCCAAAACATTTCACAATGCCCACAAAGTATCCAATCATGTTGATGTCTTTTTCGCCAAAAGCTTTAGGGTTCACATCCGATTGTAACAATGACACCCTATTTCCCCAATGTTCATCAAATGTGGTGTCCCTCAGGATAGTTATCGGAGAACCTGAGTCCGCCATAACCTGTAGAGAGGTCATCAAAAGAAGCTGTACATAGAGGACCTTTGATCGTTATAGGATCCCCCACACAATCCAGCGTCAAAAGTACATTACTAAGTGAACTTGAGCATTAGTCCACATCAACCTCCACACTGCCAACACTTACTGGCTTTCTATTGCTTCTACATACATTCTGGAAATGGCCTACTTTTTTACACAATATACAACGTTTACCAACAGCTAGACAGCCTGCAAAATTACTTATGTGGTTTTTGAGCCACATCTTAAACAGAAAATTGCATGTTTCTTCTGAATGAATTTTTGCGACTTCCCCTTCATATTAACAGCACATATAGAGTTCTCCTGTTCTAGATCAGGAGAAGACACCACATTAACGCAAGAGCCAGAGTCTCCATGCATGACTTTACTTGAGATTGCTGAACGCTCAATGCTCAGAGCTAAGTCAATCACTTCAGATAACAATGGATTTTTACACCCTAGAATCCTTTCTTTAATTTTGCGAGACGCGCAGTTGAAAACAAACTGATCCCTAATGTAATCATGCGCTATGGAACTAAAACCACACATGGTTGCTAATACTCTGAGGGCTGAAATGTACTCCTCGACTTTTTCCTCCTCCATTTGTTTCCTTTTATAAAAATTATGACGCTCTAGCATGATGTTTGGCTCATCATAAAATAGTTGTTTTAGTCTGGCAATAGCCTCTACGTAAACATTCCATTGACTCTCGCCAGAGCGAGACTGGGGTGGAGGAATGGGTACAATACTACCGAAAATTCTTTGCGCCGCCTGGACCAGGCTCCCAAACAACAAAGCGAACTTACGTGTGGGACTGTAACCCACTGCGTCAATGGCCACCAGATGGTTCTCAAATAACCTGAACCACTCCGACCATATAATGGCCGGTCTCCCAGGCTTGCTCAGGAAATGAGGTTGTTGTGTGATGAGGTGTGGATTAGCCATAGTCAGAATAAGGATGATAAAAGAACAACAACAAATCCGGAGGTACGTCTTAAAAGAACTGGGGACTCGACGACGTCTTAAAAGAACTGGAGAGTCGACGATACATAGTGCCCTTCCCACCAGACCTCTTGAAACTCCTCACCTCCAATGATGGCTCACCAACTCACAGACGAAACGGTGATCAATTATTCTGCATGACCCAGTAGGAATGACATCAGTACCAGATGCGGGCTGCAGAAAGTGAAGCGGTGGCATTCACAGCAGTGTCGGGAACTCTGTTTTGCAGCTGTTAGGCACTTCCGCGTTGCAGTTGCCAGGCATACGCTCAATAGCGTATCTCTTAATTGAGGCAGAACTGAAATCGGCCCAATCCAATATGGCCGCCACCCCGCGCCCTGACGTAAGGACGCAGACGACGTGCAGGATGACGTAGATGCTGCTTAGTGCGCTCGAGGAGGCGTGCACGAGCCGACCAGCGCGCAGCAAACCTCCGTGAAAATGCCAAAATCACTCAAGAAGACGCCTTCGGTCCCAGACGCCTCCACAGTATGTCCGCTCACTACCCAGGGGACTCGCTTCACCGCTTCTGCTCTGGTCCCTCCAACGATAGGTCCAACCAAGAATCTGCCGATCGAGTCTGGACAGCGTGGGTGATCGGGGTGGGTGGAAACCAGCTTCCCAGTCGTCGCCAGATGAAGTGAAGAAGAAAGGTGAGTCTGGAATGGCTGATTGAAAGTAGTTTATTGCAGTGGTTCCACCCACTACATGAAGCGACCTCCTGGCCCGGTGATCGGACGGCAACTGACAAGATGCTATTCGAACCCTGGCCAGTGTCCGCTACATGCGCGGGACACATACAAGACATAACACAATGAACTGGTCTCGCGCACGGTGTGCGCGATACCCAAGCTAATAACACTACATCATGGCCTCCTCTACACAGGAAAAACTAACCAAAAAGGTAGGAAGAGGGGGGCGTGGCTTCGACGCCGAGAGCGATGGCCGCACTTCAGCGAAGCTCCAAGATCCCCCAGGCTTCTGCCCTGAATAAATCAGACTAAAAATTAGCAAACCAGAAAAGAACGAGGCGATTAACATCGCGCCGATAAGTAGCGGAGCCGACAGCGCTGTGGTGTGAGCAGCAGGTAGGGGAAGAGTGCGACACCAGCGGCGGCCTTGACGACGTGTGAAGCAGCGGCCTCAATTGCAGGGTGCGGCTGTCCAGCAGTGACGGTGAGGCGGAAGAAGATCAGTGAGCCCAGCAGAGCGTGCGGCGGATATTGGCACCGGGATAAGTGAGAGGAGGAGTGCAGCCGGTTTGGGGAACTAAACTGGCTCAGCGACTAAAGTGAAGGTGCCAGCCTCAAAGCAGAGAGTGCAGGTACTGTCAGCCCGGGAACCGCTGGGACGGAACGGCAGCAGGCCGCAGCGGAAAGACAAGAGTGCTGGACGCGTTGAGGCAAACCTGCCCCCCTTCCCCCAAACCCCTCCACGTCGTGATTGCAAGAGTGAGCAGCCATATATCTATAGCTTCCTTTGGACTGCGTGACTGGAAGTAGTGGCTGCTCGAGGTGAATAAGTGAAAAGAAGTCCTGCAGGGTATTAAAATGGCGATGCACGAGTGAAGAGCGGCGAGAGGTAGCTGAGCACAAGGACCAGGGGCGACGCTGCGGAGCAAGACAGGCCGCGGTCGAATATATGCACATTTAGGTGGAGCGGTGAGGTGAGAGACGACGGGGTAGCGGAGGTGGATCCATCTGCCGAAGCGGCGCTAGTATCCCCTTGCGCAGTGACAAGCAGCGGGGTTGGAGGGCCCCCACTTAACCCCGGAAGGCTTACCAAGTTGAGAGAAGCGCAAATCATCGTCAGGGGACAAGTGGCAGTTTGCTGGGGACATACGAAGGCCCAGTAAGGAACAAGATAAAAGTGTATATTACCCCAGACAAATATCGTGCTACCACACATCAAATAAATCAAGTTCTCTGTCCTGGAGTGTAAAGTCCTTCAGTGGGACAAGGCGCTGGACTATAGGGGGCTCCCGAGCAACTACCATGAGCTACGAAGGAACTTTGAAGAACACATTGGCCAAGAAGCATACACGACCTAACTCAGCCTAAAGTGGCCTGCAGCCCAGTGACAAAATGTCGGGGGGCAAAGGGGTGAGAGGAACCCTCCAGACTAAATTGGACAAATTCACCTCGCAGAAGTGGAGTGACTCAGAGGTTACCGGTAAAGAGAGTGACGAACTGGCGTGGGCACCGGGGAGTGAAGAGCAGTCTTTGAAAGAAATTATGGAGGCCATAGCTGGAATACGTACATTACTGGAATCAAGAATGGATATGATAACAACAGAAGTAACGTTAATTAGGGCGGATATGCACAACATCAGCGAAAAAGTGAGGAAGGTGGAGGTGGTCGCGGCGGAACTCAGTGGTGACACCAAAAAGATGCAACGAGGAATAAAGGACTTACAAGCCTCCAGCCAAAAAATGGAGAAGCTCCTGGACGAGTATGAAGGGAGGTCCCGAAGGAACAACGTAAGGATATTTGGGATTCCGGAGAAGGCGGAGGACAGGCAGCTGACCTATTTGTAGAGACACTTATATGTGACTATCTCAAGCCGAAAGCACTGTCTACCTTCTTTACCGCCGAGCGAGCCCACAGTGTCCCCGGGGGCAAGCCCAAGCCGGGTGCCCCTCCCAGACCCATGTTGGCCAAACTATTAAACTACAGGGACCGAGATAACATACTACAAACGGCCTGTAAGGCGCCACCGATCAGGTATGAGAACTGCGAAATCGCCTTTTATCCTGACTTCACGATAGCAGTTCAGAAGAAAAGGATAACCTTTTTGGAGATCAAGAGACAGTTGAGAAAGAAAGGGATTAAATATTTCATGTTATTTCCAGCGAAACTTAGGGACGAAGCAGACGGGAAACCATGGTTCTTCGATACACCAGAATCAGCAGCGGATTGGCTGGAGACCGGCGAGAGATCACAATTCTAGAAAAGGGAAAGATCACGGTGGAGCGGCCAAACCTTCCCATCAAGGAGGACGGCAAGATGCAATAACGGCGGAAGTTGAGGGAGAAGGTGTATACGTCTGAGGCTTGGAAGCACCCAGATTTGCTTGGGAATAAGCAGAACTACGAACGATAAGTGACTAATGGGCATTGGCTCCGCTGCTTTTGTGAACTGGTGAAAATCTGTATGACTGGGGACAGAGGTGGGGGTTCCGGCCCGGGCCCCCCCCCCCACAACTTTACTTTAGTTAGTTTGTGTCGGGCAACAGGCACTCTGCATGGTTGGGGAAATGTGCAGTTCGATGCCCAGAGTGCAGGGGAGCAGGGTGGAGGGTTTGGGGGTTTATTTGTTAGTATTACGTTTGTTCGTTGCAGATTCACGCGAAAATGTAAAAGGCACTGAAGAGAGGAGGGCAGGCGCAGTCAGGCAGGCGGTGTTGATTGGATAGAGAGAGGCCCCCCTCCTCTCTTTCACCATATGGGCCCCCCGGAGTTGTGGTGTACAAGTTGCAAGGGTCGGGTTGGTTGAGAGTGGTGAACACAATTATGGGAACCATGGATGAAAGGAAATTTCAACTATTGTCATGGAATGTAAATGGACTACGAGATAAGCTCAAGAGAGGGGTGGTGCTGCAGTTTATCAAGCGGCAAGCCCCGGAAATAGTGTTGCTCCAGGAAACCCACCTGGTGGGTAACTTGTGTAAAGCCCTGACTAGATGGGGGTATAACTTAGTGGCGCACTCTGGGTTTACCACGGGTTCGAGGGGAGTGGGAATATTGAAAAAGAGGACCTTTCCTTTGACAATTGATCAGGTGTATATAGATTGCTTGGGGCGATATGCAGCGGTGTCTGGGAGCTGGGAGGGCGAAGCTCTCAACATAGCGTTGGTGTACCTACCGCCAGGCTTACAAGAAGCGGCACTGAGGGACTTCAGGAAAGTGATGTTAACATTCCCCACCGGGAAATTGGTGGTGGGGGGGGACTTCAATTCTGTCATATCTGGTAGTCTCGATCGTTATCCACCCAAGGTTATAGTCACATCGAAAGCAGCGTTCCCACATTTCCTGGACGCAATGGGGCTGGTGGATGTGTGGAGGGAGTGTCAGAGTGAATTAAATGTCACCTTTTACTCAGGGGCCCATAATAGCTTTTCACGCCTTGATTATATTCTCACTCCGGCGGACCAGGTCAGGTATATTCAACAGATTAGACACCTGGCGAGAGGCATTTCCGATCATTCCCCCATATGGGTATAGGTTGAAATAGGGAAGGGTAGCAGCACCAGAGTAGCGCCTATAAATCCGTGGTACCTTTGCAACCCAAAAATTAAACAGAAGCTCACCCAGGACATAGATCAATATTTCAAAGAAAATGAAGGCTCTGTAGACTCGGCACAGACCCTCTGGGAGGCCTTCAAGACGGTGATAAGGGGGGAGGCAGTATCCCAGATAGCAGGAGCAAAGAAGGAAAAAAAATCTGAATTACACCGACTAGAGCAGGAAATATTAAAACTAGAAAATGAACATTCTACGCAAGCTGAGCAGGATAGTGAGCATATCCTCAAACTGAAACAAACAGAATATAGAAATGTAGCGAGCGATATGGCGAGAACATTAGATAGGCATAAACTAGGGCGTATATATGAGCTGGGGGATGAAGCCGGGAAATTGTTGGCCTGGCTTGATAAAAGAGAGATGGCAAATCGACTGGCCACGGAACTGGTCACGGTCACTGGAGACAGTCTTAGGGACACACAAGATATAGCTAATGAATTTGCACGGCACTACGAAAAGCTCTATACGTCCAAAGTTAACAGGCAGGACAGTGAAACGAAGGAGCTATTGTCGGAAATGCGACTGCCGATGCTGTCAGACGAGGATAAAGCTGCGCTTGATAGCGACCTAGCACAGGATGAAATAGCTCAAGCCATTCAAAGTCTCCAAACGGGAAAGGCGATGGGACCAAATTGGTCTACCCATTGAGCTTTACAAACTACGACCGGACAGACTGCCCAATACCTAAAGGCCATGTATGAGGAGAGCCTGGAGAAGGGATATCTCCCACAAGATCAGAGAATCGCCACACTAGTTGTGATTCATAAAGAAGGGAAACCTAAGCATAAATGCTCGTCATATAGGCCCATATCATTGCTGAATGCCGAGGTCAAAATTCTGGCCAAACTATTGGCCACCAGGTTGGTCCGGGTGATTTCCGGACTGGTTCACCTGGATCAGTCCGGATTTATGCCGGCGAGAAATACCTCACTGAACCTACGGCGTTTACATGGGGTCATGGGTAGGGTTGAAACGTTGAGAGAAGAGGCGGTGGTGATGTCCCTAGACGCCACCATAGCGTTTGATACCATAGAATGATCATATCTATTTGCAGTTTTGGATAGGCTCGGATTTGGCTCGAAATTTATTAGCTGGGTGCGACTCCTGTACTCAGGTCCCATGGCCCAAGTAGTAGTCAATAACAAAAAATCGGCTGCTTTTGAGCTTCATAGAGGGACACGACAGGGGTGTCCTCTGTCCCCACTACTGATCGCGTTAACACTGCACCCACTAGCTTGCTGGATTCGTAAGGACCCTGTAATTCGGGGGGTTGAGATGGGCTAAAGGTTGGGAAGATCGCATATCTCTATATGCGGACGATATCCTGCTATACCTGGCCTCACCATCGAGATCCCTGCACAGAGTCCTCAACATATTTACAAACTTTGGTACTTATTCAGGATATTCAATTAATTGGACAAAGTCGGTAATATTCGTGTTGTATGGTGACCCACCAGCCCTTCCCAGAGACTGCCAGGTGACAATTGCAAAAGATGGGTTCAAATATCTAGGGATATATATTACTAAAGACCCTAGGCTAAACTATACTCTTAATTTGCTGCCACCGTTACAACGGCTAAGGTATGATGTGGACATTGGAAGGCGCTGCAGCTATCATTACTGGGAAGAGTGGAGCTCTTCAAAATGATGTCATTACCACGTTTTTTATACATCTTCCACACTCACCGGACATAGTCCCGGCATCTTATTTTGCAGCAGTAGAAAGCACACAGAGAGCGCTGCTATGGGGAAACAGTCCACCACGAATATCATTCCCAAAGCTGGTACAAAGCTGGTACGACGGGGGAATTGGATTGCCAAACATTAAAAAATATTACTGGGCGGCACAACTAGCGGCCATTAACCACTGTATTTATCGACCGCCAGAAGACCCAGGATATGCAATGGATAGGTGGCTCCTACCAGGGAGTAACCACACACGAGCACTGTACTCCAATCCCAAGAAGCTCGGGCTGACAGATCCTACACGCCACACAGTACAGGTGTGGCATATGGCACAGAGGAGCATGGGATGGGCGCAGACTAAACCCAAGCCACCCCACTATGGGACTCGGAAAAACTGGGATCCCTTTAGAGATCAAAAGGGTTTGATAATTGGGACACCATAGGGATATCGCGGGTGGGAGATCTGTGGAAAAAGGGAGAAACAGTGAAGTTTGAGACACTGCAGCACGACTATGAACTAGCAGAGACCGAGAGGTACAGATATCTGCAAGTACGACATGCATTAAAAACGGTAATTCCAGGGGATGTGACCCCTCCGGAGGCTTCGCCTCTGGAGGATAGACTCCTGGACGGCTACATGCCGCGTAAGGCAATCTCTCCGACTTATTCCAAGTTGATCAATAACTCACCTGACCCCCCTCTTGCAGCTCCGTGACAAGTGGGAGAGAGATTTGTTGGAATTGGAGGAGGACGAATGGCGGGAGGCATTGGCATTGCCTAAGGAGGTAGCAATATCGTCAAAACTGAAACTCGTACAATTGAAAGTTTTGCACAGAATATATTATACAGGACGCACTCTGTTCAAGATGGGACACAGAGAGGACCCTAATTGTAGAAGGCAGTGTGGTCAAGAGGGGACATTCATGCATATAATATGGGACTGTCCGCTCATAGGCGGGTATTGGAGAGATGTGGTCCGTTGCATGGAGGAGGTGTTGGGAGTATGTCTGAAACCAGAGCCCAAATGGTGTTTGCTGAATGTGTGGGAACCCACGGACCTGGGGAGTAAGGAGAAGATGTGGGCAGCCCTGGGAGCGATGGTTGCTAAAAAAAATATTGCAAGGAAGTGGGGGGGCGCAAGACGTTCCGACAGTTAAAGAATGGGGTAACGATATGGATTGGTGCATGTTCCGTGAGAAAACAGTTTATGTGTCCAGGGGGTGCCCCAAAAAATGGATGCAAATATGGGGGAAATGGAACTCTTATAGAGGAGAAATATGTACGCCGCCCAGAATACCGACACAGCCTACCCCAGAAGAACTAGAGTATAAAGTGCAGACACTATTGTACGTGGGGAGGCTCTTAGATGAAAAGGTACAGACTGCACCATATAGAGGTCAAATGGAAAACTGAATACTGCTATTGCGTGAATCTGCACTGTTGTTTTTTTATGTTTATACTCAATAAAAAGAAATTTAAAAAAAAAAGAAGGTAGGAAGAGAACGTACCAGCAAAAAACAATATTCACTTCAAAACACTGACTGCACCTTTAGTAAAATTAATGGAATCGGGACGTAAGGAAGATGAACTTATGGGGTAAGTTCTGATGTCATAAAGCAAAATGCTAGAAGGCTCAGTATGAAAAAAATCTATAAAAAAAAGTCATACAACTCTGATACTTAAGTTCAAAACTATGATCCCTGGACTGAACGATGCTTCTGAATTACACAACATGCTCTAAAGTTATACTTCTGCCTTTATCAACAGCCTTCGGTTACTGATTCAGGCAAAATGTATTTATTTTCCCATTGTTTCCATATATGCCTAACTATTGTTACAGCAAAGGCACTTGAACCATGTCTGCGCAACTCAGTCCTGTTATATGTGATTCAAGCAGGCGGTACCAGTAATGTCACGTGCGTTCTTTATAATACAGTTTATTAGCGTCCCTTTCTAAATGTATGCCTTATGTCTTTCACTAGCTGGCCCTTTCTTACATATTAGGAAACCAGAATAGTTAACAGATGAATTAGAGCACACAAATGTGAATAAAGTATCCTGTAAAATGCCTGAAAAATTTCAGTGGGATACAGAATGACGTCAATATGCGAGGCCGCCATGAAGATAGTCAAGATAAGTGTCCCTCAAATGACGAGTCGAGATCCGCACACAGGGAAGTTATCAACCCTAGCTAGCAGCGAAAGTATACAAAGCCTGATAACAAGCCGGCTCCTTCCCACACCGAATGCTAATTCTAGTGCAGAAGCGCCTGTCTCTTTTACTCGGATAAGGGCCTCTCTCCCATTAGAATGCGCCTATCGTTCTAAATGCAACTTCCAACAGGATGTGGGCATCAGCAACAAATCTAAAGTCATATATTTAAGTATGAATTCATTCATGCAGTCTTCAAACCAAGAAAATCTTTCAGTAGAACATGCTGCAAACCTTGGATTATTGCCCCCTGTGCAATGTGTTTTTCTGACCTGTCGCAGTTTCTAGCCCTTAGGTGCCTTAGCTAATGATAAGGTGTGCCTGCTTTGCACAACAGTATGCATTTTCACTTTTTTTTTTGCACAACTGTTTTTTTATTTTATCCTTAACTACAATTACTATTTCTTTTTCACATAGCTAACGGTCAGACCAACATCCCAGTCCTGAGTTTTAAGTTTAAGTTTATTTAGACAATTGCGTGGTAAATTAAAACCATTGCAATAAATATACAAGATGATACATGTTTACATAGTAAGTTAAAAAAATCATTGATAAAATCTTTCAAATTTTTTTTTTTTTTAATATAACAGATAAAAAAGAAGTCAGATAGTCGCAGCTTTAAAGTTGGGGATGCTATTGCACAAGAACATATCAATTCGTATATCTGCCAACGAATGGCCAATCCACCCCCGACGGCCTAAAAAATAATATAACCATTGAATGATAACTTATACATTTACATGGTAAAACATAAATTCATGATAAAACACAATTAAATTCAAATGGTGAAATCTTTATTGTCAATATAAAATATTTCTAGAAGTAAGAAGCAAGTGGAGGTCACAATTTTAAGGCAGGAAGAACATCCCAGTCCTGAGGAAATACATGAAAGAAATTTAGGCCGAAACACATCGACGTCAATATGTAAGAAGTGATTCTGCACATAAATGGCAGGTATAAATTGCAAGGGCTAACAAGGGGATTAAATGTTCCCTTTTGCTGTCACATAGGTAGCCTCCTTTACACCTGCAAAATGGATGTTTGACTCTGCATTATTCCTTTAGAACGCTATTTTCCTCCTTTTGCTTCAAGTGGGCTGGTGTTATAATGCTTTTACTAGGAATTAGATCTTCTGAATAATGAAATGGCTTGTGTTAAGTTCGATTCTTTTTTCCTATATATATTTCCCTCTACTCGTACATGGGCACAACTTTGTACAAGGTGTTGGTTCTTGTTTCAAATATGTAAAGCAAAAAGGTGATTGTCAAAATGTAAAATATTGTTCACATTATAGTTATTGCCTAATGTATGTGTCTATTTATTTCGTTGATTTTTGATGATTGAGAAAGATGCAATTCAAAGTGAAAGAGAACTCATGTAAATACAAGCTATGTTTGAAACTGCAGTAATATATTTTTTG
The DNA here is from genome assembly GCA_963921515.1 of Calotriton arnoldi. Classification (NCBI taxonomy): domain Eukaryota; kingdom Metazoa; phylum Chordata; class Amphibia; order Caudata; family Salamandridae; genus Calotriton; species Calotriton arnoldi. The sequence continues at coordinate 89,032 of CAWUFW010001829.1, forward strand.
CAAATTGCAGGTTCTGAACAAGAAAATGGTATAACTGGTATTTGTCTATGCTTGTTAAACATGCAGAGCTGGCTTCTAGGTGGAGTCTGTGGTCAGAAATGATCAGATGAAAAAGGATTCTGGTGAAACTTTTTGGGTGAACAATGGAAAATCACGGTGTGAAACAGCTGCAATAAAACAGCTGAACGTTGGCTCTTACAATCATCTATCCCAGATCAGACTGCTGTCAGCGGATGCGCGGTCACTTAATCCACTGAACTTCCAGAGAAGTCAACCATTATTTCTGTGGAAAACTCCCACTCGACACTACAGACAAATGGAGGGCTTCCATCAAGTACTTCCATCAAGGGGGACTTGAATTGCAGTGTGTTGGGTCTACTGTCCCACCAGCCAGAGTTCTGTCCTTCGGCTGGGCAGAGTTCCTTGTCCTGCTAACTTTACTGGACAAAGGCACCTCTTGCGACCATTTCTGTCCAAAGAACTTAAGTGAGAAGAACTGCTAAAAGTAGAGTTCCTTTTAAGAGCACTAAAAAGGGTGAAGAGTATTTAATGAGATAGCTTACATGTAATGCAATTCTGACTATAGGAATGAAAAAAAAATGTGAATGATTGTGACGTAAACACCTGCATTTATTAGAATACACGGGTGTCTCGCGGGAACCAACCTCTAAATGGCAAAATGTAATTGATGGCAAAGACTGCAAGCACCAGAACACGCAGGGGACCAACATATAAATACTAGAACTGCTAAAGATGTCTAGTTTGAACACAATCACCCCATGTTTTCACACTTTCGTTTGATTGCTTGGAAACCAGGAACAGAAAAATGACCCCCCTCCCATCACGCAGGAGGGAAGGCTTAGTGTGATTAAAAATTGAGTCAAGCCTAATACAGAGATTTGTTTTTGCTCAAAGAAGAGGAGGAAGTGTTTTGGGCATGTGTCCTTCACCTGGTCCCGGTCACTTCCACAAGAGTGGCCTGTTTGCCCCCAAAAGGTGCCTAAGCAACCATATTCTTTGATGGAGGAAACAAGTGTCGTTTCATGTTTTGAGGACTGTCCAAACTTAGGAGGAGACAGTTGGGATCACTCATATTGGAGGAATCACTCAGATTGGAGGAAACATTCCTCCTAGCTCTAGGCTTCTCAGCACAAGTCACTCCAAGGAGGGCCTGATCAATGATTGAATGCAGAGGAGCCTGTCTTCTCTTCCATCAAGACAGTGAACAGGCAACAGTGAACAGGCAAATATCCCAAGTCTCATTTTTCCCTTTTACAGATCTTCTTGAAGAAGGAGCAAGCCAAAAAAGTGCCCCCAGGGCCATGCAGTCCTTTGCCTCACTACTCGGACAAAGGATCACTACTTTCTCATTCATGTTGAGGTGCTCTACTCTCTCACTCATGACGCAAGCAGATTTATATCTTCGGATACATTTTTTTTTTTAAATAGCCCACCCATAAGATCGCCAGATACTAAGCTGCAACGGTATTTCAGTTCAGTGTCGGGGTAGCTTAGAAAGATATTGTGTAGCTCATTCTAGGGCCAGGGCAGCTGCTTTCGGAAGCAGTCACTCCAAGAGTTTACTTAGTCTCTAATTTGGGGAAGTGACAAAATATCTCTAACGGTATGTTGAAGTTGGTCACTATTCCCATAGGATCACCCAGATATTAACTGTAGTGTTTCCCCAGCTGTGCAGTAGGCTGCAGCTAGGAGGAGAGGTCCTGCCATCCACCATGTTCAACTGGTTGGGGGGTTGCTGCATAGCTGGTGTCAGTGTGAGTCCCTTTTGGGAAGCAGCCTTTATGCGTATAATTCTGGCTGTCTCTTCCACCCCCAGCATCAAACCCTAAGGGAATGTGCTGTGAAAGTACCTGACTGAGCGTTTGAGAACTTGATAGACGGGACGTGTGCCAGTAATGTGGAGCTGTTCCTGAGAAGGCCAGGCCTGTGGATGTCTCCCCCTCCTTCCCTCACCTCCATTTGCCCTGTTATTAGAGTTGTTCACCAGGTATCTTTCTGGCTTTGGAGCACCTGGAATTAACATTCTCCTTCAGCCCAAACTAGATACTCCCAGTCCACCCAGGAGAAAGACCATATAGTTATTTCTGGCTCGTCTGGCCACCAGACATCTGAAACATACTGTGGCGCCAAATGGAGCAGGAACACAGTCAATTCTCCTCCGCCCTCACTCCGAGTAAAAACTGGATCCCAAGGTCTGATCATTCGAGTGGACAAGATCTAGGTGGACTTGGCTAGTGCTTTCCGGAAATGTATAGCTACATTCTGGCCATCTTCTTAGGCTCGGGCCAAAACTGAAGAAACCATTTTGGAGCGCTACTTCCAACTAGGGTGGCTGTCTATAGATGGGATATTGACTCCCTGAGAATGAGAACCTCCAGTAGCCTGCCCACTTTGACTGCGGCCCTCCTGGTCCCATCACTAACTTCAAAACAAAGGAGGATTTCTGACCCCCTACACAAAACAGAAATAAGTGCAGTGACTCCAGGATTAGAGATCTTGCATGGGTGTTTTCTGGTGTCTGGGCTTAGCCAGTTGCCATAGAAAGATTCTAGTATAGGGGAAAAAAACAGTTGGAAGTGGACTGGAACCAGGGAAGACATTATTGCTTGCTCTCAATTTAATCTTAAGTAATTCCTTCACAAGTGTTGTATCGTCACTAGAAATTGGCGACGAGGAGCTGACTTGCTTCGTGCTCACGGGTATTGGATGTTACTGGATTTCCTCTCGATGTTAATGGATTTCCTCCGGGTGTTGATGTTGCCGGCATACCGCTGTGATTTCGAATGACTTGGCAGTGGATCTACGATGGTGAGAGCAAGCAAAGCGATTCAAGAACCGCTGATCATGGTGTCCTTGAATTTGTAAATTCAAGGAATTTAGACGTAACGCGCTGCTTCTTGACCGCGAAATCCTCTGCTGCCACGTGATTCCTTAGTGCAGGCCATGCTGCAACCGCGCATGTATAAGGGAGTGGCCTCCTTGTGTGATCAAGCAGTGTGACCTTATATCGTGGACAGCTTAGATTGGGCCGCCATGCATCGATACAAAGTGCAAGGGAGCACATTGACATTTAACAGCATCTCCTGACTATTTTTGCCGGCACCGTCTTGCTACTATCGTAACATTAATGTAATGAGGCATGTTATTTCAGTGATACGCAAACCTACTTATGGTCTTGGAAGCTAGTTACCTTTATATCCTACAGTGATATGCATTTGATATACATATTAAGGTACTTGTTCACTGTACAAACAATGAAACGGAGCAGAGTACATTATAAATACTGTTTCTTGACTGTCTTACATAACAGTTTATTTTGTGTGTTTTTAATCCATTTTTTTGTGGTATGTGCCTAAACTTTTAGCCTTATTCCTCCACTATTTTGCCTTCCACTTCCTGGAGAACCTCAAATGAAATGGCTGCATTGGAAGGAATGCTTTCTCATTTATATCTCGGCCATAGAGGAAGAAGGCACAGAAGATTTTATTTCCTTATGGAAAATGTTTTTTTTATTGTACAGCCTATGCCAGAAGGGTTGTACATTTATGGCCAAATGGAAAAAAAAGGCTAGAGCTGAAGAGGATACAGACGTTTTTAAACATGCCTTGAAAGACCTAATTATTACCACCCGGCAATATGTGCAGCAATTCATAGATATCATTTTTTCCAATACAAACCGAGCAATTCTGAGACAGTGGAAGATTACGTATAAGCTCTTAAGAAGTTGAGAGTTTCATGTAAATTTGTCTCTTTACACAATGAGATAATTCGAGACCAGATCAAAATGCATATACCAATGATCTTAACATATAGGAGAGGTTATGGGTGAGTGAAGGCTCTTCACTCAAGGACATAGTAGGCATTGTGATGAAGGCTGAATTATCCAAGCGATGTGCTAAAGCAGCCGTGAATAATTATTCTTCTGGTAAGGACTCCTACAAAGTTGGAAATAAGAACTGGAAACTGACCTTGAACATTGGGACTACATAAAGTCAGAATGGATAATTAGGAAGTGACAAACGCTGGGGAAAGTGCTGGTAAAACTCCGCTGCGCTCTGTGGAGTGTCGCCAGCGGCAGAGTCTGTTAAGTCGCGCTGCTCGAGCTGGCCAAATTTTGGGAAAATGTGTTCACAAACAATTAGGATAGGATAGGATAGGAGGGTTTTTTGTATAGCGCATGGCTACCCGGAAGCATCCCAGCGCCGAAGATCACTAGGGTAGGGGCAACCCTCTAAGGAAAGAGCCAAGTTTTGAGTTGTTTCGGAAAGGCTGGATGGTTAGGTTGACTACGAAGCTGCAGCGGCAGGCTGTTCCAAAGCTTGGATGCATTATACGAGAAGCGTCTGCCTCCACTTCTGGCCTTTTTGACCCTTGGTACCACTGCAAGGTGCAACTCATCCGAGCGAAGGTTTCTGTTGGCTTTGTAGGGACGGATCAAAGATTTAATAATAGGAGGACCATTTCCTCCCAAAGATTTATGGGCAACGCACAGGGCCTTGAAGTTGATTCTTTCCTGCACTGGTAACCAGTGGAGCGTGCGTAGTGCCGGTTTTGCAGAGCTACGTTTCTGGGTTCCCGTAAGCAGTCTGGCAGCAGAGTTCTGCACGGTCTGCAATTTAGATATAACATTTTTGGGGGCACCTAGATAGAAGGCGTTGCCATAATCTATTCTTGATAGGATGAGCGCTTGTACCAAGATTCTTTTAGCTTGGTCTGGTAGTAGCGGCAGAACTTTGCGAATCATTCTTAGCAGGCCAAAGCAGAGTGCGGTGGTTTTCCTGGCTTGAACTTTGAATGAAAGCTCTTGATCCAACCAGACACCCAGACTTTTTATCTCTGTTTTTGGGATGGGTGCTGGGCCCATACAGGCTGGCCACATAGTGTTGGCTTTGAAGTTTAACTGGTTGCCCAAAAGCATAAGTTCGGTTTTGTCACCATTGAGCTTTAGGTGGGAAAGACTCATCCACTTAGTGACTTCCTCAAGGCAGTGGTAGAGATCCGAGAGCATATGGTTGGTCTGAGTCATAGCCACCACCAGCTGGGTATCGTCGGCATAGGTGACTATATGGATCCCAAAGGGGAGAACGATCTCCGCCAGTGGATGCATATAAACATTAAAAAGGGTTGGACTTAAAGACGAGCCCTGTGGGACTCCGCATTTGAGTGGGACCGGTTTAGACAGGGCATCACCTGAGAACACCTGGAAACACCTATCCTCCAGGAAGGATTGGAGCCAAGATAGCACCTTGCCGGAAACACCTAAGTTCCTGAGACGGTGAGCCAACGTCTGGTGGTTCACTGTGTCGAAGGCCGCGCTTAGGTCGAGGAGAATTATGGCAGCTGTGCCTCCCAGGTCGAGAATCTTCCTTGCTTCTTCCACAACCGCCAATAAGGCGGTATCGGTGCCTTGGCATGGGCGAAAGCCCGTTTGGGAAGGGTGGAGCAAGTGATTGGATTCCAGAAAGGAGGAGAGAGTCTGGTTGACAATTTTCTCTGCGATTTTGCCCATTGTCGGAAGCAGCGAAATAGGGCGATAATTGCCCAGGTCTGCCGGATCCAGATTTGGCTTTTTGAGCAGGGCTTTTACCATAGCTTTCTTCCATTCGGGGGGGGGACAATCCCTAATGAAAGGGATGAGTTGATCAGATTGGTCATACTGGGGGCCACTGTAGTGGCTGCCAGTTTTAAAATATTGACCGGTGCAGGGTCCAATGGTGACCCTGATTTTACCTTGGTTAGAGTGGCTAAGAATGATTCCTGAGTCAGCGGTGTGAAAGTCTCCAAATTGTGTTTGTTTCCATATTGGTCCACGGCCATTGACTCAGGAATGTCTTTATCTTTTTGTGGGAGAAGATTAAGAATCTTGTGCACCTTCGTAGCAAAGAATTCTGCCAGTTGATTGCAACGGTCTCCAGACGGGTCGGGTGCCGCCGGGGGATTTGGGGCTTTAAAAAGTTTTTTTGCAATCAAGAAGGTCTCTCTGGAGTAGTTGGCTGCTCCAGAGATCTTATCTGCGTAAAAAGAGGCTTGCGCTCTTTTTATTTCGGCCTTGTAATTTCCAATGGCTCTCCTATACTCCTGCTTCTTTGTTACAGAGAAGTCTTTCCTCCATAACCTCTCTAGACGTTTGCATGATTGTTTTAGAGCCCGCAGTTCAGGGGAGAACCATGCGGTGTTATTGCAGCCTACTTTCTTCTTGATTAGTTTTTTAGGAAGCACTGAATTGAGTGAGTCCTCAATCCAGTGGGTAAACTTCCGATAGTCTGGAATGGGATTAGATTCCAGTTTTGGTTCAGTGTTTTCCATTGCCTGAATCCACTCTTCCAACGGGAGTTTGGACCAGCGACGGGCAAGTGTTCGGGTTGAATGTGGATGCAATACGGGTGTTGATGGAGCCCATATTGTGGAAATGAGGGAATGGTCAGACCATGGCATGGGGGCTTTGGCTTTAAGGTCCATTAAGTTAGAGAAAATTGGATCCAGAAGGTGACCTTTAGTGTGAGTTGCTTGGGAGACCTTCTGGAGAAGTTGACATGCCCTCAGGTCTTGGGTTAATTCGGTCGCTGATGAAGCAGAGGGATCATTAAAGTGCAGATTAAAGTCTCCCAAGAGAGTAAAGTTAGCCGAGGTGCTAGCCAGGGTCATAACCATCTCCATCAGAGATTTGCCAAATTGGCCCATAGACCCCGGAGGGCGGTAGATAAGAATACCCGAGAATGAGAGTGAGGGGGTAAATTCAATTGCAAAGTGAACATTCTCACAGTCTAACAGTGGACTTTCTAGTAGTCTACAGGTCAAGTGTTCTTTATAGATTATGGCTATCCCACCTCCCATTCCCGATATTCTATCTTTCCTCTGGATTAAATATCCAGGGGGGAGTGCTTGGACAGTGTCTGGATCTGAGCTGGGGTTAAGCCATGTCTCCGTGAGAAACAAAACCTCCGGCCCAAGATCCGTTAGCAGCATAGAAATCTCGGCCGTATGCTTGGGTAAGGATCTGCAGTTAAGCAATAGGAGCTGGTAGATGGGTCCTATTGGGTCTGTAGAAGGGACCGATGGGGTAAATCTGAAGTTACAGTATAAGCACCTGTCATAATTCTCTTCCAGGGAGATTGTGTGCATACAGCTGGAGCCTGGCATTTTGTTTAACTGACTCAGCACAGAGCTGGAGTAAAGGAGTCTTTCTGGGGGACCAGTTGCAGGGGTTCTGGACCCTGGTCCCGGTCGGGCGCAGATGGGCTTGCCTTAGGCGCGCCAGCGGCGCAGCTGTGCCATCTGCCGTATTTAAGTTGTCAGCTGTGCGTCGGGTTGAGCAACTAGAGCGCTAACCCGGCACCAACCTCAGCGTGATCCCGAGAACTGAAATTCCCTACTTCCCCCCGGAGCATTAACAGAGCTCAGCGGTTCAAGGTAAGGTTAAAAGCAGTTTAAAAGTTAATAGCAGCAATTACAGTTCAAATTCAACAGTTTTTAAAAGATTTAAAAAGGAGGGAGGCGACAGCCTCTAGTGTGATCCTGTGCAAGTCGGACCCCTCTAGTGAGTCAGCACATTGATCAATTCAAACTACTCAACTATTTTTACTCCGGATTTAGACCAGGGCACAGCACAGAATCGGCCACTGTTCACATAATGGATGACACCCTTCAGATGCTAGACAACAATGACTCCTGCCTACTCATCCTACTAGACCTCTCATCGGCGTTTGACATTGTCCATCACAGCAACCTACTAAAATTACTAGAAAACAGAATGGGGCTGTCCGGTAAGGTGCTCTCCTGGTTCGCATCTTTCCTGCAGACCCGCTCACAATGAATCAAACTAGGCAACTCATTCTCAGATACCGCCCCAGTGAGATGTGGAGTTCCACAAAGGTCGACCAATTCCCCCACACTCTTTAACCTATATATGGAGCCACTAACGGAAATCTTCAAACAATCAAACGTTGCATACTACATGTACGGAGACGACACACAACTATACTTAAAGATATCCTCCTCAGAGGATAGCATCCAACTAAATAACACTACAGTCAAAATTCAGTCCTGGCTAGCTCAAAACAACCTCAAGCTGAACTCTCTGAAAACAGAATCCCTACTTTTCTCCCCTCATAATAGCTCTACACACATCCAGGATTGGCTCAATCACCTACTTGCACTCAACTGCAAACCTATCATTATTGATTCCACTAAATCCCTTGGAATAACACTAGACAAGAACCTGAACATGCTAGCACATATCAGTACAACCACGCGCAATGCCTCATTTCAACTAAAACTACTGAAGAAAGTGAAACTATTCCTGCCACCTCCAGACTTCAAACAAGCAGTACAATCATTAGTGGTCTTAAGACTAGAATATGGTTCTGAAACCCTCTCAGGTCTTCCAACATAGAGTACGGCTCCACTCAAAGTGACTCTCAACACAGCAGCTACAGGTAACAGGCACATGAGGCTTTGACCCCATTACCCATCGCTTAAGTCTCTCAACTGGCTCCCTATCGAGGCACGAACTCAAATGAAAATTGCTTGCCTCACGCATAAAGCCTTACATTGTAATCAACCAAGTTACCTGGCAGAAAAGATTTGAATCACAGGAGGCAGCCACTCCCTCAGAAGGGCAAACTCTCTTAGGCTAGAACCCCCCCAGATTCAGAAAACAAAAAACCTACGTGCGCTCCTTTTCTGGACCGGCTCCTAGGATTTGGAAATCCCTACCACCCAAAGTTCGGTCTAACCCATCCACCTACATCTTCAAAAAAGAGGTGAAAAAGATCCTAATGAGCAGATTCCTCTTGTAAAGTCACGGTGAGCCTGTCCCCTAGGCCTATTGGCCGCTACAAGGACAGTAATACCATTACAGTGCAGAAGCACATCAATCCCAGTAGAATCCTCACAAACATTGTCCCAGAATACCTGGAACTGAACCGACGCAAAGCAGACCCATGAAAAACCATACCGAAGAATCTATCCCAGTGACTCATAAATGAATAGCGGTCGTTTAATATTAACTCTGCTACAACATACTAAATCTTAAATTTCTAAAATGTTGCTCTATGTTTTTGATAGATGTTTCTTTTTAGTATATCAGCTCATTGGTTATGTTTATCATTCATATGTACAGCACTCTGATGCCATATGTTAGTGCTTTATAAAACACCAAACTTAAATAAAAAAGGATATATACACTGCAGTTCTCTTACAGGAATTTGATTCTACTGCTTGCAGCATACTGACCACTGCCACTAGTGCTAGGGGGCAGGGAGTGCTTTTATCACAGATCTCAAAGAATAGACTACAGTACACTGCGTCATTTGCTTCTCGTTCTTCATTACCTATGAAAGAGAAATATTCTGTGATCAAGAGGTAGATGATGGCTAATGTATGGGCTATGGAGAAATTTAGATAGTACCTGAGGGCTTAAAGATTCACATTACACACGGATCACAGACCACTGATCAAGGTTTCTACTCCAGAGGGTACCATTAAATCAACTCCTTGCATAGCTAGAATGTCTGAGACTTCTGGAGACTTCTTATACTTATGATGTTTTTTGTGAACAAAAACAGAGTGGCGGATTACTTGAGCAGATCAACATTGTTCCTAAAAGAACTCAGAAACAGGAATGAATACTGTGTAGTAGTTGTGAATGACAATACTGATGCCATTGTCAATGAAGATGGGCTATCTGGCTACAAAAGTGATGTTGTTTTGTGTGAGGTGAAAAAGTACATTAGACATGGTTGGCCCAGCAAACGTAAGCAGAATGCAAGAAGTTCTGGGAACTTAAGAACGAACTATCTGCGTGTAATCTTGAGGGGTGATAGGGCAGCTCCTTCAAGAAACCTTAGGCAATGGATTTTGTGTTCTAGACACGAAGGGCACATCAGCATAGTAAAATGAAAAAAAGATGGTGAAATCCTCATATTGGTGGCCAGGAATAGATTCCAATATGGAGACATTTGTGAGATCTTGTGAACAATGTGTTAATTCTGACAAAACTCTGTTTTCAGGCCTCCCTTAGGTCTTATGGAATGTCCGAAAAATCCCTGGGAGATGTTGGTTGAAGATATTTTTGGTCCGATTCTGGACTCTAAGGGGATACCAAATTATACAAATTGCCCAAATCGACGTGTATTCTAAATGGCCTGAAATTGACATTTTAAACTAAAGTCGATTCTGCATTGGTTGTCTCCTTCCTCAAAAGAGTTTTTTTAAGAGAAGGCTTTCCCAAGTCTAAGGTGAGTGACAATGGTCTTCAATTCACAGCGGAGAAGTTGAAGGAATTCCTTGTTAATAATTGTGTTAAACCTAAACACACTTCCTTATATTACCCTGAAGGGAATGGTATGGTGGATCGCTTTAGCAGAGTGATAATGGGTTCAAGCTGCCATAAATTATGGGAAGGATTGGAAAAAGAAGTCTGCAAACTTGTTTGGGCTTATAGGATTACCACTACCTTAACGGGGTATAGTCCTTTCAGGGTGCTACGGAAACGTTTATTAAGGCCAACAGTACATCGATTACTTTAGAACTTCAAAGTGAATAGTATCCTTCTGTTGTCATTGCAAACTTGTTGGAAGCACAATGGATTTGTAATGAGTATTATGATAAGCTTGGTGTGAAGGAAGTTACCACTTGAATAGGGAGTCTGCGTATGAGTGAAAGTGGGTCTGAAAATGAGGAATGGGTGCAATAAGTTCACTAAGCCTTCGCAAGTGATGGATGTCTATTTCTGTTCCACCAAACTTACTGATGGTAAAGTGTGGCATTTTGGTAGGTTGTCTAGATGCAATAAAATAAGGTCTTAGACTTAATCATGAAGGAATTGTACTAATGGTGTTAACCCTAAAATCTGGTTAAGAGAGGGGAAAGACAGGGATGGTTCTGTTCTTGTTGCAGGTAATGGTGAGGTTGAAGGTAATGATGATGATGTACCTAGTAACAGTATCAGAAATGTAGCCAATGCAAATCGAAGTAAAAATGTCCCTGAAGTATGTTCTGGAGATGGGTTCCCTAGGGATGGTTCTATGAGTGGAACCTACAACGTGTTTCCTAAATCAAACACCACCCATTCTGGAAGAGTTACTATTCTTCCTTTGAAACGGAAGGACTTCACTGTGGGATGAAGTTGTTACAATTAATTGTATACAATTGATTTCATTTCAATGTGATCTGTAATGCAGCTATGATGTATAGTTACAAGGCCTCTTCCTTGCTTTCAAATGGGGTGGTTACTCCTTACCTCTCCCAAGAATGACACTGAGCTAGACCCCGCCATTCAGGCTGAGAGGCTAAAAGAGTGTCTCACAGCTACACGTTTGGGTTCCCCCACCAACTACTAGCTAGGCTGTGGAGAGATCAGATTAGACTGGAGAGGCTTTTAGAACCCAAAACTTGAAGCTGCAATTATCTGGTGTCCCCGGGACCCAGAGAATCCTGAGAACGTAACCATAAAGGGTCAAACTGAGCTGGCTCTTAGATGGTAGCGTCAGGGGACTACAAAAGCAAAGTATCCCAGGAAATCTGTATCCAGGGCAAAACAATGCCTTGACTGAACATGTCTAGTCCACATACAAAGCACATTACATCTCTGAGGTCAACCACAACACACCGGGCACCTGGGCAGCATCTGGACATCTCCACCATATTAGCTGGTACAGGAATAGAGGCCAGTTTTATTCCAAAGTAGTCTTGCACTGTAATCGTTAATTAGAGAGGGGACGGGATCCACAGCCAGTATGAATCAGTGAAAACTATTTTTGGCGATTTTTGATTTTAACTCAAAAACTATGTAAACAAGCAGAAACCAACTGGAGGTCATGGAAAAATGTCCCTTTAGGACAGGCTCCTACCTAAAAGCTACTTATGAGCTTCTTTGCTTATCGGCGATAATAGATTTCAGCAAGACGGACGGATCCTAGCCTATCTATAAAGCAGAACTTTCATAGCATAACACTGTCCCAATCTGCTTTATGGGAGCGAACCCTCAAACCCTACTGGATGGTCCTTAATAAAGTCATTCTTTTTTCAAGTAACATCTCAGATTGGACTATGCTCTTTCTTGTGAGAGTGTTAATAACCTTCCCAATAACATTAATAACATGGCCAAAAATGCACAATTTAAACCTAAACTACAATAAGGAATAAGACCCTACATCCCCAGCGTTGGCCTCAAGGTATTTTATCCAATAATCCTTGGCCCTTTCAAGAATGCAGCATGGTAATTCCCTATTTTTGGTAATACCCAAAATTCGACTTGCTTATTTGAAAGCTGTGCAGCAACGTGCCTGGTCTCTAGAAGCATATGTTTCCACCATATCTATCCAATTTTCATCTCACTTCAAAGGCTTCCTATGTAAGCGAGGTGTTGAAAGCAGCTTGCTGTGGGCACAAAATGCTACACTTTTAATCTCTTGACTACTTAGCACAGAAGCTGAAAATCTCAGGGGTACGGGATGCCATCACAGCACAGACGCTCTGAAGTATATATTTTAAAAAAACTAGCATCATGCCTCACTCCGTTGCAGGCTGTGCTCCAAAAATGTGGAAATCTATTCCACCTTCTATACATTAACCCCCCCAACTTACATCGTCAAGAGATCATTAAAAATCCTCCTATTCTAATAACAATGCCAAACATCTTTTCCTTTACTGTTCCATCACCATCCTTGTGACATCACTTGCTCTAAGCTGGCACCCTCGTCTTTCATTTGAGCAGCTTTATCCTCCTCTCCCTATACCTAATTCCAACGCATGGCAATCAGCTTCTTTTTGTTTTTGTAAATCATGTTCAGACTTTCTGCCTATTTTCAAGTTACAATTCCACATTTGCAATCTCTCTCACTTGTATGTTTGTAGCTTTAATCTTCATTATTCGGTTCACTTTTATGCTTTCCTACATCTGTGACAGGCCTTCACTATTTTAACAGTAGACTGCTCGTGACAATTTTATAATTCCCTTCATGTTCTTTCTCAGTTTTATATAGTTTTTTTACTTGGGTCTCAGTGTTAAACTGTGAAAATGTGTTTACTGAAGTGTCATTCACAGCTTTTGAACTAAATCCTTCCGAATGAATCTATAAATGTACATTTGTACTCTTGTCACTATGGAAAACACTCGGACGCCCTCAGATACATACAAAGCTCAAATAAGTAAATATTTTCAAAGTGATCCCTATTTGATGTTTTTCCACATGTATGACCGAACTGGAATGCCTGAAGTCTTTCTTGAGGTTCAGGTGACCTCCCCCCCCAATTACAATTGTAATTTAATCTTTCACTAATTAAATTTTTGACTATGATGTTTGGATCCACTCCCCTCAGAATTCTCCCCTTACTTGAGAGATTGGGGACTTCTGTGGTTGCAGCCAGTATCCAGCCAATGCTAGCATTATGATACATAACTTGAGAGCCAACTAAGTGCTGACGCATCCCTACAGGACATGTGTACAAACTGTGCTCCACAAGACACAGACCCAAAACATAATCACAGGCATCAAACATCTTTACTGCCACTGACCCAGCCCCACTCTGAGTCGTCCCATGCATTTGTGCTTCCCAGCTCACATGCTACTTGTTTTGGGGTTTTTAAAGAGCTACAAATACAGTGCGAGTCTGTCCACCGATGTGTCTTTCATACACTTTTCATCACTTGTTAAATGCTGCAGAATGGCTTCTTTCCAAACCAGAAGCTGATTGTAACAACAGCAGCTTCATACCTGTCAGCTCTTCAAAACTAAAATGAGGAAAGCAATCATGCAGCCTGCGAGGCTTGTCTAAGCAGGTGCGGAAACAATAGTGCAGGTTGTAGCCTAGTGAGTAGCAGCACTCCTTGGAACCGACTAATGACAGGGATCGGTTTCGAAATTCACCTGAATATTTTGCCCACCCTAATTCTGACCCGTTTCTGGTTGGGATAGTCAGAAGACCATGGCCAGCTACCAGTATTCCCATTTAGCACATCATGGCAACTTTCCAATATGTCGAATCAGCAGATTCTCGCTCAACTCTGGTAATTCTAGTTGGCACACCATGGCTGGTTTCCATTATGTGAGCAAGTTCATCATGGTAAGTTTGCAGTAGTGTAATCCAACGCATCTTGGGCATTTCTAAGCATGTCTGGTAAACACTCAAAAGCCCTGTGTTTTCCACCTTTCCATGTCCCCAAAAACTCTGTATCTTCAACAGTGCTCTATGCAGAGGGAATGCCGAGTTACTGGTCAGTAGGACAACTCTGCATCTCACCCTAGCCAGCTACCTCCTAGAGCTCTGCTGACAGGCACCTAGAGATGACAACAGGTTAGTCTCTGAGGCAGAGATCACCAGGTTAAAAAAGAAACAGGGTCTTTACAAGGGAAAAACAAAGAAAATCAAGGATGTGAGTCGGTGATCTACAATACATAGCTCTGGACCGTACATCAATTGTCAGTGTTGATATCACAGGATCGGGAGGGGGATTAGAATTCATACAACATGAGCAAATCACCTGCTGTCCAACAGGAAGGAAAGGTAGTGGAAGGTTCTGCAATTAGCTTGCAGAAAGGCCTTAAAATGTAAGTTTAGTTATGGCAACTTAACCAAAAAACATCCCAATCCAAACACTAGACATATTATTAACCAAAGCGCAAAACTTCCTATCTAAGACAAAATCCCTAAAACCACCCAAAGGGACATCCTACTCTGTTGTAGAACATGCCCCACAACCAAGAAAAGGAAGACGGCTTGTCTTTGTAAATCACTTACTAAGGCAGCTGTGGCCATAATGCACCATAAGATCCGCCCCCAGGGCCCGAGCTGTGAAGTCATCCACGCAGCAAGCACCATATGTCACATCCCCCATCACCACCGCCTCAGCCTCAGTGAACCTGCGAAGAAAGAGGAGGAAAGTGAGGGCTTTGGTGAAAAATCACTACTGTTACATTTGGTACCACATAAGTACCCTGCTGAACGCAATGCACATTTTCATAGTCCTCTTTTGCTTTCCACCTTTACTTTAACTTATGCACTAGTGATGCACCTATGTTGCTGGCTCCTAAAGTTTTACCACCAGCGATGTCACATCTGCAGTCCCTACATTGATCACTACTAGATATTGCTACTTCAGATAATCCTTTCAAGCCACAATGTTCTACCCTGTCAATGTACATTTCATTCCAGTTCTCGGGCAGAAAAGCCATGTAGGGATTACAGATTCCCACCACATGAGAAGGGGGGTTGGGCAACAGGTCCTCTTTACTTTGGCAGATGGGGCCGGTCTGGTAAATGAGTCCACTGGACAGGGTATGGCAAAGACACTAAGAGCAGCAACATGACTTTCAAAACTGCCTGAGGAAGAATTCTGGAGGTGGATTCACAATAGCATTTTTTTTAAATGCCTAAGTGGAAGAACCCCTTTAGGAATGGAGCAGCGGGGTACCATGACAATAGAAGCATGAAGCGCCGAGCAGGACAGATAGGGCTCAGCAAGGCCATAGGAATTGGGTAATGGGAATTACAAAGGCAGAACTCAACATACCAAAGCAATCCAGGCCAGGAGCAACAGAAACTAAATTTGGCATAGTCAAGAAGACCGTGCAAGTAGCAAGGAAGACTGACCACAAATACCGAGAGAATTGGACAAGGATCCCTGCAAACCAAAATTGCTATAGTCAACACTATTGGGCTAGATAGATTGAGCCAAGAGCAGAGTAAACTAGACTTGGCATAAGTGAGGAGAATCAGACAGGGAGCAGAGCAAACTGGACTCGGCATAGTCAAGATCAGACTGGGAGTAGTGTACACCGGACTCGACATAGTTAAAGGAAGAGGACTGGACTGGGAGCAGAGCAACTGGCCTCAACGCAGTCAAAATGATTAGACTGGGAGAAAAGCATACTGTACTCGGCATTGTCAAGAAGGTCAGACTGAGAGCAGAGCAAACCGTACTTGATATGGACAGAAGGATTGGACTAGGAGCAGAGCAAACTGGACTCAGCAATGCCCTCAGGCACTTTTCCACACCATCACTGTTGCCCTCTTCACTAACATGGCTAAGTAAGCAGTTTCTCAAAAAATTGGTTGAGGGGCACTCCTTTCAGTTAATTTTTTTTGTAAAAAATGATTGTCCAACACCTGTTTCGCAAGTTTATCGCTTCAACAGTTAAATTTATCATGCACTCTTTCAATTATCATTAATCTCTCATGATATCATTAAATTTCATTTTGCTTAGTGTTCCCTCTCGTTTCTCGTCATTCCCTGATGGGTTCAGACCAGTAACCGTTAACATGTCGCTCCACTAGGTGCATCCCCGCCTGTCCTAACAGGGAATGACAAAAACATGTTGGCCAAGGATTTTTTTTTAATTTTACACAAAACTTCTAAATAAAACGAAGATTAACTGAAATGCGTGCCCCTTGCCCATTTTTGGAGAAACTGTTTAGTAGCTTATCCCAGTTAGGGCAGACTGTTCTATATTCGAGGGAGCATTGTGCCGGTCTATAAAAGGCGATGGCCCAGCTTGGTTGATGTCTAAGTAAGACCAGGAATTTATTGCCACTCTTCTGTTTCAGACGTTGGAACAAGCCCAACAAGCAGTGTTCTTGCGTGTATAAACTGGTTCTGTCTAGCGCTTCAGAGAGATGATCCATGACATTTCAGAAACGTACTATATTGGGACACTCACAGACCATGTGGAAAACTCCTGTTTCCCTGCATGTGCATCTGGGGCAACTTACAGTTTTCATCTGGAATATCTGTATATATCGTGGCGTTTCCCCGAGGCCTTCTCCCATTCCCAGTTCTTGAGTTACCTTCTATGGTCAGCCTCCCAGTTAGGCTTCCGATGAGATAAGGTCTACCTTACATGCAGAAAGCATGGCTCTGTTAAAACGAAATCACTTATCTACGGCACTCCCATGGCGTTAACAGTAGTTGTGTTGCTCCATGTCCCTGAGGTTCGGCAGCACTGTAAAGTAGGAATTATCCTGCTTGAATTCTTTCTACATCAGTCAGGTCAATCATCAACTGCAATTTCCCAGAAGAGTAGCAGTCCCCTACAAAATCTGTGCCTCTGCAGTCCATACTTCAATCTGTCCAGCCATGAATTACCCCAAGCGTCTTGGTAGACCACCTTAGCATATGGCTTAGGTATTTTTGTCCGTGTTTACATATTTTCCAACTGTCTAGGACCAGTCGGGAGTAACTCCTGGGAGAGACACTTAGGGCCCTGATTACGATTTCGATGGTCAGACCGCCACCAGCCCGTCGACACACAGCCGCAACCGCCAGGATCTAGGATCCCAATGGTGCGGCGGTCAGACTGGCGGTCGTGAATGGTGGCGGTGCCGAGGCAGGCACCGCTGACCAAATTACGACCTGCCTTTCCTCCAAGCATTTCATTGCGGGCATCCAACCATGAAATGCTTGGCGGAAAGGCATGGAAAGGGGCCCCCAACAGGGCCCCTGGCAGAATCTCCCCATGGGGTTGCGTGCGGGAAGGGGGGCACATGATGTGGCACGCCAAAAGTGCATGGTCCAGCAGGCGGGAGACCGCGAGCTTGTTGGTCTTCCTGGGACTGCCACGTCAGCGGTCTGACGGGAAGACCGACAAACTCCTAATCGGACCCTAAGTGTTTTTTTAAACTACAAGAAGACCGCACGGCTCTATTTATTCGTATGTAAACACTGGCGAGTTAAAAATCCTTGAGCGTGAGGTCCGGCTCTTCGTGCCCTATCTATTGCATGGTGCTCTGCGCCCTTAAAGCCAGGGCAGCCTCACCACCATCTGCCCGATGCACATTAAAGTGAGCATTCTTTTGAGAGATGTACTTCTCGGTTTACATTGTGTGGGAGTCAATGCACTTTACAACATAGCTTAGTACTGAAAGTACATTATTGTGTTCATGAGCATCAACGTGGGTGGAGGTTTAAAGTGGGGTTCCTGAATAGAACAAAGTGATTAAACTTGTAAGCTCATCTTAAAATAATTAACAATATTTTACAAATAACACAGAGTGGCAAAGCTTTAAGCAGGAATAACACACTTCGCCTTCAATATATTTCATGAGAGCTATAGGGTCAGGTTTCAAGTTTAAATTTATTGTCTAACTAATTAAAATCTTCACACTATGTTCACATCAAACAATCCAAATAAATTATATCTCATAGGCGTATTAACAACCACGCAGACTAAAATGCTACGTTGTCTTAACTCTGAGATCATAAGCATTTTCGTGGTCATTAAAACCGTTCAAAATAAAGTGCATTCAAAGGGTTAAGAATGGTTTGTGCAAACATGAGGACATAACCTTTCCAAAACATCGTCTTTTGATCTGTCCCGTACTGTGAAAGATCTTAGCTACATGGTCCATTAACTAATCTCAGTATTAGTCTAGGGGCAATAAGAAGAGGCGTTCGAATTGAAGTTCATTCATGGGAGTTAGAGCTGTATTTGCAGTCCTGGTGCTAACAAGTTTTAGAGATGCAGTTTAGCCACAATACGACTCGTTAAAATCATTCAAACTAAAGTGCAAAAGGACGGCTTTTGGCAGCAGTGTCTTAAGCCTAGCGCCACAAATGTGAGTCATCATTATTTAAAGCATTAAGACCATACAGTGTAAGATGCATTAAATCAAATCAAATCAGCTTTATTCGGTTTAAAATAATACAACCATAAAAGCATTCTAAAAAGAGTAATCCTCTTCAGAGTTCATTTTAATCAGTACAATAAAACACATACAGAGTTGCCGATCATAAGTGAACACAGTAAAGAGCAGTATAGCATATTATCTTATCAAAAGTTAAATACAAGAGGTAACTTCTACATAAAGTGCCTAAGTGCGAGTATTTATCGGAAGTAAGGAACACAGCGTCCCTAAGTATCACTAGTCGGTATATATCCTGTTTTCTTCGTCTAGTAGGGCCTCAAGGTATGAATTAAGCTTTCTTCTTTTGATTGCCGTTTTGGTGTAAACCACCACCGCATTGCAAACTTTCTCGTTTTCTAGATTACAAATAAAATCGAAAGCAATTTTATAAAAGTACAGTTTTTCCTTTAAAAATAGTGGGCGTAAAATACTCTTCCTAATATCTCTATAAAAATCACAAAATAGGAAAAAATGTAGGGTTGTCTGGTCTGATTTTCCATCACAGGGGCACTTTGGGAGGTTTCGTTTCCACTTGCCCATAGTTGGGAAAGCTATTAGAAAGTGCATGGTCCCCATTCTCAACCTTGTAAGATAAAATCTGTTTTATGTTCGTGACCTGGAGTAGGTAGCGCTGTATCCCTGATCCAATGGGTTTGTCACAGTACGCCCTGGTCAACTGTTTCGAGTTTGCCTCTACTTCTCTTAGCCATTCTCTTGGTTCTATGAGCCCAGTTTTTAATTCTTTTTTTTACTATAACCAAGGATTTGTGTGGGATTATTAAAATCAATGTTCTCAGTGCATTCTTTTAAAAGATTATTAATATACATCAACCAGGGATTTTTTTTTACCATACTCAAGAGTGCGGCAATCCTTAATTTCCTGTGTAAATTTTGTTCCCTCCTTACTCCAGATCCCGTACCAGACAGTAAGGCCTGATGCACTAATATAATTGTTAATATAGGGAGCAGCCAGCTCTTTATGAACGATATATGTGGGGGTAGATTTGGGAACGGCTAGCAATCTTCTTAAGAAGATATTTTCTTGGGTCTGGAGGATGACATGGTTAGCCATTCCCCATAGCAAGTTCCAGTAAGACACCCCTGTAGAGGGTCAAAATTTCCCTAACTGGCCTATTCCCCATTTGTTTTGAAAATCTAAAAATTACCTCTGTTGTCCGTATAAATTTTAGTTTGCATGAGTCAATGTGGGGTCCCCAGAGGCCCTTTGACATAAATAATAGGCCTAAGTACAAAAATGACTGGGTTTCAGCAATGAGCACCCTATTGACATGGTGTGCCCTAGTCTTTGGCTTCCCTTTTCCACAAACCATCGTGAATGTTTTTTTCAGGTTGAGTATTAGATCCTTTTCCTGCATGTACTCAGCAAATTTCTCAATTAGGCACTGGAGCCCATTAGCAGTTCTAGATAGCAAAACCGCATCGTCTGCATAAAGCAGAGTGGGGGTGACGCGGTTGCCAACACTAGGGGCATCAGCCTTGAACTTTTATAGGCATTCATCCACTCCATTTATGTATAGGGAAAACAGGTGCTGGGCGAGGAAACAACCCTGCCTAATCCCTTGTGTAACTCTAAAGCAGGTAGTACACTCTCCTCCAGGCCCATATCGAACTCTTGTGGTTAATCTCTTATATATTTGTGACAGGTAAGCAATGATGTCACTTGGAGCGCCCATCGCAGTCAAAGTCTGCCATAATTTTGCGTGATTTACTAAATCAAAAGCACCTGTGAGATCGACAAAACACAGGTGCAAATGGCCCTTTTTTGCAGCTGTATATTTACTAATTAGTAGATGAAGGTTAATGCACTGCTCAACAGTCCCTACCTTCTGAATCCATACTGCGAATCTGTAAGAATTGAGTTATCGGTTGCTCAGATTTCCAGTCTCTCAAAGAGGACTTTGGCCATCAATTTTGACGTTGTGTCAAGAAGGGAAATAGGGCGATAGCATTTAGCGTCACCTCTATCGCCCCTCTTGAAAATCAGTACTATAATACTTTCCATCCAGGTTGTGGGCACGAGGCCACCCGCTGCAGAATGACATACTCTTTGTAAAATTGGGGCCCAAAAACCTGTATCTGTTTTAAAAATATCTACAGGGAACACATCGGGTCCAGGTGCCTTCCCGTTTACACATCTATCTAGGGCACCTGTAACCTCATCCAGGGTGATAGGGGTCAAGTTATGGAAATCCATGATTGTAAAATCTCGGTTGTCTGGTAATACAAAAATTTCATTATTTGGATTTAAAATCTTTCTAAAGTATTTTAACCAGTCCGAGGGCTGAACCAGGCTCTCAATTTTCACTACAGAATGATCTTTGAAATAGGGATGGTTAACTGTTCTCCAAAATAGGGGGGCGTCCCGTGTATCTGCCGCTTGAGCTAATTTTTTGCCTTGCTAGATATAGTATTTCTTTTTTTCTTCTATTAAGGGAATGTTTATATAACATCCTTTGTGTTTTTATTAATTCACTATCTCTTGGACTGACCGTTAGGACATTTTTTAAGGCCTGATTGGCTTTGGTGCATTGATGGTCAAACCAACTAACATTTTTGGAAACTGTCTTTTTGTTCTTGATTTTATGGCCTCCAGAGATTGCAGAGGTAATATTACAGAATGCCCTGATAGTGTGCAAGTCGGACGAATCTCCCTTCTTGCAAATATCAATATCATTTTGACATTCATACACTATTTTATCTAAAAAGGCGGTTGGATTAACGCCTGACCATTTAATACTGATGCCATTCTCTTCTTGTGCTGCAATATTAGGAGCTAGACAGGCCTCTTCACGGGGTATCGTATTAAGTCTAAGGGTCAGGAATAGTGGATGATGATCACTAAAGGGGCTTTCTATCACCTCCAGTTTCACTATCTGCCCTCGTCCAGACTCTGAAATCAATGTATGGTCAATGATTGAGGGCTGTCTGTGGCCTTCATAGGTTGGTACCTGAGGTTGACCCTCTGCAATGGACTGTTCTAATAATTCTAAATTATATTTGTGCATAGCACCATTAATGGCTTCTCCATACAAATTGTGTGGGAAATGGGAGTAAATTTCACCATGCTCATTCCTATTTCCGCAGTGTCACCCCCCAGTATGTCACATTTCTTACTATTAAAATCCCCAACCCAGATAAAAAGGCAATCGCTTCTGATGTATTTTATGAATGAGTCTAGCTCCTTCTCAAGTGCCATTATCACCTTATTTCTAGTGTCATCACAAACATTATTATAACAAGCATTTGCAATGCAATAGGTCTCGCATTTGCGAGACTTTGAGCTACTGGTATTGTAAATGACAAACCTTTTATCTATGTGTTGGTTTTAAAAACAGATAAATAAAAGGCATTGTCATTTAGAATGCCAATAGCTTAAAATTTCGCAAATGCGAGACCTATTGTATTGCAAATGCTTGTTACACTCGGGGTGAAAACAAAAAAACCTCAACTCTGCAATAATACAACCCGTCACTGCCTTTGATATAACTTCAAAGAGACTCATTTTTCAGTTTTATATAGCGCAAACTTAGAGCGCTTTACATGAGCACCAGTTACATTACACAAGGCCTGGTATATTCATTTTTGAATCACAGGATGTTGAGCCGTGAGGCTCGAACCCCCATTGTGTAATCTCTTCATCCAATAAAGCCAAGAAGGCCACAGTCTAAATCAGGCTCCCCTGTCACTAGCAAACAATACGAGCCGCACACTCGCGTGTGCTCGCCCCTCTTGTGGTCACACAAGCCCACAATCCTGTTTATTTTTCTGTCGCTTCGTCCCTCCCGCCCCCCTCAGGTAAATCCACTCGCACCTCCTCGGCTCCTCCCACGCGCATTGATTGTCCCGACAGATCTCGCTATAGAGCTGTGAAGTTGAAAGACAATCCTGTCAGCTCAACTCACAGACCCCTAACGTTCACACGGGGGTTAAACGGATTAAGGATGGAACACAGACAGAGGCAAATATTCTACCGAGAATGCCCCACGATAAAACAACGCAGCAAGTTACAAATTAATGCAATAGACCCACATGTAAACAAAAAAAGAGCCGTTTCAGAGCGCTTCACGTTTGACTGGCGAGAAAGTCTTTACAAACATTACATTCTGAGAAAGTTCCAGAAAGGGACAGCACAGGTGAAGAAGGGCAGAGTGTTAGGTGCTCAAATGTCCTGCAGTGGATAGCACGACCCAGGCACAGCGTCATCCATTACCTCTAACCTAGTCTCGAGACCTTATTATCTTTCGCGCCAGTCTCCTCTGGAATCAGCAAATGAGCAGACGAAATGGTGGCTGGCTCAGCCGCGTAACACTCAGTGACTCTAGTATATTCAAAGTGTCTCCGAAAGCCTTTGTACATGCAAAGTAATAAGCGTGGACGCACACATTTATTTTGAACTTTAGAACAATACAAATCTAAGGCATGCTTCATCATAAAGCAATTAAACATTTACTGATATGGTGCCATCACTGTTAATAATTTATTTTGCTATCACTTACATTATATTTCGTATTGCGGTAAAAAAAAAAAAAACTGTTTGACACTTTTCTCAACTATACGGCACTTGGTGTATCGACCTTAGAAAGGTGAACAGTCCGCGTGTATCAGCATGTCTAATATCAAGGGCCAGTAGAATTATACAATTGTGCATAAGTAAGGTTTACTCTATAATTATGGCTCTGCGAATTGCCACATAATCCATCATCACCCGCATAATCTTCTTATTTTAACAAAAAAACGTATTCTAGTCCTTATTGCTCAAACGGATGAAAAGTTACTAAAAACATGGCCACCCGTGTTCCTGCATAGTGGAAGGCCCTTCCCAAACGATGACTGGCCATCTTTTAGTTGCTTATTGCTGCTGTATTTGGGTGCTAAACTGGCTCCGGTGAAGTAAAATCGTTTACCTGACAGTATTACCACGAGTAAAGATGAAAAATAATAAAGTAATAATGTCACAAAATGTGCAGCATTACGCCGCATAATTTTTCTTTCCTTGCTGCATAGTTTAATCATCCATGCCACATAATTTGGTCATCCTCCCTACCGCAAAAATCCAGTGGCCCGTCTAGCTTTTAAGTTGCACACAGACCTCACACTATTGCCTTTAAACAGTGCCTCTCCATGTTAGGTGATGTAAACAAAGGGTATATTCTACTTAATTCGCTTCGAATTGGCCTGACAAGCAAACCGCCCCATACCACCTTGTCTTAAACAACTTATAAAAACAAACGCACGCACCCCCACGCGCAGGCATCTTTTAAGTGTGCAGGGGAAATGAACAGACCCGACTGAAATAGAGCGAACTGTGCCTCTGGTAGGAGGCTGGTGATTACCGTGTTTAAATTAAGAAAACTTCCGAATAGGAGGTCTGCAGGAGTGAAGGAACAGCGGAAACTATTTTTATTGCAGGAAGGTACCGACCACAGGAGACGACGATCCTGTCGCGAGCTATGATTAAATCCTCCGAGAGTCGCCTAGAAATCCAGGCGTGTTGGTCTCACTTCTGCCTTATTCCCCGTCAATTTCTGAGGAGAAGAAAGGTCTGTAAATAGTTGTTGTCTGGGCTGGGAGCTCCAAGGGAGCACGCCTGGGCTCAGGGGCGGAGCTTAGTCTGTGAGAATCAGGGTGTGTGAATCTTACATTTCCCAACTAACAAGTGGGAACAAGCCTCGATCTCTTGCCTTTATGGGGCCATGTGTTTAAACACATGGCCCCATAAAGATAAGAAATCGCTTACGACAGAAGGAAAGCAGGAGAGCCAGTCCAAGTGGGCCGGCACAAAAAGCCAAAGGGAGGCAACATACATAGCTAATTTCCAATGGCTGGCCACCGTTTAGCATAAACGGTGACGCCAGCCAATGGAAATGGGGGGTGGGGCTTAAAGCCCTCTTCTGAAAATCCTCTCCTACAAAATCTCTTGCGGAGGCGGAGCAGGGCTCTGCCCTGCAACGCCAGGCGAGACCTAAAAATGAATCATTAAAAAACAATGATTATCAAGAGGTAAAAACCACAAAAATTGGAAAAATTCTGAGTCAGTGTAGGCTTTCTTTAAAGATAAGGGGGATGCAACAGAAACCAAAACGGCAAGTCCACCTTTAGCCCTTCCGTTTCGGGAGGGAACCGCTGGGGTGGTAACCGTGTAAAAACCATCAACGTGGGAAGGTTTTGTGTGCCAGGTTTCTTGAAAACAGATGATTTGACAGTTTTTAATTGACTCAAGCCATTCTTCATCGTTCAACTTGTTTTTTACACCCACGATGTTCCATGTTGCTACCATTAGGTTTATATGCAGTGGTACTTCGATTAAATCAGGTTCTTGATTCATTTGGACTAGTATAGTCTTTCTGGTATTTTTTACACTATTATTAGCACAGAGTTTGTGTTCTACGGCCTGGTGTAGTCAGTAGAGGTCACTGCATCTTCTGAGAGGTGAAAATCTATTAGACAGTGTGAAAGGTATATGCCAGTCTGCTGGGGGTGGTGCATTAACTGGATGGATAAAATGCTCCGCACCTGGTTTATAGAAGAACCCCACGGGGACTGCAATAATAGCGTCGTCTTGGTGGCATTGCTCCACTAATGCAGAATTCGGTAATCAATGCTCTTACCATTTCCGGGAAACGAAAAGTTACGACAATGCAGTCCCCTTGGCAGCAGTTTAAAGATTTCCTCACCCAGTTTACTCTTCTTACCATATTAATACTTTGGAAGAGAGAGTTGGAGTCATAATAACAATTTTTGGTGAACCAATACACAACCTTGTTCTTTAGATCCTCCCAGTCCTCCTTAGTCCCATCTGGTAGCTCTGGCACATTCTTCAAGACAATTGTGTAAGGGGTTGCCTGGGATGGTAAGTGCAGGGGCCTCTGGTAATTTCTTATTGGTCGGGAAGTGGAGGAGTGTTTATCCATGTGTCTATTGTTAATTATCGTTGTATTTGCCTTGTTAGAAATCAGCGAGGCAGGGGGCCGTTCGTACCCGTCAATAATCTCTTTTGCTCGGCAGGGAACTGCCGAGTCCGATGAAGTGACAATAGCAGTTGCATGTTGACTATGTTCTGCCGCTCTGCCACCGGTTCGGGCCTTCGGGTGGATTACGCCAGAGGTTTTTACAGGTAATAGTGACTCTGTGATCAATTTTACGACCTGGGCAATGTCACTTTTGATCTTGGTAATTTCGGTCAATAATTTCCTTTCAATAGTATCAATTTTCTTGTGTAATTTCTTAAGATTTCCAGATTTTGTGAGTGATTAGGGGTTGGTGCGCCCACTATTCCCCAGGCAGTTTTTTGGGAATCCAGCTTTGTAGTCTGTATAGACTGTATAGGAGGATCATTTATTGTTAATTTTGGTGGTGTTTGCTTTTTTTTGCCGGAGGGGAAATCAGATCTGTACTGTTTGTTAGAACTGATATCTCCAGTGGTTGCAGTCCGTACACATGGTGCTTTATTTATTTTTGCCGCTGCGGTGTTATGCCCTTTGGGGAAGTGTTAGTGTTTAATTCAGGTTCCAGGGCAACTATGTCAGACCTGGTTTCTTTCACGGCTGCATTTAGGGCTGTCTTTGTGGCAGTTAAGCGCTCCCCCGCGTTGACAATTTCGTTGTTAATTAACCCCATTGCAGTATTTAGATTGTTGGTTATAGGGGCGCTTATTTTTGTGTTTTTGTTTCTACTCTCTGATGAGGCGGACGCAAGTTTACGTTTTCCCATAACTATTAATGAAACCACTTAGCAAAACAGTACTACTAGATAATAAATATGGCAGTATCTTCATACCGTAACTCAGGAGATCGAGGTTCAAAGCTAAGAGGGGTTGCCCAGTCTTGTCTGGCCGCAGAAGGGCGCAGATGGGCCCGCTCTTGGCCCAGTCTTTGCCCGGGCGCGTCCCGCGCTGCTGGAGCCCGAACTGCTTTTAAGTGCGACTTCGAGTGCAGGAACACAGGCAGGAAGTGCAGCTGCCGCGGGCGACCCTGGATGTTGTTGTCCGCCCCAGTCAACTCCTCACGGCGGCTCACAGCGCTGCAGGAGCCTGGACTGCTTTTAAGTGCGCCTCCAGGCACGGGAACACAGGCAGGAAGCGGCGGCTGCCACGGGCGACCCAGGATGTTGTGGTCCCCCCAGTCAACTCCTCACGGCGGCGCACAGCGCTGCAGGAGCCCGAACTGCTTTTAAGTGCGCCTCCGGGCGCGGGTACACAGGCAGGAAGCGGCGGCTGCCGCGGACGACCCATAAGATGCATTAAAAAGATAAAGCTATGTGTGCAATGATGACGGTTTTAACAGCGTTGTCGTGCACCTATTAGTCTCAGTGCCATGAAAAAGATGTGTTCAAGTTTGTTTTTTTATAACCAACTTTATTGAAGTTTTTGCAGCAAGACCCATATTGTCACATTTCAAGAAAGTTCAGTGCACATGCGCAATAGTACAGCAAGCCCAGTCGCTCACATTGCAAAACATTACAGGGTCAAACAGACAAACCATAGTAGCCACCATTTCCCCCATATTCGGCTAAGCTGCAGGGGACAGCCAAGATGCGTTCAAGTTAAAGTACATTCAGAAAGGTGTAAGCTGCATTCGCCGTCCTGGCACTGGCAGATTTTACCAATGTAGTTTGGCAAATTTATGACTCAAGTCAAGGACCGCTTTATTCGATTGCTATTTCATACAATCATAAAAGCACATATATTGAAACATACACATATTTAAAATTAAATAAAAAAGAACATCCTATATATAAATTACTAATTCAATTCATTGTTCCTAAAATAAAAAAATAATTAAAAACAGAACCATTATTGCAAGAAATAGCAACAAGAAGCAAGTCAATCAAAATAAAGTGCACAGGAAATATAAGTGCAGCCGTGATAACAATTTTTAGCAGCATTGTCTTGAGCCTAGCGGTACGGGTTTAGTTCAGGAGCATCAACGTCAACGTGGGAGGCGGGTTAAAATGATGTTCCTGAACAAATGATGTTCCTGAACAGAACAATGTGATTAAACTTTTAAGTACATCTTAAAGTAATTAACAATGTATGACAAATAACACACTTCGCTTTTAAAATTTATCATGAGAGCTATAGGGCCGGGTCTGGTGGCTTACTGGACGAATGCATCCACTGTAGGGGCCTGTGTTTGACCTAATGGTCACATGTTCAAATTGCGGCATGTCCACTCAGCCTTTCATGCTTCTGAGGTCGATAAAATGAGTACCATGTGTACCATTGAGTTGGATAACAATAAACATCTGTTATTCAGCATCAAGATACCCTTCTGGGTGGAGCGTGAGCTTTACGCATTATGTTATGTTATACATATGTAAACACCGGTAAGTTAAAAATCCTTAAGTGTGGGGTCCGGCTCCTCGTGCCCTATCTGTGGCATGCTGCTCTGCGCCCTTAAAGCCAGGGCTGCCCCTCCACCATCAGCCCGATGCACGTTAAAGGGAGCATTCCTTTGAGAGATGTACTTCTCGGTTTACATAGTGTGGGAGTCAATGCACCTTACAGCACAGCTCGGGACTGAAAGTACATTATTGTGTTCGTGAGCATCAACGTGGGTGGAGGGTTAAAGTGGGGTTCCTGAACAGAGCAAAGTGATAAAACTTGTAAGTACATTTTAAAATAATTAACAATCTATTACAAATAACACAGAGCAGCACAGCTTTAAGCAGGAATAACACATTTCTCCTCCAGTATATATCATGAGAGCTATCATCAGGCTGCTTTGCACAGAAGTGCTCCAACATCATCATTCTGTCTCAGTGCTATAAATAGGAGTAAGTGCATAAAGAGAAGAGACCCTGGCAGGGTGGGAGGGGGAGCAGGCTATGCATTTATCTTTGTGATTTTCCATAGCGCGAACAGGGCACCCACCAGAGAGCTTTACAAAACAATCATCGAGATCATACAATTGCAATAAAAAAGGAAAGGGAGAAAAGCAAACGAGGTAATTCCCAAGTGCATGGGACATCTTACGAAAAGAAGGCTCTTGAGGTCTTTTTAAAGTTAGCATGACCGGGGGTTGGAGGAAGGGAGGTGCAGATTCTTGTGCTCTCTGAGACCGACTGCTTCTTCGAGTGTTCTTGTTTGAAAGGTGGAAGGCTCTGGAAGGAAGGAAGGATTCTACATTTCTCAAACCCTGTTGTGTCAATCAATCAATCAATCACAGAATTTGTAAAGCGCACTACTTACCCGCGAGGGTCTCAAGGCGCTGGGGGAGAAAAAAAAGGGGGGGGGGGGTGCTGCTACTGGTCGAACAACCAGGTCTTGAGTAGCCTCCTGAAGGTCAGCAGGTCTTGGGTCTGTCGTAGGCTTAGTGGAAGGGTGTTCCAGGTCTTGGCGGCGAGGTGGGAGAAGGACCTGCCGCCGGTGGTGGTTCTTCGAATGCGAGGGACGGTGGCGAGGGAGAGGTCGGGCGGAGCGGAGTTGGCGGTTGGGGATGTAGAAGAGGAGTCGTCTGTTGAGGTAGGCTGGGCCAGTCTTGTGGAGTGCCTTGTGTGCGTGGATGAGGAGTTTGAAGGAGATTCTCCTGTCGACGGGGAGCCAGTGCAGGTTCCTCAGGTGGGGGGTGATGTGGCTGTGGCGTGGTACATCGAGGATCAGGCGTGCGGAGGCGTTTTGTATGCGTTGCAGTCGCTTGATGAGCTTGGCCGGGGCTCCCGCGTAGAGGGCGTTCCCATAGTCTAGTCTGCTGCTGACGAGGGCCTGGGTGACTGTTCTTCTCGTGTCTGTCGGGATCCACCTGTAGATCTTGCGAAGCATGCGGAGGGTGTTGAAGCAGGAGGATGAGACTGCGTTGACTTGCTTGGCCATGGAGAGCGTTGAGTCGAGGATGACTCCCAGGTTGCGTGCGTGGTCGGTGGGTGTCGGGGCTGCTCCCAGCGTCGTTGGCCACCAGGAGTCGTCCCAGGCTGAGGGGTTGGAGCCGAGGATGAGGACCTCTGTCTTCTCCGTGTTCAGTTTTAGTCGGCTGATCTTCATCCAATCGGCGACGGCCTTCATCCCTTCATGGAGGTTGGATTTGGCGGCGAGGGAGAGGATCAGTTGAGTGTCGTCGGCGTAGGAGATTATGTTGAGGTCGTGCTGTCTGGCGATGCGTGCGAGCGGGGCCATGTAGATGTTGAACAGTGTTGGGCTGAGGGACGATCCCTGGGGTACGCCGCAGATGATCTCGGAGGCTTCGGATCGGAATGGTGGGAGGCGGACTCTCTGGGTTCTGCCGGCGAGGAAGGAGGTGGCCCATTCCAGGGCCTTGTCTCGGATCCCTGCGTTGTGGAGGCGTGCGCGTAGAGTGCGGTGGCAGACAGTGTCGAAGGCGGCGGAGAGGTCCAGCAGGATGAGGGCTGCGGTCTCACCGTTGTCCAGCAGGATCCTGATGTCGTCGGTGGCGGCGATGAGGGCAGTCTCAGTGCTGTGGTTGCTGCGGAACCCCGATTGGGATGGGTCCAGGATGCTGTTTTCTTCGAGGTATCGGGTTAGCTGCTTGTTGACGATCTTCTCGATGACCTTGGCTGGGAACGGAAACAGGGAGATGGGCCGGAAGTTCTTGAGGTCTCTCGGGTCCGCCTTGGGTTGTGTGCATCAGATTGTCCATTTTCCAGTCAGGCAAGTGGGCTAAGTTAGGAGGCCTTTGTGTGTGGTAAACTCTAGCCTCAACTTAGAAGGAAGGAATGTGTGATGAGGTCAAATTTTATGGCAAGACAGGAGGCTAGCATTTATTCACCATTTGTTCTGCTTATATTTTAGTTAAGTAGAATTAATTTCCCAAATTGTAAAACGTTAAGGTAACGTTTGAGATTGTACCGTATTTACATAAAAGGATTATGAACAGATTTTGTGGCATAGGAGAATTATCAACTGTTTTTTTTAATTTAAAACTTCAAATTACCTTTTTCTTCTTCGACTTTAATACTGTGACCACTGGTCCCGTCCGAGTGCTCCCATGTGGTTGTAAGGCATCCTTCAACAGATGGAAGACAATTTGCAACCTGAAGGTGGCATTGCCATCTAGGTTGCTGGTATTGCGTTAGCAAGTAAAACGCAGAGACACCTTTGTTTTGACAACTGGCGGGGCACGCCTGCTCGCATACTGGAATTCCTGTCAGTTGACAGTTTTTTCGAGTTAGCTGTGCCCACTGAGAAGAAATTGAGATATGTTAAAACTAAATCTAGTATTATGATAAAAATACAGACTGGTAAAAGTAAATAAGGATTTATTTTTTGCATTGAGGTGGAAATTTGACATTTTAAGCTCAAAGTTATTTTTGATTTTGGTTTGTGTGTCAATATTACCAAGTTATTTTTTAATCCTTTTGAGTGATCAGGGGATTATATAATATTTTCTAAATGTCAGACAGTGATTGTAATATTATATAGGGTGATACTCAGAAAGAAATCATGAAAAGGCTTATCAGTAAGGAAATAAATGATTCCATGCATGACGCAGTGAAGAGTCTTCTGCGAAACAAAAGGAAGGAGGTTTGTGAAAGTGATGAGGAATTTTGGTCCCTATCATAGGATGAAAATAGGTTTTATAAGGGTCCTGGAGGAATGCATTCCATAAAAAAAAGCTCCCGAAGTTTTAGTTTTCAATAGATATGGAGACCTTGGCGGCTGGGAAAAATTGGGTGTCCAGTGCAGCACACAAAGAGGGAAGGAGATCCCTGCGTGGGATGGGGAATAGCAACAGCCATTACTGCAGGATGATTTGAATATGGATGCAGATGTGAATAAATATGTGTTGGATTTGAATACAAAGGATTATTCAAACAATGAATCTTGGGTGAGTGGTGTTCAGAAACCACAAGCGGCTATACTGGTATGAGTTCTTTTGGGCCAGAACCAGTTTGATCCAAGAGATACAAGACATCCCCGTGGCTCTGAATGATGGCCATTGGATCACATATCTAAATATATATTTATGGATTTAAAGGCTCCTGGAAAAGGAGAAGAGGGGTGTAATGAAGGTGGAGTGTTTGCATTCAATCATTGTAGAGGAAGCATCCATGACACCTAATTTGGACCTAGAGTTGATTACATACTTATTTAAGCTTGAGAGGAGACTGAGAAAGGGTTTGAAGTGCTCCCTCAAGCAATGTGAGAATAAATATTTGGATATTTTGCATCAACTCAACTGTATTTTTAATTTGGTCAAGGAGACATATCAAGGGCAAGGAAGCAACTTTGACGTTACTAGGTGGCATGTTTTAGCCCAATGTTCGGTGATATGGCCAAGAAGGAATCTAGCTAAGAGGCAAAAGGACTCTTGTTTGGTGAAGGAATGGTGAAGTCCCTAATAAAATACGTGGCAGCTTTTATCGCATTAGACAAAGCACAGACATCTCCGAGAAAGGTGTCTGGCAGAAATAATTTATATGGTAAGGACAGAGCAATCTTTCGGCTGAGGATTGTACAAGTCCCAGTATGGCCAGATAGGAGGTGCTTATAGAGGATCACAAGACCCCACAGGATTTTCCCACGAAGATGCACTGGTGGAAAGAGAAGACCTTCAGGGGGCCAGGGACGGTATTAGAGTTACAAACAAGGTGAATACAGAGACTATTTTTCGTTTATCCTATGGAAAGGTGGGAGCCAGGTTGAGAAAATTCACGATGGGTTGGCAAAGTATTGCAGGGGATAATTCGATGCTAAACTCTGTGAGAGGTTAAATAAAAGAATTCAATTCTCTTCTGCTACAGTCAAAAGAGGTGCCATTGAAAAGGTAGGAGACAGCCAAAAGAGTTTTGTGAGCATGTTTCTGGTGAAAAAGAAGGGCAAAGCTTGGTGCCCTGTAATAAATGTATGAAATTTGAATGTTTGTATTGTTTACATGCATTTCAAGATGGAGGCTGCCCGTCTTTGGAGAGATTTGTTAAAGAAAGTGGCTTGATGCTGAAATTAGACATAATAGATGTGTATTTCACAGTCACAGTAGTTAAGGGGAGTCTGAAGTTTCAGCAACTCAGGTGGAAGGAGACGTTTTTCTTCAGCACAGTGGTGTTTCAGTAAGATATTGATGCCAGTGATAGGATATCTGAGCGGATGATAATTTATTTGAACTATATTTTAATAATGAATCAGGCTTCAGTTCTGTTGAAATCTCAATCAGATTTGGCAAGGCCTCGTTTAATTAATCTGGACTCCATTGTGAATCTGAAAAAATCAATTATAGTGCCCTCCCAGAGTATGGGGTTTCTGGGATTGAAGGTGGACACTGGGAAGGTTAAACTTTTGTTACCAGAGTAAATGTGAAGAATAGAAAGCAAGATGTGATTCACATGTTGAAATTGAAGGAAGAGAGTTTGAAAAAGTTTGTCTAGGTGATTAATCTATTATCCTCTTCAACCTAGGCTGTGTTCTCAGTTCCATTGTACTACAGGGCCTTGCAGCATCTAAAACAAACAGATTTGTTAAAGGGTCTTTTGTTTAGAGGCAAGCTGGTTCTCATGGAAGAAGTGAGAGAGGAGTAGATATGGTGGTTGGAAAACTCAGAGGCATCAAATAGCTGCATGTCTTTTGGAATAGTCCTAGATCTGTATTAGAATCAGATGCAAACAATGTAGGAATGGGGTGCAATTTTACTAGATCCGGAGACAGGTGCTTAACGTAAGGCAGAAAAGAAGAACAAACATATCAATTTCTAGAAAATGACAGCAGGGTACTTTGCAATTATCAAGTTTGAGAGGCAAGTTCAAGGTTGCATGGTGTTTCTGAAAACGGACATGACTGTGGTGACCAAACAAATTGGGGGAAGCAGATCTAGAAAACTGTCAGCGGTTGCAAGAGATGTGGAATGTCTGTCTGCAACACAAGATAAGTTTGAGGGTGCAGTACTTGCAGGAAAAGAGAATGGTATGGCAGACTACGGTACAAATAATCTGACAAGCTTCAGCGATTAGAGTTTGAAAAGAGAGATATTTTTGATAATTCAGAGTCCATTGAAGGTGGATTTAACTGTTTCCCATTTGACTTGCCGGAGATACTTCAGCTGGCAAGCAGATCCAGGGGCCCAGGCAGCGGATGCATTCATTTAGTACTGGAAGCTGTTGAAGGCTATGTATTTCCTCCATTCGTAATGATACAGAGAGTATCGTTACATGCGAGAAGGCCGAATTGTCAGAAGTTGTAGTGACTACTTTATGGACAACTCTGGCATGGTTCCCTTCCGTCCTACAATTGGCAAGATTTTTTAGAAGGCTTTGAAGAGATGGAGCATCCTTTAATAGATTCTGGAGTGCTGAGCCTTATAATTTGTTGGATTTCAGAAATTCAGAAAGATTTTAGGATCTTTCAGGAGAGGCTTCAGAGCTCCTCAACAAGTCTCGGGCCCCAGGAAGAGATACCCAGGTGCCTGGAAGGTGTGTGTATGGTGTTGCTTGGCAAAGGACGTGGATTCCTTGCAAACAGATGAGATAATGGCTTAAAATTGTAATGACTGAGTTGAGGAAAGGGTCGAGTTATAGGATAGTCATTCTCTGTTGGATTGTGTTTCAGTAGGCAGCAGTCTCTTGATCCGCTGGGTGATGAAAGGAATTTGTCTAAGGAGGCTGCCTCGGTCTAGATATGAAAGTTTATGCGGGATTGGCTTAATCTTTAAGCTATTTGGAGGTTGGCCTAGGAAAAGATTCTTAGCTCTCAGAGCAGGTTACTTTACTTTGTATGATACCCACTAGGAGAATACTAGAGTTGAACATCAGATTTTTCTAGCCGATGGTGTGTTTTATGAGATATGAAAAAGGGCAAAGGCTATGTCCGAGTTAGTTTTTATCCAAAATTTGACGATCATTACTAGTTGTGTGTAGTGGGACGTGTTAAAGAATATGAGATCATGGTTCTGGAGAACAGAAGAGTAGACTAATTGTTAATCTAAGATGTGAAGCAGTTTGGTCTTGTTTCTTTGGCAACTACTGCAAGATGGATTACGGCTGTAATATGGGAGACAGGTGTTGATCTGGCTGTATTTAAAGCACATTTCCTGAGGAGTGTTAAGGCCATTAAGGCTTATTGTGCAGCATGAAGACAGGAAGACATTATTTTGATAGCTGACTGGTCAAATGCAGGGGTTTTGGAAAGTTTTATTTTAAGCCTTTTGAGCATAAATAAGGCTTCTGCTGGTTCTCAGGACCAGAATGAAAAGAGAATCATGATTTTATTAAAAGACAAGGGCACTATCATTATACCTTCCCTATTTTAATTTGGGTTGGAACGTTTTTTGTTAATTTATGCATAAAACAATGTATGGTGGAAGAGCATTTGTTGAGAGAATGTGAGTAAGCAGGGATAAAAAAGCAAATACAAGGAGATGATGGACAGAGCATTGAAACTTTTCAGACACTCACCCCGAGTCACAGATCTGGGTTGAATCCATCATCGTTCTTTAGCTCACTTCGCTACCCAGCCATATGCAAATCACTCTTGACCATGTTCCTCATGGAAACAGTCCACCCGAACTGCCAAGCCAGGTCTTCGGGAAACCCTGCCTACTTAGGGCGAACAAAGCAAACACAAGGAGTTGATGGACAGAACGCTGGGATAGTCAGTAGATTTCAAGTATTGTACAAATTTAAAGGAGAAGTTATTTATAATTAATTTTGCCGAATGATGTAGGATTCGTGCATAGTTTTTTTATATATAAAGTATCAATGAATAATACTATGGAGTTCTCAGTTTGCCACAAGCAGGATGAGGGTTTAACATTTCTTCTCCATTAGCAGCACCCAGAAAAGGAGGAAGATGAAGGACAGAGAGCTTGTATGAGCCTTCAATGCTCTATATCCTTTATGTGTTCGTTCAAGGTTCTACATTTCATTGTTCTTTTATGCTGCAGAGTGGTAAATAAAATGGATAACCTGTAATGCTAGGGTCCTTGTCTTTCATAAAATCACACTTTTCTTTTCATTCTGGCTTTGAGAATCTGCATTTCTTCTGCATGTAGAACTGCTATGGGAACAGCTAAATGTGCTTAAGGGATACCAGCGAGGAGCGAGTTCCCATAGTCTAGTCTGGAGAGAATCAATGCCTGAACAATTGATTTTAGGTCCTGTTCCGGAATGAGCTGCCTGATCCCCAGAGAAGCCTTAGTTGGAACCCCGCGCTCTTGGCCACGGCAGAGATTTGTTTCTGAATGTTTAGACGACTGTCCAGGATAAAGCCAAGCAACTTGAAATTCTTAACAAGTGTGCATTTGCACGCCTGGAGAGAGAGGGATTCCATACATTCTTGTACAGGTACGTTGAATTTCTTAGGACAGATTAGAAGGAATACTGTTTTTTTGCAGGGTTAACTTTAAGGTGGTGAGTTGGCATACACATTTGAATGCTTGCCTACGTGTTAAAAGAGGAGGAGAATGCCGTTCAAGAATAAGATCTTCAGGTAGATTTGATTATCATCAGAATTCAGGTGGAAGAGGACTCCAGAGCTCATATGAATCTCACATAGTGCTTCAAGCTAGAGATTAAGGAGGGCTTGTGAGAGGATAAAGCCTAGAGAAACCTCTTGTTGTAGGCTGTCTTGGTTGGAGACTGAGATCCCAATATTCATTACTGTTCATCAGATAGGAGGTAAACCAGTCAAGAACTACCTGCTCAATGCTCAGTCAGTTCCTCAGGCTTCTGATCAAAGGGTGTTGGTTGACTGTATCAAAGGCAGCGCTAGATCTAGGAGAACAAATAGACATGAGTATATGGAGTCACAGATGCGGAGTGAGTCATCAGTGCTCTGCAGAATTGAAGTCTCTGTGCTGTGGCCCTGACCACAGCCTGATGGAAGTTGTTTTCATGGATGTGAAATAACAGTTGGGAGAATACGCAGCTTTCTATCACCTCTCATGAGAAGAAAATGGGTAAAAACTGGACAGAATATGTTCAGGTTACTGGGATTGAGTGATGGTTTTTAGAAGAGAGGACCTATTTGGCCAACGTGTAAGGCAGCCTGGTAAACTTCCTGTGCTTAGGAGAAGAATTCACCAGGGTGCACCAGTAGGGAGGGCCTATTCAGCAAAATATTTGCTTACAGAATCAGAGATAGCATTAGACAGGTAATTTGTTTGTTTCACTGTAGTTACAGTATCCAGTAGTCCTGACTTGAAACTAGGTTAAAAAGTGACCAGGACCACTGTGTTTAGCAAGTTAATTCTCTGATATATTGTCTACGTTAGGAGGCAGAGAAAGGTCAATAGCGTTCACTTTTTTTGTCAAGGAACTCCACAAGGTCACTGCACATGGCCTAAGCAGTCTTGGCTGTAGTCTTAGATATAAGTTTGTTTGGATGCGTAATCGTTCTGAAGAAAGGTTTAGGTTTGTTCTTTGAGTGATCTGACGTGAGCTGACTTGAATCTGAAGATGTGGCATTTGTAGCATCTTCTTTTGGCGCTCAACCTAGCCAGACTTGCTCAAGAGGTTGCTTGTCTTAATTCTTTCTCAAGCTTTCTGAGGGACTTCCATTCCTCAAATATATTTTGAGAACCGTGGCAAGGGTGGCTTGGGTCTGCAGCACTTGCTCTTTAAAGGTGCAAATTCTGCTATCAAAGTTTACACGCAGTTGTTAAATTTCTCTGTGGTG
This sequence comes from Calotriton arnoldi, assembly GCA_963921515.1. Classification (NCBI taxonomy): domain Eukaryota; kingdom Metazoa; phylum Chordata; class Amphibia; order Caudata; family Salamandridae; genus Calotriton; species Calotriton arnoldi. The sequence goes on from CAWUFW010001829.1 coordinate 126,254, forward strand.
GTGCTGCTGTTAGAGATCGGGAGGACCTATGGAGTTAACATTACAGTGGGCCTTGTTCGCAAAGGCATTGATATTGATGATGTGTGTGCCCCTGCAGGGTTGTGCTGGGTATTGGTAGGAATTATGTGCTGTGGAGTCCAAGTTATATGTTCTATACCTACTTTTGTAGTTAATTAACATTTCACTTATTGCCAGTTGCTGCTCTGAGGCAAGCTGGCTGGTTAGCATGTACATGACGTTTGTACTTACTTGAATAAAAACCTTTCAGCTTATGACCACTTCTTTTCAGTCCCTTACCTAAATATGTTCCTTCTTTGGTTGGCCAGAGGTTTGGGCACAGGTATAAGTCACTCTAAAAAGGTTAGAAGGTGACTGGGCCGATCTACCTGGATGTGATGTTTGGCTGTCAAGAGAGGAACTTTGGATATGGCCAGGTCTAGAGGGGAACCTTTGCAGTGTGTGGCAATGTTGCAGAAGGTCATTGTCGCAGAGAAAGGTAGAGAAGGTATATTATATGTACAAAATGATGGCAGTGGTTTTAGAAAAAACAGCCAGCACCTCTGTTAAGTTTGCAAATGTAAATCTCAATACGTCTTACTGGCGTGCTCAATGCAAACACCGTAGAGAAGGTGTTCACTCATTTGTTGATCTTGACGCCCCAGTGCAGATTGAAGTTCCCTAGAAAGATGATGCTGTCAGAGCTGATTAATTGGGATGTGATAAACTCCATGAATTCTTGGATTACTGTGTTAATTTCACCCAGGAGGCCAGGATTCCCTCCCAGCTGATAGTGCACTTTACAAACCTGCATAATATAATATACCATATATAACATTCACTCTAAGAACAGGAGCAGTGATGGAGGAGAATTACAGTGACAAACACTCAAAGGAGTGATTGCAAGTTGAGGGAAAAGGTCTGCATTTTAGCGTGCTTTTTTGAATGAACACAAATTCCCCACAAGATCTGTCTTCCCAATCGCAGCTGCCAATGGAGTGGAGAGGAGGCAGAAGAAGGTACAGTATATTGTTTGTGGAATCACTGGACAAGGATTCTGTGAGAAACATGATGTCCCGGTTGAAGATTGAGATCATATCTTATATTTCATGGCAGTCTTTAGCTCCTGAGCGGCAGTTATGAAACATGCATTTAAGAGGAGATTTGGAGGTTTGGGTACAGGTTTTCGTGAAGAGCTATGGGCACTTGGATAAGGTTTGCATGATCTTTCTTGGTGGAGTTTCAGAAGTGAGCAGTTGCTTCTGGATGGTGAGTAGGTGGATGAGAGTAAGAGGAGGGAGAGTGGGTTGAGGGAGTGCTATGATAGGGAGACTGGCTAGCTGATGCTAGATCATTGGGGGTGAAATGTCGGAGTGTGTCGAAAAAGGAGCCAGGCCAACGGGCCAAAGGGTGGAAACAAGGAGACTGGGAGAGATTTGGAGCGATGTGGCCAGGAGGGGAGGATGAGGAGATTCCATTAGGTGGCACCTAGGATGTGAGGAAGGTGGGGGGATGTTGGAGATAGCCAGGGGGCAGCGTGGGGTAAAGGGGAGACATGGATGACAAGTTGTTGGGTAGGGATCAAATGTTTAGGGCCTTTTGAGAGGGAGGGGATGGGGGTGCAAGGATTGAGGTATATGAGCACTCAAGGAAGGGGGGCTGGTGTTCACGACGGGGTGGACGGAGAGTGAGAGAGTCAGAAGTGATTTGATACAGGGTCTAGAAGGAAAAGGGACAGTAGAAATTGTGAGCATAATTTGGGGGGTTATGAATCGGAAGAGAAAGGGCTATGAGTAGGAAAAAAAATCGGTTAACCGGGGCCAGGGTCTTGCCATTTGCTTGGAACATGATTTTACCCATATTGAAGAAAGATATCAAAAAGGAGGAGAAGAGTGAGGATACACATTTAAGTTTAGGTCTGAAGGGAATGTTTGCAAGAGAGGAGACATACAGACTCTTCCATAGTTAGCTGGAATATAGGTTGATGTTGTGCATGAAGAGAAGAAGTCATTTTTGAGGGTCCTCTTCCAATTCCACTGGTATTGGTCTGTGGAGAGAGTTTCAGGAAATGTTCTCAAAATCTTAGATTTAAAGTTTTTCATCAAATAGTCTGAAAGATTTGATGGATAGATGTTCTTGCATGTGGTTACTCCAGATTTGGACAAGTGTGTCAAGAGAGAGGTGAGACCAAAATGGGTTATCTTCATAGTTCAGGAGTAGGCGACCTGGATCGGAAGGCTTATTCAGAGAGCCTACTAAGAGAACTTATTCAGAGAGCCTTGGGCTCCATAGAAATGGGAATTCCAGAAAACAGAATGAATTTTAGTGAGGGTAGTATGTTGGAGGTAGGTGAAGAAAGCCAACTTCTGGGATAAGGATTCTTGGAAGAGAGGTTGTGCCTGGGTTTAAAGGTAGGGTAACTGCTGAACCATATCTGGTGATGCACACAGGGGCAGCAGAGTGAGATCTTCACCAATGTGGGCAGCAAGTGTTGAAGAAAAAGATTGTCTTTGATGTCAAGGTCAGTCGCAGCCGGCATGACTCTCGGGTGGGGAGTGGGTGGGGAGTTGGGGGGGTTAATTAAAAATAAAAATTAAAACTTACCTTCGCATCCGGTCCCGCGTCGCGTCTCCTCTCTCTGCTCCTCACAGGAAGCAGGCAGCCTCCCTCTCCTTCCCTAAGCCAATCACAACGCTGCAATGGCAGCGTTGGGATTGGCTGGGATGCCGGCCGCACAGGCGTTTATGGGGATGCCGTTTTCTCCATGCAGGCTGCATGCAGCCTACATGGAGAAAACGGGAGAGTGCCTATGACTGGTCTGGACGGCCCTGGGGCCGACCAAACAGTCAGCGCCCACAACAGTGGGCAAGCCACTCCTCCCCTGCCTGGAGCAGGACCGCCCACCCGCCCCCAACCAAACCGTTCTGCTTTCTCGTAGTGTGAGAAGCAGAAACATAAAATGGTATTTATAATACCATTTTATGTTTCTGGTTCTCGCACTGCGAGAAAGCAGTGGGGCGACGCTCCTCCGCCCACGTGGAGGCGCCGCCCCTGGTCAAGGTCAGGCATCTGCCGTCAGTTGCCAGGCTGCAAACACAGGATGATTCACTCAGCAAAGTTGTCAGTCACTGTATGCAGATGTGAAGGAAGCATCCTTCTTTGTTAGAATTCAGGTGAGGACCTCTTCGGTCGAGGTTGACCTATTTGATGAGGAAAGGAGAGATAGCTTACTAGGAAAGAGATGATATAGGATAGAGCGGGCACTGCGCACCTGCCGCTCAATTACCACAAGTGCCCAGTCTTCCACTAAGCCCTCTGGTAGGTTCGGCATGACTTTGCAGGATCACACCACATCAGCTGAAAAGCAGCACTCACCAGAGTATGCAAAACCCTGGGATTGGAACTGGTGGACCAAGATGTCAGAAGAGCACAGGAGGAGATAGGACCAGTCCTTCAGATGTCAAGCACCGACCAGCAACATCATAATTCAGGGAAGGCACCTACCCTGGAGTGAATCTCCGATGCCCTCTGGTGGGGCGCCTTCACCTCAGAAGTGAGTCCTGTCTATAAAGCATCCCAGACTGCAGCGGAGTCGTGAACAGTGATCCAAGAGAAAACAGAGCACCCCTCCACCAGCAGTGAGATGAGGGCGCAAGGCGAGGGCTACAACGCCGATGAGCCCATCAGCTCACTGCTGGATGCTGCTTCACCAACAGCGGGAAGGAGGAGCCAGGAGAGAGTCACCTTGTTGCTGATTCTGCAGCACACGCATCCCTGATCTAAATTAAAGTAAGATGCATTTAAAGAACGTGAAAACAGTAATAAGGGCTTTGTATTCTTCTTTAATGATTCGAAATCTTCCACTCCCTTTAGCCAACGAATTCCGTCGTTTCAGGGTAAGCACCCTCCGACTTCATCAGGGCTGGAAGTAATACAAATACCGGAGTTGTAATGCAAGAATAATACATGATTTCTTAACATTCGATGCAAGCCCAGACAGTAACCCTGTGCACAAAGGTCTAGTCAAAACAATATTTGTGCTTAATAATGTACATTCTATAAAGCAGACACACATTCTGTGTCTTGTTGTTACTTAATCTAAACATATTCTTATTTACATTGGTGATGACATGCCTCTTAAACTCTCATTCAAATAGCATACTCTATTAGTCTAATACCCCTCTCGTGTGTGTGTGAAATGAAACCTTATGTCAATCATGGTGCCTATTATAATTAGAACCCCACGTGAGTCACATGCTCCCAAGGAGAGAAAAATATACCTGGGAAGCGTGTTGTACCTTGGGTAAGTATTCCAGATCAAAATCTGTAAAATCCAAAAGATAAAGTATATGTATGTATAACATCATCAACATGAGGCACAAGTTTCTCAATACGACAACTTTGATCCTAAGTTGCTAACTACGATAAAATAAGCTGAGGTGATCCTTACCCCCTGAAAATAGCTCCGTGCATTTATCGTATTCCAATAATATATAATCAATGTTCCAGTGCGCGCCGTAAACGCCTCATAAAGTAAGTTTGCACTCGACCCTGTAAGAAAATCACAAGCACCCATAAGATTATCGCCCCTAACTGCATCTGGGCATATCTCATCAAATCTCAAAAATTGCTTACCGCAATATAGTGCACTGAAGACTTGGGAGACAATGAATTCCCAATTATAAGTATCACGATCCTAGAGTACGGAAAGTTAGGAGACAGTAACCTCCATCAACTGTAACAGGTCCCTGAAGTACGGGGATACCTGAAATTTCAAATAATAAGAAAGATTACCCTCTCCATACAAAGTACTAGGTATTCATGGCAAGTTTAAAGTGTTCGAAATCCCACATACCTGGATATGAAAGCAGCCGCACCAGAATACAGGCAAGAGCAATCGGCCGCCCGTGTCGTTTCCATTTAAACCAAAAAGCTAGAAATCAAAGTAGTCACTCGAGAGTGACGAGCAAAAACATGTAGCGCCATCTTGGAACAATAACATTAAACGTTTCTTAAATTTAGGCGCCATTTTAGCCAGATGCAGAAAATACATCCGTAACTATCGGTGCATAGGATAAGTTCTATTCCCAATGCAGTAATGTGCCTCATACTTCTAAATATAATAGCAAGTGCTAATGTCTCGAATTCCCAATATACAACAGGCAAATTGTAAATTTCAAAATACCGCGGGGGTCTCTCTGTTGCACTGGACTAGCAATACAACGTAGCGAAATATCGTTCACAAATATGCAACAGCGCCATCTTACAGCAGTAGATAAGTATTACTAATAAATAAGTTGTTTCATGACGGCTCTAACAGGGTCCAAAGACTATGTTATTACGAAAGGGGCATTCAATATGTTTTAACCCATCATGTGTCTCATTTTCACTCAAAATTATGAGTCAGTTTGAGGGTGAACATACATTCCTATTGTTGCTCAATAGGAAAACTTAAATTACGGAAGAGTCAAAATAACAATCAAATGATTACGATAGGTTTTATAAATAAGAGAGGAACGAACCAAGAGAGGAAATACAACCACTAAGTGTTCAAAGTTGCAGAACAAGACAAATTAATCACCCAAGTAATATTGTAGCTCGTGATCAAAATTAAGGCCATCCTCTACGGCCCTAAGGCGCATGATCCACCTTGCCTCATGTCTGCGTAATCTCAACTCCCTATTTCCACCTCATGGATCTTGCTTCACTTGTCTCTACATCGTGTAAGTGAGCACATGTGTGCAATAAAACTGAATGTTCTGAGATATCCCATTGCTGAACATGTACACAATTGCACTGCCCAGGGTCCGAATGAAACATTTGTTTTCTATGGCATTGAACACGTGAAGCAAGATCCACGAGGTGGAAATAGGGAGTTGAGATTACGCAGACATGAGGCAAGGTGGATCATGCGCCTTAGGGCCGTAGAGGACGGCCTTAATTTTTATCACGAGCTACAATATTTCTTGGGTGATTAATTTGTCTTGTTCTGCAACTTTGAACACTTAGTGGTTGTATTTTCACCCTTGGTTCGTTCCTCTCTTATTTATAAAACCTATCGTAATCATTTGATTGTTATTTTGTCTCTTCCGTAATTTAAGTTTTCGTATTGAGTAACAATAGGAATGTATGTTCACCTCGAACTGACTCATAATTTTGAGTGAAAATGAGACACATGATGGGTTAAAACATATTGAATGCCCTTTCGTATTAACATAGTCTTTGGACCCTGTTAGAGCCGTCATGAAACAACTTCTTTATTAGTAATACTTATCTACTGCTGTAAGATGGCGCTGTTGCATATTTGTGGAACGATATTTCCCTACGTTGTATTGCTAGTCCAGTGCAACAGAGAGACCACCTCAGTATTTTGAAATTTACAATTTGCCTGTTGTATATTGGGAATTTGAGACATTAGCACTTGCTATTATATTTAGAAGTATGAGGCACATTACTGCATTGAGAATAGAACTGATCCTATGCACCGATAGTCACGGATGTATTTTCTGCATCTGACTAAAATGGCGCCTAAAAGTTAAGAAACATTTAATTTTACTGTTCCAAGATGGCGCTCATAGTTTTGCTCATCACTCTCAGTGACTACTTTGATTTCTAGCTTTTGGTTTAAATGGAAACGTACACTGGCGGCCGATTGCTCCTGCCTGTATTCGAGGTGCTGCTTTCATATCCAGGTATGTGGGATTTCGAACACTTTAAACTTGCCATGAATACCTAGTACTTTGTATGGAGAGGGTATTCTTTCTTATTATTTGAAATTTCAGGTATCCTGTACTTCAGGGACCTGTTACAGTTGATGGAGGTTAATGTCTCCTAACTTTCCGTACTCTAAGATCGTGGATACTTATAATTGGGAGTTCATTGTCTCCCAAGTCTTCAGTGCACTATATTGCGGTAAGCAATTTTTGAGATTTGATGAGATATGCCCAGATGCAGTTAGGGAGCGTATAATCTGATGGGTGCTGTGATTTTCTTACAGGGTCGAGTGCAAACTTACTTTATGAGGCGTTCACGACGCGCACTGGAACATTGATTATATATTATTGAAATAAGATAAATGCACGGAGCTATTTTCAGGGGGTAAGTATCGCCTCTGCTTATTTTATCGTAGTTAGCAACTTAGGATCAAAGTTGTCGTATTGAGAAACTTGTGCCTCATGTTGATGATGTTATACATACATATACTTTATCTTTTGGATTTTACAGATTTTGATCTGGAATACTTACCTAAGGTACAACACGTCTCCCGGGTATATTTTTCTTTCCTTGGAAGCATGTGACTCACGTTGTGTTCTAATTATAATAGGCACCATGATTGACATAAGGTTTCATTTCACACACACACGAGAGGGGTATTAAACTAATAGAGTATGCTATTTGAATGAGAGTTTAAGAGGCATGTCATCACCAATGTAAATAAGAATATGTTTAGATTAAGTAACAACAAGACACAGAATGTGTGTCTGCTTTATAGAATGTACATTATTATGCACAAATATTGTTTTGACTAGACCTTTGTGCACAGGGTTACTGTCTGGGCTTGCATCGAATGTTAAGAAATCATGTATTATTCTTGCATTACAACTCCGGTATTTGTATTACTTCCAGCCCTGATGAAGTCGTAGGGTGCTTACCCTGAAACGACGAAACGCGTTGGCTAAAGGGAGTGGAAGATTTCGAATCATTAAAGAAGAATACATTGCCCTTATTACTGTTTTCACGTTCTTTAAATGCATCTTACTTTAATTTAGATCAGGGATGCGTGTGCTTCAGAAACTGTAAACTGTTTTGTTCAATCTATGATTGATGTTTGGGGAATTAGGGTGTATTTTTCCCATTTTGAATGCATCGTAAGACATATATAACTGCTGCTATTGTATTAATTGTTGTGAATACTATTTTAGCGCCTGATTACCCTTTACACCCACTTCAGTGAATCACCTAGTTGCTGACCCAGTCACCTTACCTTGCCTTGCAGTCGCAGCAATCCGAAGAGGATGGACCAGAGGTTGAAGTGGGCAGGAACGGAGTGCCACCACGTGCCCCTACTTTTTTGATTTATGAAGAATTGCTCCCATACTTTTTGTAAAAAGACAACCATCCGAGACAGTTAATTCAGACAGCTTACATGCTTCAGCTAAAGTGTCATGCAGTGAGTGTCCTGTGCTGTGAAACCAAAGCCGGACAGACAGCTAAACAAGCCTTCTTGCCAGGGTGCCTGCTTGCCTGAAAGAAATGCAAATGTGCGCAACGAGTTAATCTGCAAACGTAAAGGATGCTTGGGAGTCAGTACTGGCTTTAATTGATTGACCCACTGGAAGCTTTGTGATGACAAAGATTTATTATTTGTGAGTGGTAGTGCAAAGAGTTAACAACTGAGCTGTGAAGTGCTTGCTTTTAATTGTAATTGTAGTTATATAGCGCTTACTACCCATGAGGAGGTGTTGAAGGGAGAGTTTGTGAAAACAAATCGCACCACAGTACAGTCTGGGTATTACTAAAATCTATATTTTGGAAGCACCATTTTATCTTAAAACATTTTGCTAATTTTGTACCAGTCTATCTAACACTGTGTGTAATGCAAGTTTAAAATAATGACATATATTCACAATGCTTTCGTCACAGGCTGTGACCTCATAGCACCAAAAATACTCAAGTCACTATTCTCCACTGCCCCAACTAAGATTTAATTCCGTGGCTCTCAGTTAATGCACTGCAGAGGTCTGTGTATAACAAAATAGAGGTTTTATTATGTACTATAGTGCATTTCCTACTGAGTAGCAACTTTTTACATTTATTTTTCATTTAAGCTGCATGTTATTTTATATGTAGCTACCTGATAGTGAAAGACCAAAAAAACGTAAAGAACATTTTTTACCCACACCTTTGACTCCGCCCCCACACTCACTGACCCCGCCACCATTACATGCAGCATCACAGTTTCCATACTTTTTTTTTTATGCACTTCGACTACTGGAAAAGGGCACTGTATAAGGTAGGTCTGATGCAAGGGGGGCTGAAGTCCGGTTTAGAGGGGATGGATGGCATTCCAGGGCAAAAGAACTTTGCAGATTTTGATCCCAGGCCGCAAGAGCCTCAGTGAGAAGCATCCATTTTAGCAACTTCTTTCACTGGTATTGAAGCAGTAGGTTAGTGGGGAATTTTAAAATAAAGTGATTTTCTACAGTTTGTGAAACTGAAGAATATTTCCGATTTCCTGACATCATTTGAGAAACACATGCACAAAAAGGTTGAAGAATTTTGGCAAAAGAGACATTGTTCGGTTCGCCTCACTGGTGCTTCCTACCAGGCCCTCAACGCAAAGCTGGCTAAAGGACTTTATGCGCCTCAGCAAAAATCGAGTACCTTGTTATACTAATGGAACAAAGCCTTCCACCTCAATAGCAAAAGGTCAAAAATGTTTCCTCTGCTAGCCTTTATAGCAAGTGAAAAACAAAACAAAAAGAAATCCCTACGCTTCAGAGCAGTAGCTTCTCATTGTATTGTAGTTTTATTTATATAGTGCTTACTACCCTTGACGAGGCGTCAAATCACTTTTCAGCGAGTAGCACGCTACTCCGAAACCCAAAAAGGATTTGTGGTGGATTAGTATAGTGAAATTTGAGTTTATTTGAGAAGTGGACGTGTGACTCTGTTAGTTGGTTTGAAAAGGATAATGGGGGGAGGGAAGAGTCTAGAAAGTGTTTATTGTGAGATCATAGTAGTAAAATGAGGTTTGGATGAGTATAAGGAGGGATAGGTGAGGGAAGAATTTAGAAGGATATTTGGGAGATTATAGTATTAAAATGAGGTTTGGGATGATCAAAGGAGGGATAGAGGAGGGAAGATTCTAAAAAGGGTTCTTTTGGGTATCATAGTAGTAGAATGAGGTTTGGGATGAGTCAGTGTGGAGGTAGGGATATATTGAGAGAGGTATAAGCTGAAAAATATAGGGTAGTGCATTGGAGGGAGTCAAAGTTTTTTTTTATAGTAGGAGTAAAGAAATAAATCTATAGATGAATAAGCATATATTATTATACCTATTTATATCAAGAAATACACATAGCTAGATAACATACATAAAATCACATTAAACGCTTCTATACACAGGGATATACTGTACATTTGTGTTTAAGTATGGTGGTTATGTAGGAAGAGCCAACTCTTGAGTAGTCTTCTGAAGATAAGATAGTTATCTGTGGATCTTATGTTTAGTGGTAATGAATTCCATAGTTTGGCTGTTTGAACAGAGAAAGATGTGCCACCTATGATTTTTTTCTTGTATGGTGGGATTTTGAGGCGAGGAGCCAATTTGGAGTGGAGGTTCCTTTGCTGAATGTATTTGGTGATTTTATTCCTGATGAAAAGCAGTCCTGTTCCATGTATTGCTTTTTGGGTGATACAAAACAGCTTGAATGTGGACCTTCCGGCTGCCGGTAACCAATGAAGGGTGCACAAGACAGGGGAGATGCAGGCTTGTGGCTTTACATGTAGGAGTAGTCTGGCAGCAGAGTTCTGAATCTGTTGTACTCTTTTCATAGTGGATAAAGATGAACCGTGGTAGAGGCCATTAGCATAATCCAGTTTAGACAGTTCAAGAGCGATAGTAGCCTGGACCTTGCATGGAAATTCCAGGTGGGGGAAGAAGCGTTGTGCTAGTGAGAACTACAGCCTATCTCACCGAGAGCATCACGAATGCCTGATTGTAGCATTCGCCCCTCCCCATTGGCTACCCAAGCACACAGGATGCCAATGGGGGTGATGCACTCCTGCATGCCCCTCCATGCCCATTGGAACTCCCACTTGCTGCTCCCTGTCCAGGGCACTCCAACCTAGCTTGCCCCCCACACCCAAGCTGCTCACTTCCCTCTCCTACATTCCCCCTGAAGCACTCCCTCTTGCTGATTTGCCCAGAGGCACTGCCACTTGTATTCCCTCTGCCAGCTGAACAGAAATGTCCTCGGCAGCAGAGCATCAGCAGCAGACTATCCCTGAGCAGCTGCTTGTGAGGCACTTTCTCTGGATCTTGGTTCCTGGCTATTTCAGACCCAATCATGGAGGGGCAACAAATACCAGTTTGGGCGCAAATTTGCATTTATGCCCAATACATAACTACAAGTGTGTTGTAAATCACATAAGCTAATCCCGCACTTGTACTGTTTGTGCACATCAGAATAGAGACTAACGTGACAGTGGCATGCAATTGCCCATTCCGAGATGTCAAGCTCAAAATTGGTGCACATTAGCATTGGCACTATTTGCACACACATTGTGCCACAGGTATTACTGCAATCCACACTTGAGTCTCCTGCAGGTAGCAGGCTAATCTACAGAATCAAACAAATACAGTCGATCTCTGTATCATTACGGCTGGAAGATGACTCCACATATTAAGCTCTAAGCACTACACAAGCAAATAGCTCGTCTCTAGGGCCACTATTAAGCACAGCAGTTAAATCAGGGCTACAGATTCGAATTTAGCTCTAGTCTTAATCACAGGCTGTCTTTATCAACTTCAGCAATTAGAATAGAGGTCCCAGACCAAGATATGAGCTTTGACCTAGTTCCTTCTTAGCCCTAGTTAGAAGATGGGAAAAATTCAGAGGTATAAACTTTCATCTAAAGTTTATACTCACCACTGAACGTGGATCGTAACCCTTGCTCAGTTAAAAAGTGTTTTAATGTGCCCAGAGCTATTCCACAACAGAGTCTCCATGCCTGTGAACGAGGCTATCTTGAGTCTGGTATCTGCTACGAGACACAGCTGAGGTAAACAAGTACTGGCAAGCCAAAAGGTCTTGCCTATGCAAGAGCTATTGGCTTTGCCAACTTGTTTTAACTAGATTGTACACCAGCATGGCTCCTGTTCCGCATGTTTAAAAGTTAGTGGCTTAGAGGTGAGTGGCATGAAGTGTTGCAGAGTGGAATGGTGAACAGTGTAGTAGAGTGGCAGAGAGTGTTGTTTATTGGAGCAGCATAGAGTGGAGTCGCATAGAGTACAGTGGACTGGTGTAGAGTGCTTTGGTGTAGAATGTTGCAGAGTGCAGTGGTATAGAGTGCAGAGGCACAGAATGCAGTGGCGTAGATTACAGTGTTGCATAGTAGGATGCAGTTGTGTGGAGTGCAGTGGTGCAGAGTAAAGTTGCGTAGAGTACAGTGGCATAGATTGCAGTGGTGTAGAGTAGAGTGGTGCAAAGTAGAGAATAGAGCTATAGCTTGCAGTGGCATAGAGTGGAGTGCTGCAGAGTGGAGTGGCATAGAGTGTTGTAGTGCAGAGTAGACTGGTGTAGAATTCAGTGGCAAATAGTGCAGTGTTGCAGAACAGAGTGTCGTAGAGTGCAGTGGTGTAGAGTGGCGTAGAGTGCAGTGGCATAGAGTTGTGTTGAGTAGACTGATGTAGAGTCAGTGGCGCGGAGTACAGTGGTGCAGAGTACAGTGGTGCAGAGTACAATGGTGCAGAGTACAATGGTGTAGTGACATACAGTGCAGTGACGTAGAGTGGTGCAGAGTAGAACAGAGTGAAGTAGCGTAGAGTGCCATACAATTGTGTACAGTGTACTGGTGTCTAGTGCATTGGTGTAGAGTGTTGCTGACTATTATGGCATAGAGTGCAGTGGCATAGAATTCAGCAGCATACAATGCAGCACCGAAGGATGAAGTTGCGTAGATTAAAGTGATGCATAGTCGAGTGCAGTGGCGTAGAGCGCAGTGGTCCGGTGCAGAATACAGAGGCACAGAGTGCAGTGGCGCAGAGTACAGTGGCATAGAGTGCAGTGGTACAGAGTAGAGTGGCAGAGATTGCAGTGACGTAGAATGGTGTAGAGACAAGTGGCATAGAGTGCAGTGGCATAGAGTGGAGTATTGGAGAGTGCAGTGATGCAGAGTGGTGTAGGGTGCATTGGCAGAGAATGCAATGTTGCAGAGTAGAGTGTTGTAGAGTGCAGAGGTGTAGAGAGGCATAGAGTGCATTGGCATAGAGTGCATTGGCGTAGAGAGCAGTGGCGTAGCGAGCAGTGGCACGGAGTACAGTGGTGCAGAGTAGAGTGCAGTGGCACTAAAGTTCAGTGGCGGAGAGTGCAGTTGCGTAGAGTGCACTGGTATAGAGTGCAGTGGTGTAGATAGAGTGCAGTGGTTTAGAGTGGCATTGAGTGCATTGGCACTGAATGGTGTAGAGAGCAGTGGCGTTGAGCACACTGGTGCAGAATAGGGTGCAGTGGCGTAGAGTTCAGTAACGGAGAGTGCAGTTGCGTAGAGTGCACTGCCGTAGAGTGCAGTGGCACACTATATTGCTGCAGAGTGGAGTATAGTGGCATAGAGTGCAGTGGCGTAGAGTAGAGTGGTGCAGAATAGAGTGCAGTGGCGTAGAATGTAATAGCGTAGAGTAAAGCGGTGTAGAGTACAGTGACATAGAAAGCAGTGATACAGAGTAGATTACCGTGGCGTACAGTGGATTGGCATATAGTGCAAGGGCATAGAGTTGAGTGTTAGAGTAAAGTGCATTGTCAGAGTGCAGTGTTGCAGAGTGACGTACACTGGAGTTGTGCAGAGTAGAGGGGAGTGGTGTAGAGTGGTTTAGAGTGCATTGGCATAGAGTAGAGTGATGCAGAGTAGAGTAGAGAGGTGCAGAGTGAAGAGGCATACAGTGGAGTGGTGTAGAGTGGAGTACATTGCAGTGGCGTGGTGTAAAGTGTAGTGGTACAGAGTAAAGTGCAGTGGCATGGAGTGATGCAGAGTGAAGAGGCGTAGAGTGGAGTATGCATTGTGTAATAGCACAGCGCCATTACAGACAACACATTTTCAATTGAAATGAGCATCACATTTGCACAGACATACAGTTTTACTAATAAAACTATACCGCACACAAATGATGATGTGTGGAAATGGCATCACCTAGTGTATTGATTTCTTTGGATCATACTTCAGAATTAACAAAAAATGTGCTTCATTTGTGTTTTCCTAATTCGGATCTATTCTGAAATACTTGCACAGTTCATTTAAATGTTGTTGTGTGCTAGAAAAAAAACCTTTCCTACCTCCAGTGTCCAGCAAGATTGTCACACAAATCCTCTCACTTTGAAATCAGAAAATGAAAAGTAAACACCAAGCTCCCTCAGAAGACAGAGCCTGGCATTTGATCTCCGTCTTCGAATGCACAGCAAATGTGACAAGATAAGAACAAAATGTACACTTCTGTTTACAGAAAGGAGCACTCATGGAAGAATACAAGGAGAGGTAGAGTGAAAAGGCTTTGCTCCTTGGGAGGGACAAACTCACGCCGGACAGCCTAAAACAAATTAAGCATTCAAACAGAAAACCAGAAAATGTTACAATGCACAAAGCCAATGGTAAGCGACGGGCAGAATGCATTCCCAGGTAAGCTTTCTGAATGTCCCCAAGATGTCTTTAGCAAACCAGATAGCTGTGCTGTCTGGTAGGCTTCGACCTTAAAACAGGTGGGACATGCTCCCAAGGCCTTGGCCAAACGCCACGACAAACATTGCAGTTGACTCTGCCAATAACCGTGAGGGTGACCACACAGTATCACACTGCCTTCCCAGCCCCAGCTGCTGCTTAAGATGGCACACACCCACACTCCCTGCTTAAGCTTGGCCCGGAGGCTGTACTCTGGTGCTCTATCCAGCAACTGCAAACAAGGGCGGTCCGATTTGGTGGCCTTGGGCATGGAGACAGCCAACTTTAAAAGCACCTACCACCCAGTCCACACTAGCTCGAAAGGCTGCGGACCACAAACGCACGTCGAGGTTCGTCATTCACGCCAGGAGGACCTTGGTTGCAGGAGATACCAAATATACACTATCAAAGTGAGATCTGAAGATACCCTGCTGAGTGGACAATCACGGCGTACCAGCCAGTTCAGAGTCGAGCCACTGTGGGCTACTCATGAACTCTTAGGAGGACTGCTTCTAGCAGCTGACATACATCTTCAGAGGTTACCTAATGCACAACAAATCACTGTTTAGTTCCAAATTCAATCAGAGGCACCAACATATAGATTTTGCACACAATCACTCTTAAAATGAGCCACAGGGGATCTTAAACGGCTCCTCCGAGTGCAAATCCCAGCATCTGCCCTTGCATGGAATAAAAATCATAGCCTCTTTTTCGCCTCCCCACCCATCCACTTCTGAAAAGATGATAGCTGACTGGACCACAACATGTCCCAAACAATTTTTACCTGCAGTGTCCTGAACTTGCACTATACGTGGATTGAGTTCTCTTTAGTCTTCAGTCTGTAGAGGTGGCACCTGCTGCTGTCAGTGAGGGGTCAGGGCAGTGAAGGGTGGTGTACCCTGCACACAGCCCACCGAACAGACTCGTGCAGACTCTGCCCCAGCCCAACCAACACTCTTGTGGCTTCCGGCACTAAAGCTTTTGCTGAATGAGGACAGAGCAATGCAGCTGCTGGAGCGGGGAGCGGCCACTCTCCGCGGGATACAGCTGTGGTCAGGTAAGTCTTTGCTGGCAGGGTGGGATCTTTGTGGAGAACAGCAGAGCTTTAAGTGGGCCGATTCTGGTACAGAGAAAGGTTGGCATCCTGGCTGGTACTTTCTGCCTCATACTTTTTTAATTACTCTTTATAGGTTTTTCAAATATTAAAACAAGCATATATCAGAACATGCTACATAGTATTCAGCGTTTATTTTTAAGGGTTGGTTGGACAATTTAGAGCATGTTATGTTAAACATAACATAACCTCAAATCATTTCAAACTCGTTCTGGTTCTTTCTTAATACTAGCCTCAGGGCCGGACTGGCCATAGCGGGCACCGGGCGTTTCCCCGGTAGGCCGCTAGGGTGGGGGCCGGTTTTGGGCCCCTGGGGGGCCGTTTTTGTTACCGGAGGTCGGCAACATCGGCCCCCGGTAACAAAATCGGCTGAAACTGGCCCTCGCAAACTGCTCGGCTGCACTCCCCCTCACCCCAGGGGGGGCCGGCTGAGCAGTTTGCCAGAGCCGGTTTCTGTTCCCAGTCCGGCCCTGACTAGCCTCTATGATAACACAGATGCTGACTGTACCCATATATGGATGCACCATGGGCCCTATGAACCTTGAAAATGGCCTAATCAATCCTAATTTTTGTAAGTGCTTAAATTGATATATGCATCTCTCATATGTGATAACAGGCCCTGTGCACATGCATTAAAGTTTTACAACACACAGTCAAAGTTGTATGCGAAAGATGACAGGAGAAACGGTATTCATTTAATGAAGTGTTGATTCATTTGCCAGCCAACACGTGTTTCGTCATTGGGTGTGTAACCCTTGACTTCTTCAGGGCTCAAACGCAATATGGTAGGACTTTATACTGAGGGAAACATTTACGCGTTGATACGCCTTAATTTGGAGCGGGTTCACAGTGGATGACACCGCGTTTAAGGAAGCGGTACCAACACTTGGTGACAACTTGATGAGGACTGTTGACTAATTTAAAATATACCGAGGGAAACATTTACGCGTTGATAAACACCTTAATGTTAAGATTTCGATCGACAAAGAAGTGATTTCGCCGTTTTGGATTTACATGTAGGACCCGCTGGGTCGGAATTATCACCAGTTATAAGGTCTGAAGTCCTACCATATTGCGTTTGAGCCCTGAAGAAGTCAAGGGTTACACACCCAATGACGAAACACGTGTTGGCTGGCAAATGAATCAACACTTCATTAAATGAATACCGGAAGAACGTTTCTCCTGTCATCTTTCGCATACAACTTTGACTGTGTGTTGTAAAACTTTAATGCGTGTGCACAGGGCCTGTTATCATTTGTGTAAAACGGACTTGTGTCCACTACTGAGGGTTTAGGTGTTTTCCCTCACCTGTTGCACCGCACTGATATTTTCTTTTTCACTTACAAACACGAGAACAGGTTAGCGCCGTAAATACCCTGTGTTCAAGAACACCCCCCTATCTCTCATATGTGTACTTTTTACATCTTCAGAGGTTCATATTTTACAGTAGGCCACCCCCAGCATTCTTACGGGGAAGGGAGAGGGGGTTTTCTTCTCAACGGAGAAGGTCGTCTAGTCTAGTTCCAAACGTTAATATAATATCGTCCCAATCTGCAATCAAGGTTACCTCTCTCGTGCCCCTTTGTTGTGTCCGGATAGCCACACTGTCTGCCTTTGCCCATCTTCTAAGATCAGTAAGACATAGCACTATCTCTGGAGCCTCCCTCGTCTTCCAATTCAGGGCTAGTCGGCCATTCGTCAGCACAAAAGATCTGTGAATCTGAAACCGGCCTTTGATTTTCAGGTCGAGCCTGGGCAGCGCATGCGCTGCTCTGCGAGGCATGCTGTATTCAAGTAGGGATGTTAAGCTCCGCCCACTCTCCGCCCATATTTTTCATTGGCTTGTGTCATTGTTGTTGAGACGGGAAGTCTTCTGCATGTCTCTGGAGAGAGTGCTTCCCCTGCCTTATGCTAATCTCCAGGCAAGTCACTCAAAAGCTACTGTATGGTTTCTAGATCCCTACCTCAGTGAGCATGACAATCATACATGTCCACTGAGGGTCTCCCTGTTTACCTGGATTGAGACCCTACAGCTTAGCTCTGAGGTCGAGGGAGTATGCCTAATGCACCCCTATTTTTCAGAGAGTGGCTACTGCCCTCTCTACCCAGGCTGTGGTAGACTGACAGTGGTGGCAGCAATAAATCTATAGTCAGGAGGGGTGAGTCACTAGCCACCATCCTGATCAATTCTGTGCAGTCTATCCCTTGCCTGGGGTCCTGGTGCCTTTGTCTACCTGATGTGTGTTTGAGAGTCAGTGGGTGTACTGGGGAAGAATGGTGAGTTGAGCCATTGTGTGGCATGCGAGCTGTTCTGCTGGACAGCCCAGCTCCCCCCAGGCCCCTCCCTATTTCCTTGGAGAGGCCTAGTGGGCTGGGGTAGCCACTCAGCACTTATCTGGGTTTATCTGCACTAACTCTGCTATCAGAACCCCCCCCCCGGTCAGTGCCTCCTGGTCTGGAGTTAATCAAAATTCCTCTTTATGGAATAGTACAGGCTGGTACCAGGAAAGACAGTAGGTCATCTGTGCATGCTTTGGTCAGGCATTGAACACGCCATGAATGGTTTGTTATTGGAGGTGTAATCAGGTTGCAAAAGTAGCAGACCCTCTGATTGGATCAGCCTATCAATCAGAGGTGATAAAAGTCTGGCCTGAGTGGTCAGCTGTGGTTCAAGACTGGTCTGTGACTGAAGAGGCGGCCAAACAAGGTCCGCCAAAAGGAAGCCAGCCGGGACCCGTGGTGAGAAGGTAAGATAAAGACACTTGCTCACTGCGTCTGGAATTTGGTGAGCTGGTGTGGAAAGGAAGCTTAAAGCACATCAAGGGAGCAGGTGTGGAAAGGAAGCTTGCAGCACATCAAGGGAGCCAGAGAAGGGGAAGCTCGATTGTGCTTGGAGGTGAGATCGCTTTCCCTAAACTCCTCCCCTGTGCTGAGGGAGCCTGTACAAGCAGTAGCTGGGGAACAGAGGCCAGTGAAACAGGCCCCTACCTTTTTTTTTTACTGGGGGTATCAAGGTGAACTGGCACTCTGTCCAGCCACTACCCTCCTACAACTAGCCAGTGGCTACTGGACTAGTGGGACTCCAGTAAACTGTGCCAGGACATCAGGCACCTGTGATCAGATCCCTGACGCCACTAGAACAGTGTCCTCACTCAGGACGGGAGGGCACTTCTGTTGCTTTGGGTGGGAGTTATGGGTCTGATCAGGAACCTTTGACTTCACATCATATGTTGAAACTATATCCTTTCAATCCAAAGATTGCTATCAAGGCTCTAGCGAATGAGAGCAACCCTGAGCAACATGGTCTGTAATATGCAATGCTAATTGTGTGTTTTCAAGTTAACTGTGTTTTTATAGTGCTTGGTGTCTAGGCGCTATAATACTGTTTGGGGTCAGAACTCTGGCCCACAGGGTTGTAGAGACATCTGGTTTTCACTGTTTATCCTAGTTTTATGTCTAGTATAATTCTCTTGTGTGTATTAAACTACTTTTCTTTTATAAAAAGTAAAGCACTGACTGGACATTGATTTTATCAGCTGGTAGTACGGTGTGCACTGTATTCTGAATGTCTAACCCCACCTCACATCCTTGAGTAAGCCTTGACTGCTCTGTCTCGCTACCCTGAGAGAGTCAGGTGCTGGAGAGGAGTACTTGGTTATCCAGTTTTGGGTCCACTAGTACTGAGGCCCCGGGACATTAGTGGGACACACTCCAGTTGATGAGATTGGAGCGCAGTAACCCCTGAGTGCCTTGGTGCCCAGGGAGCCGGGTCTAACAACAGTCGACTGTAAACTGTGGCTGTTCATTGGTCAATAGGCTTAGTAGTCCCTCCTTAGTACCGCCTTGTCTCATTTTGTAACCTCCCATGGCCACAACCCCTGTTGCGTGTGTTGTTACTCGGTAGGCTTTAATTACAGCCTTCCAGCACTATTTTCACAAATAGCTTTGCCTTGCACGCTCTCTCGTAGCGCTTTTTTTATTTTTATAGCACGATCGCATTTGCAATGCAATAGGTCTCGCATTTGCGAGAGTTTAAACTGTTGGCATTGTAAATGACAATGCCTTTTATTTATCTGTTTTAAAAACAACATAAAAAAGGCATTGTCATTCACAATGCCAATAGCTCAAACTCTCGTAAATGCGAGACCTACTGCATTGCAAATGCTTGTTGTTCACCTGAGCACGTGGCCCAGCAGACATGCTGCTGGCATGTCTTCCAACATCTTATGCACGATCCCTGATAACAAGGGTTGTTATAGAATTCCGGATGTCTGGCAGTCCCTGGCAAATGATAGAAACTGGCTACAGATCGATCACGTCTCGGGGCTCAGTCCGTCGCTCCTAAGGTACCTTTTATCTAACCTCGAACTGCACGAGCTTCAAACCAGCATTTCCTGAGACAGTGTTAGTGTCTTCTATGGTCTCAGCCACTCTACATGACACAGGTCCTTTCTCTATGTCTTCCATTTCACTTCCTTCTTCCAGTGCTGTCGTCCGTCTGTGTAATATGGCTTTGTCAAGTACAGTCACTGCGCCTCTACCATGTCCATGTGTCACTAGTGCTTGTAGCCCTTCAGATCTAACTCTGGCCGCCCTTGTTAATGCTTGGTATGTCATCAAATGGCCCGGGTCCAAGCAGTAGGTGTCGGAAATGTGGTCAAATGTGTAGAATTCCTCACTGTTGCAACGGTTCTCCACTGTGCCTATGTCTGCTGCTGTCCTTGGGCGTCTGTGCCTTGTTTGTGCACCATCACACAGCCTCCAGGGGACCACAGTGGGGTGAATGGTGAGTATGCTGCAGGTTTGCGTAGCCTTCTACACCAACAATGCCTGGCTGCATCTTTCGCTCCTGGTAGAAAGAGACCACAGCACAATCACGAGTGATGTATGCCTCGTTATTTCGGCTTGCAGCTCTTCTCCCACTGCGTGCACACGTCACTCCATCCAGTAAACTGACCACTGGAATTGTGGCGCCAGATTATAAGCCTTGTAATAGAGAGAGAGAGCTCAAACCCCCCGCCCCCTTTTCCAGAGGTTTCTGTGTTTTCATGCAGTCCACTCTTTTCTTTCCTCCGTTTTCCACAAATCAGTTCGGACAGAAGAGTATTACGTTCTGCAAGGAGTACACTTTTCATTATTATAGGCAGAGCGGCAAAATGATATAATAGGCGCAGTGGCAATATTATTTTAGCTAGAGCCGATCTTCCCAGGGGCAGGGGGTGTAGCCTATCCCAGAATGGGCGTGTGTGTCGGAGAGGATTAATTGCTTTGCCCGTATTGCCCGCTATCATCTGTTCATGGTACATCAGTACCCCAGGTGTTTGAATGTCTCCATTACCCCGCTAGTGATGTATTCAACTGCGGCTGTGACTTAGGCGTTCCAGGGGACCTAAGTGGAAAGAGATAGGATTTACCTCAGTTTACTTTTAATCCGGACACATGTCCAACCTTGGCAGGCATGGCCATTACTCCTTGGTATACTGTGATATTACAGAGCATCGTCTGCATACAGCGACACCATTGGGTGCCTATTAGTAATTCAATACTCCACTCCTGACTTCTGCTACAAGGGAGGCAAGCTAGTGGCTCCTTGGCCCAGGCGAACAAAATGGTGGCTCGCTGCCTCGTGCCTCTGCTTCTCTACCACTGGTCTAAGACTATGTGCATCGTCTGGACCCTGGCCAATACTTGGGTGTACACAGTGCTTTAAATGAGCCGGTACTCACCGGTACTGAGTACCAGCACTTCTCAGTTTTCTCCCCCTGAGTACCGGAACTTCTTTTTGGGCAAGGAGAGTACAGGTACTTCCAGAAGCAGCAGGGCTCAGGCCCTGAAATACGGGTACGTGCAACGCAAAAAACTACTGAAAATGGCCCTTTCAGATGGAGCGTGTTTATGTGCCGCTCTGGAAGGCAACGGGTAGTGTATTCCTGCACTAGGTTGCACCTGCAGTGTTAGGTTCTAATTGGCATCGCAACAAGAATAAGGATGTGGCCACAGCTGCCGACAGTGGAACTGGGGAACCAAGTTCGAATCCCGACGTCGGCTCATCATCCAGTGATTTTGGACAACTCACTTAACCAACGGTGCTTAAAAAAAGTAATCTTTAATGCAAATGTTCTGATTGTCATGTAAAGTGCTTTGATGCCCATGGGCCAAATTCACGCAATGTCAAACTGCCAAAAATTAGGCCCTGCACGTATGACAGTCATAGAAGTTGAGGATTGCCATGTCTCCTAACATACATGTCGGGAGTTGAGTGTTCGTTGAACTGGCTGAGTAAGGAGGTAGTGAGCTGAGGCATACAACACATAAACGGGACCGCAGCCACATGTATAACAAAAAATAATTTAAAGGTCGCCTCAAATGCGGACTTGAATTTTCTTGAATGTATGCTTATGTGCCTATGCCCACTGTCACATGCCCACATGTAGTGGCAGAGCTGGAAGTGACAAGCTGGCACTTACTCCCTCTCAAGCCCAATTCCAGAAGCAGAAGGATTAGAATGTGGGTCTCATGGTGACAGTTTACAACTATCGAAACTACACCCTCTCAGCAGTGCTACATCTTTAACTTTTTGTTGTGCTATACAATGTTTGTTTGAATGGTTCAAACTTCACCAACCTCTGATCCACGCCAAAAAAATGTGGCTATTGTTAAATACCTGGCTCACAGCCAAGCCCTTCACTGCCCATCCAGTCTAATTAGTGAGTACCGGCACTTCTAACTTCCCATTTAAAGCACTGGGTGTACAGAATACACATTCATTTTATAAGGCCTCTCTCTATGCTGAGTTTTCTGAGGACCGCAATTAAATATGTCCATGATAATATATCAAATGCCCTCTGTATGCCGAGAGGGGAGACTAACAGGTTCCGACTCCAATCTGCGAGCCTTTCTACTATGTCATTGAGTCTTCTCAGACTGACATGTGTTTTTGCCAGGGATAAACCCACTCCGATAGTGGTTGTAAAGTTCAGATATTAATTGTAGCAGTCTGTTTTCTATAGTTTTGCTTAGTATTTTGCATTCAGTATTTAAGAGGGACACAGGTTAGCATGATTTTATGTCCGAAAGGTGCTTTACCTGTTTTAGTAAAACCACATAGTCACTAGTCGCTGCCCTAGTGGGCTGTTGAAGGGTGCCTGCCTGATATGATTCCGCATATGAGCTAGCTGTGGTGTCAGCTGTACCTTCATTTATGTGAAAGTATTAGTCTACGTGATCTCCCATGGTGGCACAAAAGGGTGGGTCCTGTAAGGCCTTTGGTTGGAGACACTAGGTGGGCACCGCAGGGGTGGATCTCTGCCACTCCAGTGTTATTGACAAAACGGTTGTGTTCTGAGTCTATTCCATCCAGATTATCTGAGTTCACCACTTTGTGTCCTATTACAAATGTGCCCAGGAACATATCAAGCCTTGTGTATGTGTCATGGACAGGGGAATAACAGGAGTAGTCATGGGCTCCCAGATGTCTACCATCTACCATTGCTGTATCAACCTGTTAAATTCAGCTGAGACTGCTGCTCTGAATTCTTTGAAGAGAAGAATTTGACCTATCTAGGTATATGTCATGTACGCAGTTGTAATCGCCACCTGCAAGATGGGTGTTTACTGATTCCTAATGGGATCTGGGGTGAGAGATCAACAAGTGCAGCTTGATCAACATTCAGGGCATTGACAATGGCTGAGTTCAGTGGTTCCCCTTCAAGAGCTTCCCCCACTATTATATATCTCCCTTGGTAAATACATGTTTTGTATTTACCATATACACTATCCAAATCTAGGTGCTCTTCGAGTAACCCCAAAATGTACTACCTATATTATGGCCTCATCATTTTTTCTGAAGCCTTTTGATTTCCTTCTGTGTTGGCCAAGCTCCGGCCTTCGAGCTGCCAACAAGCACAGATTGCGATGTGGGGGACCGGCATGCCTGCTGACGTGCCCTCTGTCCTTTGCTTCTGTCGCTCCACCTCTTTGCCTGGTCTTCGATGGGCAGGAGAGGGTGTCTGATCACGATGTGGCGCTTCATCACCTATACCTTGCTGTGATTTGTTCCAGGCAGCCAGTCACACCCACTGTTCCCGCACGGGCGTGGTTGGAGCCATCTTGACTTTGGCACTGTTGCAGCACTATACCAGGGCTAAATCCAGCGGCATCCAATGTTGGAAAGTTCTTTCCCTCGCCCCTATGATGCACAAGAACTTATGCTACTGTGCTTTAGTTTCAGTGGATTGTTATTGTCCGCACAATATTTAGAATTATGGGCTGGCGGCACAGGAGCTCAGCTCCTAGACAACCATCGCCACCTTAACCTCGGTCATGCACTCCCCCCCTCTATCCATCTCCCTTCTACCTCCACCTTATACTAAGACTGCAGACCGAGTTTGTGTATTCCACAGGTCCTGCTCTGGGATCAGTTTCGGCCAGTCCTTACCTTTTCGTTATTCCTTCACCTCTGCTCCGGATAACGTGGGTTAGAATGGGGAGTCTTGTGCCAGGAGAACTCAAAACAAGGGAACAAGGAAGGAGAGGCTTCCACACTTTACCTGTGGGGGTAACGTTTCCAGGAAACGAGAAAGCAGGAAAGGACAGGGGCTTTCCCTGCATTTCAAAGAGGACCCTCTGTCTCCAACCCTTCACACCCTAGAGTCTGGTTTACTACAAGAGCCTCAGAAATGGATTGGAAGAGGTCTACATCTCCTATCTTGTAGATCAACCTATGTACCACCCATATATCAGAAATTAAAATGTATTCCAGCATACCAGCAGTCAACCTACACACACACACACACACTCATCCTGCTACACATTCATCATGTATATGGAAATACAAAATACATACCAAGCAAAGGACCAGGTTGCAGAGAACTGGAAGACCACTTTGAACTGGAGTGCAGGGTGATGGCCATGAGGCCCTCGCCCTGCCAGCACAGGTAAAAAGGCCTGACCCACCATTATAAGCTTTTGCAGCCCCTACTGTCATTCCCTCACAACTTGGTGTGGTCTGCAGTTATTAGCCTGGCCCAGCACAAATGGCTGGAGGAGGTTCTTGTCAGCTTATCAGGTTTGGCTACTGCAGGCGCAATTTGGCAAATATGACCTGTAAAATTTCACTAAACTGACGCCGGTTGCAACTAATGGTTCAAGAGGTCCACTGTTGACCGACAGGAACCCTTGAATCACACTTTTTATTTGGAGCCAATGGTTAGACTTTTGTTTTCAGTTGGAGCTACTAGTTAGGAATACAGTTGATTTTTCTGCATGCCCCTTGGGCACTGTCAACTTGTGGTCATAGTTTAAGATATCAGGCAACCTTTAGTACCCGTATCTTAGAAGAAGCCAGTTGCAGTCGCCATTTTTTAGTTCCCTGAAAGCATGTTAGACAGTATTAATAGTATCAGGAAAACTTAAAAGGATGATACTTCAGGAACAAATGAAGCAAAAATATACATTCACATTGGGTCTCTAAAGGTCTAGGTTACCCTTCTATGTGGGATTAGGCACTCTAAGAACAGGTAACTTGGAGACATGTCTAGTGTTAGAGAAGTCTCTAGTTCAGGCTCTTGGCAGGCACCTGCTGGTGGACTTCCAAGTCTCACCTAAGAGAGGAAGGCTATGGAGGGTAATGTCAACTCATTGTTGTAGGGGTGTAAGCTAGTGACGCAATGTTACTAATTCAAATCTCTCACTTGCATTTTTTTGGTTTTAACATCATTCTCCTTTGGCACTGGATCCACTCATCCACAGCTGCCTACTCCTAATTCATGGGCAGTGCCCATATGTTCAGGGACAGATGAGCATGGGGTCCCCGTATGGTCACATGCTATTTTTGCTGGGGATGCCACTAATCTTTTAGCCAGTCCTTCAACGAGAAAGGAGACTGGCAAGTATCTTCTGGCAGGCCACCTATTCCCATGTACACTCCATTCTTTCTTTCTTGTTTTGATTTCCACAGAGTGGCCTTGCTGAGGCGCCGTCCCATCAAGTGCTGCTTGGCTAAACTGCACCGGGTGCCCAGAAAACAAAAGAATTACTTTCAGGACACTGCGCTGTGCATAGAGCTGCTCGCTTTTCTGCCCCTTCGCTTTCCGCAGAAAATTTCGGACAGTATGCTCCATCTTGTCCCTGTGTCCTTCCTCTGTGGTCCAGCTTGCAATATCTAGGGTTTAGTATGCATTTATGGGAGATTGAGTTATTTAGGGCAAAGCAGCTATTCAACGGAACAACATTCCCCTTTGTCCATCCTCAATCTTCTGCAACTCTGTCGATCTCTTATGACCTAGCGGGCAGTAGACTCTGCCCTGTAAGCTCTCTGAGCGATCTTATCCAGTGCAAGAACTCCTCCTTTAATCAATCAATCATAACCTCAGCCGCAAACGATGGCGTTGAAATTGTCTCCAAGTAGAAGAGTGCCCCTCCCCCCCCACCTGTTTTGGTGCCCAGTCTGATAACACTTCCCTCTGAGAAAGGTTCTTCTCAGTACCATCAGCAACACCCTGGAGATCCACAGAGGCCCAAAGGGAAGGAATCTTCTACATTAGCCTTCGGCAGCACAGCCCACCGGTCAAATCTCGCAAATGTCATCAAAGTGAGCCTGTATGGTTTTGGGGAAGGCAAGAGACTGGCTCTTCTGGGACGTGGAGATTCCACAGGCTTACTTCAGTTCATCCTACAGAAGTAGTGGGAAAGACAGTGGTGAAGAATGGGGCTGAAACAAGTGTGTTATGATCACATCATTCCACAAGTATTCCCAGATAAGAAAAGTCTTGGCAATAATAAGTGAAACCAACTTGTGTAACGAAATGCGCGTGCCACTTTAAGGACCTGACCACCAAAGCCCTGACGGCACACCCAGAGGAGCAGGACATTTGTTTCCTGCTAGATGTACTTCTTTTGCACAGTATGTTTAACACAGACAGTCAAGAGTCCCGATGATAGAGAAAACTGGGGTGCAGCTATAACTATTTCATTACTACACAGGGTACCTGGCGTATTTTTCGCTGATAATTTTCGCTCTGAGTACTTGCAGGCATACTTTTCTTGTGTTAAGAGAATGCAATAAGTACAATTAAAAACCAACTTGGTCAGATGTTTATGTATTCCAGTCGGCTATTAAAAGCGGATAAAAACAGTTCCTTGTAAGGGCATCACTGTTTTCAACAGTGGTCCAAGAGAAATTGCTTGTGCAAAAGGACACTAGCTGCCTACAGGTGAGAAAGAGAAATTCAAGCATAAATCCCTATAAAAGGGCCTTTTTGTGGTAAAGACATTTTGCACAGACTGGATATGAGAGAACAATGCCCTGGTCATAAGAGGCTGGGTGGTTTTATACATGTGGGCAGTGGTGCTGGAGCAATATACATGCTGCCATTAATGGTATATCACTGAAGTCACAGGCATTGTGAGAAATCCAAGCAACACACAAAAAGTGCAGCTAATGTTTCAGCAGGAGAGTGGTAAAGGGGTGGTATGTAGCCAGTGGTGCATTTTGAAGCACTGGTGTGGTAGCACACAATCATTTACAGACAGCACATTTCCATTTAAATGTCCACTAACCGTTCACAGACATAGATTTACTGATAAAACTATGTAGTGCACAAACAATGTGCGAAAATCAGGTTTCAGTGAATATTTATCATTTGTGCATCACCAAGTACAGTTACTTGATTTGTTATAGTCCTATTAAAATCTTTGTTTCCATCACACTTCAGAATTACAAAAATATGTGCTTCATTTGTGCCTTCCCAAATTTCTGAAATATGTTTATCGTTCATTTACAGGCATTTACATTTTGTTGTGGGTCAGAAAAAGTGTCACTCTACCCAGCCTCCTTTTCACACTCTGTGTACCCCAGAAAGATTGTCACCTGGGTCAATTTTACTAAATCCACTCTCTGTGCAATCAGAGAAACAAACATAAGCACCAGTTCAGTTGTTAGAAAAATAAGTGGCAATTTGTAGCAAGATACAGCCTGACATTTGACCTCTGTCTTTGAAGACACAGCAAATGTGACAGAATAAGCACAAAATGTAAAGCATCATAATTGCTAATTCGCCATCTGAACTCCAGCATGGCTATTTTATAGCCATGCTGGGGGTGCTACAGCACCCACCGCACCCCTACTTCCAGCGTGTATGCACATGGGGGGATGAGAATGGTGCAGACGGCAACCATCAACCACTGGAAATAGCAAAAAAAAAAGGCTCTACGCAAAACGTACTGATGAACCGCAGCCTGGGACAGCAAATGAAGGAAGGCCTCACTCGAGGAAAACTGGCAGGTATGGTAATCCTTAACCAGCAGGTCCCAAGGTCTTTGTCAAACCTTATAAAATTGAAACCCAACTAAAGTCGGAGGGGGGGGGGGGGGGAGGGGGAGACCTTCCAAGGACAGGGTGGAAAGGGGCAAACCATGACCGTTCACAGGGCTCTGCCCATGCTATTCAGGGGGGGAGCATTCATTGTAAGGGGCTTCCGTGAGAGGTCCATCTGAGCCCACTCCTTCACTCTCCTGTGGCCTCCTCTGCGTGTCCAGCAGCTGCTGCCGGAGACCGAAATATGATTAATCCGAAAAGATAATCCTCTTCTTCAATTGGTTAAATCTGTTTGCAATTCCAGGGATTATCCCATCATCAAATAATACACCGCGAGGCCTTGGGGAGGCGTCCTCGGCGGAGGAGTCAAAGATTATCGCTGGAGTGGGGGCCTGGAGGCAAGCGTCCGCAGCCAGGCACAGCCTACCCGGTGCTTTAAGTGGACGAGCCTGTGGGGTGCCTCAAGTGAGTGAGACTGGGTGCGATTCAAGTGGTGATGCCGTGGGCGTGCCTCAAGAGAGTAAGGCTGTGAGTGTGCCTCAAGTGAGTGAGACCGAGTGTGCATCAAGAGAGTGAGTCTTTGGGTGTGCATCAAGTGAGTGAAGCCATGGGTGTGCCTCAAGTGAGTGAGGCTGTGCATCAAATGAGTGAAGCTGTGAGTGTGCCTTAAGTGAGTGAGTCTGTGGGGTTGCATCAAGTGAGTAAAGCTGTGAGTGTGCCTCAAGAGGTGACGCCGTGGGTGTTCCCTCAAGTGAGTGAAGATGTGAGTGTGCCTTAAATGTACGATCCTGTAGGTGTGCATCAAGTGAGTGAAGATGCGAGTGTGCCTTAAATGTACGATCCTGTGGGTGTGCATCAAGTGAGTGAAGATGAGAGTGTGCCTCAAGGGAGGGAAGATGTGAGTGTGCCTAAAGTGGTGATGCCGTGGGTGTGCCTCAAGTGAGTGAGACCGAGTGTGCCTCAAGTGAGTGAAGCCGTGGGTGTGCCTCAAGAGAGTGTGGCTGTAGGTGTGCATCACGAGTGAAGTTGTGAGTGTGCCTTAAGTGAGTGAGTATGTGGGGTTGCATCAAGTGAGTAAAGCTGTGAGTGTGCCTCAAGAGGTGACGCCGTGGGTGTTCCCTCAAGTGAGTGAAGATGTGAGTGTGCCTTAAATGTACGATCCTGTGGGTGTGCATCAAGTGAGTGAAGATGTGAGTGTGCCTCAAGGGAGGGAAGATGTGAGTGTGCCTCAAGTGGTGATGCCGTGGGTGTGCCTCAAGTGAGTGAGACCGAGTGTGCCTCAAGAGAGTGTGGGTGTGCATCAAGTGAGTGAAGCTGTGATTGTGCCTTAAGAGAGTGAGTCTTTGGGTGTGCATCAAGAGAGTGAGTCTCTGGGTGTGCATCAAGTGAGTGAAGCTGTGGGTGTGCATCAAGTGAGTGTGCATCAAGTAAGTGTGCATCAAGTAAGTGAAGATGTGAGTGTGCATCAAGTAAGTGAGACTGAGTGTGCCTCAAGTGAGTGAGGCTGTGGGTGTGCATCAAGTGAGTGAGGCTGTGGGTGTGCATCAAGTGAGTGAGGCTGTGGGTGTGCATCAAGTGAGTGAGACCGAGTGTGCCTCAAGAGAGTGAGGCTGTGGGTGTGCATCACATGAGTGAAGCTGTGAGTGTGCCTTAAATGTACAATCCTGTGGGTGTGCATCAAGTGAGTGTGCCCTAAATGTACGATCCTGTGGGTGTGCATCAAGTGAGTGAAGATGCGAGTGTGCCCTAAATGTACGATCCTGTGGGTGTGCTTCAAGTGAGTGAAGATGTGAGTGTGCCCTAAATCTACGATCCTGTGGGTGTGCATCAAGTGAGTGAAGATGTGAGTGTGCCCTAAATGTACGATCCTGTGGGTGTGCATCAAGTGAGTGAAGATGTGAGTGTGCCTAAAGGGAGGGAAGATGTGAGTGTGCCTCAAGTGGTGATGCCGTGGGTGTGCCTCAAGTGAGTGAGACCGAGTGTGCCTCAAGAGAGTGTGGGTGTGCATCAAGTGAGTGAAGCTGTGATTGT
The DNA here is from genome assembly GCA_963921515.1 of Calotriton arnoldi. Lineage (NCBI taxonomy): Eukaryota > Metazoa > Chordata > Amphibia > Caudata > Salamandridae > Calotriton > Calotriton arnoldi. Next base: position 156,142 of record CAWUFW010001829.1, read on the forward strand.
GCCTCAAGAGAGTGAGTCTTTGGGTGTGCATCAAGTGAGTGAAGCTGTGGGTGTGCATCAAGTGAGTGAAGCCGTGGGTGTGCCTCAAGTGAGTGAGACCGAGTGTGCCTCAAGAGAGTGAGGCTGTAGGTGTGCATCACGAGTGAAGTTGAGAGTGCGCCTTAAGTGAGTGAGTCTGTGGGGTTGCATCAAGTGAGTAAAGCTGTGAGTGTGCCTCAAGTGGTGATGCCATGGGTGTGCCTCAAGTGAGTGAGACCGAGTGTGCCTCAAGAGGTGATGCCATGGGTGTTCCCTCAAGTGAGTGAAGCTGTGAGTGTGCCTTAGATGTACCATCCTGTGGGGGTGCATCAAGTGAGTGAAGATGCGAGTGTGCCTTAAATGTACGATCCTGTGGGTGTGCAACAAGGGAGGGAAGATGTGAGTGTGCCTCAAGGGAGGGAAGATGTGAGTGTGCCTCAAGGGAGGGAAGATGTGAGTGTGCCTCAAGTGGTGATGCCGTGGGTGTGCCTCAAGTGAGTGAGACCGAGTGTGCCTCAAGAGAGTGTGGGTGTGCATCAAGTGAGTGAAGCTGTGATTGTGCCTCAAGAGAGTGAGTCTTTGGGTGTGCATCAAGTGAGTGAAGCTGTGGGTGTGCATCAAGTGAGTGAAGCCGTGGGTGTGCCGCAAGTGAGTGAAGCCGTGGGTGTGCCGCAAGTGAGTGAAGCCGTGGGTGTGCCTCAAGAGAGTGAGGCTGTATGTGTGCATCACAAGTGAAGTTGTGAGTGCGCCTTAAGTGAGTGAGTCTGTGGGTTGCATCAAGTGAGTAAAGCTGTGAGTGTGCCTCAAGTGGTGATGCCGTGGGTGTGCCCCAAGTGAGTGAGACCGAGTGTGCCTCAAGAGGTGATGCCATGGGTGTTCCCTCAAGTGAGTGAAGCTGTGAGTGTGCCTTAAATGTACCATCCTGTGGGTGTGCATCAAATGAGTGAAGATGCGAGTGTGCCTTAAATATACGATCCTGTGGGTGTGCAACAAGTGAGTGAAGATGCGAGTGTGCCTCAAGGGAGGGAAGATGTGAGTGTGCCTCAAGGGAGGGAAGATGTGAGTGTGCCTCAAGTGGTGATGCCGTGGGTGTGCCTCAAGTGAGTGAAGCTGTGATTGTGCCTCAAGAGAGTGAGTCTTTGGGTGTGCCTCAAGAGAGTGAGTCTTTGGGTGTGCATCAAGTGACTGAAGCTGTGGGTGTGCATCAAGTGACTGAAGCTGTGGGTGTGCATCAAGTGAGTGAAGCTGTGATTGTGCCTCAAGAGAGTGAGTCTTTGGGTGTGCCTCAAGAGAGTGAGTCTTTGGGTGTGCATCAAGTGACTGAAGCTGTGGGTGTCCATCAAGTGACTGAAGCTGTGGGTGTCCATCAAGTGAGTGAGGCTGTGGGTGTCCCTCAAGTGAGTGAAGCTGCAAGAGTGCCTCAAGTGGTGATGCCGTGGGTGTGCCTCAAGTGAGTGAGACTGAGTGTGCCGTGAGTGAGACTGAGTGTGCCTCAAGTGAGTGAGGCTTTGGGTGTCTCTCAAGTGAGTGAAGCTGCAAGTGTGCCTCAAGTGGTGATGCCGTGGGTGTGCCTCAAGTGAGTGAGACTGAGTGTGCCGTGAGTGAGACTGAGTGTGCCTCAAGTGAGTGAGGCTTTGGGTGTCCCGCAAGTAAGTGAAGCTGCGAGTGTGCCTCAAGTGGTGATGCCGTGGGTGTGCCTCAAGTGAGTGTGCCGTGAGTGAGACTGAGTGTGCCTCAAGTGAGTGAGGCTGTGGGTGTCCCTCAAGTGAGTGAGACTGAGTGTGCCTGAGCGAGTGAGGCTGTGAGTAGGTAAGGGTGTCAGTTTACCCTGAGCGAGTACAGCTGCATCGACACACACACAATGCCAGAATGTGAGCGCCTTCACTGATGCAAGAGGAGCTCGATTCACAAAGGAATTTATTAAAGAATGTAGTTCTAGCTGAGAACCACTTCAGATACTCATAATTTGTGAATCAGCCCCCCACGCACAAGTCAAGAACATTGAAAGGCGGTATGTGTCCAAACTGTGAAATGCTGCAGGTGTGGATGTTCACACCACAAACTGTGCAACACAGTGTTGATGACGACCAGCATATCCGATGCTACTCAAAACAAGCATTTGCAATGCAATCGGTCTCGCCTTTGGGACCTTCTATGTATTTAGCTATGCAGCACATTAGCCTGGATGCTGAAACATCTACTGTTCTTTAACATGGGGGGAAAATAAGCACCAAACTGCGTGACACGCCAGGTATGGTAACACATGGAGAGAGATATTGCCTTTCAGTGGGAAATGGTTTAGCCCAAAGCTCTGTTTTTAATATAAAATCAGGGCCTTTGGCGGTCATATCACTGAAAATACAAGATTTGAAAAAAATATTGTCTACGGGTGCTCGTGGAAGACAATTTCTATGGACTGGAATCTAGAGAATGCTAAAGTGATTCTGGTATTTTACTGACCTCTGCTGGTCGTTTTCTATCCAGAAAGATAAATAGAGGCAGTTGCCAGAAAAATAGAAAAAAGAAAGTACCTCAGCAGAAAGCAATTCTGGTATTTTACTGACATCTGCTGGTCGTTTTCTATCAAGACAGTTAAATAGAGGCAGTGGAACAGAAAACAAGTCCCTAAACGGAAGCAGAAAAGTCCTAGGGCTGATCGCCACAGCCCACAAAGTACATACACATATAAGTATATTCTAAAGTATATAAGTATATACTAAAGTATATACAAGAGGTCTCGAATGCTCGACCTAAAAACTAAGCGATGTTTTTTTTGCCAGTGCGTATGAGTGCTCCATCTGGGCACCTCTGAATTTATGCTGAAGTGTTTACTCTCCGTGTATGTTTTTCACTCGTCCTTCTGTTATACCAGTGTGTTTCAACGTGTGAGTCAGGGCGGCCCACCTGGACGGTGCAGGCGGTTGTCCTAGGCACACAGCACAGGTGGGCAAGCCAAGTAGGGCATCTCGAACTCAGTGGTGTAGCGCAACTCTTCAGGGGTGCCCGATTCTTTGGGGGAGTCCCTACCTATCAGGGTGTCCCCTTTCAGCCCAAGCACAATGAATAACTGTGGGGAAATGGTAGACTCGGAGACCCCTCCCAGTATTCTGCAGGGGGGTGGGGTCGGGGGGAGTGGGGGGTATCACATTGTGTTAAGCCACTGATGGAATTCCTTGCTAGGCGGAGGGCTATTTTTACAGCCACGATGGAGAAGGTCTCCTATCACCTTTGCAACTCATGTTCAATTACGCACACGCATAATGAGTCTGCGAGGGCCAATCAGCAAAGTGCATGCGCAAATCTGTACATGTCATGTTTCCGGTTCCCAGTCCAGAGCAGAGAGTAAACCACATGAGGTGTTTTCCCCATGTGCGGACGCACGTGCAACCTAGTGTTCCCGAGTTGTTCGGGCATCTCCCCTGTACTTTGAATTTGTATCCCAGGAGCCCAGCGGCCACGTAGTGAAATTCTTCTTCAGGGACATTGTTCTATTTCCTACTTTTGATCCCCCTCCTGATGATGAGCCCACAAGCAACCCCGGGTCAAAACGTCGTCGACACTTAAGGCCATGCGATGAATACTATAGGTTGTATTGGAGACCCATGGGTTGTACATACCTGTAGGCTCTGTATTTCGTACCTTGTTCCATTGCTGCGTTGTACCACACACACCAAACACGGGCTGCGGCCTCTCACCGTGTGATCACCTGAGCACAGAGCACGGAGAGCTTATTTATGGAAACTGCAATATTTTATGAGTTCAATACAAGTATTTTTTTTATAAACGGACCTGTTTTTTTTGTAATTTTTTTCCTTGTCTCATTATTATTTTGATACATTTGTAACTTTAATGGGTTATTCTTAACCTCATGGTCCCTCTGGAACCATTGTTGGTGTTATTGTTCATGAAAAAGAAATGGCAGACAATATTTACTACAACCCTATAGGCCAGATAAGTGGCTTTTCTCCAAACTGGATCTAAACATAGGATGCTCTCCGCTTGAGATTATCCAGGAGCCTAGTTTCAACTTAATTTTTCGACCCGTGTCGGATATTAACAGCTGAGGTAGGCGTGTTTTGTGTTTAGGGTTTTTCAAAATGGGGTCTGTGAGTAACTGCTGATCTACCAGAGGTCCCTAATATGAATGAGGGTGGCCTGATCTGTGATGATCGATTTGGGGAAAACCATAGATTGCTGCAAATCGGTGGCTTTATGCAGAGTAAGTCCAAATGTGAGTACTTCAAATCTCGCTGAAGTACTTCGAACATGCCCATGGACTTCAGAGTTGCTGGACAACCCAAAATAGGTCAGTGACTTCAAGAATACAGTGGCACCTATGAACATCCAGGAAATTGTGAGTTTCTCCAAATCCAGAGTCTCCAACCTTGACAATAATAAGAGCTACTTATGTTCAATGAAAATCATCCAGAGCTACCAATATTGTGACCACATCAGACAAGTTAACATTAGTTGCCACCATTTGCACCTCAGTGCATCAGGCACGGTTGCCAGTAGTAATACAAAAAACACTTTGTCAATGTGGAATGCCTCTATCTGGATAATATATAACCCAACGCATCCACAGAGCTAGAGCAGGCGGAAGATCCTTCTCTCACATTGCAGTCAAGACCTGGAACGAGCTACCGGCAGACATCAGACGCGCCCCCTCCCTGAACACCTTTAGGAAGACCCTCAAGACCTGGCTCTTCGGCCAAACAGATCTGCGGCCCCCCCACCCCCCTCAGCGCCTTGACACCCTCACGGGTGAGTAGCGCGCTTACAATTCCCTGATTGATTGATTGATATAACAGTCATAGAAGCTATGCCCCTAGCACCAAGTTAATATTAGTAATAAGTCTTCACAGCGCTGCATGATTTATCACTCAAATCACAGCTTTAAATATATTTTGGGAATTCAATCATTCTTCTTCAAACATCCGCTTATGAGTTCTGAAAATATACACATTTTCATCTTCAATACACACTTTTCAGTTTTGATATACATATATTAATTCAGCCAAGGAAAAGCTTCTAATTTAGTAGGCTGGTCTGCACTCAGGAGAGCTACCAGTAGCTCACGAGTTACTCGTTGGAGAAGCCTGCTCTAAATGTTAAACTTTGCTGTTGCTTCATCTCTACATCCTGGTTATTCTGACCCCGATTCTGCGTCATTTATTGAACGCGTCCACACCATGAGACTGTAGCCTGAACCATTAGCAATCATTCAAAGATGTGAAAACTGCATTGGATGTCGACATCCACATGTCCTACTTTGTCTGACAGAAGTCAATCGAGCCGATACCGAACCCTAGTCTGTGCGGCATGGGCGCAGTACCAACTTCATGTGCCAGAAGTGTGTTGATTCCTACCCAGCAGCACTATTGGTGCATCAAACAGGAAATGATTGTGTGTCTATGCACATTCTTTTATTGTGCGCACACATCAACCTCTCATCCTGATCATCAATGGTTCTACAACAAACCCTTTGGTCAGAATCTAAAACAGATGTGACAGTGACATGGGCTCTGCTTTGATCTGGTGTTGCGTTGATAAAGGAGTCACCACTAGTCAGTCACATGTAAGCAAGAGAAGCTGAGAATGCAGAGCTGCACATCAGGTTCCACCGTGGTCTGTGGCGTTGGAGGAGGCCAGACCTTGTACAGCTGCAGAGGTCTCTTTAAAGCTGTTAATATATATAATTGCAACAGGGGCAAGAGGAGAAAGCTCATAGTTCAGAGTGAGAATCAAAACATGGAGGCTATCACCACTGCCAGGTCTGTCAGTAACAGAGTAAGGCAGGAAGGGAGGCTCCTGCAACGCATGAGGCTAGTCAGTCCAAGAGCGGTGACACAGAAGATTATAACCAGGCACTTGAAACCCATCAACAGGTGCTAAGGACGAAGACCAGACTGAGAGGGAACGCATGGTTCCATGACATTAAAGAGATGTTTGAAGAGGTAATGTTGCTGGGCTTCTGAACAAACCAACTCTCCTGGAAGACCGGTGCGTTCAAGGCCAAGGTTATCCGCGGATTTACGTTCCCTGCCAGAAGAATGCTACAAGTTTAAAGTGGTAGCCTAGTATTCCAAATACCTGGAGGTTGAATCTCTTCACAAAACAAGTTACGATGATGGCTACGGAATTCTATATAGTCTAAATCCAAAAAAGGTGCCTTGTTGCATGCACAAAGTTACAGGAATATCTCCTTCATCTTGGTGCTGTGCAGTGCAATGTCACCTAGGCTAGCCTCAAGTAAACTGTGAAGGAGACAGATCTTGTGGACTCGGACAAAGGTTTATGAACCACTCATCACTGCCTTTCAGTTTTTAAGAGGATATTGTACACTTTTGCAAAGGTCCTCAGTGCTCACCGGTCACTGTTATATGTGAATGACTGACCTCAACAACCCCTCCAGCTCATACGTCTTGGATGTCTTAACAAATTGACTTACCCACATTGGAGAATGCACGACGGAAACAGATAAAGGCGACCGGAGGTGAGCTAAAATGTTAGCAGTACCTTTTGGCAACCCAGTACTTGCAAAGAACTGCCATCCCAGGGGCAAACTAATTCTCAACTTAGAACTACTCCCCAAGAAGCTTGTGGCCACTAAACAGACCATCAGTACAAGTGCATCAGTCATTCACCAGGAATTCATCATTATTCTAAAGAATATGGTTGCAGCACGAGCGCCCTCACATTGCACAACCCACAATAGCTCTAACCAGCATAACCAGTGCTTTAAATGGGGAGGTACTGTCCGGCATTGAGTACCTGCATTTCTTTCCTTTCAAAAGGAGAGCACTCATTTCAAAAGGAGAGTACCTGCACTTCTGAGTACTGCTGCAATACACTTAATGGTAGAGTACCAGCGCTTCTTAGTGGCAAACAGGTACTCTAAAGAGTGTGCACCTGCACTTCTATATTTCCATTTAAAGCACTGAGCATAACCTTTTAGTAAAAGCCAGTCGCAGCCGACACACCAGTGTCTGACCACCAGCCTCCCTCAACTGATGCCCATCTCATCACTTGGCTAGACCAAGTACCACAATCAGAAACAGCAACATGATGGAACAACGGTCTGGGAATGACCCGCATCCCATGACTGACTAGTCCTTCAAGCTTCAGGACTATGTGTGAGGATTTCTCCTGATGAAGGACCACCGCTGAGGTAACGGAGAGGGAGCCACTCTGTCAGTACCCCACACCCCACGAGGTTTCTGTTGGGCTTTGTAAGGGATGTGATGGGCAGCCCGTTGCCGCCCTCTATCAAGCAGCCCCTTCAATGATCACATGCTGCAGCTCGGCATGCATGCCATGCACATGGTTCGGAGACTGGATAGGGAGAAAGCAGGCTGAAAATGGATGTGGCAAGGGCGGGCAGTACCCGTATGTGGAGAAACCATATACAAAGAGTGGCCACTACTTGTGGAAAAAGGGTAGGAACTGGAAAAAAGGACGAGATGTCATCCCCATGAATTCATAGATGTGCACCGGTAGTCATGCATGCAAACATACGCGCTAACATACACAGGTAGGTATGCCCCCCACAGAATGAGGACAAGTGTGCGTGCACGCACACGTACATGAATATAAACAAGGACACACGTGCTTTTCAACACTGCACCGGTTCAATTAAGGAATACGGGCAGATTTAAAAACAGCTTGGGAAGGCAAACACAGGGATGGTGGTTCACTGGTGCCTGTTTGTAGTAAAGCACAGGGGTTTGAAAAGAGCAACCTGCTTAAATAATATTCATTAGGCCGATCATTCTGCGAACCCTGCAGCTGGTGATTTTACAATGCGACCTATTAATACAGAGGTCGCATCAAAAAAGCAAAGCCAGGTCGCAAAAGGTTGTTCCCCAATTATGTGGCCAACTATCTGTCCCTTTGTGGCATAGCAAGGGTGCCTTAGGACCTAATGCACCACATAAAATTATGCACCCACTCCCTAAAATACAGCCATAATTGGGGTGCAGCAGGACACTGACATTCCTGGGCCCGTGTGTCACTGCACCTGTTGTACTAATGATAACGGCGCCCCCGGAAGCACCCCTACCATCATAGGAGGCAATAGATATCCCTAATCAAACACACAAAAACCCTGTGACGCACATGCCATTGCACTGCAAAAAAAAAAAAAGAGGATAAATACATTCATTTATAAAGTAACACTCTTGCTTCTCAGGTGGCAGATTTACATAAATTCAATTTAAGATTATTCAGAAAAACAGCAGCCCGCGTGCCCTGAACATTACAGCAAAGGGGGGTGGGGCTACTTAATGCATTCAACACCTGCAGACAGAATTCAAGTACATTAAAGCAGCAGCGAGTGCTGTTGCGGGGCCGTGCAGTCAGTGATGAGTGCATGGCGAGAGCTGTCGCGGGGGCGGGGCCGTACCGTCAGTGATAAGTGCATGGCGAGTTCTGTGGCGAGGCCGTGCCGTCAGTGATGAGTGCATGGCGAGTGCTGTGGCAGGGCCGTGCCGTCAGTGATGAGTGCACGGCGAGTGCTGTGGCGAGGCTGTGCCGTTAGTGATGAGTGCATGGCGAGTGCTGTGACGGGGCCGTGCCGTCAGTGATGAGTGCATGGCGAGTGCTGTGGCGGGCCGGACTGGCCGTAGCAGGCACCGGGCGTTTCCCCGGTGGGCCGCTAGGGTGGGGGCCGGTTTTGGGCCCCTGGGGGCCGTTTTTGTTATCGGGGGTTGGCAATATCGGCCCCCTGTAACAAAATCGGCCGAAACCGGCCCTCGCAGACAGCTCGGCTGCACCTCCCCTGGGGGGGGAGGAGGGCGAGCAGTTTGCCAGGGCCGGTTTCGGTTCCCAGTCCGGCCCTGGCCGTGCCGTCTGTGATGAGTACATGGCGAGTGCTTTGGCGAGGCCGGGCAGGGTGATGAGTGATGCAGTGATGAGTGCATGGCGTGCCCTGCTCCACGCCAACCCCAGCTTGAGCGAGAGGAGGGTGCTGCCTGCCTACCCCCCACAGCAGCCTCGCTCTCATTACTGGGAAAAGCGCACGTGCCAGGTCTGACCCGCTCCGGAAGTGCGTCTGTGCCCTGGTGTCCCTGTGGCTGGAACTTGCTGTACAGTGTCAAGTGTACCCAAGATTATTTATTGCTGTTAGCATTGCTGTAAACATCTTTACTTCTTCCGAGCAATCTGGTACCTTGAACAGACCTTTCCCTCCTTTTAATAGGAAGACCCAGGCATAATAGGATAGGTCAGGCAGCCTCAAGCCCCCTTTATCATATTGTCGTCTTAACTTTTTCCATGAGATTCTCACGCCCTTGGAAGCCCAAATAAAACTGGTGATTTTTGACTGGGTCTTTTTGAGCCACTCTTCCTTAAAGGCCATAGGGATGTTCTGAAATAGGAAGGTAATCTTTGGGAGGATTGTCATCTTAACAAGATTAACTCTTCTGTAGATGTAGACAATGGCAAATGAGACCAGCCCAGTAAAAGTTTCCCCACTTCCTTATTAATCTTCTGAAAGTTGGATTCAGGTATTTGTTCTACTTTCTGAACAATTCTAATGCCCAAATACCTCATTTCCTCTTTAACACAGCTCACTTGTGTGACGATATTCCATACCATTATGACCGTTTTGCTTTGATTTATCTCATAACCTGAGATTTCCCCAAAACAAGCAGCCAGATCATAAACTGCTGGTAATGCAAGACTGAGATCTGATGTATATACCACCAGATCATCCGCATATAATCCCACTTTCTTTTGTCAGCCTCGAGTTTGGAAGGGAATTATACTCTCATGTTTTCTAATTTTCTCTGCTAAGGGTTCAATATAAAGGTTAAAAAGTAAGGGGGATAGCGGACACCCCTGTCTTGTCCCCCTAAAGATGTTAAAGGTCTTAGATAGGTTCCCATTTATTAATATTTTAGCTGTGGAGTCCTTATATAACTGATATATTGCCCTACAAAAATTTCCCCCCAAGTTAGACAATCTCAAAATTTCCTGCAGATAAATCCAGTTTACGCGATCAAACGCCTTAGTCGCATCCACAGTAATGACCGCTAATGGCTGTTTATACGCAGAAGCTAAATCTATGGCTCCAATTAGACTGTAGGTTAGATCTTTAATACCTCTACCCCGCACAAAGCCTTTCTGATCTTCATGAAGAAGTACTCCCACTACCCCATTCAATCTGTCTGCTAATATTTTCGTATAGATCTTATAGTCCGAGTTTAGCTGAGAGATAGGCCTATAAGAGTCACAACAGTCTGGTGGTTTATCAGGTTTAAGTATCAACGTGACAGTGGCTTCATTCCATGAGGGGGAGATCTCTTCTCCATTTTCAAACACTTCTGAAAATAACCTAACAAAAACCGGCATTAGATATTTTCCTAACTTTTTATACACCTCCATTGGAAGACCATCTGGACCTGCTGCCCTACTCGTTTTTCCTACTTTGATAGCATTTCCTATTTCCTGCTGAGTTATTACACAATTAATAGCATCTTTTTGAAGCTTGGATACCCTACGGGGAAGTTCTTGGCCTAACCAATCTTCCACCTCCCTTCTTGTCGTACTTAGGTCCTCTGAATACACTTCTCCAAAATATTTTAATAGAGTATCCTCTGTACTGTCCCCCACTCTGGTAGGACAACCTGCCCCTCCATAATTTAGTTCTTTTATAAAACTTTTTGCCTGATCACTTTTTATCTTCCATGCAAGTAACTTGCCGCACCCTTCCCCATAATTAAAGTGGGCCATTTTACTTGCTTGCCATCTTTCTTGTAGCCGTCTTTCCACTACCGCCAGAAGGTTCATTTTAAGGGTCTGAATGGATGGTTGTCCTACCTCATATTCTATCTCATTACATTGTATCTTTTGCTCTAATCTTTGAATTTTGTTTCCAATACTTGCTATCTCAACCTTTCGCTGTTTATTTTTATATGCCTGAAGTGATGTGATTTTGCCCCTTAAAAAGGCCTTATAAGTATCCCACACTATCCCGATAGGAGCACTGTCCAAATTATTTTCAAAAAATTCCTGAGATTCCGACCCTAGTTTATCCATCATGTCTTCATCGGACAATATGGTACGATCCATAGTCCATCTCCATTGTATTGCGGAACTCGGTGGTACCAAAAGCATCATTATAGCAGAGTGATCTGACATATGTGCTCCCACATGATGTGTCTCTAACCTGATTTTTTATATTCTGGTTGACTAAAAACAGATCTATTCTGGATTGATGTCCATATTTTTTGTTGTTGAACGTGAAGCTCTTTAGAGATCCCATCCTTTCTCTCCATATATCACACCATCCTAAATTCTTTATCGAGTTTATTATCAGTGATCTTGATTTGCTGTGTATAATACTTCTGCTTTTAGTAGAACGATCTAAACTACCATCCAGAACCACATTAAAGTCCCCTGCCATTATGACAGGGTCAGGGAAATTCTGAAAGCAAATTGCCAAAAGGGGTAGGATCATCATGGTTAGGCCCATAGTATCCAACAACAGTGTACATTTGTTCATAGCATCTAACCTTCACAATAACCCACCTACCAGCCTTATCCACCCTACTTTCTACTACTACAATCTGAGGATTGACTTTTACCAGAACCGCCACCCCTCTTATAGTGAGTTGCTGCTCTATACATACCATTTTCTGTACCCATTTTCTATTTTTAAACACCTCTCTCCTTTCCTTACTGGTTAGATGCGTCTCTTGGAGTAATATAATTTGAGCTGGAACGTCTTTTAGATACTGCAAGATCCTCTCGCGCATATGACTCACCCTGAGGCCGTTTACATTCCACAATAGAAATTCTATCTGTGACTTCTGATTTGCTGTCATTTTTTTTTATTTATTAGCCTCGTAGCTCTATTACAACCTGAGTTCTGATATATATAGAGGACAACATTTGTTTTTTTTTCCCCCTATGCTCCCGCACCCGTGCACAAATAACTACCCGTGTTCCCCTCCCCCTTCCCCGTGGAAAACCCCCCTCTTCTTTTTTAATGCTAAGAGACGTAAAAGGGGGCGAGTATGGTTTTATCTATAAATACGGAGACCCGCGTTATTTCAAAAAGATTTGTCTGAAAACCATACAGGGCTATGCAATAACATGGTATAAAGTCAGGAGAGAACTAAAAATCAACTATTATGGTGGGAGGGCCCCTATTTTTGACTCTCCGGGATCTCCAGAGTGGTCTAAGGACTGTTTGGCTCATCCACTAAAAGAAGCAGGAATAACTACCTGGAGCCAATTGATGAAGAATGGAGTTTTAATATCTTGGGAAGAGGGTCAAGAATTAGTTAATGGTCGATTATCAAGATTTAAGTATCTTCAAATAAGGAGCTGGAGCCTTACGGATGGTCTTGGAGCGGGACTGCCTAATGAATTGGAAACTCGTTTGGAAAGTGGTATAACTCAGAAAAAAGAGGTGGCGAACTGGTACTGGCTGTTAATGGAGACAGCAGATGGAGATTTCAACTTGCCAACAGTGCTGTGGGAGAAGAACTTGCCAGGAGAACAGATCGAAGACTTATGGCAAGTATCTTGTGACATGTTATACTCCACAGTACGGCCCGCAAATTTAAGGCAGAACCACCTTTTTTGTCTCCACAGGGTTTACTGGACGTCATACAAACTATCTAAATTGGGGAAAGGAGTTATGCCAAGATGTCCCAAATGTACCAAAGAGAAAGGTGATGACATACATATGTTTTTAAAGTGCCCGGCGATTCAAGGTTTCTGGCTGGATGTGAGTAACACGATACTTTTAATACTTGGAGAAACGCTTCAGGTAAGCAAATCTTTGGTTTTCTTTGGGCTCCCGGATAATTACGAATCTTTGAGAAAAAATACAAAAAAAATGATATTTTATCTAATATTACTTGCTCGTAGGGAAATATGCAAAAATTGGGTTAAATCAGTTTCTCCAAATAAAATAGAATGGTGGGAGTCAATAAAATATACCAATAGGTTAGATAGAGCAAGTAAATGTCAGCGAAATGAGTTCTGGCTCCCCTTCGAGAACTGGGAACAATCATCTATATAATTGTCCAATGATTAGGCCTCTATACTATATTGCTTAAATACTCTGGCGGTGGCTTTACAGACGATTGGGATAATCAGTCACCTATGGTTGAGTACAAAAGGCAAGGTGTAGAGTGAACCATCCCGGTAAACAAAAGATCACCGGTTGGCGCTATCTCGGGGGTGATCAAGGAGTATAACTCTTGTAAACCTGGGCAATGAGGACAAAAAAACAAACCAAAAAAAAGATTATTTATTGACTGATTGTAAAACTAACTCGCCGCAATGAAATGCCTAAGACTGTGCTAGTTGTGGGGCATTGGGGATGAACAGTGTGTTCAAACTGCAGAACCACCAGATGTGGTAATGAGACTTACAAAAGGAGGCAGGAAAATGGGAGGTCCGGATTGGCTCCACACCGTGACCCTAGAGTTCACAATGACCAGTTCTTCAGTTGAGGTGATAATGTGTGCCTGCGCACAGCCGGGGCTCTGCCCAAGACATGGCGGAAGGCAGAACTTCTCATGCGTCTGCATCTGGCCAACTGTGACCACCACTGTAATGGTACCACCATATGAGGCACGACGAAAGTACCAGGAACTTAAGCAATGAGCAGCATGACTGCAACTGACCATCCCTCCACCACTGGTGGAGCTGAAACCAACACTGCCATAGGGCCTGCCATTTCCACGCCTCCTGTCTCACAGAGGAGCCTAGTCTTCGTGTCTAAGCTACAGCAATGCAAGTCCTGCATCTCTTGTTCTCCTGGAACCAATGGCAATACAAGGACCAAAGGAAGCAATAACGCAAAGTCTAACCAGGAATATAGCCAAGTCTTCACCAACTTCCTTGTAGCTCCAAACTGACAAAGGGCACTGTTAGACTTGGCTTTTTCAGCGGGTTTACACCCCCAGACTTTTTGCCCTCCTGTTTTTGACCCTGTTTTTTTTTGGTTTTAGGACTCTGGGCACTTTACCACTGCTAATCAGTGCTAAAGTGCATATGCTCTCTGTGTAAATTGTGTTATGGATGGGTGTTTCCATGATTGGATATTTGATTTACCTGTTAGCCCCTAGTAAAGTGCACTGCGTGTGCCAGGGCTGGTGAATCAAATGCTACTCGAGGCCTGCAGCACTGGTTGTGCCACCCCGTGAGTAGCCCTGAAAACAGTAACTCTGACCTGCCATTGCAGAAGTCTGCGCGCAGTTTGTACTCCCATGTCGACTTGGCCAGTGCACACACTGGCCGGTCCCTAACCTTCCCTTTTCTTACATGTCAGGCACCCCTCAGGTAGGCCCAAGGTACCCCTGTGGGCAGGGTGCAGTGTATGTGAAAGGTGGGACATGCCCTGGTGTGTGTGGCATGTCCTGATAGTGAATTACAGCCAATTTCGTTTTTCACTATTGCAAGGCTACCAGTTCCCCATAGGATAGAATGGGAGGCTTGTTTATAACATCTTATAAACATAACTGGCCCAGGGAATTTGGTAAGAAAATAGAATTTAGTATGCCTGACCTCAGAATCTAAAGATGCATCTTTTAGTGAAGGTGATTTTTACATTCTGTGTTTGAAAATACCACTTTTAGAAAGTAGGTCTTTTCTTCCTCAGTCATCCCGTGTGCCTCTGCTGGAATGTGGATTGCCTGTCTGGGTTTTGGATGACAGAAGGCTGGGGGAGCAGGAGGGGCGCCAGATGGTCTTGGTAGGTCAGGAAAGGGCTGAAGAGACCTGGGTTACGATGGGGGAAGGAGGAGGAGATTTCCTTGCACCTCAAAGGGCCTGCTCTGCCTCTGACAAATGCCGTCTCCACCTCCTGCCAGGAATTCACACCAGAGAAGGCAGAACTGGTCCTGACTGGGCACAGGCCCTCTCTGCCTAAGAGATCAAAGGATTTTTGGACATAAATGCTGGGTCCCAGACCCCTGAACTTTAGAACTCATCTGGACAAGAAGACTGCCAAGAAGAAGAGCCGGAGAAGCTGCGAAAAGGAACGACTGCTTTGCTCGGTGCTTTGCTGGGCTGACCTGCAGTGGCTGCTTCTGTCTTGGGCAGTGAAAGGCCTGGACTGGACTTTCTGCAACCTAATTTGTGAGTCTCTCCAAGGGCTTGAGGTAGAGCTTGCCCCCTGTTCACGAAGTCTCAGGAACAGCAAAGACTTCAAGTTCTTCGACCCGCAGCACTGGGGACTGTGTGTTTTGTGCTGCAGCAAGAAGAACGCCAACTCAACGACGTCTACGACGCCGCTGCCGACTCCGTGTCCTGAAGGCACTGCAGAGGGCACCGCCGCACCCCAACCTGGGTCTCACCGACGACGCCTGTTGATGCCGACAGCGAGCCGCTGCTTGCACCGCGACCTGTGGGCACCGCACTCCGCACCGCCTTGCTTCACGCCGAAGCTTTGGCACCGCAGAGAGAACCGCCGCAACGCCGCACCGCAACCCTGGTCTCACCCACGACGCCTGTTGACGCTGCCACCGAGCCGCTGCTTGCACCGCGACCTGTGGGCACCGCACTCCGCACTGCCTCGCTTCACGCCGAAGCTTTGGCGCCGCAAAGGGCACCACCGCAACACAACCCTGGTCTCACCGACGACGCCTGTTGACGCCGCCACCGAGCCGCTGCTCGCACCGCGACCTGTGGGCACCGCACTCCGCACCGCCTCGCTTCACGCCGAAGCTTTGGCACCGCAGAGAGCCATGCCGCAACGCCGCACCGCGACCCTGGTCTCACCGACGACGCCTGTTGATGCCGCCACCGAGCCGCTGCTTGCACCGTGACCTGTGGGCACCGCACACCTCACCGCCTTGCTTCACGAGGACGCCTTGGCCTTCCTGACACTGCCACTTCCCGCCGAAATCGACGCCGCTGCTAGCACCGTGGTTCGAGGGCACCGCTCGTAAGTCACACGACGCACCGCCCTCATCCTGCACCGCAACCTTGGCCTACTGACGCCGGCGCCATCGACTCCAGTTCGTCAGCCGACGACAGCACTTCAGCAACGACGACGACGCTGCTTGCACCGTGACCTGCTAGCACCGTGGCGAGCACCGCCTTCATCTCGCACTGCGACCCTGGTCTCACCGACGACGCCATCTGACGCCGTCACCGAGCCACTACTCGCACCGCGACCTGAGGGCACCGCACACTGCACCGCTGCGCTTCGCACCGCAGCACCAGACGTCTGCCGGCGCCAGCGCTCCTGATTCCATCAGAGAGGAGCTCGACCTGCAACGCGAGTGACTTCAAGGGCCTCAACGCCCTGCATCTCTCACAAGTACTGTTTGCGGGTCTTCCCGACACCGTAGCTGGCCCGCGACCAGCCAGAACTGTTGGATTTGTTGTTCACGACGCCGTGGTAGCCCGGACGGAGCTATCTGCACAAGGAACTCTTTTTAATCAGCGTATTTTTGGAACTGTGAACTTTTAAGTATAGTATTGTGGATTTTAATCGTTTTTGGTCTTGTCTTAAGTATATAAAAATATTGGATATTTTTCTAAACTGGTGTGGTGTCCTTTTGTAGTGCTTACACTGTATTACTGTTGGTTATGTGCAAATGCTTTACACACTGCCTCTAAGATAAGCCTGGCTGCTCGTGCCAAGCTACCAAGGGGGTGAGCAGGGGTTATTTTAGACGTGTAACTCCCTTATCCTGACTAGAGTGGTGGTTTTTGCCTGGCTTTGGCCCACGCCCAAGCCTACCAAAAATCCCATTTCTAACAGGCACCCAGTGTGCCACCGCTTACATGAACTGCTAAATACCCTGCATTATTCATGCACGGGAAGGACGATCCACGATAGGAAGTCATACCAATCTAATTCTTGATTAAGACCTCCCTGACTTAAGAATTGTTCTTCCATATGCTGTCCCTGCAGTGTCCTTCTCAGGAATGACAACTTGTCCCACTTCTTCCCGTGGGTTCATCTTTTACTGGAAGTGCTTCAATTGGGAAAAAAGAAGTGCTGGTACTCACCAAATCAAGCCATGGACTAAGGGTGGAGTTTGGGGCGGAGCTAAGGGAGGGGCTAAGAGGAAGGCATTTATTAACAAAATTAAGACTTTCAGTGCACCAGTGTGCATGAGAATACAGAAACATTTCTGCTAGCTGTATTATTATATTTATTTTTGCATGTACAAAAGGATGCATTTAGCAATGTTTTTCAAATTTCTAATGTGTGCAGATTGCTTCTGCACTTATGGCGTATGAACAACACTTGAATTTTCACTTCTCCACATTAATGGATACTGTGTGCAGTCTGAGAAAGAAACCTAACCAAGGACATACCATGGTCCCGCTCTTGTTGACAGATTTCACCTCTACTTATCTATATTGTTCCGGTTTATCAAAAGCACCTTTTGTAATTTCCATGAATTCATGAATAATGTTTATTCACCTAACGTGGTAGTAGTCAGTTTAACCCCTTCGGTGCTCAGGACGGCCCCCGGCCGTCCGACGTCACGGTGGGCGTGTGCGGAGGACAGCCGGGGGCCGTCCGAAACACGCCCACTCATTAATTCTCCCGCACAGCGCCGAAGGGGTTAAAAGGTACAAAATAATGAAGTACATTGATGTAAAGTATTTGAAGAACAAAAACAAAGATTGTGAAACTCCATGTGGTGACTAAAGAATTAAGCATTGGTGATTTATTTTTTCATCCTGTGTTGTTGCAAGCCACCTGACCTCATGGCAAAGTTGAAATTGTATTCATAGTTCCTCCTGTGTATTTTAATTTGTATTTAAAGGGCACATGAACCTCTTTTAAATATTTACCATGAATATACATAATAATTGTTTCATGTTTACTTCATTTCATCATGTAACTTTATATGAGGAAAAATATCATTTCAATGAATTTTGGAGCCAACCTACTTCTTCAGGAAAGTGGAACCCCCTTTAAAGTGATGCATTTGTAACTCATTTTTAAATCAAATATTTTTTACTCAAAAACTACACTTTTCCCATCTCTTTTTCCCTCATTCTTCCTTCTGCTCTGTCATACTTTCCATCAGTCCCTTCCGTCCTCCTATCTCTAACTATATCTCTGTGACTCCCTAAATCCTCCTGTCTTCTACTAAACATTGCTCTTGTCTTCACCCCTCATTCTTTCTTCTATCACTCTCTCATCTTTATGTCTCTTTCTTTAGTACTTTCCCTTAACTCTTTACCAACCCATATCCTCATTCCCATTTCTCCATTTCACCCTATCTCCAGATTGTCTCTCTTCTCTTTTCCATCTCCATCTCCTATGGAATGGTCTAGATGTGCACATGCAAAGCTCAAGATTAGACAACTCAGCCAGATCGCCAATCAATCATTGTTACCCTCACATACTGACATTCATACAGATCATATTCCAGAAAGAGCTATCTGCCTGAGATTCAGTGGCAAACAGCATTAGCCTTGTCACAGCGTACAAACAGCTGGTGCATGCATTTCAGGGCACTGGTTTGCAACACTATATTCAGGGCCACTGGAATTATGTGATTCTGCGCCATTTTCCGCATAATAATGGAATTGCCGAATTTGCGACATAAGGCATCATCTGCTGCATAATCTGCAGATTTTACCCCAAAAATTGTTTCCAGCTTAAGCAGATCAAACGTTACTCAAAACATGGTGACAAATGCTCCTATGCAGTGGAAGTCCCTTCGCAAAGGTTGGAAGGTCATCTTTGAGTTTCCTATTGTTGTTTTGGAGTATTAAACTGGTACTAATAAGGTGGAATCTTTTCCAGACAGTGTTACTATGTGTTAAAATGACAAAATAATGAAGTGATACTATCATAAAACGTGCCGCATTAGGCCTCATAATTTGCCTTTTCGTGCTGCAAAATGTAGTCACTTCTGTCATATAATGTGGTCCTCCCCTGTCGCATAATTCCAGTGGTTCTCCATATATTGTACAACATCCTTAAACAAAACACTAGTGCTGCCACGACTAAACAAATGACGCAGAATGTAATGCACCATGCTGCAGCAGAACCAATTTAACTTACTTTGGGCGCAAATGCATCACATGTTTAAAGTTCACAATAGCTGGTGGAAAAAAAGTGGTGATGGAAGGAGGTTTCACTTGCTATTTCACAGAGAGTTGTTGTTTGATTGAATCACGCTTATTAAGTGTTCACAAATTCCATTACTATGGAATTTGTCCCTTTTGGTAATATCTAGGTCTCTTGCTCGCTCCCTGTCCTAACTCTCCCCACTTTCTTTCTCCTCTCTCACGTTTCCCTCTCCGTTCACTTTCTCTCACTCTTTTACGGGGTACTAAGATAAACTAAATGCAGTTTAATTATTTGCCCATGTAAAACTTCGTCCACACAGAACTCAAATGTTTTTTCACATTGCCTCTTACTTTTCAAACTCTACTGTAGCACGAACCACTCCGATGTGCTAAAAAAAATAAACCTTTACACAACTTGGACTTAATGTCCCGTTTCGCTTGGAACAGGCAGCCGGCCCTGCATCACACACCTCATACAATGCAAGCTGGGTAAACCCCGGGCAGGCCATAAAAAGCAATTGAGCTGCTGATGATTTATCAGCAGCTCAGCTTAGAGCAAGCAACACGGATGCACGGCTTGAGAGTGGCGCGCTCACGCACTCATGCCACTGATGCTGCCGTGCTGTTCCTCTGCGTACCGGTACCATACCAGCCAACTCACACGTTGGCACCGTGTGACACACGATATCAGCTCCCATCACACGGCTACCCGGTAAGGAGCCGATATCTCACGGTGGCAGGAAAACAAACTGAAACCCATCTTAAATAGTGGTTTTCCAGCTCGTTTTTCGAGGCTTGCAACTGCCGACGTCAATTAAAGAGGAAGTTAAAACACCCCAGGACATCTGCACCCGCCTCAGCAAGCTTTTTTTTTTTTTTGGTAGGAGGTGCTGGGGTTGGGTTCAAAAGTGCTGGGGTTCCTGGCATGAGGCCCCGACTCCTCCTCACACTGTGAGATTGTTCCTCAAATTGGCAGGTATGCTGTACTCTCATTAGTGAAGGAGAAGTTCCGGTACTCAAAGGGTGAAAATTAAAAGTTGCCGGCACTTAGTACCGGCCCATTTAAAGCATTGTTTACAGGACAAGTTCTGAGGTTGTCTTATCTGAGTCTTTGGTCCTCAGTGCATCCTTATGACGAAAACAGATCTCCCCCACCGAAAATAACCCACCCCCGGTTTTTATGAGCAATGTCTCGCAGATCTGTTTAATGAAATGCTGCATTTGTTCGGACTACGTGGCTGACATACTTTATATGGACATGATTATAAAAGGTGTCTGAAGATGGTGTGGTCATCGCTGCGTCCACAGAGAAGTGCTCTTTTTCACTAAGTGTACACGAGGCATCTTGGGTATCACATATTTAGTGAAGTCCAAGATGTTTCTTGCTATTTGAAAGCTGGAAGCACTGGCCATCATCATGGGTCCTTCCTTGTCAACAACCTGCAGCAGCACATGGTCACATCATAGATACGATTTACTCTGTAACACTTGAACTAGTATCAAGTCACCAGCTTGGATCCTGGGTCTTTGGCTCACACTTTGTTTGTTTCTGGCTGCTAAACTCTTCACTCTCCATTTCCAACTTGAGTAGTGAACATGCACCTGTCGTCCTTTTATGTGGGCTGCTTCTATTTGCTTGGAGAACTCGTTTGACAGCGTGGCTCCTCTCCACCACTCTTTATGCCAGTGACCACAATGGTGTGCTGATTTTTCGGTGCTTGAGGTCCATAAGTTTAAGAAAAAATTTCAGTCATGTACACGGAAGGAGAGTATTGGGCTGTCTGGACAACTTTAGGGATGACCCAAGCAGAGAAAATGTCATCTAGCTTAGAGTGGCCAACAGTATTAAATCATAGACATTTGAATGTTCAGCTCTGTTGCATGTGAATGAAAGAAATGGAGTGTTGACCCTGTGCCATGCTGCCACAGAGAGTTTTAAAATCTGCAGCAGAGGTGCTTTTTGCCATGACTCATGGTCTAGGATGGGAGGCAATCATGGTCTTCTCCGCATGGTCCCAGCACCGGGAAACACAGCCGTCCTCAGACTTCTTCTTTGTTGCTAAAATGTCCTGATGTCTCGTGCGCCAAAGTTCACCTGTTGCGGCAACAGCACTAAGATGACCTCGCACCGGGAGGCCACAAGGAACAACCGAGAGCTCTTCATGAACCTGTGAAAATGCTTTCATCTTGAGGCTGTACACCGCACATGAATGCAAACAGATGTCATTGATATGCCATCATTTCTGGTAGCCAGTGGTTGTTTTACTTCATTCAGTGTTGTGTATTCCTATGTTCCTTTCATAGATGGCTTTATTGAAATTATTGGTGGAACCATTCTTTCCATTGCATAGATTAAGTGTTAATCAGCAGGAGAGAAAAAAGCTCCTCTTTGTCAACACCGGGTGGCACATGGAGCCTGCCAGGCCGCATTGTTTTCATAGCTGCTGTATTGCCACATATTTATATTCCTGTAGGCAAAAGCCCCACTTCTCAATCCAGGGAGAAGGAAGACTGGGAATCATCACTTTGGCGTGGCCGAAGATCATCACTAATTCCAGATGATTTGACACTGTTGTGATTTGCTTTCCACAAATGTACAAGGCCCCATTAATCACAATCCTAAACAAATGGCAACACTTCCTTCACCTGCTATGAACAAACCCGCTGGATGCTCATGAGACATCTCCTGGTGTAGGAGATCATCCGTCTTGAGGTCTCTTTTAGCAGTTTTGAGCCATTATCACTCAGGGTCTACGGGCCCGTCAGTACCAAACTGTCAATAGTGGCACTTTTCTCAAACTATACAAACAAACGTCTCTGCTTGAGAAGTTTGAGCAGAGGGTAGTAACTAGGCCACAACTAGTCTAGCAAGGAGCAATCATATACTGTTAAACAGCAACTGGAGCCAGAGCATTGCTTAACACTGCCATCTTGTCTGGATGTTGCTTAAAGCTTGTATCCAGGATGTTTCATTGGTAAGTGGTTTTGCTAAACTCACATTTCTACTGCTTGAGAGTGGGACTGGCACCTTCTAGTGCTCGGCATACCCGCTGTAGTGTTTGTCTTGATTGTCATGGGAAGCACCAAACACTAGGATGTCGTCAGCATAGCAGAACATGTTGACGATCCACCTGGTGACCGCCTAATTTCTTTTTGAAAGCTCCTCTGACTGATGACACCTAAACTTGGTGTCTTGGAAGCAAAAGAGACGGGGGAGTATGGTAGTACCTAGTGCATTCTACTCTTCTCCTTCCATGTGGACAACCAAACACCAATACTTTTTAGACTCACAAAGGGGGAGGGAGCACACTGCCTCATCCCAGCACAGTTCTCCCCATTGCATTCTGGTAAACCTTTTAGACTCAGTTTGGCTTCTATTTTCTTGCATTCCACAATGGACAGGCACTTCAGCTGTCAAATCTATAGACTGTAGAACTTAAATAACGTATCTGTTCGATTCAGAAATAGAGACATTTGGACTCATCTGGCATTAACTGCACCAACTTCAGGATAGTGTTTTCCGAGTGAAAACCCCATGCTCAGAGATGGGTGCTAAGTGACCGAGCGCGCCTCACAGGAGTAGCTCTTGCTTAGGAGGTCGCCTAGCTATCCGATGTCATGCAATCTGCAGGATAGCACATGTACATTCTTTGTATGACACGGACGTGAAAGTGGTTTAAACATTAATAACAGTATTTGAGCACTGGAGCAGGCCTCAAAACAACATCCAGGTCAAAGTTTAAGAGTGGGCATTCAGTCTGATTCCATGATGAGAAAGGGATTGAGCTGACAGGTATACTGGCTTTCAGAAGTCCCAGCTTACACTCAAATCAGTTACTTAGTCTTCTGTTGAAAAGGAATTGAGCTAGTAAATATATTCGGATCAACAAATGTATCTGCTGTAATGCTGCATAGATTCCTCATCATGTTGACTACACTCAGACCCTAAGATGCTCAGCATCAGGTTCACCACATCTGTCCCAAGCAAACCCTGGAGGTCATCCAGCAAAGCCCTTTTCAAAGTTCCGGGATACAAATCTAACGAGTGGGGTAGGTGAGCATTCCGCGTTCACGGATCCTTACTCTAGAATTACACCCCAGAAGACATCAGGCGGGACCAACACTTGCTAGATTTCACAAGAAACTTAAGCCCTGGCTCTTCACCATTTAGGGCCTGATTTAGAGTTTAGCGTACGAGTTGCTGTCACCAAGTGACGGATTTCCTGCACGCCTTGTTACCAGTGCCATAGGATATAACGCACTTGTAATTAGGCGAAAGGGATATCCATCACATTTCTGAAGGAGTAACTCCTCTGCAAACTCTAAATCAGGAGCTCAGTCTTTTCTATGAATTGACTGACATTCTGCAGCGCCAAGAGACCCATTGAAGGTGAATGTTGTCCTCTAAAAAATGCCCCACAAATACATTTATATATATATAAAACTCTTACCTCTGAAATGCATCTTTGTATTCTTACAGAATGGCAAATATTGTAGTCTACTGCATGGAAAAAAAAACACCCCATCGGTATATTATGCGGACCAGTTTGGTCTGATGAGTTCTATTCCCGCTGGAAAGCGCATTGAAGTATAATTGGATATTCATTCCTCTGTATAACAGTAAATGCAATCACAGGGGAGGCAGGCTCCCTCTGAACTGTCAGCATCTGTAACCCTGCCATGCACTGCAAGGAAGTGTGCCTCCCAGTATGTCAGTCATGAATCTAAACGCTGCGGTCTGAGAGCATGGGGATACTCTGCAGATGTTTATGAGTTTCTTAGCTTAAAATATGGAAATGTCGCTGGAGTAAGGTACATGACTGAACTCTAGTTTAGCAGCAAACATATTTAATATAAAAATTAGACAATTCATAATCCTAGATATTCGATACTACTGATCATTTAGATCTCCGTCACAGAAGGCGGTTTGTAAACCCAGATGTTAGAAGGACGGGTCCTTTGGAGGACTTTCCAATGGGACTTTACAGTGAAAAAGGAAAAGAGGTGAAAACAGACTTGTAAGTAATGGTGGCGTAAGCAAGAAGAATGCCTGGATACATGCTCCTCAGCTAGAGAGCAATGCTGGTCCACAGTCCCCAGTGACTGATGGAAGATACCACTCAGAGGCTGGATGATGGAGCTGAGAATTACAAATCAAGTGGGCCAGAGACATTGCAGACATTCAGGATGACACTCCTCACTCACTCACATTTCACTTTTACTCTCCCTGCAGGACAACCGATGATCAGGAGAGGTGAAGAGCCTGGGCATGACCACACTAGACTGGGCCTAAAGAAACACACTTCTCACCCACCTGGTTTGGAGGGAGTTTTATTAATGTAATCCGTGAAGACCTGAACATAATTATAGCTCTCCTCACAGAATTTCTCTCTCTACTGCAAGGAAAAATTGTGAACGCAGAGTGAGACCCTAACACTGCTGCAAGTCACCAAGACCTTTAATCTGTCCAACTGGAAGGTGGAGAGGAATGCTCAGACTACTAACCAGTAATCACTGTAGGACTGGCTGTAGGGCAATATGGCATTGGCAGTTGGGCCAGCTTAAAAGGGCCAGTGTGTGGGCCTTTTATTTTTTTAGTCCTTTAGGCCGTAATGGGACAAAAAAAAGACAACACTGGTCCTTTCAAAATGGCACATTTGTCAGCGCCACACTGCCTGACAGGCCAGTCCAACCCTGCCAGTAACCTTCATCACTCCGCATCAGGGCCTTCCTTGTCATGGTTCTTTTTCTGTGAGGTAAGTCCCAACAGAAAAAGTTTTCCATTTTTAAAAATTTTTAAATAAAGTTTTACTCATTCCACCATAACAGTCTTTTTATGATTCGTGATGGATATGAACCCACACCTACTCTCTAAAACATCCCTATTATACAAAGCATGTAGTTTATTTGAAGAGAGAGGTGGCTTCTGAGGACTGCGAAGAGGAAAACTCCCATTCGGAGTAGCGAAGATTACTGTTATGTAATATAAGAATTACCAGTGTATACTTGTAACACTAAGTGCAGTAGCCCAAAGTTCTGCTTAGAAGCCTGCTCTATCAAATGTCAGAGCGCCAAATACCAAGGCTGCGTAGCCTTTAATCCACTCTAGGTGTCTTTAATCACTGCCAGACACTCCCTGCCCCTGTATCTCTCTTTTACTGGTTTCTTCTTTCTCCCTTTGTCAATCAATCAATCAATCAATCAATCAATCAATCAGGGGTTTGTTAAAGCGCGACTACTCACCCATAAGGGTCTCAAGGCGCTAGGGGGGGGGGTGTGCAGGTTCCATCCTTCAAGGAGGGGGTCTGTCGAAGAGCCAGGTTTTGAGGTTTCTGCGAAGATGGGGAGCGATGTTGTCTGTCTGAGGTGGAGCGGAAGGGCGTTCCATGCTTTGGCCGCGAGGAAGGAGAAGCCTCCCGATCTGGTCTTTCTGGTGCGGGGGACCACGGCGTAGGAGAGCTGGGCTGATCGTAGGGTCCTTTGGGGTGCGTGGAATTTGAGTCGGCTGTTCAGGTATGCTGGTCCGGTGCCGTGGAGGGCCTTGTGTGCGTGGGTGAGCATCTTGAAGGTGATTCTCGCCTCGACAGGGAGCCAGTGGAGTGTGCGCAGGTGCTGGGAGATGTGGCAGTGTTTTGGCAGGTTGAGGACCAGTCTTGCGGCGGCGTTCTGGATGTTCTGTAGCTTGCGGGTGAGGTTTTTGTTTATTCCGGCGTAGAGTGCGTTGCCGTAGTCGAGTCTGCTGGTGACCAGGGCGTGAGTGACGGTCTTTCGGTGTTCGAGGGGGATCCATTTGAAGGTCTTACGAAGGAGGCGGAGGGTGTGGAAGCAGGAAGACGAGACAGAGTTGATCTGGCAGTTTATTTTGAGCTCGGAGTTCAGGATGATTCCCAGGTTGCGTGCGTGGTCCGTGGGGGTTGGCGGGTTTCCGAGGGCGGGGGGCCACCAGGTGTCGCTCCAGGCATCTGGGTTTGGGCCCATGATGAGTACTCCTGTTTTGTTGGTGTTTAGTTGTAGGCAGCTGTTTTTCATCCATTTGGCGACGGCTTCCATGCCTTCTCGAAAGTTGCGTCTGGCGGTTGGATAGGGAGAGGATGAGCTGGGTGTCGTCTGCGTATGACACGATGTTGAGTCCGTAGGTTCTGACGATGGGGGCGAGTGGAGCCATGTAGACGTTGAAGAGCGTCGGGCTGAGGGAGGAGCCCTGGGGGGACTCCGCAGGTGGTAGGTGTGGGGTCCGAGAGGAAGGGGGAGTCTGACCCGCTGCATCCTGCCGGAGAGGAAGGAGCGGATCCAGTCAAGGGCCTTGTCCTGGATTCCTGCGTCGTAGAGTCTGCGTATTAGGGTGCGGTGGGAAACTGTGTCGAACGCCGCTGATAGGTCGAGGAGGATGAGGGCTACTGTTTCTCCTTTGTCCAGTAGGGTGCGGATGTCGTCTGTTGCGGCGAGGAGGGCGGTTTCCGTACTGTGGTTTTTTCTGAAGCCGGATTGGGAGGAGTCGAGGATGTTGTGTTCTTCAATGAATGTGGCGAGTTGGCTGTTGATGGCTTTCTCGATGACTTTCGCTGGGAACGGGAGCAGGGAGATGGGTCTGTAGTTTTTGAGGTCGGTGGGGTCCGCTTTGTGACAGGTTTTCCATCTTTCTCTTCTTTAGTCTTTCAGCTTTGTGTATTTTTCCCTCTCTTGCTCTAGGAGAAATGTCTGATGAGGGAAAATAAGTGCTGGTCCCCAAAGATGAGTGCAGGTGGCACAGACCAGCAACCACTGGCTCAAATTAAGCACTGATCATTACCTCCTCCTCAGGCATTCCTCGTCACAGTAGTTACTCCATGAGGATGTACTAAACTGAAGGAAATATCCTTTACACATACCAAGTTGAAAGCAGCATCTGCCTTTATTCAGTTAACATCTGTTTGCTATAAAACAAAGGGACAGATGTGCAAAGCCATTTTGTGGCAGCCAAGCCTGCAATTTGGAAAATCAAAGGGTTTGCAACAGCAAAATGGATTTTTAAATGAACTTAACAAATTTTGTGATTTGGTAACGGGTTACTGAATCAAAAAATGGGTTTAGAAAGACCCAATGGATCACTATTTGGAAGGGGGGTGTGCAAGGTGCTCCTTCCAAATAGCAGTTTTTAATGGTGTGTATCAATGTTTTGCAATTGAAATCCAGTAGAGAAATATTGAAGAGTTACCGACTCCCAAGTTGGGGTGGTAACATTTTCACAAAATTGCCATTCGTGAACGTAAAAAAAAAAAAGATTGTTGGGAAGTAGGCCGTGGTCTAGGGTACTGCCAACTCTCAAACAAATGTAAAAAATATGTAAACGTTTCCTTTTAAATGCATTTAAGGAAATATACCGTTTTAAAAAAACATACATTATTTAAATGCACTCGCAGACATGGTGGTCTGCTGACCCTAGCAGGCAAGCATCCCTGTGATGGCATCCAATTGTACTGAGTCACAATTTGCTACATACCGCATGAAAACCTATGACATAGGTCAGATAACGACCCACTACAATTCTGAATTTTGTAAATTGACCTATTAATGCATGGGTTAGTTCACAAAAGTATTTTACATTTGTAAAACGTTGGTGCGCAATTTGTGACCATATTTTGGAAAAGGAAATTTCATCCATCTGGCCCCAGTTTATTTCACGGAACAAAATACTACCTCTGAAAGTTGACCATATTTTCTAGAAGATACATCCAAGTGATAGTGATGTACAAAAGAGTGAGGAGTAGCCCATTTCCTGCTCTACCTTTTTCTGAAATTGAGGTACCCTTAGCACTAGTCAATGAAGGGGCCATTCTTTCTTGACCCGCCCAATATATACAGCTGCACATTTGTAAGTTGTCAAAATAGCAGACTTCACCCAACAATTTATTGTTGAAGTCAAAGATGTGGGTTCTTTGCCGTTTTCTTCAAAAGTCACAAATTAAAAGGGACACGAATAATAATTCTGTGTGACTCAAATAAAACAATAATTCCCTTCTAACTTTTAAGGAATGTGAATTGTTTACTTCTGAAGTGGATGGGATTGGGGGAAAAAACAGGCAAAATAATCTCTTGTGCCAGGTGAAATTTAGAAATGTATTTTTTATCTGAACAAGGGGGTAAAGAATAACTTCAGATAAAGGCTTATCAATCACTAAAGCTCCTAGTTACCCTAGCCGTCTCTGTGAAGTAATTAGTAATAAAAAGGCTACTTAGGGAGACAGCAAAGTAAATGCCACTGATTGCAAAGGTTCAAAAGGAGCATTCTGAAAACCTTTCAACACTAAAGGGAGATGCCAAGCTGTAACAAGGGAATGAATGACTGGTCTGTGATGTTCACAACCAAAGGTGTCTACTTGCTAAAAATGTAACCTTTAAGGCAGATCTACCATAATATTTAGTCGCTTTAACTGCCACTCGCTGAAGTTTGAACTAAGACGCTGACGAACTTACTAAGAAACCATCTCTAAGAGTCTAATACTTTGAAAGGGCCCCATATATTAGTATTCAAACACTTTTCTGAACATAATTTTGACAACGTTTTTCAATGCCTTTCAGATGAAGCTAATGTAGATGCTTTTCTGCTTTGCTGAATACACGAAGCTACTCTAGAGAGCAAACCATTTCCTATAGATTTAACCTCTCAGATTGCAGACCACTAATTAAAAGTCTCAGGAGAGCTGATCTGGGCACATCTGGTCACTGAAGAGGGCTTGGTTACATTGGAAGATGGAATCGAGGCTCCTTCATATTTTCAGTAGAATTTGAAAACAGCGCATTCTGGGCCACTATGGGACTATCAACAATACTTTGACCTTCTCTAGCTCAATATTCTTGAGCACCCGGTGGGAAAAGGGAACCTGAGGGAAGGCATATGGTAGGCCTTTCGGCAATTTCAATGGAAGGACAGTTGCCCACCAATGTTTCCTAACAAAGCATTTTGGTACAACATTTTGGAATCAGTGCTTTTTCCTGGGATGGAAAGAGATCCAACCAAGGGCACCCCAGCCCAAGAAACAGTCTGAAACACTTCTCAACGCAAGTGATAGTTCATTGAGGATAGGAATAATCTCAAGCTTAAATGTCCTGTCTTGACATGTCGACCCCTGCTAAGCAACATGCTGTCAGGGATATTCGATTTTTAATTGCCCAATGTCGCATAGTTTGAGCCACCTTGGATAATCCCTGGTGCAGACCAACATCCGGAGAGGAGTACTGAGAAAAAAAAGAGAATATAGGAGAGAAAGAAATCTTAGAATAGGGATCCCTCACGCACAGAAATTTTTTAAGACTGTCTAAGTGGCCTATTAGGAGACTCCCGTACCTTGAAATAAGTGTGAGGGAGTCGTAGCGGCCCTATGATGAAGCATGCCACTATTGAGTGGGTGAGGGCAGTATTTACACCCCGTCGGGATTCCCAAAAGGGTTTATGATTTTTCACTTCTTGCCTTTCTCTTAAACTTAGGGCATTCCGGTGTTTCCCTATCCTTTTAAAGACAAGTCCTTCTCGTGCAGTGAGCAGCAACGTGTACTCACATAACAATTTATATCTGATCGGGCCACCGTTTGCCTATCCTGAACGTCACTGTCATAATTTAATCATTGGAGCAGGCGCCTGAAATACTCGTAGGAACACCATCAATTCTCTTCTATAGAAACTGTGATTCAGCTCTTCCAGAGCCCACTGACCATAAACTATTAAGTCATCCAAAGTTGCTCCCCATCCCAAGGCACAGATATCTGTGGCAATTAATTGTGGTAAAGGAGGGGATAGAGAGACTCCCTTTAACAGATTGTCTTCCAATAATCATCAAGCTAACTTTTCTGGAATTTGCTGGATCCCAATAAACTAGAAGATGACATATTAATGGCTTGGTGCAGACTAGCCCCTGGAACCACTGCTGCTTTGGCAGACATGAACAGTTTCACCTGGAGCCAGCCCACATTTCAGATGGTGCCCAGTCCTTTGATAACAATGTCACCAGGAGGTGCAGAAGACTGATCATTTGATTTAGGGGAAGAAATACTCTTTCAAGATCTGTACTAAGTCTTGCACCTATGCACAACCGGTCTTGTGATGGTATGAAACTGATTTGTCTTAGCTTATAAGAAATCCAAACGTTTGCAGCATCGGGCATTACGTGACTGTGTCATTTTGTGGCTTAAAGAAAAAGGAAGCAGAAATTAATATATCATTTAGCCAAGTGAAATATTGAAATCATGATTTGTAATAAAGTCACAGAAGGGGCCAATAGCTTTGTGAAGATTTTTTTTGGGGGGGGGGGGGTTGACTGAAGAAAAACTGAATAGCAGTGCTGTGATTTGGAAATGCTTATCGCCCCCTGCAAAGTGAAGAAACGTCATTGATCCTTGTGAAATTGGCACATGTTGCTATGCATCTTTCAAGTCTGCTGTTGGCATCCATAATGCCACTCCCTTGAACAAGGCATCTCTTTACATGGTGTCTGCCAGTACTGGCGCCTTTCACTTCATGGCATTGGCATTGTTTTGGGGGCTGACAAGCGATGTTAGAGAGTGGCAGCTGGGATTTGTCAGCGTAGGTGACCCTCAGACTATAGGCCCGTCCATGAAAGGGTCTTCTTGCAGAAAAACTGTCCAGAATGAGGCAGATGTCCTTGTCTGTGTTAAAGATACTTATGGGGCTTTGAAGCAAGTCCTCTAAAAGGTTGGAGAATGTTTTTTACTTCTGCTAATTTTTTTAAAGCTCATCTAGCTGTCATTTTGAATCCAGCAAGGGAAGGTGCAAATTGATACATTTGGGTGTATTATCTCATTTTTATGGGCTTAACTAAAGATCTCTGCGCCCTGAAGTAATATCACCAGATGACGTAGCTGCCACACATTAACAAAAATGTTATCAGATAGAAATCTAGCCTACTTTGTACTCTATCATACAATGCCTCACAATCTTTCAGAAGTGCTTGAGAGGCGTAGGCAGCAGATGTCACAGTTTTAAAAGCAAAGTTTGACTGTACACGTGTTCTTTCCAGCGAATCTTCGAACTTTCTCTGTGTTGATTCCCTCTGCTAAGAAAGGAGATGTGTCTTGTTATATGTGTATGACTTGACTAGAACCTGACCTTACAGTGACATTGTAATCTAGGCAAATGAATGCGTCCATTTAGCCCCTTCCTGAATGTTTGATACATCAGTCTTTTCTGCTGGCCATGATTTGTTCATCCATCAGATAGCCTTACACCAGTAATAGCAATATCATACCTCTCATGTAATGACACTGGATGAAATCAAATTATTTTGCACAGTCTATCTATTTGAGCTCTTTCTTGCGGTCATTGGTGATTACAAGCAGTTTCAGTACAAACAGATTCCACGCTGAAGTGTTTCTCTTGGCAAACTTCATGATAAAACATGCTCTCTACCCACTAGCCATCACAGAGAGAATAGGCAGGCATTGACTAGACTATCGCTAACACAGCAGTCCACGAACCACTGGCGAAGGAACTCAAATGAGAACCACAGACATGTGTGCTGCCCTTCATTTATTTAGACTGTTTGTTTGATGCACGAGTGGGTACCACTATCTACTGACCAGCATCTACGCATAGCCCACCCTCTGAGATGGCTGCCACAGTGTCACTAACCACCCAGTGGTCCAAGGACAGACTGCTCTCACTAAGAAACCTGCCATGCCTGCTACCCTCAAGAGATCCGTGAGCAGCTTTAAATTCATTGGCCAAGTACCGCTCATTCAAATATGGCCGACCATGACTGCTCCTACTGAGAGAACCCTTTGCTTCGTTTCCATGTCCACGTAGGTGACGCACACTCAAAGACGACTGCTTCCTCATGTTAACCTGGCCCATTTATTCACCTCCCCTCCTGAAATGACTGGCATGCTTCCTAGCTCACACAAGAGCTTGTGCAACTGTTTCTAGAGCTGGGCACCACCTTGGGAACGGACGTGGGGTCTCCAATGAAGTCTACTCCCTGTGATACCCACTAACAAGATACTAAGAACATGAACAACTGCAGTGTTTGCTGTGATTCAGGTCGACCACTGGGTCTTATGCGGATTCCTCGCAGCATCGCACCTCAGTTACCATGTGTTTCAACCACCAGACAGTGCAGCACACAACTCAAAGCCGATCAGCCGGCCGCCCCCATAGCCTGGGTGCACCAAGTATCGGCAAGATGATTCTGACCATCAGAGTAATAGGAAAGAGACAGTGGAGCCCTATGCCCCATCAGCTCGCTCAACACCCCTTGAAGCAGCCAGAGATTGCACTTACTTGAGACTACGATGGACAGACGATGCAGGAAACTAGGAACCATGGAAAACTGGAGTTTGAAAGACCCTACAACCAGTTATGTTTCTTGCGCAGTGAAAGGACAGCACAGAGACAGGTAGTCGTACTAACGTGCTGCTTATTACAATAATCTTGTAGCATATGTTGTTCATGAAGGTCTGGAGGAACTCATCTTCTACAATGCACTCCCTGCGTTGTCCTGGTCTGGAATAGCCATTTCCCCCCTCCTCTTCATTTCTGCTCGCCCACTAGAGAAAATTGATTATTATACCCACTTCTTTATTTAAAAACAGACAATTCTTATATAACATTTAATATGGAATGTATGTGTACGTCAGCAGGTTTAAATGATGCGTACATCAGTCAAAGCAGAGAGATAAAGACAAGATCAGAAGAATGTAATATGAAGAAAAATGTGCAATAACCAGGACCGAACAATTTGCAACCCAGAAATCTGGACTGATGCCAACCCCCACCTTAGTTCCGATGGACATGGTGTAGCCCAGGTCAAGAAAGAGATAGTGACTGGGGTTTCCAGCCAGCTTCATTTATAGTTGAGGTTCAGAAAGATATAAATAACTTTCATAAATACAGCAATCCCCGATTAGGTCCTACTTCTTTTGGCATGTAATCCTAAAATGGAGTCCAGATCCGGACATCTTTATCATAATAGGGACTGTTTCTAAAGTAATTTTATTAATTGAGACAATATTCAAGACTCTAGCCCACCATATAGCCATCAAGAGAGCCCAGGCATCTTGCCTCTACAATCGTACTTAATGTGAGCCGACAACAACAAGAGTTATGTAATTCAAGACCTCCTAGGAAAATGCTTGCTACGTCATCAACAGAGGAACCCAACAAAAGGACCTCTGGGTCCAAGGGATGAGAGATCACAGTAATAACCCTTCTAGAGAGAATTTACTTCCAGAAGGATTTCGCCTACTCTTATGAACCCTCCCCCAGACCAGGTTGAAACCCCTCCAAAGAAGCATTGGGAATGGTAATAGGTCTGGCTTATGAGTGAAAGGGCCTCTTGTGTCACTGATGGGTTTAGGCATCCAATAGACCATCATACGTTAGCTGTCACTCATTTCTGCACTCATATCAAACCATCCATCTGCTGACTAATTCTTGCATTCACCCTCTGACCCAATCACAATAAGACACACACAAATTCAACAGCAACATATGGAATGGTATACATTTCTCATGGCTACCCTCCTCCCATCTGAGCTGCTGCCAGAAAAAGACAAACACCATACATTATCTAGTTATCCAAGATGCTTTTACAGCATTTCAGTGTCATATGGGTGCCCCTGAAACTTTAAGCTCAGACAGCTGGATAAACAACATGATCACAGTTGTGTGGAGGGCAAGCACTTTTTTGTGGAAGCACACAACTCCTGCCCAATCAAAACATGTACTCCTGGCTCCCAGCATGCGGGCGAAGTCAAAGCCTCTCTCGAGTGATGCTCACATAATTGTCTGGCGACAGCTGCACTGTCACACCAGACCATAAGAAGAAAGGAGTCAAAGTATACCTTACTTAGTTTAGATGGAGTATGGTACCACCTGCATATCAGTTTTTATGAGCTCTCCTTATTCTGAACAGGTGGATGACCAAAGGGCGCTCTCATCAATATATACTGCTAAGTATCTTCAGATGGACGTGGGCAGGTGGACACAAATCCATCTGCAAACCATCTATGAGCCCAGGCTTCTCCATGCTATCCACCCAGTCCATCTATCTGAATACATTCGAGAGCAACACCCACTTATGAGGACACCTCATTATCTGGGCCCGAATGCCCATTGATTCGCTGTCCATCTGACTACATGTCACCTTGGAAGCTCTTTGCCAAATGCAATGGGTTTCCAGCACCATGCTTACTTTGAAGAGCTGCATGTTGATGGAGATTTAATAGGGCCAAGAAAGCTCTGCCTCAATGACCCCAAGGAACAGTACTGTCCTAGGAAAAGATTGGAGGGGCGAGGCATTGTATATCGGTGCATCTGGTCCCAACAAACAGACTAACCTTTACCAGAGAGCCTATTTGGACTGTGTGCATTTTACAATTTTGATTAAAGTGTGAGTAAGGCACGTCATAGCAGGTTGAATCACAGCACCAACAAGATTTTCTTATCACATCCTTGGCCTTGCTAATTGGCTCAAAAACAGCGAAAGCCAATCAACAAGTATTTTTGACTTTTCTATACCAAGTAGACAACTGCCACAAAAAAAATCTAAGAGAAAGCCTAAACAATCTACTCTACAACATCAAGACTGTCAGCAGCACAGTGCTCAAGCCACGTCTAGTTCTGCACATGTTCAATGACCAGGACAAATTAATAGCCTTGGAAGAACAGCCAAGTTTGCCAACACTAATACTCGTGTCATTTGTCACTGCAACTGCAGAAGGTGGCACATCTCACCCTAAAACAGTATTCATATGTTAGCGAGAGCAAGCATTCTTATGTTAAGAGCAAGGGTTTCATTGCACAAAAATCAACCACTCAATAGCCACTTGGTAACATGGCAAAGCAAGGATGTAGCCTCACAGCCCCACAAAATGTAAAGATGACACTAACTCGTATACTTGACTACCTAGAGCCAGCAACGTCCAGTGTGCCCCATTTCCACCATATTGTTCTTAAATGCACGATTACGTGTGTAAGTTGTGTGTCAACGGGTGTATACTTGTTTTTTTAAAGGTACATTTTGTATCCAGTTCCCTAGATATGCATTTCTCAGTCTAGCTGAACAAAATGTATTTGAAGCATGACTACCCCAGGGAACCCAACGCTGCCTTTGTCCATTCTAATGGCAGGCACCAGGTTTCCAGGGAGGGGAGTGGGTAGCAGTGCTCAGTAAGGTAAGAGCTGGCTCCTGACAACTCTTGTGACCTGCAGGTGAGAAGCGTGTAGCCAGCTCAGACTTCAGCTTTCTACTGACTTCAGAGACTCTTTACATTGAGTAACAGTAACATCTGTAATTTACACTGCTTATAAACAACAAGCTGCGTTATTTAGTGTTACTTAACAAAATCATTAATATTAAAATATGCAGATGAACCAAAAAAAGAGAAGAGTGGTGGTTGGGTGGGCCAGGCCCAGGACCCTTGTTAGCAGGGGTGGGGTTAAGGCTTAAAAATAGCCTTAAATGCAAAATGTTGCTGGTCTGTAGAGGAATGCTTTGCTCATGAAGGAGCATGCCTGGACTAGACAAGAAGTCTTCAGTGAAATTTTCAGGCTTTTAATAAAAGAGAGAGGACGTCACTTGCCATTGATTACTTCAGTGCTTTAATCTTCACGAAGGAGACAGCTTTTCCCAAAAAAGTACGTAGCTGCTTGATCCTGAAATTGCTCAACCTTGGAGCTAACTTGTCTGGAGGCAATGTAGAGGTAACCTGTGTGCTAGGAGGACGGAAGAATGTGTGCGGTCTCTGAAACACCCAACACCAGCCTTGTTCCTCAAGTTATTGGGGCACAGAGGTTGTTTCAAGAGGCAATGCCCACTTGAAGACGTCACAAATGTTTGTCAGAGGAGTGTTAGTAAAGGGACCTGCAGACAAGACTTCAGCAAAGGAAGCCCTGTCATGCTTAGAAGCCAAATGTATAGACCCCGGCCTTCAGTGACGAAATCTTGCACCTCCCTCAAAAAGGATATCGTTTTTTAATCTTCACCCAGAGTGCTTGGACAAGGGCGCAATGAGACGGGAAAGAGAGAGGCCACTTGTCTTCTCCCTCCCCTCACCCCACTTCTTGGCGGATCCTCCGCTAAGGTGGAGGAATGTCGCCCCACTGCTGCAAAGCAGTGAAAAAAAGAACAAATAAAATGATAATAACTTGAGGTTATCATCATTGTATTTGTTCCTGCTGTGCAGCTTTGCGGGGCTGCTCTGCTCTCAGAGCAGGGGAGGGGTGGTTTGCCCACTCCAAGTGCGCAATGACTGGTTGGTCTGCCCTCTCGGGCCAGTCAAACAGTCATGCGCACTTTGCATGTTCTCCATGCAGGCTGCATTACAGCCTGCGTGGAGAACATGACCAGGACCCAATTCCCTGGCTGAACGCCGATCCACGGCGCTGAGACCAATCACAACGCTGCATTGCAGTGTTGTGATTGGCTTAGGGGAGGGAGCCTGGCTACTTCCTGTTCCGGCCCTGGTGAGACAGACGACGTGGGAGAGAGCAGGAGAGCTGCGAGGAGGTACATTTTTTTCCTTCAATCCCTTCCCCGGCCCGCCCTGCTACCCTGATCTGTGCCAGCCGCTACTGTCCACTTTCAGCTTTTAATGCCCCACTGAATATCAAGAACTCAGTCAGGCAACCAGCCTACGGAGCCATAGTCGGCTTCACCCTTTGGACAATTTCTGCAGGACTTGCCTGAACTCATACCAAAACCGATACTGAAACACACCGTAGAACTCCATCAACCATACATTGAGTACCAACTGCGCAGAGATGTGTTCAAAGTTTTCAAAGTTCCAGTGGACACCAAATCTGCCTCAATGTGGATTTCCACTCAGCTCCATACGAAGGGAAAATGAAGAAAAGGTAACTTTCATCACAAGACTCTATACTGCAGTCGACCAACCCAGTGTCCCCAGCTCCACAAATAGTCTCACGTTGGTAAATTTTTTATTCTGCAACTTCTGTACAAGCTTTAAGGGTTCCACATAGACGTTCATATTCACATGGGGTACCACTGTCTTTATCAAAAATTGCGCTTAACAGTTTTGCATTATTTTATTCCACTTTATTTTTTCCAAAGTAGGTAAAATAGTTCCTTTTTTGCTCAGATCCCAACTCCTATGTATTGCTGAGTATACCTGAGGCCCTTGTACGGTGAGTTGAAGTCTCACATCTCCCGCTCCAGACAGAGTATATTTACACTTGAGAATCTAGGTCTCCAGCCACAACTCCTGGGGGTGTACTGCTTATTGCACTTGAGGCTTGGTATCTACCACCTGTGCTCCTTTGCTAAGTATATCCAAGACTCTGTAACTCATAACCTGCTCCTGTTTATACCGAACTACACTTGACTTTCTGTATTACTTTGTGGTCCTTTGTATTGCTGAATAAACATAAGGTCATGTATCTAAGACCCCCTTACACCCTAAGGCTCCCGCAATGTCTTTTCTACGGACAGCAGAGGTCTTCCCACCCGAACTCTGGCACACCGCTGAGCACATCTGACGCAATGTTCCACCCACTCCCACTCCTGTGCATTGAGTACAACCAAAGCCCTGAATCCTCAATGTGAGGTTACCGCCAAGTACACCCTAGCTAAATATCTCCTACCACATCTCCTGCAAACTACAGAACATATGTGAGGCAATACATCACCGTTAGCACATGTGCATAACGCCCACAATGCAATGGGATCCTTGGAGGCCTACCCAGCCAACACTTTGAAGTTTATTAGTTGCAGGTAACAATATCTGAACTAGAAAGCTGAAATAATTATCTTGAATTCTCATCAAAAGTAAGCAGCAACATTTTAATATCAGAACGCATGATTACTGTCACCTAGGAATGGAATCATGTAATGCTTAAAAAACAAATAAAACTAAATTTAATGGATCAAAACTAAACCCTAGCCTGGTGTTGAGCCAAAATCTTAAAGATAATCCTAAGGTAGACCTTAAACCAAAGACTAACCCTCTCTAAGCCCTGATCAAGTTGCCCCCGTTGTCTAGGAGATGACGCCAATTTTATTCACATAATGTGGTCCTCTAGCGCGCTGCTGACGTAGTGGGGGGATGTCACTACCATCCTATCCTAGGCACTGGAAGTGTTGTACCTAACACATTATAGACTAACATACTAGGCCTTTTCTCATGCACTAAAACTGACAGGGCCTCGCATTGCACTTAGCACATCACTATATTATGATGAACTGGAAGAGCACTAACTCAAAGTGGCACTCAATAACTATCAAATGATTGAATACTGAAAGCGTACATTTGCATAAAGTAGGACGCGCAGGACTGAGGAAAATGTATATACCACAAAGCTGGGATGTAATATAGGAAGCGTTCAAAACATATAATAAGATTGATGAACGCCTCCGTAGATTCCACTGACAACTACTATTCTATTGTATATCACCGATATGTATGCTACTTAACTTACTGAACATTTGTTACTAATCGTCATCCAACTGAGACTACTGGCTCCTCCTAAACAAACAATTTTTTTTTTAAAAGCTGTCCTGTTTCCTTTAAAGGAAATGGGCAACATTAAAAAAAAAGTCTGTTTTATTAAAAAGCAATCACAAACATGGTGATCTGCTGACCCCAGGAAGCCACCATCTCAATGATGGCTGCGATTCCAAGTGGGTTCGCAAATTATGACCTACCTCCAAGCGCACCTGCCGGAAACTAGAGAAGAAATGGCACAGTGATAAGACACCGGACAGCCACGCAGCCCACAAAGACGCCATCCGTAACCACCACGACCTCATCAAGTCCGCCAAGAGAATCTCCTTCAAAGACCGCCTCGACAACAACGCACACAACAGCAAGGAGCTTTTCAACATCGTGAAGGAACTCTCCAACCCCAGCTCCAACACCAACGACATCCCGCCGTCGCAACCCCTGTGCGATTCCTCGCCACCTTCTTCCACCGCAAGATCGCCGACATCCACGACAGCTTCAACACCCAGACAGCCCCAACTAAGATCGATGCACCAGACCCGCCGCACACCATCGACCACGACCCCTGCCAGCCTGGGCCAGCGTAAACATTGAGGACACCATCAAGACCATGAGCACAATACACTCCGGCTCCCCGTCAGACCCTTTCCCGCACCACATCTTCAACAAAGCCAGCAGCTCCATCGCACCCCACCTGTGCAACGTCATAAATCTCTCCTTCGAGACCGCGACCTTCCCAGAGAGCTGGAAACACGCAGAGATCAACGCCCTACTCAAAAACCCAAAGCGGACCCGAGAGACCTCAAGAACTTCTGGCCTATCTCCCTGCTTCCGTTTCCAGCCAAGGTCATCGAGAAGATCGTCAACAAACAGCTAACCCGATACCTCGAAGAAAACAGCATCCTGGACCCATCCCAATCGGGGTTCCGCAGCAACCACAGCACTGAGACTGCCCTCATCGCCGCCACCGACTGACATCAGGATCCTGCTGGACAACGGTGAGACCGCAGCCCTCATCCTGCTGGACCTCTCCGCCGCCTTTGACACTGTCTGCCACCGCACTCTACGCGCACGCCTCCACGACGCAGGGATCCGAGACAAGGCCCTGGAATGGGCCACCTCCTTCCTCACCGGCAGAACCCAGAGAGTCCGCCTCCCACCATTCCGATCCGAAGCCTCCGAGATCATCTGCTGCGTACCCCAGGGATCGTCCCTCAGCCCAACACTGTTCAACATCTACATGGCCCCGCTCGCACGCATCGCCAGACAGCACGACCTCAACATAATCTCCTATGCCGACGACACTCAACTGATCCTCTCCCTCACCAAGGACCCTCGCCGCCAAATCCAACCTCCATGAAGGAATGAAGGCCGTCGCCGATTGGATGAAGATCAGCCGACTAAAACTGAACACGGAGAAGACAGAGGTCCTCATCCTCGGCTCCAACCCCTCAGCCTGGGACGACTCCTGGTGGCCAACGACGCTGGGAGCAGCCCCGACACCCACCGACCACGCACGCAACCTGGGAGTCATCCTCGACTCAACGCTCTCCATGGCCAGGCAAGTCAACGCAGTCTCATCCTCCTGCTTCAACACCCTCTGCATGCTTCGCAAGATCTACAGGTGGATCCCGACAGACACAAGAAGAACAGTCACCCAGGCCCTCGTCAGTAGCAGACTTGACTATGGGAACGCCCTCTACGCGGGAGCCCCGGCCAAGCTCATCAAGCGACTGCAACGCATACAAAACGCCTCCGCACGCCTGATCCTCGATGTACCACGCCACAGCCACATCACCCCCCACCTGAGGAACCTGCACTGACTCCCCGTCGACAGGAGAATCTCCTTCAAACTCCTCATCCACGCACACAAGGCACTCCACAAGACTGGCCCAGCCTACCTCAACAGACGACTCCTCTTCTATGTCGCCAACCGCCAACTCCGCTCCGCCGACCTCTCCCTCGCCACCGTCCCTCACATTCGAAGAACTACCACCGGCGGCAGATCCTTCTCCCACCTCACCGCCAAGACCTGGAACACCCTTCCACTAAGCCTACGACAGACCCAAGACCTGCTGACCTTCAGGAGGCTACTCAAGACCTGGTTGTTCGACCAGTAGCAGCACCCCCCCCCCTTTTTTCTCCCCAGCGCCTTGAGACCCTTGCGGGTAAGTAGCGCGCTTCACAAATTCTGTGATTGATTGATTGATTAATATTCATGAAATAAGGAGAATTGTGACCCACTAGGAATCGGTAAACTTAAAATAAAACGTTCATACAATAAGAATAGCTATTACCAAATAATGGTTTAGAAAAAATCTCTTTTTGTAAATCACTATTCTAAATGGTCGTACATCTGGTCCTTTCTTAAGGGCACTTGTTCTTTCTGACCAGCAAAAATGCATTCAATCACATTCATAATGCTAAATGTTTTTGATTTTTATTTATTAAAGCTACCACCACCTTTCTCTCCCCTTTTCTACTCCCTGCGTGGAGACTGTCATCTTACTTTATTGTATTTCCGCGTCGGTCGTTTTTGTTCAATTTAAAACTCTTGCGCTGCATTTCCTCTCGTCTTGCGAATTTTTTTCCTCTACAGGCCAGGGCTCTACAGCCTTGCCTTTGGGGTCTAGAATGTGAAATACTAAAATCTAAAAAATAAAATTCGATGCTATTTATTTATTTGTTGGCAAACAAAACGCTTAGCGTCTTTCGGCATAAAATATTTCAAAATGAAAGGATTTCAAACTTTAGATTTTCAATATTTGTTTTTACAGTTTCATCTATTGTGACTGATTAGGGAAATGCTGCCCCCTCGCATGTTGCCTAGCACCCTCCCTCTTCACACCCTGAAGGGCGAGGTGAGGAGGTGAGAATGAATCAGGCGTGTGCGGAGTACAGAGCGGGCATATTATTCACCTGCTCAGGATGCAGGATGCGAAGGGCTGACTCAGTCCAACAGGCACCTCTTCAGGGGCTTTTTATAGATTGAAATGTATGCAGATTGGCCCAGACCCCAGAGAGAGGCCTGGGAATGGGGTAGGAGCAGCAGCAAGGAGGCGGGGACAGCAGGTGAGTAGGAGTACCCACAGTGACCTCACTC
The DNA here is from genome assembly GCA_963921515.1 of Calotriton arnoldi. NCBI lineage: Eukaryota > Metazoa > Chordata > Amphibia > Caudata > Salamandridae > Calotriton > Calotriton arnoldi. The sequence continues at coordinate 197,729 of CAWUFW010001829.1, forward strand.
AGCAACACATGCAGCCTTCCCCCACCCCTCAATGCATGTGCTACGGCCCCCTCCGCGCTAGTCTACTCACCAGGCGTGTCACTGGTGGTGGCACATGGTGGAAAGGGGAAGAGAGAAGGGAGAAGGGAGAAATAAGAGAGGGACAAGAGAGAAGTTAAAAAGAGAGAAGATAAAAAAAGAGAGGATAGAGCGGAAGAGAGCGAAGAAGGGGAGAGAAGAGGAGAGAAAAAAGGAGGGGAGAGACGGATGAGAAAAAAGAGAGAAGAGAGGGTAGAGGTGGAGAGAGAGAAAAAGAGGAAAGCAGAGAGAAAAGAGGATAGAGGGAGGGGAAAGAGAAAAATAGGAGGTGTGGAGGAAAAGGGTAGAAACAGAGGGAAGAGTATTAGGACGGAAAAGAGAGAAGAAGAATGTGGGTATGTATAAGAAAGTGCAAAACACACAAGATTATGGACGGAATGTTGCACAATGGCAAACATTCACCTCCAGTCACAGATCTGGGTTTAATCCATCGTTATTTTGCTTCACCACGCCACCCCAGTTCAGACATGGCCATATGCAAATCAGTCTTGACCCTGTGCCTCATGGGAACAGTCCAGACCGAACTGCCAAGCCATGTCTTCCCTGGACCGAATCAAGCATCCTAGGACCGGTTTCGGGCATTCAGCCCTCATCAGCCAGGATAGCCTGACTCCAGTGGCGCAGTGAAGCACGGGACCCACGTCTGGGCATACCCTTCCACTTGGGCGTATTGCAAAACACACAAGATGATGGACGGAATGTTGCACAATGGCAAACATTCACTCCCAGTCACAGATCTGGGTTTAATCCATCGTTATTTTGCTTCACCACGCCACCCCAGTTCAGACATGGCCATATGCAAATCAGTCTTGACCCTGTGCCTCATGGGAACAGTCCAGACCGAACTGCCAAGCCATGTCTTCCCTGGACTGTTCCCATGAGGCACATGGTCAAGACTGATTTGCATATGCTATGTCTGAACTGGGGTGGCGTGGTGAAGCAAAATAACGATGGATTAAACCCAGATCTGTGACTGGGGGTGAATGTTTGCCAATGTGCAGCATTCCGTCCATCATCTTGTGTGTTTTGCATTTCGCCCTAAGTGGGAAGGGTATGCCCAGACGTGGGTCCCGTGCTCACTACGCCACTGGAGTCAAGCTATCCTGGCTGATGAAGGCTGATAGCCTGAAACCGGTCCTAGGGTGCTTGATTCCGGTCCAGGGAAGACATGGCTTGGCAGTTCGATCTGGACTGTTCCCATGAGGCACAGGGTCAAGACTGATTTGCATATGGCTATGTCTGAACTGGGGTGGCGTGGTGAAGCAAAATAACGATGGATTAAACCCAGATCTGTGACTGGGGGTGAATGTTTGCCAATGTGCAGCATTCCGTCCATCATCTTGTGTGTTTTGTATGTATAAGAAAGTAACAGAAGGGGACAGAGAACGAGTAATAGGAAGGGTAGAGAGAAGTAAAAAAGACAGGAATAAAAGAATGACGAAAGAAGAGTAGAGAGGATAGAAGACGAGTGAGTGCCAGAGACAATGAAGGTGAGAGAGATGGAAAGAGAGAAGGATGGCAGAAAGGCAGAGGGAAGAGAGGGTACAAAAGAGAGTCGAGTGAGAAGGTAGAAAATAGAGAAGAGCAAGGGGAGAGAAGAAAGATCGGTGTGTGAATGACAGAGATGGGAAACGGTCGAGAGATAAAGAGGACGGGAGAGGGATAGAGAGATGTGATATGACAGAGGAAAGGAGAGAAAAGAGAAGAGAGCTGTGTGCATGTTTGAGAGCGCATAAGAAAAATTAGGAGAGGAAGAAAAGGAAGTGCGGGAGCGCGTGGTAGAGATGTGAGCTGAGAGGCAATACGAATTGCGACCCGATGGCCCCTACAGGCGATAAGACAGTACCCTTCGTGGCTCAGCCCCTCCAGTGAAAGGGGTTGGAGCATCACAAATGTAAGGGCGAGCCCTGAGGCCATCAACCCTTACCATCGAGGAAAGAGCGCCCCCAGTATACAGGCATCGGACGATCGTCCTCATAATATCATAGAGTCCCAGCAGATAGGTCCCTATGACGTCATTCCACTGTGAAACACTTGTCTGCAGACCAAGGCTCTTCCACAAAGGAGGGTGGAGCCGGACACAGTAATGCAATCAGGACCCTGGGCCTCAAACCAATAACGTCACGTGCCATCTTGATGCAGGAGCAAGGCTATGCGAATACAAAATTGTCTTTTACGACCGACTGTCAGTAAAGACAACAAGCATTTGCAATGCAATAGGTCTCGCATTTACACCAGTTTGAGCTATTGACATTGTAAATGACAATGCCTTTTATTTTTGTTTTCGTTTTTAAAACATAAATAAAACGCATTGTCATTTATAATGCCAATAGCTTAAACTCTTGTATACGGAACACGTAGGTATTCTATAGATCTGCAGTGATAGTGATCTCACACCTATATCTGCAGTGATGGTGATCTCACACCTATTTCTGCAGTGATAGTAATCTCACACCTATATCTGAAGTAATGGTGATCTCACACCTATATATCTGCAGTGATAGTGATTTCACACCTATATCTGCAGTGATGGTGATCTCACACCTATATCTGCAGTGATGGTGATCTCACACCTATATCTGAAGTAATGGTGATCTCACACCTATATCTGCAGTGATGGTGATCTCACACCAATATCTACAGTGATAGTGATCTCACACCTATATCTGAAGTAATATCTGCAGAGATAGTGATCTCACACCTATACCTGCAGTGATAGTGATCTCATACCTATATTTGCAGTGATAGTGATCTCACACCAATATCTGCAGTGATGGTGATCTCACACCTATATCTGCAGTGATGGTGATCTCACACCTATATCTGCAGTGATGTGATCTTACACCTATATCTGCAGTAATAGTGATCTCACACCTATATCTTCAGTAATAGTGATCTCACACCTACATCTGCAGCGATAGTGATCTCACACCTATATCTGCAGTAATAGTGATCTCACACCTATATCTGCAGTAATAGTGATCTCACACCTATATCTGCAGTGATAGTGATCTCACACCTATATCTGCAGTGACAGTGATCTCACACCTATATCTGAAGTGACTGTGATCTCACACCTATATCTGCAGTGATCTCACACCTATATCTGCAGTGATCTCACACCTTTATCTGCAGTGATGGTGATCTCACACCTTTATCTGCAGTGACTGTGATCTCACAGCTATACCTGCAGTAATAGTGATCTCACACCTATATCTGCAGTAATAGTGATCTCACACCTATATCTGCAGTGACGGTGATCTCACACCTATATCTGCAGTGATGGTGAACTCACACCTATATCTGCAGTGATGGTGATCTCACACCTATATCTGCAGTGATGGTGATCTCACACCAATATCAGCAGTGATGGTGATCTCACACCAATATCTGCAGTGATAGTCATCTCACACCGATATCTGCAGTAATAGTGATCTCACACCTATATCTGCAGTAATAGTGATCTCACACCTATATCTGCAGTGATAGTGATCTCACACCTATATCTGCAGTGACAATGATCTCACACCTATATCTGAAGTGACTGTGATCTCACACCTATATCTGCAGTGATCTCACACCTATATCTGCAGTGATCTCACACCTTTATCTGCAGTGATGGTGATCTCACACCTATATCTGCAGTAATAGTGATCTCACACCTATATCTGCAGTGACGGTGATCTCACACCTATATCTGCAGTGATGGTGAACTCACACCTATATCTGCAGTGATGGTGATCTCACACCTATATCTGCAGTGATGGTGATCTCACACCTATATCTGCAGTGATAGTGATCTCACACCAATATCAGCAGTGATGGTGATCTCACACCAATATCTGCAGTGATAGTCATCTCACACCTATATCTGCAGTAATAGTGATCTCACACCTATATCTGCAGTGACGGTGATCTCACACCTATATCTGCAGTAATAGTGATCTCACACCTATATCTGCAGTGATAGTGATCTCACACCTACATCTGCAGTAATAGTGATCTCACACCTATATCTGCAGTGATAGTGATCTCACACCTACATCTGAAGTAATGGTGATCTCACGCCTATATCTGATAAAATAAGTGGATATCTTGTACATACTTGCAAAGTTGTTGTTTTTTTTTAGTGTGCACGGCGACCCTTAGTGATCACTGGTATTACAGAGACCAGCTGCACTACACATGATACACGTGACACTGCAAAAAGCCTGCCATATTGTGGGCTTGGCAAGTTTGTACGTTCTGTCAGTGGGCTCAAATGTCTAGAAAGCTGATTTCTATTAAGAAGGCCCTGCCATATGTGCCCCCTCCCCCCTTGATGGCACTGAATGACCCCCTACCCCCCCCCCCCCGATATGGGAGACCTGGGAAGAGGGGGGCACTCTTTACATATCTTATAGATATTCATTGAACTTGGACTAAATGGAGGCCCCTTGAAGGGTTGGGGGCCCTGAAGGTGCCTGCATTACGCCCCTGGTTTGCATTCGAGGTTTAGTTGGGTGCCCGAAATATTTGTGATTTAGGCTGAATTAGTGCTTGAAAGTAATACAACCTAAAAAATTGTGGAGCATTCCAAATAAGATGAAACTATAGTTTTGAACGACTAATTGGGGCGAGATTAAGAATGCGCATCTAAAGGTATCCGCCTTTGAATGTTTTAAAAAATAAAATAATGGCCGATGTATCTATCTGGTGCATTTGAAGCCTTTAATGTTAGTTGTTTTGTACTGCCTGGATCTACGTAGCCTTGTCATAAACATCCACAACGCACTTGGGTGGCATTGGTATTAGGATTGAAGTCAAATGCCACCCTAGGAATAATTGCCACTTCGGGCGCATCTTAACTAATGAACGCTTACAAGCGCTCGGGATTCTCCCAGTGGGTGCATGTTTACTAAACTGCACGTGGTATCTCGAAAAGATGCATCCATTAACACTGTTTAAGTTTCCTCTCCACTTTTTGGATCTGGAAAAAATATCTCCTTGTGAGGCCTTTTACGAGGAAGTCATGTTTTCTTGGTCTTTCACATGCTTCCTTTGAGATGCATCAAACACAGCTCATGTATATTTTTATAGCGCCTCTAACACCACTTACGTTGTTAATCGCACTAGATGGCTGATGTTTCTGTTGCTGGATTTAATAGGAGTTCGTTTTGTTACGTCGCACGGCTAAGCCTGTCGGATGACTGTAGATGTCAGCAGCGAGCGTTACTTCTCTGAGCTGTCTTGCAGCAGCGAGCGTTACTTCTCTGAGCTGTCTTGCATGTCTATGTCTTACGGTTGGCATCTAAGAGCGCAAGTTCTTAAGCCGAGTAAAAAGTAGTATTAAGTACAAAACTCATACGATAAATCCGTTCAACCTGCCTCTAACCACAATGCCACGGTGTCCGCTGCTGTATGTCTGACCTAAGACTTCCATGGCCAGTGGCGCTACGTATGATGGGGCTACTACAGAGAGCGGCGAGTTGCCTCTAAGAAGTTGTAAATCACGACTAATCAAGGCTTTAGGTGCAGTGGGGGCTGCCTTACGTCCCTGGCTCGAGCAGTCAGACAATACCTCGCGCCTCGTTCTTTCTGACCCCACCTGACCAGTGGTTTAGTCGCTGCTGATTTTTCAAACAGAATGGTTGATTGGTTCACAGATACTGAATGTAAGGATTACCACATAGTACCTTAAACGGACCAGACAACACTCCTCAAACTCGGTCTTTGGAATGGCATGAAGTCACCGTTCACCAGCGTTACGAAGCGCACTAATGGCGGGTTGCGCTATAAAATAAGCGCTCGCCATCTGTTTTCATTCAGCCGCTTGTTTATAAACACGGGGCTGAGTGAAAACAGATGGCTGGCCCCCATAAAGATAAGAAATTGCCTTGCAACAGCAGCAAAGCAGGCGACCCAGTCCGGATCAGAGGCGAAAGGGCGTCAACAAAAAACCCTCATTTCCAATGGCAGGCCACTGATTAGCATAAACGGTGACGCAAGCCAATGGAAATGAGGGGCGGGGCTTCAAGTCCCTTTCTGAAAACCCCTCATCCACAAAATCTCTCGCCGAGCGATCAGCGCTTTGCGCTGCAACGCCAGGCGAGACCAAAAAACTAGGAGCTGTAGTAAACAGCGATTTTGCTGTATATTGCCACTTGCAGACTGCAGGTTGCCCTGCCCAGTCGGAAGACATCATGGTTGAGAGATGTACCGATTTGTCCACAAGAGAGTTGCATCCCTCGATTCCTTATGGGTTAGCTGCAGCCTGGTCGGCGGCACAGGCTTTCTCTGTCACCTATAGGTGAGCGCCTCTGCCTTCTCGCTTTGATATAGTGTATGGTAGAGGTCTATAACAAATGAAAGAGCCCTGCTTGGCAGGCGCCTGTCTCCGATACCGCAGTTCTCCACTAGAGGGCTGGTCTGTGAACAAGTACATCGTTCTTTCTAGTCCATATATTAGTGGCGGCTCCTCCAAGCAGTGAAAAAAGGGAAAACAATGATAATAATGTAACGTTAACATCATTTTCTTTTCCCTACTGCAGTGGCTCCGTTGTTTCCCGGGGGCGGGGCTGGGCCCCGTGACGCCAGAGCAATGCAGGGGGAGGAGTGGTGGCACTCCAAGTGTGCATGACATTTTGACCGGCCCTCCCAGGCCGCCCAAAACAGTCATGCGCACTTGCCATGTTCTCCATCCAGGCTGCTTTATAGCCTCGGTGGAGAACATGCCCCAGGCTCCTAAGCTTGGTCTGAGCGCCGAATTACGGCGCTCAGACCAATCACAACGCTGCATTGCAGCGTTGTGATTGGTCAGGGGAGCTTGGGAGCCCGGGTGCTTCCTGCTGCCGGACAGGAAGAAGACAAGAAGATGAAGAGGATCGGAGGGTAGTCGGCGGCAACACCGGCCGTAGCCAGGTAAGTGTTTTTATTTTATGTTAGCATTTTCATTTCCCCCATCTACCCCCCGCATCTCCCCCCGCCCTCCCCGCCCTCTCCACCCCACCACCCGAGTCCGGTAGCAGCCGCTACTGATTTCGATTAGCAACTGTCCAACCCCCCCCCAAGGAGAATCTTAGAAGAGCTGGTATAAGGCTGAAAATTCAGAACTCTCACACACAGCTAGACATTTCCAGTAGTGTCTGTCCTTACGGGCTGAGGGCATCCACCCCCTCACATTTTGGCAAACATGAAGAGTATCTGTCAGTCTGAACAAAGGTTAGCCTAACAGAAACTCTTTATGTTTAGGTCAGGCAGTAAGGCGCTATACATGCGCCCGCGCCTGGCCTCCTGAGTTGAACTTTGCCGGGCTGAAAATGTCACAACCCTGTGGGCGTGACCTCCTCAGCCCTGTAAAGTGCTTGGAGGACCTCTCCCTTATGACAAACATCACTGATTGCCTCGGACCTGGGTGCTTCAGTTTTAAGCCCTGAAGTGCCCAGCCTGATAAAAAGTCCACCCATGATCATACGATTTGATTCAGGTGCCTAAGTTGCAGATTATGTCCAGGCCCGTCTACGAAAAGGATCTGAAAAAGAGGTGGGCAACCTCCTTCAGGAGGAATGCCCAAGACCGGCCCTGTCGGCTAAGGTTGAAGAAATACTAGATGTGGACCCCAGTATGGTGGCATTTATAAGAAAATTCTCAAAGGACCATAAGAAAGAGTTCTCTAGAGCCTAGTGGGCATGCTGGGACAAGTTACTTGATTTGTCGGGTCCTTTGGCCAATGTTTAGGAAATGGCCTACCAGGCCAAAGACACTGCTGTACCCATTCAACCAGATACATGTGTCAGCTTGGCAAAATACGCAGTGTGTCAATTGGGAAATGTGAATTGGCAATTTTGACCGAGGACTGATCCGAAGTTAACAGATCTGGTCTTGGCTGAGGCGGTTCCTGTGGTATAAGGCATGTTATTTTGGAATGCTTTCATAAAAGACCTCAGCAGGTTCGGCACAAAGTTTACTGCATTTGATAATGTGCAGCTTTCCCTAAAGGTGTTAAACTCAGCCTTTTTGGAAGGGCAAGGCAACACAAGTGGCGATCGTCAGGCCACTACTTCACATAAGGTTGCGAAAAAGGTTTCACATCCGGTAAACATGGCTGGTAGGGTACCTGCACGGGAGGTGCCTTCTCCCCCACTCCCAGGCCAGGGGCAGCTGCAGCCCATTTCATAGAGGCAGCTATACAGGGAGCAGGATCTGGAGGCTGGAGCTCTTAATTTGCAGGTACACATCATTTCAAAGTCAGGTGAAATTTGGGGGAGTAGGATATGATTGTTCCTTCACAATTGGTAGTTGATCACGCAAGACGTGTGGGTTGTACAGATAGTACAGGGTTTCAAGCTAGAGTTTCACAGCACTCCAATGAAGCATGCAAACCCTAGGCAACTGAGTTTTTCCCGTCTAAAACAGAGATTTAAAGATGTAGAGATTCAGAGTTTATTGGACAAAGAGGCCATATGTCTTTTGGAACCTCATCCCCGGGGGTTTTCCAGCACCGTATTCCTAGTGACAAACAAAGAAGGAGGTTATTGGTTGGTATTAAGCCTGAGACAGTTCAATTGCAGGCTTTTGTATGGCCATTTCAAGATGAAGGGTATTGATCTTCTATGGGATTTATTGAAGGAACAGGATTGGTTAGTCCAATTAGATCTGAAAGATGTTTACAAGAAAATTCAAATTTTTGCTCCTCACAGACGATTCCTTCAGTTTCAGAGGCGAACTCAATGGTACAAATGCACTCTTCTACCATTTGGCCTTTCTTCAGCTCATTGGTGTTTCACCAAGTTGCCGATGCCTGTGGTCGTGCCTCTCAGAGCCGTAGGAGTACCGATGACAGCTTACTTAGACAATCTAATCATTATTGCTCAGGATCAGACTATGGTGATATTATGCCTAAAATGGGAAATTCATTTGTTGCTGGAGTTGGGCTTTGTGATCAACATTACGAAATCGGTCCTAGATCAACTCAAAGTATAGATTTACTGAGGTTTCAGGTAGATTCTGTGACAGCTCAATTGCAACTCCTAATACAGAAAATAAGGAGCATCTAGAACATGGGTACTCACAAACTTTCTCTCGGGGGCCAAATTTACAGTGTGGTTTGTGGCCGAGGGCCGCACCGGTGGGGGCGGAATCAGTGGGGGGGGCGGGGCTAGAGCAAAAAAAAACTGTGACCATGAGGGTTGAACGCCGGCCCCTGCAGCGGACGCATTGCCGTCCACAGAGCCACCAGACCCGGCATACACACATTCCTATCTATCTATCTATCTATCTATCTATCTATCTATCTATCTATCTATCTATCTATCTATCTATCTATCTATCTATCTATCTGTCTTTCTATCTATCTATCTATCTATCTATCTTTCTCTCTCTCTGCCTCTGACTCCATCTGTCTCTGTCTGGCTGTCTCTATCTCTGTCTGTCTGTCTCTCTCTGTCTCTATCTGTCTCTGTGTCTCTATCTCTGTGTCTATATCTGTATCTGTCTGTATCTGTCTGTCTCTGTCTCTATCTGTCTCTGTCTGTCTCTGTCTCTATCTGTCTCTGTCTGTCTCTGTCGCTCTCTGTCTCTGTCGCTCTCTGTCTCTGTCGCTCTCTGTCTCTGTCGCTCTCTGTCTGTCTCTGTCTCTGTCTCTCTCTATCTCTATCTGTCTCTATCTGTTTCTGTCTCTATCTGTTTCTGTCTCTATCTGTTTCTGTCTCTATCTGTTTCTGTCTCTATCTGTTTCTGCCTCTGCCTCTCATCTGTCCCTGCCTCTATCTGTCCCTGCCTCTATCTGTCCCTGCCTCTATCTGTCCCTGCCTCTATCTGTCCCTGCCTCTATCTGTCCCTGCCTCTATCTGTCCCTGCCTCTATCTGTCCCTGCCTCTATCTGTCCCTGCCTCTATCTGTCCCTGCCTCTATCTGTCCCTGCCTCTATCTGTCCCTGCCTCTATCTGTCCCTGCCTCTATCTGTCCCTGCCTCTATCTGTCTCTGCCTCTATCTGTCTCTGCCTCTATCTGTCTCTGCCTCTATCTGTCTCTGCCTCTATCTGTCTCTGCCTCTATCTGTCTCTGCCTCTATCTGTCTGGGCCTTTTGGGAAGCTTTCCGACGGTGCCGTGAGGTCACAGAGGCTGGCAGTAAACACAGAAGATGGCTGCAGGAGCATGCGTAGTGAATACCTATTTAATACGTAATCACTAAATATGCTCCTGCAGTCATCTGTGTTTACTGCTGGCATCACTAGAAAAGTACACACAGCAAGGCAAGTTCCGCGGGCCGCCAATGAAGGCCTGCCGGGCCGCTGGCGGCCCACGGGCCGTACTATGAGTACCACGGATCTAGAAGGAACTGAGGTCAGCATTGAGCAATCTATCGTTAAGACCATTAGTTAGGATTGTAGGTCTGTTAGCATCATCCATACAGGCAATATTTCCACGCCCTCTCCATTACAGAGTTTATCAGAGACTGAAGATTTTGCACCTATAGATCAGGCGACTTTGTTGACGAAGTTCACAACAGAACTGCTATGGTGGTTGGAGCACATGGAAGCCTGGAACAGCACAGCCATCTTCTGGTGCCACCTGGAGCTAATTATAGCATCAGACACCAGTAGATGGGTCTGGAGAGCGCCACGTGGTTACGTATCTATGGGACCCATGTGGTCAGAGCCAGAACTAAACTTTCACATCAATTGTGTGGAGATCCTAGGGAGTCATTTTCCATGTTAATGTTATGTTAAAAATATTTATTAAGCGCGCGTACACCAAGCGGTTTCATGGCACTGTAAGCAAAGAGGAGGCGACATCGACGGGACAGATGGCTTACTCATATGCCTGAGAAAATAGCCAAGTCTTGAGCTGTTTCCTGAACTGTGCATAGAGAGTCATAGACCTTAGTTCCGCAGGGAGCAAATTCCAGAATTGCGGAGCCAGGACCGCAAATCTGAGGCCCCCATGCTTTTTACGTTTGAATGAGAGAGTGGTTAACAAGTTCAGGTTGGAAGACCGTAAATCCCGAGAAGGGATATGGCGCTCGATCCTTGAGGAGATGAAAGCTGGGCCATTCCCATTCCATAAAAACGTTGTCTCCTCAGAAGGCGAACTGTTGCATCCTTCTGATATTGGACAATATATCCACAGTCTGCTACTTGAACAAGTTAGGAGGAACCATATTCTGGATGTTAAGAGGAAATACGCCTGGATACCCTCGCGGGTGATTAGCCGCGCTCTACAAATCAGAGTTGATTGATCGGTTGGTTGAAATAGCCATGGATTTCTGCCTTTTTTAGCTTCCATATCAGTTATCTGGGGTGGCAGAATATGGGGTGTATGCATTGTGGATCTGTTTGCATCAAGACTGAATAGACAACTGGAAATTATCGGATTTGATTTTAGTAACTTTGATGTGGCGGACTCAACCTTGGTTTCCAGTCCTTCTGGAAATATCCTGCAACCTGCCAATCCAACTTCCAATATTATCAGATCTTCTCAGAGACCTTTTGGGTCAGCAGCATCCATGATTCTGACAGGACAGATGCAACTTATGGCTTATAGGATTTTTGGGGCTACGTTTTACATCCAGCAGGCATGGTCCACCAACACACATAAGTGATGCTCTTCAGCCTGGAAGAAATAGGTTTGTTGGTGCACAGAACAAGGTGTGGATCCCATAAGTTAAGATTTACACTTACTGATTAACTTATTGCAGCTAGCAGTCGATGGTTTGACCTATAGATCTGTGAATCATTTTCGATCTGTTATTTCAGCTGGGGCCAATCCGGCTTTAAACTGTTGGGGGGGCATCCCCCTTTCTAACCCACCTAAATATTCTGTGTTATTTGATGTCAATGCAGTATTAAAATTCAATGAGAAGTGGCTGGACAATTTTGGTTTAACTAGGAAGCATTTATCTACTCAACTAACTATTGTGTCTAATTTCATGCAGATGGGTTTCGGATGCTTGTGCTCTGGATCTAGCATGCAGAGTATTTTCTCCTGAGGGAGTTTCATTTCATAGTACTAAGAATACAAAGACGCATTCTAAATGTATTTCTTACCCAGCATTTCCAAACAATCCTAAACTGACTCAGTGCTTAAAGTGTATGATAATAGAACCAGACAGTTTAGACAGGATGTCAAGGGGCAACTACTTATTGCTTTTCAGAAAACTCTTCGGCCAGTAACTTCAGCAGCATTATCAAGGTGGGTAGAATGGCTTTTGGCGGAAGCTGGTATTGAGATTTCCAAGGTTGGTGTACAGTCTACAAGTGGTGCCATGGTCTCAAAGGGTCACTCATTGGGGTCCAGGTTAAATGATGACATGAGAGCAGCGGATTGATCCATTGAATCTACGTTTAAGACCTTCTATTACAAGTCTATTGGAAATGTTGCTTCTGTTGTTGCGGGAAAACTTTAAACAAGCATAATCTGAGTCTCCGTTCCTGCCATAGAATAAAACATTTTCTAGCTGTCGTGTCAAGAATTTATAATTCTACTAAGGACATGGAGTGCTATTTACAATTAAAGTGTAATTTCCCTCCATGATTAAATGTGCCGACTAGAGGGAGGCAGTTGTTATTGTTGAGTTTCTATTTCAGGAACCAAACAGAAGCAGAAGAGATTGTGATCATCTGGAAATGATGGCTAGAGTTCTGCTATGTGTGGAACTTTCTCAGCATGTGTACTGTCTCTGCAGTGCACTTCAAGGGCCTGTCAGCTAACAACTTGGATATCAGGATTGAAATCCGTTCGTGTTGAACTATGTTCGGAGGCTTTGTTCTCTGAGTTAGGATTTTCAATTTTCTATGGACTGAAGGCGAGACTTTTATCACAAAGAAAGAGGCAGCAAGGTGGTGTCTACCCCATTTAGAAGGCTTGGTTCATGGTGAATGGTGGGTGACATGTAGTTTTGCGTTTCTGAACTTGTAATTGGCTGCTGTTTTTCTGCAGTAAAAAAAAGAGAAGCATGATCCTTGCCTAAATGCCCTAATAGAGTTGAAAAACCTTGATGCAATAGCTAAAAAATGTTTTATCCTGTGACTATTCACTACTCTCTACCTGCAAGCTGGCTTGCTGAAATACCTTTCACCTGGTGAGTCCAGGCAGAATTAGACTCTGCTTAGTCTGGCAGTATTAAAAGCACTCTTTTTAAAAAAAAAATTTTAAACTGTTTTTATTATTTGAAAAAACAAAAACATAGTCAGCGGGTAAATCTCACATCGCATCCATGTAATACAGTAAATATCCATCATAATTGGTAAGGATACAGAGTTTACATCATTACAGATCTTTTCCATGGCTCCCCCGTCCCCATCCCTCCCTCCCCCATGTTAAGCGTGACAGGCATCTCAAGCGTTCGTAAGTTCTGGAGTGTTAGGCCCATCGTATTCATGCCGCCGCACAAAAGACTGTACAATATCTGTTTCGTCTTCCTCCATCTCTAGGTTATAGTAGCTCAACCATGGCTGCCATACTTTCCGGAACTTTCTAGGGCACCCCCTTGCTTTGTATACCGTTTTTTCTGCACACATGTACATGTCCATACCCGCCCGCCACTCTTTCATGGTGGGGAGTTCTGCTTTCCCCCAATGCCTGGCTATATCTCGTTTTGCCACTACCAGTCCCAAATTACTCAGCAAGAGCTTGTATCTAGGGATGTCTACTTCTGTGTGTATGCCCAAAAGAACATATTTAGGGTCTATCGGAATTTGCGTTTCTAATATATTATTCAGGTCCTGTATTATCCGTGCCCAGTATTTACGTATGAGTTAGCAGTCCCACAGAGTGTGTATATAGGAGCCTCGCTCCGTTTTGCAGCGCAGGCAGTCTGGCGTCTCTGCCCGGCCCATCGCGTGTAGTCTCGCCCTATCGTAGTACACCCAATGCAATATTTTAAATTGAATTAATCGCAACCTAAGCTTAATCGCCACTTCTCTGGGGTGCATTAAGGCAGTCTCCCAGTCTACGTCTTCTAGTTTCTCTGTAAGTTCCTCCCACTTACTTCTGAGTGTTACAAGATTGTCGGGCATATTGTTTATAAGGGTCTTATAGGTCCAGGAGACTGCTTCCCCTAATATCTCTTCCTGCAACAGCCGGCCTTCTAATGGGGCATATTCGGGAATGTCTACAATGTCGGGTCTTTGCGCCCTCCATGCATGTCGGAGTTGGATGTATTTATAGTGTTGCTTGTCTCATAAATTGAATTCCAGTTGGAGTTCTGCAAAGGTTATCAGATTGCCTCGCCTTATTACGACTCCTACAGTGGTAATCCCGATGGTGTCCCACCCTTTGAACCCCCGCAGTTTTGCTATTTCCAGCAGTCGCTTGCCCTCCCAAAGGGGTGTAGACCTAGTTAATCTTTTGTCCCATTTCATTTGATGTTCTGCTTCCTTCCATGCCTCAAGTGCCCTCCGTGTTGCTGGTAGCAGGCTCTCCACTCCCCGGCCCCCATATATGTAGTGTAGATGGGAATGTTTTTGGAATTGAAGCCTCTCTAGTGCGTATGTAGGATGGTCCCTGGATGCATGTCCCCACTCATTGATTACTGTGAGATGTGCCGCTCTATAATACGCCAGGATATCTGGCAGCGCAATCCCCCCATTATATTGACTGCGTTGCAGCGTTTGAAGCGCTACCCGGGGGTGACCACCGTCCCATAGTAGTGTGCGTACTTCCTCGTTTATCGCCCGAAAAATTGCCTCTGGTATTTTGCAATAGGTGTTTTGAAGGACGTTCAGCAATTTAGGTAGCGTGATCATTTTATACATGGCTGCTCTTCCCAGTAGTGTCAAGGGGAGGCGTCACCACCTCCCTACAGCCTCCCGGAATTCCACGAGAATTCGCTGAATATTGTGGGTATGGCAGTCTGCCACGTTAATGGAGATATAGAGGCCTAAGTATTTGAAGCCATCTTCCGCAATGGGGAGACGCACCGGTGCAGAGTACATGCCAGTGGGACCGCCAACGGGGTATATATTTGACTTACCAGCGCCTGTTACTTGCCGTGAGGGGAACGGCCTGAGAGACCACTGCACCGCTGTGAGGGGAACAGCTTGGACGACATCTTTAAACGCTGTGAGGGGAACGGCTCCGTACCTTCATTCATTGCCGTGAGGGGAACGGCCTACAATTCCCAGCAGCCCCTGCCCGGTGCGGGGAAGCAGCGTTACAACAGCGCCTCCAGCCCCATCAAAAGCGCTGCCGCCCTCCCGCAGTGCGGGACGCGCTTACCGGCGCCTGTTACTTGCCGTGAGGGGAACGGCCTGAGAGACCACTGCACCGCTGTGAGGGGAACAGCTTGGACGACATCTTTAAACGCCGTGAGGGGAACGGCTCCGTACCTTCATTCATTGCTGTGAGGGGAACGGCCTACAATTCCCAGCAGTCCCTGCCCGGTGCGGGGAAGCAGCGTCACAACAGCGCCTCCAGCCCCATCAAAAGCGCTGCCGCCCTCCCGCAGTGCGGGACGCGCGCGGGCAGCGCCCGGGCAAAGCCCGGGCCAAGGGCGGGCCCATCCTTGCCCGTCATCGCCAAGAAGAGGCAGGGCAGGGCCAACCCCCTTTCATCTGCGGCCGTGGGCACTTGTGTAGGACTTGGAGTCTGCTTGCAGGTACTGTTGGCATCCTGTTGTAACCGTCATTCTAGTTGGCTGGCAGTATTTGAGTTGCGTTGCTATCTGCACATCTCTAACGTACTATGCTCTTTTGGACAAGGTGTGACTAAACCCTTTATATTAAACCCGGCCCAATTAGATACATGGGCCTAGACTTTGTCCTATGAGCCAGGATCCTGTACCGCACGCTGCACTTTAGTGTTATTATACTGTTTAAATGTTTTTATTATTGTTGCTGCTAAACAATGTATAAGCACTTAGCACTTTTTAGTGTAAAAATAAGGTCTTAATGAGTTTTTACATTTGTTATTTTATTAGTTTGTGTCTTAGTACTGTATTGCATTTTACACATTGTACATTGCACTAGGCATTTTGCTTTTAAAAGCGGTTTTGCACTTTATTAAGGACCTGTGTAAATAACTTAGTGTGTTCAGAGGTAGTCAATCATGAATAAGCGGAAGCCAAATCTGGGGAAAAGTGTGGCTGGAACTTTAGATGCTTTCATATTGAGGGCAGAATCTGCCCTCATTAATGAAATAAAATTAACTGAACGTAGGCTATCTCTTGAGCCCCACCACTCGCAAGGTAGACTCTCCCTAACCCCCGCATTTCCTGACTCTTCAGCAGTTTCCAACCAGGATGTATTCCCATCCCGGTTGAGTCAGTCCCCACCTGTTGTCCCAGTTACAGTGACAAACTCTGTTTCCTGCTCATCTATGGAGCAAGAATCTAGCCCTGTTAAATCTAAAGCTACAACTAGAGGGCAGAAAGCAAAACTGAAATTAATTTGTACCAACGAATCCCCCTCTAAAAAAAGGAAGAGTCGGGGATTACCGAAATCAAATAAATCTGCACAGGGCACATTTGGAAGGAAACCATTAGTTGTCTCTTCTACAAGTGTTTGTAAAGAGAGTCACTCTACTCCCATGAATCAGACTATGGTAGGGCAGTTTACTGACAGCATTCAGGAGGGGAATTTCTGGGGCAGGTTCGAAACCATGTTGTCCACCCTACTAGATCCAATTTTTCAAAAAATCAGTTTAGTAGAAGCTAGGTTATTTAAACTAGAAGGGCTGGTTGGTTGCAATCCGCCGGTTACTCCGGCGGCTAGCACAACCATGAGCAAAGACCATACAGCCACTGGGAGCAAAAGAGCTGGGTGTAAGGCAGCAGGGGTAGGCCCTATTGTGAGGCCTGCAGCAAATAGCGAGGCGCTAGACAAGAACAGTTCTAATAGTATTAGGCCTAGTAGTGTAGGTACTCCGGCAATCACACACCAGTCTTCTATAAGAGCGGGGTTCCCTGTGCCCCATAGGGATAGGAGGCCAGAGGGTGGGGACCTACAGTTAACGAATCTCCCAACCATTGACCTCCCACCCAAATCCACCCCATATGTAGTGGTTTTGGGGAGTGTTCCCCCCTCCCCAATGGGGCAAATGAAGACTACGGGCAGTTGATAAATAAATTAACTCATTGGTTCACACATAATACCACCCTGGGTGCCTGTGTATCTAAAAACATTCTCATGGCACGCAGGGTCAGCTGGATTGGGAGCTCACGTAAACTGGGTACTGGTGATTGCGTTATTGTAAATTTTGATAACCCCTACACTGCGGGCCGTATCTTATCTAGGGACATCAGTCTCACCCCCTTAGTAGGATCTGTCATTAAGGCTTTACCTCTGGGCTATTTCTATGTCAGTCCCTTATAGGGACATGCCTGAAAATGGCTCTAGGGTACCTTACCGAGGAGGGTGGTCAAATAGACTAGCACCTAGACAACAGCCTATTCCTATGGTCTACCCACCTCCTGAATCAGATAGGCAGTTTGGCACCGTCCCTACACTGGCGTTAAACAACAGATTTGTTGCTCTAACTGGTATGGAGGATTGTGATTGACTGAGGGTCCCTATACCTTCTGGGCCAGAGCCAGTTGCACTTTTTCAGTCTCCAGGGGAGGTAGCTGTGAGGCACTCAGTTGTGGGGCCTAACAATTTCCTATCCTGGAATATTGCTGGGCTGGCCAACAAGCTCCAAGATCCACGGTGGGTGCGTTATGTGAAGCAATTCACGGTAATTAGCCTCCAAGAAACGTGGTCAGTGGATTGCGATCTATTTCTGGAAGGTTACAAGGCCTTTTTTGTTCCGGCACTCCATCTGTGAGTGGAAGACCAAAGGGTGGTCTAGTCATATATATTTCCGTGGCTGTTGATTGTAAGTTACAGGTGAAGTCAACTACACACCCGGGAATCCTGGCATTGTCAGCCAAAAGGGGGGTTACCAGATGGGGAATTGTTAATTTTTACAATTCGGTGGCTTGTCCGCTCGAGGCTTGTAACATTACTACCTTGGGAGCGATTATAAAACAATTCTTGGGCCCTAGTTTTCATAACCTTTTGGTTTCTGGTGATTTTAATATACACCCCTGTGGTAATCCAACAACATCCTTCATCTCGAAGTTGGGCTGCCCCCGTATGAGGGGTTTTCACTTTGAACATCATGCTCAGGGGGAACTGTTGAACAATATGTTAAATGAATTGGATATGGTGGCCATGATGTCCTTAACTGACCCGTACACTAAGTTTCCTGTGCCAACTTTTAAAGGGCACGGTAGGGGGTCATTTATTGATTTCATTTTAATTTCTTCTTCTTTGCAATCTTCTTTCAATGGTTTTAACATTGTGGAAAGTGAATTCAGTGACCATAATCCATTAACAGTTTACATGATGGGCCCACTATCAGCAAAGATTGGTGATGCTCCAAACAGGGGTGCACTGAGACCGACGGATGGGAAGCGTAGACTAAAATGGTCCCAGGTGTCCCCAGATAAATTTTATAACAAGGTAAAAATATCTTGTGCCCAGGAATTAACCCTATGTATAACTGTGGGGTCCCCTCCTAATGAGATTCTTGGTGCACATGAGTCAATAGCGCGAAAAGTGGGCGAAATGTTATGTGCTCCAGCCAGAGGAAACACCTCACATGGTCCCAGATGGTTTGATTCCCATTGCTCCAAAGCAGCTAAGAGGTTGAGGGAAGCTCTGTCAGCTAAACCAAGAACTCAATCTGAGGTTTGTGCCTGTCGAAAGGAATACAAGTTAGCCCTGGCCAAACGGAAGGGTGCCCTGAAGGAAGAAGCCTGGAGGGAGTTGATTGACTCTAGCACTCTTAGGAATAGCTCGAGGTTCTGGAGTGTTGTGAACAGGCCCCTGTTTGATCAGGAAGGGGGGGGGCGGCCTTGATTCACACATCACAGAGGAGGATTGGGTACTTCACTTTAAATCTATGTTTGACTGCCCTCTTGAGCCTAAATGTAGAGAAAGTAAGGACGGGAGGGACTCTGTAATAACTTTTGAAAGGGGTGAGATCCTGGAAGGTATTATAGGGCTATCTACTAACAAAGCGCCAGGTCCAGATGGGATCCCCCCAGACTTATTCAAGTCGGACTCCCCGTTCTGGGCACCAATACTGGAGTCAGTATTTAATGCAGCGGCAAAGAATGGCTGTCCCCAGTCTTGGGCTTCCTCTACCATAGTCCCTGTTTTTAAGAAGGGCAACAGAAATAGTACCCACTGTTACAGACCGATCTCGCTTATAGATTCAGTGGTTAAAGTGGTCGGACGCATCCTCTTACAGAGATTATCAACATGGGCAGAGGAGCATAAGATCTTGTCGGACGTCCAGTATGGTTTCCGGCCGGGACGCTCTACCGTTGCTCAGTGTCTTAATCTATCCATGATACTGAGCAAATATACTGTCGCTCGCCCCGGAACTATCCATCTTGCCTTCATGGACTTGTCATCCGCGTTTGACTGTGTAAACAGGGACAAACTGTGGCAGTCCATGAGGGCAATGGGGGTGGAGAACAGTATTGTCAATTTTCTTGAGGACCTGCATATATCAACTAAAGCTAATGTCAGGTTCTCACAGGATTTGCAGGTCACTAGGGACTTTGAGATCAAGAAGGGAGTCCGGCAAGGCTGTATCCTGGTGCCTTTTTTATTTAATTTTTACATAAATGAACTGGATAGTGTATTAAGGGCAACTGGAGTTGATTATCCCTATGTAGGTCGGCGTGGTATCCCCGTCCTGCTATATGCGGACAACGCCGAACTCTTATCCAGGACCGAATTGGGTTTGCAATCTCTTTTAACCACTTTCTCTAGTTTCATAACTGATCGGTACTTGGCAATTAATAACTCTAAGTCCTACGTCATGAAAGTGGGGCAACAATTAAAAAAGAGTTTGCATTTTAGTGTAGGCCCCGCCAAGATCCCCCGCACGAATGTATTTTCTTATTTAGGGGTTCTTTTTGATGACCAACTTAAATGGGGCCCCCTAATACTGAGGAAAAAAGGGGATCTGGCTCGGGTAAATACAGCAATCTTTAATTTTGCCTCTAAAATAAGGAAGAAACCAACAGGAGCTATGCTGCAAGTTTATCAAGCCAAGAGCTTGGCCATAGCTACCTATGGTAGTGAAATCTAGGGACATACTGCCGTAGAGTCCCTTCAGGTAGTGGAGAATGACTTTCTGAAACGCTTATTATGTGTTCCGCGTGGAACCTCTACTTTAGCGATCCACGAGGAATTAGGGGTCCCCTATCTAAGTGATGCTCTTGCTTTGCGACCCCTGATCTTCTGGCTAAAGTGTTAGCTGAACAAAGATTTAACTCTCAACCACATGATTTTAAGAGAATGCATGTCCCTTGAAAACTCGGCCCGTATCCCCTGGCTTAGATATATTAAAAGAAGTTTTGAAGGGATAGGGCGGGGCGATCTATTTTCCAAACCGGACGTCATCACCAAGAAGGATGTGGAATTAACCAAGATAGCCTTCTTGACTTTAAGGAAAACGGAAAGGGAAGTTGAGGAGGTGCGGAAACCTAGTGTTCGGATGTATTTAATGCTTAAGACAACTCCGAGGACGGAACCTTATCTCATGGGGTCTCTGTCAACATATGAGAAGTTTTTGTTAACCAGGTTTCGGATGAACCTCTTCCACCTCCTGCTCGCTAGACCTAAGGGTTTTAACAGAGGTCAAGTGCTAGCTCCCTGCGGCTGCGACGGACAGTCTCCGCAGGATTTGCTGCACTTCCTGTTTTTATGTAGACTATATGAAATTCCCCGTAAGCACTTTCTGGTTCCTATTTTAAAAAGAATGAATTTTAGACAGGCTCGTCCGGCTCTTGTGTTTCTGCAACTGCTGAAAGAGGATTGTATGTTTTTTATAGTAGGGTTTTTAAAAGCTTCTGTGAAATCCAGGATCTGAATGGATGTGTAAAGTTTGTATACCTAGGCATGTTTATTTATTTAGTAGATTTATCTTGCGGTACTGGTTCTCTTTTTAAATTATGTATTAGCACTTAACTGTTTTTATGTATTTGTATCTGTGTAACTTTTATGGTTTTTCGAACAAAAACCGAATAAAGTTTTTCTGACTGACTGACTTCCCCAATTAATACTATATCCCACCTGTCTACCTTATTCTTTAACTAGGTTGAATATAATGGGGAGTAACGTGCCAGGGTTAGTTATGTATAGCAATATGTCGTCTGCATAAAGGGAGATTCGTTCATCCATCAACTGCCCCTCAATGTCCTGGAATCCCGTTATATTTGGATGTGTTCTAATTAGACATGCTAATGGTTCCAGCACCAGTGCAAAAAGCAGGGGGGACAGCGGGCAGCCCTGTCTGGTCCCACGCTGGATGGGGAAGGCAGCTGATTTAACTCCATTAACCCTGACTCTCGCTCTGGGGTTAGTATACAGTATATCAACCCATGACCGGAACTTACACCCTAAGCCTAATTTTGCAAGCACATGTCTCATAAATGGCCAGTGCACAGTATCAAAGGCCTTTTCAGCATCGAGTGACAGAAGCAAATGGGAGGTATATCCGTCTTTCGTTGCGTCTAGCCAGTTCGCTAGTCTACGAAGGTTAAGGCGTGTGGCCTGTTTGGGCATAAAGCCCGATTGATCCCTATGCACCAGCGATGTGATAACCGTCAATAGTCGTGTAGCAAGTATAGAGGCCAGAATCTTGGTTTCAATATTTAGGAGAGAGATCGGGCGGTAGGAGCCACATTCTTCTGGGGACTTGCCTGGCTTTGGTATGACCACCACTGTGGCTTGACAGAGGTCTGGAGGTAGCGTCCCCTCCTCTCTTGCCGCTAGGAACACATTTAGTAGGTGGGGGGCCAGTAGACTATTGTGTTGTTTGAAGAATTCCCCCGGTAGCCCATTGGGACCTGGAGTTTTCCCTGTCTTTTGTTTAGCAATGGCGGCTTGAACTTCTTCCAGGGTGAGCTCCGCCTCTAGGGCCTCTGCATCCTCTTGTTGGAGGGTGGGCATATCGATGACCCCAAGATAGTCCCTTATTGAGTCCTCATCTACTATCGACCTAGCCTCGTAGAGATTAGTATAATAGCGTGCGAATGTCTCTGCAATGGCGCTTGCTGCTGTATGTCGTGTGTCTACCTCCACTATCTGGTGTACCCAGTTTGCTTCCCTTTCCTTTCGGCTTAACCAAGCCAGGAGTTTCCCTGCTCTATCCCCCGACTCATATAATCTGTGATGTGTAGCCTGGATTTGAGTTTGGACTTCTCTGTCTGCCAATGCCCGAAATTCCCTGCGTGTGACCTCGAGCTGTCGAAGCATTGCTGCTTCGTTGTCCGGGGTGATCTTGCTTTCCAAATCTAAAAGTTTATCTTCTAGGTTTTCTATTTGTAGGAGTTCCCCCCAACGTTTCCGTGCTATTGTATCCTGCAATCTACCTCTGAGGACCGCTTTATAGGCCTCCCACAGGGTGACCTCCGAGGACACAGGTCCCTCATTCTCTTTAAAAAATAATTTAGTCTCTGTGGCAATTACATCCGTTACTGTTTTGTCGCGTAGCTCCCATGCGTTCAGTCTCCAGTCCGCCCGTTGTCCGTGTTCCTTTCACCCACCTTCAATCTCAGTGGTGAGTGATCTGAGATACCTCGTGCCAGGTAGTCTACATCCTCTATTGTCTGAATCTCCCCTGACGGAGCAAAAAGGTAATAAATCCTAGAGAAGGTCTTATGCGCCCCTGAGAAGTAAGAGTAACTACGGTCTGATGGATGTTGACAGCGCCAAAGGTCTGTCAGTCCCAGCGATCTCACAAACTCCGCTAGTGGGGTGGAGACCCGGGTGCCAATCGACATATGGGACCTGTCTAAAGTTGGGTTTACTACGTCATTTAAGTCACCTCCTATAATATGAGTCGCAGAGTCTGAGTCCAGCAGTATCTTAGCTACTGCGCTCAACGTCTGGGCCTGCAGTCGTGGTGGGGCATAGACGCTAACAAGGGTAATCTCTCGCCGCCCCCATGCTCCTTGGACCGCAGCGTATGTACCGTTGGGGTCTACCCATGTCTTGGTTATATGGAACGGCCGGGTTTTCCTAATGAGAATAGCCACTCCGCGCGCTCCGGGAGAGAATCCAGAGTGTGCCAGTGTGGCATAAATCCTCCTTCTTATAAATGCACATTGGGTACCTCAGAGATGGGTTTCCTGTAGGAGGACTATGTCAGGCTTGATTCTCCTAATATATCTGTTGACTAGTCCTCGCTTGATTTTGTTACCCAATCCATTGACATTCCATGTCAATACGGTAAATGGTGTGTCATACATGGAAAAGTGTAGTCTATGTGCTCCGCTTGGGGGACGGTACACTCCCCGCCAGCCCTTCCCCTTCTGTTCCCGGCCCTGTATCCTGAGACATCCTGCTGCTGCTAACATTGGAAACCTTTTGAATCTAGTAACACCGAACTTCCCCTTCCCCATCCCTGATCCCCCCACCCCACTTTCTCCCGCACCCTACGCCAACCCCCTCAACTGTCAACATGACAACTAGCGTATGTGTTGTCTGAGCAGCCTGTTGATCCCACCCCTCCCCTCCCCCTACCCCTGAATAATATATCAAACAATAAAGGATATTGTCTTATCCAAGGAGAGGTGTTTCACACAGTCTCTTTTGAGCACAGGCAAGTCTAGGAGGGGGGCCTCCTTGCAAGCGCTCTGTCGCCGATCTGCTCTCGTCTCATGCCCATATTTCAGTCCTCCTCACCGCCTTTCTCTTGCTGCAGTTGGTTTTCCTTATCAGTTGCCAGCGCACCTGCCCCCGGTTCTTCGGTGTCATTAATTGCTTTAAAGAGCGGGTGGTCGCTGTCCATATCCGCCATGGACTCCCCATCTGAGCGGTCTGTATGAGTACTGTCTCCGCGGTTCGACATTCCGCTGGTGGCCTGAGCCTGTCCCACCTCTTCTCCGGAGGTTGCCCTACTCCTTCGATAAGGGGTCCCTGACAGTGCGGTCCCAAACATCTTCCTAGGTCTCCCAGTGAGTCGCCTCTTCAGTCTTATTCTCTGCGGTCTTGGCTCCCATCTTGATAGCGATTCTCCGGATCGTTCCGTGTTGCTAGTTGCCACAGGTCTCGGCCTAGGACGTTCCTCTATCCACGCCCAGGCGTCCTCTGGCGTTTGGAAAAACTGGGTGGATCCTTGGAAAATGACCTTGAGCTTAGCCGGGAAAAGAAGCATATATTGAATTTGCATGACTCTAAGTTTAACTTTTACTGAGTCAAAGGTTCTCTGCAGCTTCTGTACCTCCCTAGAATAGTCAGGGAAAATCATAATATTAAAAGCACTTATCATTTACCTGGGTGGAAACCTTCCTAGGTGACTAATTGTGACAAATTGGACACTGACTAGCTGTTTGCGTGATGTGGCTAACTTGAGGTTCAGCTTTTTTAGCACTCTTGGGGGGTGAGGTCTGATCCTATGTGTACCTCCATAGCAGTAAATAACTAGCTCGACTTTTTTCACAGTACCACTTGTGAACATGTATGTGGCAATATGTAGACTCGTGTATGCCTTAGATCCCCATTAGTAAAGATGGGTGCATGAGACAGTGTTCCCTCACTGCTGGGATATCCCTCCCCCTTTGTGTGTCCCTGCACTGTGACAAGATGGCAAGTTGCAATGGTTCCTCTGCAGAGAGTCACTAGTGTATCTGATCGACCATCCATTGCAGGAAGCCTCTCTTTGTGCTTTTGGCCGCTATCCCAAATCCTGCCAAAGAAAGAGGCTGCGATACAACTATTTGGCATGGAACTGTAATCAAAATCCAACTCTGAATAGTACTGGCTGGGATTTGCCAGCGCAGAGACATGTTTTAAAGGTCTAAGTCTGATTAACAGCTACCAGAAAATGTAAAATCAAGCACCCTCGCTGACTGGAACTGAACCCCTTTCCAAATCCACCCTAAAACTAAAGATATACCAAACCCCTTAGCCAAGTAAAATATAAAAGTGAGTGCCCTCTACAAGCTCTTTTGAACTTCTTCTGTTCACTTCAGAACAGGAAACTGCGTGTGTCCCACCTCCCAACAGCTGAGATCAAGATGGGACAGAGCTCTTCCTGAAGGACCTCCTGCCCGCTAAAAAGCTGCCTGCCGCAACCAAAGCACCAAACACAATGAGCCTGTTCACGTCCATGGCCAACTGACTTCCCTTCAGAGGCCATAAATGCTTCTTGAGCGATGGGCAACTAGTGGTGAGAAAAGCAGATTGAGAACGCCACAGAGAACTGCATGGATAACTAAAATGCAGAGGAGGAGCACTGGAGAAATTATCCTGGCTTGTGGGCTTTCGCCCCCTGCACAGATGAAGGAAGTTTGTTAACTTCCTCAATAAGGACCCAACAGTCTTTTCACCCCACCACTCTATCGCACTGAAGCGATGAGGAGACCAAGGAAAAGAGCAAGGTACAGTACACTGTGTGACAGGAAGAGCTCACAAATTCAACAAAAGGTTTAGAAAGTTTGATGGATCTTCAAAGCTGGCCTATACCAATTACCAGAACAATACAGAAAAGAAAAGTCGCATGGGAAATACTGAGAAAGACATTGTCAATACCCTCCCTAGAGCTCAGCTGCAGCTATGTGAACAGGCGGTACCAAGTAAAGAATTGAGGTTACAAGGTTTGGAATCAGCAAAGGTCGCTGGGAAGGGCTTGACGACTTCTAAACAGGACTGTAATGCTGCAAATCTCACCACTGTTATGATTGATTTCGGACAAGGAGAGAGTTTAATTTCCCTGACCTCCATGGTAAAGGCAACATGGCAGTGGGCCTTCCCACTTCGACCACTATGGCACTCTGATTTTTTTACCAACGTAAATGGTGACTAGTCCATCATTGCTCTAAGGCATCCAAGTGCTAGACAAACTGATTGAAGCAAAGCAGACTCTCAAACACAGTAAACCTGCAGATTTTGTTAGAAATATTACTGACCAATTGATTTTTCCTTCTGAAAGAAAGTGTCACTGGGGGCACAGATACTTGCAGAAGAGAGGAGGCTGCTATCATAATCTGCACCCCTGCTTATTTGGCGGACATGGTCACCATCTCTGGTTGTTCTCAGATACCCGCAGCTATGACACTATCAAACTAGAGAAAAAGAAGTGCAAAAAGGAAAAGATAGGGCAGCAGACCTTTTCTATCTATGCATCCAGTATCTGGAATAACATCTCATTATCCAGCAGGACTGCAACAACACAGCTCCAATTCTGGAGAGAGTTGAAACAGCACAGGGCAGACTTGGGAACCAAAAGCAGCCCTGGCAAAAATGCTCGAACAACCCGCTGTCTCCTTGAGCAATCTCTCCATTTCCTCTCCCTCCTATCTCTCTTCTCCCTCTTCTTCTCTGATCACTTCCTCACTACCGTCCCCCTTCCTCTCTCGCTTTCTCTCTCACTTGAAGCCTCCCAGTGCCTGCTTCAATTAATCGCAGGGAGCTGGGGAAAGCGAAAGACGTACTAGGAGCAGCACAGGCTTTCAAAACTGGGGCTCAGCCCACCAGGGAAATGCCTGCAGAATGAAATGTCCAGAAGAATCACTAGTCTAAACAACACTACCTCATGAGACAGTCCACAAGCCAGCTCCCTCTCAAATCACTTGTTGACTGTATCCTTGTTTTTGACCCTATACAACATTCTGTTGCCATTGGCCACACTTTACATATAGCACGTACATATCAGAGCCCAAACCTTTAGGCTTATTTTCACTTTGACTCTGAGGTTCCTGAGTACAAGAATGAATGGAAAAAAGAGTTTGATCCGGATTCTGAATATCCAAGCACAGCAGCCAAAGACTTACAATGTAACAGCCTAAGGGAAGGAAAGAGAAAAGCAGCCCTCTGCCTGGTTACAGCAGGTATTATTCTTACCAGGATATCTCATCACTCTTCAAACAAAAACCCTGTGCAGTATAAAGGTCTAAACTGAAACAAAAGTAAAAGTCAAGATTGTACGATAAAACTTAATGACACTGAATCAGAAAATCGAACAAATATCTAAACAAGTATCTGATACTGAAGAGAGTTGTGTAAACTGTGTGTTTTCCCTGGAAAACTGGAGATGGGACAGGCTTTTAGGAGACTGCAGTGAAAAAGTAAAGATCTTGAAAAACATTTTAGGAGGCTTTGTGGGCATTCCTGGAGGCAAAAGATCAGTTGAGATTCTTCTTAGTCATCTGAATAAAGAGGATATTCTTCCAGCTTGCCAGGTCATCTCCTAGGATCCAACTACTTCCGGGTACAGAGGTCCCTCCTTTAAAAGCCAAAAACTGGAGATTCATGTCACGCTAAAGTTGGCTCACTTTCTCGTTTATCACAAAAATAAACAGTTACTGGAGCAGACTAGGTCCGCAAGATTTTTAAAGATCCTTTAAGGGTTTTTCATATTGCATTTTTTCTGATCTTACTTGCGCAAAGAGTAAAAGCCATGACACGTTTGATTCCAAGAGTCAGATCAGCTGGGGGCCAAGGCTAGATTGTGCAGTAGTCTAAATTAGGACTCATTTGAAAGGAGATTCTCAGATCTCTGAAGAAGTCACAGGGGCACAGGCTTTCCCAAGTAGAAGTCTACCTTACAGCTCGTTGAGGTCTGGGGGCAAGATTCTCTGCTCAGTGGACTGTTAAATCAAGGGTCACAAAATATTTATACCACAGCCGGTTGGTGTGGAATTGAGGGGCTGTTGAAATCCCAGTGCCCCAGAAGCTCTGGTAAATAGTCAACCACAACAGGCAGGTTGAATATACTGGATTATCTGGAGAACGGTTTAGCCATCTGTTGATTTTGGAACAGATAATCCTGTACAGAATTGAACGCTCCTTTTCATTCGTTATTTCTTGACCTTGTGTTGGGGTGGCCTCTTGGCAATGGGGTCACAAGTTGGAGGAAACAGAATTTTTATTAATTACATACCAGTGCGCCATTTGGAGCCCACATTGCCAGTGTGTTGTTTACTAGGTTAAATATACTGGCAGCCCCATTATGATAGCCCCATACTGTATCATGAGCCAAGGAAGGTGTCAGTGCACCCTTGAAAAACACTGAATGGACACCCTCTAAAGGCGGCCTGTCCTTTATGACTTTCCCAGTTAAGGGGGGTCTATCTAGTCTTATTGCGAACATGCAGCAACAGAAGCCCAATCTTCTGAATTACCTTGAACTAAAGTTAACTGAGAACGTCATGTTAAGCAGAGATTTGCATTTGGCCACTGAATATAGCAAATACCCTCAGGTGACTGACACCTGAAGATGGAAACACAGTACTAATCCAGAAAACCTCAGCCCTTTGCAAAGATCTCATAGGACCAGCCCCACAGGTTTATACCAAGTGTTCTTTTGGCCCCTTTCAGGTGAACAACCGTAAATGCTACACATATCAGGCTTTCATCGCAGTGTCCTGCTTTAACTGATCTATTGCTTCACTATTATATCAAAATGTATTGCTTTTCAAATAAACACCCATGACCAGATATTCATTTGCATCACGTGTGAGAACTATTTTGTAATACTGTATGAGTTCAAACTCCTATAGTAAGCCTTGAACGCTGGATCACATGCAACACCGGAGAGTCAAAGAAACTAAGGAAGATTTGACTTGTCACTGCAAGTTGAACTGAGGAGAAACAAGATTACCAAATGCAGATACTGCCTGGTTCTACCCTCCTGTCACAATACCCGTAGAAAAGGCCTAGCCTTAGATCTTCCAGCCAGTTCAATGTACCCAAATAAGTACTGTTCTACAAGTGAAGCTGCTGGCTACATGTTCTTCTACAGCTGGGACAAGCTGGATGAAGCTATTCTTTCAGCTGAACCTAAGTGTGTATCGGCTTTCATATTCAGAGGTGCTTCTCAAGTAGCTAGACTAGCTAATCCACTGGGGAAAACTTACAAAACTGAGCACAATAAAAACAAAACTCAGGTGAGCATCCAGAATAGTAACGTTGGCTGGCAGCAATACTATCCCCTCACCAACAAACTTGTGAGTCTTACTGTGCCCCCTAGGTAGACATCTCCAATCACTGTGGCGTCAATCAGGGGTTATGGCCACAGCCAGAGTGCTCTACAGTTTGCTGCTAAAACCTTTGCTTGGTCCCCTTTTGATTAAACAGCAGTATTGACGCCCAACCATGTATCAGATACAGCAGGCAACCCATGTTGTGAACATCCAGCTTCCTGCTGCCCCTTGAAGAAGCTAAGTTCCAATAGAGCGAAGAAAGACCCTTCAACACCTAAAAAAACTCATAGTAATTGACGCGAGCAGAGATACAATCTACCGAGACCCCCCATCAATGACCGTAGAGGTCCAAATCCCTGGGCAATGCAGTGGTTATTTTAGAGGGATGTTAGAAACGGGGCCTCTAGTTGGCAGTGAATTGCACCCTGCCGAAGTAGGGACCCTCACTCTAGTCAAGGAGCCACACAACTAAGATAACCCCTGGTCACCCCCCTTGATAGCTTGGCACAGAGCAGTCAGACCTATCCCAGAGGCAATGTGTAAAGTAATTGTGCACGTGTGCACATATAAACATACACACAAACACACACTCTTTCTCTCTCTCTCTCTCTCTCTCTCCTTCTCTACCTCTCTCTCTGAAAACACATCAAAAGGATTCCACACCAGTTTAGAAAATTGCCCAGATTTATCTGAATAAAGCAAGACCAAAACAACAAAGATCCAACATACACAAGCGAAGATATGAATTTTCAAAGCTTAAATAAAGTTCAGTACTTAAAAATCTATGGTTGCGCTTGATCAGGACAAAGTACTTAAAATGCGTCAAAAATCAAAGACAATGCAAGGCACAGGGGAGGTGAGGAGTTGGAAAAGCAGGCGATGCGTCAGTTCCATACTGCTACAGGGGAGGTGAGGCATCGGTTCCTTACCGCTAGACAAGGGAAGTGATGCGTTGGTTCCTTACTGTCTCAGTGAAGGTAAAGCACCATTTTCTGACACGCGGCCTCGGTTCCTTACTGTGGTGCGTTGTCGAAGAAAAATGGCACCCAGGGACGATGCTTCAAAAGTCAAGTCGCGCCGCGTTGATTCCACAAACACTGAAGCAGGTGCTGTGTCAGAGTTGGGGTGATGCATCACGGACTACAGTGATGTGGTGCTCAAGGCTCAGGCAGTGGCAGTTCTTCGGAGGCACTGAGACGAAAAGCTGGGGCCTGCGTTGTATGCCGTGGTCATTGCATTCAGCGGGAATCACGCTCTGGTGTAGGCAGCGGTGATCCGTCGAGTTTTGGCGGTACTGTGCCGATTCCGAACGACGCTTGTAGTCGATGCGTGGATTTTCCTCTTGGAATCACCAAAACTCACTTCCAAGAGCCCAGGACCTGGGTTTGGCGCCACCTGGCAAGACAGGACTCTCAGCAAGAGAGCCCAGGTGCTGGTAGGTGAAGCTTTGATGGCCCTAATACTTCTTAACAGGTGGCAAGCTCAACTCAAACACCCTTGGAGAACCTTGGAAGCAGGATGTAGAAAACAAAGTCCAGTCCTTTCACTCCCAGGATAGAAGCAGCAAGCAGCAGGCCAACACAGCAAAGCAACAAAGCTTATTCAGCTCTTCTTCCTGGCATATTGTCCTCAACCCACAAGTGTTCTAAATATATGGGGTCACAGGTCCACTACTTATACCCATTTTAGTCTTTGAAGTAGGAAGTAGGCCAACTTCAAAGGACAGTTTTTGAAGTGCACAAGACCCTGCTTTTCCCTGCCCTGGCTCCAGACACACTACAGGGGGTGGAGACTTCTTTGTGTGAGGACAGGCACAGGAGTCAGTATCAACTCTTCCCACAACTCTACCTCAGTAAGACCCATCAGCCAGGCGATGTGCCATCAGGATATGCGAGGCACACCTCCGCTCCCTTTGTGTGACTCTCTAGAGTGAATGCACAAACAGCCCTACTGTCATCCCGACCCAGACGTGTATTCAGAGACAGGCAGAGGCACAGAATGCTTAAAGTAAGAAAATGGCAACTTTCCTAAAGTGGCATTTTCAGACTTGCAATTTATAAAACAACCTCACTAAAACATGTATTTTTAAATTGGGAGTCCAGAGACACCAAAATCCAATTTTTTATCTGGTCGCAATTGGAAGATACACTAGTAAGAAGTTACAAGGTAGCTCCAATGCTAACTTATGGGAGAGATAGGCCTTGCTATAGTGAAAAACGAATTTACCAGTATTTTACTACCAGGACATGTAAAGCACAACAGTGCATGTCCCACCTTTTAAATACACTGCACCCCACTCATAAGGCTACCTTGGGCCAACCTAAGGGGTGTCTTATATGTAATATAAGGGAAGGTTTGGGCCTGGCAAGTGGGTACTTGCCAGGTCAAAATGGCAGTTTAAAACTGCACACACAGACACTGCAGTGGCAGGCCTGAGACATGTTTGCAGGAATACTCATGTGGGTGGCAAAATCAGTGCTGCATGCCCACTACTAGCATTTAAGTTACAGGCCCAGGGCACACACAGTGCACTGTACTAGGAAGTTACTAGTAAATCAAATATGCCTATCATGGAGAAACCAATTATATTTACATTTTAGGAAGAGAGTATATGCAATTTAGCACTGGTTAGCACTGGCAAAGAGCCCAGAGTCCTAAAGCCAACAAAAGAGGGTCAGAAAAATAGGAGGAAGAAGGCAAAACGTTTGGGCATAACCCTGTAAAAACAGCCAGATCCAACAAGGGACAAGCATTTCTTTTGCTGTCCTAACGTGACAGTAGCAAGGAACCCCAAAAGTTCTAGTGCACGTGGTGAGATGGAGCTTTTACCAATTTTAGGTGTCCAGTGCTCATGACCATAACCCCGATGTAGGGACTACCTTGGCATCCAGGCGCAATCACTACAACTCACTCAAATGTTGTTACACTTTGTGCTATGTGCATAGTTTAGCTCTTGCTAGATTTATAGTAAGGCCTTGAGAAATCTAATCACCCAGACATTATCAAGGCGAGCTATTTTTAGGGCCTATAGGCCCAGTCTTAGCTGGCAAAGAATAGGTGTTCTGTTCATTCAGAAAGATGCCTTTAAATCTTGTTTTTATCTTGTCACATTTGCTGTGAGCTCAAAGAGAGAGGTCAAATGTCAGCTTATGTCTTCTAACAAATTGCTGCTTAATTTATCCTGGAGACTTGTGTTTACAAAAGCCTCTAACTTACTGGTCAGAGAAGGAAAAGTAAAGTTTATTGTCTGACAATCATGCTGGGCACACAAGCAACATTTAAATTCCTTGTAAATGAACTGTACTAATATTTCAAAATGCATTTCAGTAGTTTGGAAAACACTTTTTTGTAATTCTGAAGTTAAATGGGATCAAATATTTTAATAGGATCAAAAAAATCATAATACCTTCCCTGGTGATGTGTAAATGATAAATATTTGGTGAAACACAATTTCCACACGTTGTCATTTGTACGCTATATGGTTCTATCATTAAAACTGCATGTGAGTTGGAAAGTTTGTGGCCATTTCAATGAAAAACATGTAATCTGTCATCTGTAAATGACAGTGCACTACCTCATCATGCTTTAGTAATATATGTATTAAAAATAAGAGTTTTTAAATATGAACTGCGAAACATTCCAGCCCCCACCCTGATGACAATGCTATCAGTAAACTGAAAGGCAACTCAGGGGTCATTTGTACCCTATATGTGGGCTAGTTTTTTTTTTGTTATACATGGAGCAAAAGTTTAGTCTATTAAATTAAACAGTTTTTTGTACAGATGATATGCCGAACTCATATATTTGAAGGCACTCTTGTATGTGATAATTAAGAAAAGGGTTACTTTGTGAAATAAAATATTTGCTCAGGATCACACAATTTTAGGCAAATTTATGAGTCAAGCACTTTACAGCTAGGAAGAGTGGATTATATAAGGCATTCGACCCTCAGATCTGGTAATATTCTGCTGTTTCGAGGCCTGATGGTGAGTTGGAATTCCTCCATTATAACACTGAAAGTAATCCTAGTCTACTGACTACTAGGTGAGGACATCGCAAAGGCTGATAACCTGGGACTGAGGCTTTACAAAACCAGCCCACACGGTAACACTGTCCCCATTTATTTAATAGGCAATAGATGGCATCTTTATTATGTCACAGTATGTAATTGTAAACCTGCTTTGGGAAAGATCGTGAAGCTTATGAGCTGGAGATCACGGGTTTTGAACAGCAATTGATTGAACTGTTTTACTAATCAAAGTGTACAATAAAATCTTACTCTCTTTAAAAGCAATACTATTGGCTGGATATTGAGCTTTATTGACTGTGATAGCTTCGTGCACCACGGTATCTGGTACCAAGTGTCACAGCACCTCCCATGAGTGAGTTCTCTACTGCAACTACCAATGGAGAGTCAAGGAAACCACAGAGCCCTGTCAAAACACTCCAGACCGGGTACCCAAGCACAGAGAATATGCCACATCTTCTTCGGTTGTGCGACTTGGTTCCTACAACTACCAGGATCTGGTGAAGATATCTGGAAAAAACACAAACACATCACCCAGTAAAAGACAGGAGCTTCGAGGTGTTTTTTTTTCCCAACCAGATTTTATTGGGTTTTCAAAACATCTTCAGCTTGCATGAAACATATTCACGCTATACGTTATACATACATTATGCAGAATTGCTCTCTGGTGTACTTTATCCAAGGTCCTTGTAATTAACTTCCCCCCTCCCCCCTTGAGTTGCACTTGAGTTGATGTAAGAGTATCGCTGGCTGCTGCTGGATCTTTGTAGGTCATGCCTTTCATTTCGGTGCGTTGGTATGCTGGTTCTGGTCTGTCATACTCGTTTGAGTCCATAACAGCCAGGAGCCGCCTTACATTATGGCCGTGTTCCGCCCCGGGATAAACCCTGCTTGGTCTGCGTGGACCAGTTCCGACATGTGGGGCAATAGACGCATCGCTAATATCTTGCTTAATATTTTAAAATCCATGTTCAGCATTGTTGTGGGGTCGCAATGAGCGGTCGTAGGCCAGGTCGTTTTATAGACTCTTTTATTTTTCCATACAGTTTCTTTGTGGTATGGGACAGTCTTTCTGGGGAGTATGGGGTCTGTTCCGCCTTCTGTCTGCTCCTCCTATGCTTCTCCAGCTTGGTATAGTCTTTCTCTCGGAGGTCCGGTCCTCTAACGGTCTCCCTCTCCGGGGTGCAGGAATGTAGCAGCGGTGAATGCCAAACAAGGGAAAACAAAAATATACTGGGTGTAAGGGTTTTTGTTTAGAAGTGTGTCAGGGATAGGGTAGTGCTGGGGACACCTCAAAAACAACCCGTGCACAGAACGGCCGCGTGAACGTGAAAGGGGGAAGGGTGCAAGCGGGGCGACCGCGTTCTGCCCTCCCGGCCCTCTAGGTGTCGGAAGGTTCCCTCCTCCCTAGCCACCCTGTAAACCGATCCCGTACCTGGGTTAGCCACGCTCCTCCTGGAGCGTGGCTCGGCGAAGCGTGGTGCCGGTGGCCTCCTGGCGTATCCTGTAGTCCTCGGGGTCCCGTACCGCTACACCCTCTCCGATCTTCCACTTGTCCGCTGTCGCTGCTCTCGGCTCTCGCTGCTATGTCTCTCCCGTCTCCTCCGGTGTCGATGCACACCCGCCTCTTTGATCCCTCGCTCCTTATTGGCTGGTCTGTCATGACGTCATAGGGAGGAGGAGTCCCGTCACCAGGGAATCCCCAAGTAAAGACGCCGTGCTCCTGATGTTCCGTGTCCTGTAAGAGAGGCTGGTTTGGGGAATCCCACTCATCCTGCTGCGGGGAGATAAGGGGGGGAGAGAGTGGCGTTGCAGTCCACCAGTCAATAGCGTCCTCCTGTTGTACCATTGCCGACCCCACCTTGCCACACACCCCCTCCCTTGGATTCTCCCGATCGGGGAGAGGAAACACCCGGGACAGATAGTCAGCACTCCCGTTGTCCTTCCCTTTTCGGTGGCGCACATCAAAGGAAAAAGGCTGCAGTGACAAAAACCAGCGGAGAACCCTGGGGTTTTGTGATTTGTGTCTACACATCCACTGTAGGGGAGCGTGATCTGTATACAAGATAAACGGACGTCCCTCTAGGTAGTACCTCAACTTATCAACCGCCCACTTCACCGCCAAACACTCCCGCTCTATGATAGGGTACCTGGTCTCCCTGGGGAACAGCTTCCTGCTGATATATAAAACTGGATGTTCCACCCCGTCCTCAGCTATTTGGGATAATACTGCACCCAACCCGTAGTTAGAAGCATCAGTGTGTAAAATGAACGTTTTGTGGAAGTCAGGGGAGGCTAGAACTGGGCCTGTGGTTATGGTGTCTGAGTTTCTGGAACGCCTCCAACATCTCTCTGGAGGGGTGTAACAAACGCTGTGGTCTCATATCTTTGCGGAGAACATCTGTCAAAGGGGAGGCTATCTCCGAGAATTGTGGGACAAAGCGTCTGTAGTACCCCAACAAACCAAGGAATGCACGTAGGTCCCTTTTGGTGGTGGGAAAGGGAGTGTCTGCGATAGCCCTCACTTTTTCCGCCTGAGGGGCTATTACGCCATGCCCTAGGACATATCCGAGGTATTTCACTTTGTGATAAGCGGCTCTGGACTTCCGGGAGTTGATGTGGAGCCCCGCACGTTCCAGGGCTTTGAGGATCTTCTGTAGGTGCAGCAGATGTTCTTTCCACGTTGCACTGTAGACCACGATATCATCCAGATAGGCTGAACTGAAGGAGGGGAATTCACTGAGCATGGTGTTCATGAGCCTCTGGAATGTGGCAGGGGCTCCGTGTAGACCGAAGGGGTGGAGATAGAATTCAATGCCCTGAAGTCCATACAAAATCGGGTTGATCCATCCGGCTTGGGGACCATGACTATTGGTGATGACCAGTCGCTGTTGGAGGGACGTATCACCCCCAACTGTATCATGTCTTGCACTTCCTTTTTCACTGCTGCCCTTTTCGCGGCCGGAATCCTGTATGGCCTCAGTTTCACTTTTTTTCCGGGCTGGGTCTCAATTCGATGTTCAGTCAGAGTGGTTTTTCCGGGGGTGTCTGAAAAAAGAGGGGCAAACGGCAATAACGAGGCCACCAGGTCGGCCTTCTCCTCCTTGGACAACTCTTCATTTATCACGAGGAGGTTTAGGGTGGTACCTCCTGGCAAGGAGGTTGGGAGTGTCAGATGTGCCATTGTAGGTAAGGGTCCTAACCATTTCTTCAACAGATTAATTTGATAAGTCTGTTTTCTGTTAGGCGAGACCTGGACCTGGTACGTGGTTTTGCCAAAGACCCCCACCACTCTATATGGGCCTAGCCACTCGGCCTGAAACTTCTTTGTTGTGGACGGAAGTAAAACCAGGGCCCAATCCCCGATAGACAGCTTTCTCCATTTCTTTCCTTTATCGTAACACTTTTTTTGTCTGTCCCGACTTCTTTCGAGATTGGAGTAGGCTAAATCCCTTAGTTTTCCGATCCTAGAGCGCAGTTGATGAGTATACTCTAGTAGAGATTTCTTCTCGTCTTCTCCCTCTTTCTCCCAGGCGTCCTTAGTCATTTCTAACAATGTTCTGGGTTGCCTCCCATACAGCAGCTCGAACGACGAGCAGCCCAGGCTACTCTGAACTTGAGCTCTCAGGACGTATAGGGCCAGCGGCAGCAGTCGATCCCAGTCCCTGCCTTCCACAGATAACATTTTCTTTAGAGTAGTCTTCAGGGTTCTGTTATATCTCTCCACGAGACCGTCGGTTTGGGGATGATATACCGACGTCCGTAAATGGTGAAGGTCTAGAGACCGACAGACCTCCTTCATCAGTCGCGACATAAACACTGTGCCCTGGTCCGTAAGGATCTCCTTCGGGAACCCAACCCTCGAGAAGAACTCCATTAGCTTGTCCGCGATGTTCTTCGTGGTGGGAGTTCGAAGCGGAAAAGCCTCAGGGAATCTGGTAGCGTAGTCCACGATAACTAGCGCATAGAGGTTTCCTCTTTGAGTCTTGGGTAAGGGTCCAATCAGATCCATACCTACCCGTTCAAACGGTCTTCCTATCACGGGTAATGGCTGAAGCGGTACGGCTGGCGGACGTTGTAGGTTCTTTTTCTGGCATACAACGCATTCTTGACAGTGTACCTTGATGTCTTTGTATATGCCCGGCCAGAAGAAATGACGCAACACATTTTGTGTTGTCTTTTCCGCACCCATATGTCCAGCTGTGAGGTGTGCGTGGGAAAAGAAGAGTACCTGCTCCCTGAAAGACATAGGGACCAGTAGCTGGGCCGGATCTTCAGCGGTTCCCTTTCGGTATAGTAAGTCGTCTTTGATCAGGAATTGGGGGTAGGAGGTAGTAGGGGTGTTTAGACTCATGTGTGCGGCTTCCCAGGCATTAAATAGGGTTGGGTCATTAGTCTGGGCAAACTTAAAACTTCTATCCAGCACCCAAGGATCGGGGGTTATGAGGGCGGGTTGTGGTGTTGAATGATTTCCCTTCATCTTTTTTTCTATGTTGTCGTGAAACAGAAATAGAAAGTCCGGATTGTCCGTCCCAAGAATGAGATCCTCAGGTACGGTATCCAACACCCCCACCCTTACAGTGCAGGGAGACCCAGTCAGTGGGGTGATGGTAACAGAAGCCAGAGGGTAGGGTTTAACATCCCCATGTACGCACCTTATGTGAACCAGGGTGTCTGGGATGTATTGTGAGGGCTGAATGAGGGTTTTCTGAATAACCGACTGCCTACAGCCTGAGTCTAAAAGAGCTTGGATCACCCTCCCGTTCACCTGTACACTTACATAAAATGAGGTCCCCATCTCGGCAGTGTATAAGACTGATCTAGGGATGTAGCCCACTTCCATGGGTTCGTCCGCTGGTTTACGTTTAGGGCACATTCGCGAGATGTGACCCCACTCCCCACACTCGAAACATTGTGGCCCTCGAAACGTGGGGACTTCTGGTCTGGAAGGGCGGGATTTTGGATAGTCGTTTAGGGGTTTATGTATTTTCTTCTCCGCTCTTCCAGGGAGTGTTTTGGTTGTTTTCTCGGCTTCCCATGTCATAGTCCTTGGCTGTGCGCGGGAATAGGTGGTAGCCATTTCAATGGCTTGTTCCGGGGAAAGGTGGGTGTGTTGCTTTAACCCCCTCTGTGTACCATAGGGAAGGGCCTCCATAAACTGTTCCAGATATACCCGGTTCATTATCTCTTCTTTGGAGCTGGAGGCAGGTTTCAGCCACTTATCGGCGGCCATTTTAAGGCGGAAGAATAGTGTTTTGGGGTTCTCCCCAGGTAGACCCCTTTCCTTTCTAAACCGGACCCGGTATGCCTCTGCATCCAAGCCCAAGTGGTCCAGTATAATGTCCTTTATGTCCTGATTAGGGGTGTCGCCTGTGGAGTTGGCCACCTGGTAGGCGGATTGGGCTTCCCCCGTTAGCAGAGGCGCCAGAAAGAAAGGCCATTTATCTTCCGGCCAGCCGCACGCTCTTGCGGCGCGCTCAAAATTCAACAGGAACGCATCCGGGTCTTCCCCGGTCACGTATTTCTGAAGGGTACCCCCGCAGGTCCGTGCGTGGGGCCTCGGCGTTCACGTGGTACCGGAGTCCCGGGTTCCTGTACCAGCTTCTGTAGCCCTTCTATCTGAGCTGTGATAGTGTGTTTGAAAACGTCCCTGTCCGCTTGGGCGGATGACAGCTGTCGTTCTACGGCCCACTCTAACTTCTCCTGGCCCTTGATGAGGTGCTGGACGACCGCGTCCATCTCGGGTGAACAGATAGACTGAGGTGGTGATCCCACTTCTGACACCAGTTGTTGTGGGGTCGCAATGAGCGGTCGTAGGCCAGGTCGTTTTATATACTCTTATTTTTCCATACAGTTTCTTTGTGGTATGGGACAGTCTTTCTGGGGAGTATGGGGTCTGTTCCGCCTTCTGTCTGCTCCTCCTATGCTTCTCCAGCTTGGTATAGTCTTTCTCTCGGAGGTCCGGTCCTCTAACGGTCTCCCTCTCCGGGGTGCAGGAATGTAGCAGCGGTGAATGCCAAACAAGGGAAAACAAAAATATACTGGGTGTAAGGGTTTTTGTTTAGAAGTGTGTCAGGGATAGGGTAGTGCTGGGGACACCTCAAAAACAACCTGTGCACAGAACGGCCACGTGAACGTGAAAGGGTGCAAGCGGGGCGACCGCGTTCTGCCCTCCCGGCCCTCTAGGTGTCGGAAGGTTCCCTCCTCCCTAGCCACCCTGTAAACCGGTCCCGTACCTGGGTTAGCCACGCTCCTCCTGGAGCGTGGCTCGGCGAAGCGTGGTGCCGGTGGCCTCCTGGCGTATCCTGTAGTCCTCGGGGTCCCGTACCGCTACACCCTCTCCGATCTTCCACTTCTCCGCTGTCGCTGCTCTCGGCTCTCGCTGCTATGTCTCTCCCGTCTCCTCCGGTGTCGATGCACACCCGCCTCTTTGATCCCTCGCTCCTTATTGGCTGGTCTGTCGTGACGTCATAGGGAGGAGGAGTCCCGTCACCAGGGAATCCCCAAGTAAAGACGCCGTGCTCCTGATGTTCCGTGTCCTGTAAGAGAGGCTGGTTTGGGGAATCCCACTCATCCTGCTGCGGGGAGATAAGGGGGGGAGAGAGTGGCGTTGCAGTCCACCAGTCAATAGCGTCCTCCTGTTGTACCATTGCCGACCCCACCTTGCCACAAGCATGGATAAGGGTCTGTAGGCTGCTTAGTCGTGCGCCTCCTCCCCAGGTTTAGGCACCGGGATGGTAAGGGCCTCTCTAGTGCTCTCCTGCAGTGTTCCAGCCCTTCAAGCCTCCTGATATAATATGACCAATCTAGGCTCCAATTCCTCTACATACACAGCGTAAAATTCGGACGGAAGACCGTCTATGCCCAGGGCCTTGTTCCTCCCCATGCACTTGATGGCAGCCCTTACCTCGTGTTGCGCGATATCTGCTCCCAGGTTCTCTGTCTCCTCGGGCCCAACCTTCTCATCTGCAGTCCTGCAAGATATTCCCGGACCTCCGCGTTATCGCATTGCATTGATCCTTTGTACAATCTAGCATAGTAACGAGCGAAGACCCCATTAATTTTTGCCTTCGTGTAATGCCCAACTCCTTCCTCATCTTCTATTTCCACCAGTGGGGGGCTCCTACTCACCGGATTCGCCAGCCACGCCAAGAGGGATTCTGACTTCTCTTTCTGCGTGGGTGCGCTCTAAGTACTTCTTATAATCAAAGCATCTAAGCCTCTCTGTCTGCCTGCCATCTCCTCTTTGGCCTCAAGCACTGTTTGGCGGAGCTCAGGCCGCCTATGCTCCAGTTCTCCAACGGTTGCCTCTGCCTCCTCCACCTCCCTCAGGAGGGTGCGCCTGACCCCTGTTGTACGTGTTATGCACTGGCCTCTCAAGAGCACTTTGAAGGCTTCCCACTCTACGTTCGGCCAGGAGGTCGTCCCTGTATTGGCCTCAAAATATTGTATAATTTCTCCCCTGATCTCCTCCCAAAAGACCTGGTCCTCCAGGGTGTCTGGGTGAAGCCTCCATGCAGGGATCGATGATACAGGGTGCGCCCATCCCACCGACAAGACCGCATGGTAATGATCTTACATTGTGCGCGTGAGATATTCTGCTGAAATAACGTAGCGCTGCATGTCTGCCGTACACAGAAAAAGCATCTAGTAGTCCATATCTCGGGGTTATAAGGTTCTCTAGGCGTCTATCAGCCCCCAGCTCTGTCGCCATGTATTGAATGCATGCGAGGCGCGCGCTGCTTGGGAGCCTCGCAGTGGGGGGTGGGATCTGTCCATGAGTATGTCGTCAACACTGTTAAAGTCTCCCCTCAGAGTAGTCCCGGTCAAGTATGGTGTCAGGCAGTGGTTCAGTCGAGTGAAGAAAGCTGACTGTTCTGCATCGGGGGCGTAAATACAAACTATGCTTAGTTCCCGGCCCTCTAATCTCCCCGTATTGTTACGTATCGGCCCACCGGGTCTATCAGGGAGTCCACCAGTTGGAATGAGACGCCCGTCTGAATCCATATTAGCGCCCCCCCTTGCATATGCCGAATATGTAGTGTAGTAGAGTTGGCCCCTCCAGCGTCTTAGCAAGGCGGATCCCTCTTTCTGCGTGAGGTGAGTCTCCTGTAGTAAGGCTATCTGGGCCCTGCGCCTTCTAATGTAAGAGAGGACTTTATGTCTTTTCGTCATTGTGTGCATGCCTCTAATGTTCCATGTCATGCATTTGTATTTCTGTGGATCAGCCATTAGATAGTGTCACAGTTCTCAGCCCCATTCCTGCCCGGTGCCCTGTTGTCAGCCTGCGCTCCCCAGCCACTTTGAATTGGATCTCTATGTGTTGCAACTCAAGGTGTCCCCCCCTTACCAACAATAAACAGTTCCCCCAACTCCCACTCCCCAGGACAAGTAGGAAAACACCCCCCATCCAAACTATATTTGTGAGTCTACAATTGACTGCTTGCAGTTCGATCAGTCAAGTGCGAGGGGGAAGGCCGTCCATCCGCTGCTCTCCCAGTCTCTGCAATCGCCATTCAGTTCTGTGGTCATAGGAGACCCCCGCAGCGTCCTCCCCATATAAACCCCAGTACCTTTTTATTGGGTCAGGTGCTTCAAGTGTCCCTCCGGCCCTGCTTACGGTTAGCACCATCTCTCTGGGCCTAGGCGATATTGTCCGCCGTCTGCGGTGTTACATCTGGGAGTACCACACTCTGCGCCTCTGAGTCACTGGACCCCTGCTCAGAGCCAGAGTCTGCTGCTGCCTCGCTGCCCTCAGGAGGCACGTAGTCTCTCCCTTTTCCGCTCATCGCCACCACCTGCATCGCATTCTAGCGCTCCAGTTGCGCCTCGTCTTGTGTGGGGGCCAGGGTCTCTCTCATGGCCCGTCGGCCTCGAGAGCGTTTCTCTCTTCGCCTTCTCTGCCCGGGTTCTCGCAGCGGCGCCATTCCTTCGTGCCTCTCCAACCACTCCGAGGCCTCCTGCGGAGTTCTGAAGAATTCTGTTTCCGTTCTCCGTGGTCACTCGCAGCTTAGCCGGATATTGTGTAATTCAGCTGTCGCAGTCTTTGTTTTACCTCTCTGCCGCTGCACATCCCTGGAAAACTCCTGGAAAATTCGCACTGTGGAATTGTCCACTGTTAGGTCTCCCTTGTGGCGCGCTTGGGCAAGAATGTGGTCTCTGTCTCTGTATTGGAGGAGTTTCGCTATTACCACTCGTGGTGGTGCTCCTGGTATGGGTGGTTTCGCCAGAACTCGGTGCGCCCTCTCCAAAGCAAAAAAGCCTGACAGGCCTTCCGACGCTACTTCCTCACGCAGCTATTTTTCG
This sequence comes from Calotriton arnoldi, assembly GCA_963921515.1. Classification (NCBI taxonomy): domain Eukaryota; kingdom Metazoa; phylum Chordata; class Amphibia; order Caudata; family Salamandridae; genus Calotriton; species Calotriton arnoldi. Next base: position 240,050 of record CAWUFW010001829.1, read on the forward strand.
AGATAGTCCACCATGCTGCGACCTTCTATTTTTTCGGGTAGGCCTACATGCGAAGGTCTATTTTCGGCGTCTTCCGCTCGGAATTCTAGCGTGCACATCTTTGTTCCAAGTATTGTCAATTGTTTCTTCATTGCCACTATGTCCGGCAGGGTCTCAGAGAGCTGACCTTCGTTCGTCGTCACACGTTCCGTCAGCTGCTTGTGGTCTTCTCTGAGGATGCCCAGGTCCGAGCCCAGAGAGTCAATTTTAGCTTCCAGATGCTCCCTGGAGGAGGTAATAGCATGCAGTATGTCCTGGAGTGTGGGATCCCCAGGGTGCTCCGCTTGTGATTGAGTATCCCTTTCTCCTCCATCACCTTTTCTACTGGGGCCTCTTCTCTGTCTTTTTTTTTTTTAGGTACTTTCCCCATCGTTCCCTCCCGATCTGCACCACCTCTGGTGCACCGGGCACTCATAGGGCGCCGATTTCCAGCTCTTGTCGGGCATAGGACAGTCTCTGCCTGCAGGTATCCTTCGGGTGGTTATGACCTCTTTGCTGCACTCAGGCCAAGTGCGCCCACATCTGCCCCGATCCCGCACTCCTCAGAACAGGTAACCTTGTTGGTGCTCTTCAGTTGCAGTTCAGGCCTGGGTCTACTTCTCCCAGTGCTCCAAGGATGTTCCTCATCCTGCTAGGCTCAGGTCTTGTAAGTCTCTGCTGGTCTTTCGAACGAGCGCTTGCTTGACAGTAATCACTTGGACATGGCCAGCTTAGTGTGCACTCCTTTCCCGTCCCGCCGCTGCACTCCGCTTATCCGCTTAATCCCCAGTGTCCCCGCAGTCTTCAGGCGCAGCTCCCCAGCGGGCGCCCGTTGGGCAGTCTCTGTACTGCGCCTTATGCCAAGTGCCAAATTAAATTGTTTACAGGCCCGGCCTACAGTCGCGTCTTTCTACAGGGCCGGAGTTGCTGTGTTAGGCCTTGTTTCCAGCGTTAGTACTACGCTTTCGGCTGTAAGGCCGTGGGGCCCGAAATGTGGCTCACAGCATGAGATGGGGGCACTCCCCCAGCCCCGGGCGCCCCTCCGCCATCTCCCCCGCCGGCCACCAGGCCGCGCCCCCCGGCCCACCGCGGGCGCGCTCTCTCGGGGGGCCTCAAGGTCTCAGCCCCTCTCAGCCGCAGGGCGGTGTCTTCACCGATGCGGTCTGGGTCCCCGGCCGGGGCCACACACGCCGCTTCCCTCTCATCCTTCGCTCTGCCAAAGGGCGCCGGACCAGCGCTCAGCCCTGAAAGGGGGGGGAGGTGGGGGTGCCTCCGTCTCGAGCCCCCACCGCTGCCTCTCTGTTACTGGCAGGGTCACAGAGTCGCGCTCACCTTTGGGGAGTAGGGGCTGTCTTCTCGGGGGGTCACAGGATCGCCTCTCCCAGCTGCCATCCTCTCTGAGCGCGGCTCCAGCGCCAGCCACGCGGGCTCTCCAGCAAGCCGGCACCCGCCGCTTCTCTGCGTCTCTGCTCTCATCTTGGGGGGGTCTCGGGCCCGGCCCGGAACCCGCAGCGGCAGCGGGGGGCACTCCCTATTCCAGGCGCTCCGTCAGCTCCCTCAGCATTACCAGCGACATCTCATTTTCGGAGTTGCTGCTTCTCCGTGGACGCCGCCATCTTGAGAAGCCCCATGGCCTCAGTATTAATTATCTTTTCGGCCACCGTTTCTCAATGGAGAGGACACTTTCACCCCCTCAGTCCGCACCTCCCACTCTATGTGATTGCGGGAGTTTGCTGCAGGGGCTTTTGTCCCGTTCTGGTAGTCACGATGTCGCTTGATGGAGGCAGGCCGAACGGAGTGCGCGAGCTGTGCTGCTCACTCCATCGGCACCAAGCCACGCCCCCCAGGAGCTTAGAGGTGGGTTGAAGTAAGTTCCTCCAAACAAGTCAATGGCTCAAAAGGGCTGACCCAAAATCAGCTTTCTATTTGTTGTTTTCTGCCTTGTGCTGACAAGACGTCTTGTCAAACAGCTTGAGCTGTTTGTAGCCAAACCTAAAAATGTAACACTCCACAAAACAATCCACCAAATCCCACAAAACAGAGCCATCTGTTTTGTACTGACATATTGCACCATTTGTCGTACTTCGACAACTTGTCATACCTGTCAAACCAACACAAAATGCAAGTGATGTTCATGCTATCTGTCATCCAGTGATAAGCTGAAATATCTATTGCACTTCCATACCTCGCACTATTTGTTAGAGGTTCACGCCTACTACTATCTGAGTGACACCACACCTTGGGCTACCAGTAAGTAACAAGCATTTGCAATGTAATCGGTCTCGCCTTTGGGACCTTATATGTATTTAGCAATGCAGCACATTAGCCTGGGTACTGAAACATCTACTGTTCTTTAACATGGAGGAAAAGTAAGCACCAAACTGCGTGACACGCCAGGTATGGGAACACATGGAGAGAAATATTGCCTTTCAGCGGGAAATGGTATAGTCCAAAGCTCTGTTTTTAATATAAAATCCGGGCCTTCGGTGGCCATATCACTAAAAATACAAGATTTGAAAAAAATATTATTGTCTATGGGTGCTCATGGACGACAATTTCTATAGACTGGAATCTAGAGAATGCTAAAGTGATTCTGGCATTTTACTGGCCTCTGCTGGTCGTTTTCTATCTAGAAAGTTAAATAGAGGCAGTTGCCAGAAAAATAAAAAATAAAATCCCTAAGCAGAAAGCAATTCTGGTATTTTACTGACCTCTGCTGGTCGTTTTCTATTAAGACAGTTAAATAGAGGCAGTTGAACAGAAAAAAAGTCCCTAAGCGGAAGCAGACAAGTCCTAGGGCTGATCTCCAGAGCCCACAAAGTACATACACATATAAGTATATACTAAAGTATATACAAGAGGTCTTGAATGCTCAACCTACAAACTATAAGGGGACTTCACGGTATGTGTCATACGTGAGCATACAATAACACCTCACGTTATCTGTTGTGTATGTCAGCTTGACTGTTTGTTATATAGTGCCATATTCAAGGTCACACACCAGCAGGCACTGACGTACACTGGCACCTCACAATCTGTCATGCACGTCATCTCGCACCATCTATCGTGCAGGACACCTCACATTATCTGTCATAGGCAACCTCACACAACCTGTCCCACACCGACACCGCACGTCAGCCTTGAAGAGATCATCTTAGTGCGCTCCTATCCCTCCAAATCTGCAGATTAAAACTTAGGAAGGGGATGACTGCTCAATTAATTCTACATTTGATCAAAAAATGCATTTTTCTACTAGGCCCGTGAAAATATATCCCTTCTCACCCCAAGAGACAAGCGAGCTTGAAAAGGTTACAGAATTTCGCTGACACAGACTTGCGCATGCAACCCAGAAAGCTCTGGTAGTTAATTAACTATTTTCTTCAGGCTGAAAGCACTAAACCGCGCACATCAGCCTGAGCTGGGCCCGTGAAGGCTCAAAAGACAACAGAGGCTTCTTGAATTAAGGATTTATAGCAGTGGAAAGAGCTGCAAAGATGCTGAGCAGCAATTAGAGTCCGACCAAGAGCTGAGTGAGGTGGAAAGTCGGTGGCTCCCCTCGAGTTCTCGGTTATGGGCCCTTCAGCTCTCGATGTACAGGTTCGAATCCCGCGCTCGCCTGCAGTCACTTCCGGTGCCACTTGGAATGAGTATGGTGGGCTCAACATGGCTTCCAGTGCACGTGTTATGCCTAGAAAGGGGCATTGTTAAATAACTCGCTCACAAAAAACAACCACATTCAAGTCTGCACAGCCATAAATTATGGGGGATTACGTTTTTATTAAAAGACCCAATGATTCTGTCTATAGGATCTGATTCCTGTGCTTATGTGGCGTCTCCACCAGCCCATCTTAATGTGAAACAGTGCTTACAGTATTTGAGAAAGCACATATATACCTGATGGATGCATAAACATTTCAGTTGGGATGAAAATTAATCATACCTTCTCCTGGTGTGCAGCAAGGTAACATCAGGTGATGTGAGAGTGAAGGTGGGAAGAAGACTTGGTCGATGAGCTTAAAAACTAAAAACAGACAAATGAGATGATGCAGTGAGCCACAACACTCTATGAGAGGCCCGGTAAGGAGACATGCTCTCAGACCATCCCCTAAAGTCAGTAGTGCAGGACAAGGCCAAACCACTAGGAAGGATGAGTCCTCCACCCCCCACCCCCCCCCCCCCCACTTACTCAGTCTCGCTCAGAGTAGGGAGTAGCCAACCCTGCCCCATTCTCCAAACCTAATGTCTTGGTTTGATCACAAACCGTGGCATGACATTTCGCAGCCATAGCTCCTCAATGAGATACAAAAGGGGATGATGGACGGAACGTTTGAGCCAATCAAACACTCACCCCCAGTCAACAGATCTGGGTTTAATCCATCATCATTCTTTAGCTCACTCCACCACCCCAGTTCAGACATGGCCATATGCAAATCAGTCTGACCCTGTGCCTCATGGGAACAGTCCAGCCCGAACTGCCAAGCCATGTCTTCCCTGGACCGGAAACAAGCATCCTAGGACCGGTTTCTGGCATTTCAGCCGTCATCAGCCAGGCTTGCTTGAATCCAGTGGCAAAGTGAGCAAGGGACCCACGTCTGGGCATACCCCCGCCAACTTAGGGCGACCAAGCGATACAAAAGGGGATGATGGACGGAACGTTTGAGCCAATCAAACACTCACCCCCAGTCAACAGATCTGGGTTTAATCCATCATCATTCTTTAGCTCACTCCACCACCCCAGTTCAGACATGGCCATATGCAAATCAGTCTGACCCTGTGCCTCATGGGAACAGTCCAGCCCGAACTGCCAAGCCATGTCTTCCCTGGACCGGAAACAAGCATCCTAGGACCGGTTTCTGGCATTTCAGCCGTCATCAGCCAGGCTTGCTTGAATCCAGTGGCAAAGTGAGCAAGGGACCCACGTCTGGGCATACCCCGCCAACTTAGGGCGACCAAAGCGATACAAAAGGGGATGATGGACGGAACGTTTGAGCCAATCAAACACTCACCCCCAGTCAACAGATCTGGGTTTAATCCATCATCATTCTTTAGCTCACTCCACCACCCCAGTTCAGACATGGCCATATGCAAATCAGTCTGACCCTGTGCCTCATGGGAACAGTCCAGCCCGAACTGCCAAGCCATGTCTTCCCTGGACCGGAAACAAGCATCCTAGGACCGGTTTCTGGCATTTCAGCCGTCATCAGCCAGGCTTGCTTGAATCCAGTGGCAAAGTGAGCAAGGGACCCACGTCTGGGCATACCCCGCCAACTTAGGGCGACCAAAGCGATATAAAAGGGGATGATGGACGGAGCGTTTGAGCCAATCAAACACTCACCCCCAGTCAACAGATCTGGGTTTAATCCATCATCATTCTTTAGCTCACTCCACCACCCCAGTTCAGACATGGCCATATGCAAATCAGTCTGACCCTGTGCCTCATGGGAACAGTCCAGCCCGAACTGCCAAGCCATGTCTTCCCTGGACCGGAAACAAGCATCCTAGGACCGGTTTCTGGCATTTCAGCCGTCATCAGCCAGGCTTGCTTGAATCCAGTGGCAAAGTGAGCAAGGGACCCACGTCTGGGCATACCCCGCCAACTTAGGGCGACCAAAGCGATACAAAAGGGGATGATGGACGGAACGTTTGAGCCAATCAAACACTCACCCCCAGTCAACAGATCTGGGTTTAATCCATCATCATTCTTTAGCTCACTCCACCACCCCAGTTCAGACATGGCCATATGCAAATCAGTCTGACCCTGTGCCTCATGGTGCACTCTTGATTCAGCACTAAACCCTTACTAGATCCGAATGCACCCTAAGGGCTAAGCCACAGGCCCCTACATCTTCTGCAAACTAGATGATTTTTACCAGCATCCTCACCGATGCTTGAGCCCACCACCAGCTCTGGCCCAGGGATGGAAATAAGTAGCTCCAATAGTGTGAACTTTCACTAGAAAACAGAAATGTGGAGAGCTCCAATGAAGACAACATAGTGACTCAGGGGGTACAATGGCTGCTTCAGGCCTTCTGCTCCAACATTCCAGTGTTTATCTGTTTCTCCCTTTTTAGTTTACAACATTCTATCATGAGTGGGATATTTCAACAACCTTATAGCCCTTTTGCCTTGAGCTACAGCAGTGGTTAAAGGCACTTTCCCTTGTTATAGTCCCTTGGTTGCAGCCTGGTATAAGGCTTTATAAGAACGCTGGAACGTTGAGAGTTCCACTATAATCAATGAAGTGCATAACGGCCCATAATGACTGGTACAGACCAGCTCCAACATTACAATTGTCTTTCTGTTTCTACCTTTTATTTTAGAACATTTTACCCCCAGTGGGTGGAATGTCCTAATAGACTTGTATTCATTCTGCTTAAGACTATAGCATTTTCTAAAAGGCCCTTGCCCTCGTTTTAGGCCCTCGGCTGTGGCTGTGTCCTATAACTAAGGTTCAGGGTCTTTGACAGTTAGTACCCTCAGCTATGGTTATAAAGCTTAATTAGAACACTGCAATGCTGAGAGCTCCACTGAAGAAAATGGAGTGCTCTGGGCTTTTAATGGCCAGTAGAAGCCTGGAGCATCAACATTCCAATGTTTTCCTGTTACTGTGAGCAAAGGCCTCAAGGAGCCCGAAGGGGATTTCAACCCCCTCGGGCTCTGTGAGACCTTTGTTTTACTAATTAGAACATTCTACCCTCTAGGGACGTAATGTTCTAATAGCCTCATAGCCCGAAATAGCATGCTACACCATCCATTAAAGGCCCCCTCCCTTCTTAAAGACCCTTGCCTTTCGGCTCGGGCCTTAATGGCCGCTATAGCCGCCTACGGTGGGCTATAAGGCTATATTACGAAATTGGAATGTTGAGAGCGCCACTTAAGAGAAAGACACGGCTCAAGGCCAATAATTCAGGCAAAGCCCTTCCACTCCAAAATTCCAGCGCTAGATAATGAAGTTCCTCAGGACCCATAATAGCTAGTAAAGAACTGATCCAATTTTCGATCAAATTTCTTTCTGTTTCTCCTTATTTATTTTAGATCATTCAACCCTCAATGGGGAAATGTTTTGTGTTCTAAATATTTTAGTATGTACCTGAAATATAATAGTGCACAAAGAACAAATATATAAACAATAACAAAATAATGAAAAATAGCTTAACAAGACATATTAATCAATTAATTGAACTGCTATTAGAATTGCTTTAATTTAAACTAAAAAATGAAACAACTAAAATGTAAACAAAAAATGAAACAAAAAGAATGATCTACTAAGACACTTAACATTTGAGTAAAATTAAATCTTCTCTAGAAATAGATTTGCAGTATAGTCAATGTTTTTGGATATTGAAGTATGTGTTTATATGAATATATATCTATGAATACTCTCTCCCTCCCTCCTTCCTAGGCTACCAGTAGGTAGTTATAGTTAAGGACCATGTTTCCATAGAAAAGGCATTTTTTACTTGCCTATATTTTTGTCGCCATTTGACGAATTTTCACACAGCTTTCCCAAAAAAGTGCTCCGGTGAATCTTGTTGCGCATGGAAAGTTTTGGGGCGATTGGTCAAGCAGGAGCTCAGAAAAAGAGGGTTAAAAAAAAGTGTGCTTTCCCGTATTAATTCCCAAAGGACCTTTAGTCGAGTCTGCAGCCCGAACTACTGGAAGAAATTACACCAAATTTGCAAGGTAGATTTGGTTATGCAGTTCACGCTTTCAGTTATTTGGTGTAAACCTGTTCAGTAGTTTGAGAAATTCAAGAAAATCCAAATTTGTATATCTAGGGCTACGGGTACTTCGCGAATAATCGTGAAAAATGAAGAGCTTGTGCAGGGAAATGCAGAGCTCTGATTGGCTGCCAACATTTCAATCAGAAACTGTTGACAACCATCTTGGGACTTCAGTCGAGTCCCCCCCCAAAAAACGTTTTAAAAAAAAGATAAGGGGGCAGGGTAGGAATACCCTGACCCCAAGGCTTGGTCTTGGGGGTCCCCCTGAGATCCCACCACAGCATAAAAGCATTTTGTTTTAAAACATTTGCTGCAAATTTGCGAAATTTCAGAGCAAAAAATAAAAACAAGCACAGGCTCTCACACTTGTTTTGGAAATAGCCCGCAGGTGGGCCAAGTCCTGGGGGTAATATGTATGTATGTAAGTATAGGTATATGTATGTATATGTGTATGTGTATATCTATATAGATATACACATATATATACACACACACACACACACACACATTAAAGGAGGGGGGCATACGGGATCCCCCCTTGGGAAATGTATGCCCCGGGATCACCACCTCCCCGGGGCCTATGTTTATATTAGGGGGGCCGCGTGGAGCCCCAGGCCCCGGTGACTGCCACCTCCCCGGTGCTAACTAGCAAGAAATCGGGGGGAGGGGCTCGTGGACCCCCCCCGTCCCAGGTAACACCACCTCCCGGGCCAAATTTACATTTTTAAAGTGGGAAGGGGGCCACAGGCCGCCCTCCGGGGCCATATACAGTCCCGAGGACCACCACCTCCCCGGAGCTGTCTCATGAACTACAAAGGAGGGGGCCGCAAGGCCCCCCCTCCCCCCGGGTATACCAATATATCGCTCTGGGGACGGCCACCCCCAGGGTGACTCCTGCTGAGTCTCGGGGTGCCCACCCGGAGACATAGCTGTTTGCTCGTACTTGAAGGGAGCTTTGACAGCTCCCACCAAGTCATAGCAATCACTCCGCTTCCAGCAAGCGAGAGCTGATAAAACGCTCTCACTTGCCGGAAGCTGAGGTTTCGTCCATTTCCCTTCCTGCTGTCAAGCGGGCAGTGAAATAGACGAAAGGATAGCTCCTGCACGGAGGAAGCTGCCTTTCAGCAGCTCCCTCTGTGCAGCAGCGATGCTGGCTCCCGTAGGCAATGGCCGCAGGAGCCTTGAGGCTCCCCCCACAGTCCCATTGCGCATTGGGTGTACCCAGGAGTAATGGCCAGGCCCTGGGGGATTAGGTCCCCGGGTCCGAAATAGGCCCGGGGTGGGGGGCTGCCCGGCCCCATTCCCACATTGGATGACGCCCGTGCCCCGGAGGTAGAGGACCCCAGGGCGAATATCGGCCAGGGGAGGGGGGCCACGCAGCCCCTCTGTCCTTTAAGCTATAAAAATAATGAAGCTGGGCATTGGGGGAAGGGGTCCCCGAGGCCGAAATCGGCCTGGGGAGGGGAGACACGTGGCCCCCATTGTATAATGGCAGAGCCCCGGGGGATGGAGTCCCTGGGGCCAAAATCAGCCCGGGAGGGATGCTGCATGGCCCCCTCCCCATCGAATTGAGGCCTGGCCCCAGGGGATGCGGTCCCCCGGGGCCGAAAACGGCCCGGGTCAGGGGGACCGCTCAGCCTCCCCCCCCCATTGGATAATGGCGGGGCCCTGGGGGATGAATTCCCCAGGCCCGAAATCGGCCCAGGGAGGGGAGCTGCGCAGCCCTCCTCCCCCATTGGATAATGACAGGCCCCAGGGATCGGTCAACGGGGCAGAAATCGGCCCGGGGAGGGGAGCTGCGCAACCCCCTCCCCATTGGATAATGGCGGGCCCCGGGGATGGGTGGACGGGGCAGAAATCGGCCCGGGAAGGAGAGCTGCGCAACCCCCCCTCCCTCATTGGATAATGGCGGGGTCCCGGGGAATGGTGTCCCCCGGGGCTAAAATCGGTCAGGAAGTGGGTCGTGCAGCCTCCCTCCCCATTGAATTGAGGCATAGCCCCGGGGAAGGGGTCCCCGGGGCCTGAAAATGGAACAGGAGGGGAACAACGTAGCCCCCCCCCATTATTAAACAAATATATTTTAAGGCCAGGCCCTGGGGCCCCCTGAGCCAACATCGTCCCGGGGAGGGGGGTCATGCGGCCCCCCTCCCACTACACTCCGATACCCACTGACAGACCCACTCACACACCCACTCAGACACTCACATACCCACTCACAGACCAACTCAGACACTCATGCACTCACTCACAGACTGACTCGCACACATTGAGGAACTCGCAAACCCACTCTCACCCCCACTCAGACACTAACAGATACTCATGCACCCACTCACTCATGCACCCACTCACACACCCAGTGAGACAATTATGCATCCACTCCCAGGCCCATTTAGACACTCACACACCCACCCACACATCCATTGAGATACTCACACACTCACTCACACACCCACTGAGACACTCATGCACTCACTCACTCTCAAAGGTTACAGGTTACACTTAGGAAATAAAAAATGTAAAACCTTAGAAATTCACTGGAGAAAAAAAAAAAGGTTACAGGGACGTTATAGTTAGGCTCACATTTTACTCATACAAAACTAGTGAAATTAAGCAGTTGTAGTTACCTGAGCTAACTATAACTTACGCCCCGCAATGCACTGCTAATGACCTCAGATATCACATCACTCATGACATGGTCAGTGACATCACTGATGACATCCCCAGAACCACTCACACACCCATACATCCTCTAATACACCCACTCCCACACAACCAATCACAGACCCATTCACAGACTCTTATAAGCACTCACACACCCACTCACTAATCCATAGAGCCACTCACACATCTACTGCCACTCAACAAGACATTCACTCTCCAATACAACTACTCACACCCACTTATTTACCTATACACACAGTCAAAGAGCTACTCGCTAACCCATACAGCCTCTCACAACTCAACTTCTTGACCCATACAGCCACTGACACAGCCGGTCAGTTACCCATACAGCCACTCACTCACCCATACAGTCACTCACTCACACAGCCACTGTCACAGCTACTCGCAGCTATGCAATCACTCATACAGCTACTCACATAACCACTAAAACATCCATATAGCAACTCACACACCCATACACCCACTCAGACATCTACTCACATATTGATACAGACATTCACACAGCCACTCAAATGAGAAATGTTAGAAATGGTACAACTAATTACTAGTACAGATAAATTAGTAATTTAACTTATGCTGCAGCTTAGTATATATCTTTAAGTCTCAGAAACAGTTATGAAACACAGTCACGGGATAATGTCATCAATGTCATAAGTGATGTTATTAGTGATGTTATCAGTGATGTCACTGACCATGTCACGAGTGATGCAATATGTGAGGTCATAAGCAGTGCATTGCAGGGACTTAAGTTGTAGCTAGCTCCGGTAACCATAACAGCTGAATTTCGTGGTTTTGTGGTATATGAGCCTAACTATAACGTCCTTGTAACCTTTGGTTTTTTCGGTGGGAAAAGAATTATATATATATATGCACAGGAGCACTTTGAGTTACTAGTACTTATAACAGCAAAATGAAGTGAATACAAGGCAAATCATACTGGAGATGGGATGACTTTAGATAGCAACTTCAAGGCTGTGGATTATCAATACCCTTTTAGCATTCATGCGGTCATATTAAAATGTATCAGACATGATAAGCCAACTTGGGTATGTTTACATGGTTTTAGTAACAGCATTTGCACAACATAAATTTATAGAGAATATATATATTTAATGATTGTATTTATGATCCCCATGTATTTATTTATGTATATATATTAAGTTATATATATTTATCGCCTTGAATAAGCTATTGTATGGTCTGTTTAATAGAGATGCTGCTGCAGATCAAGTATAAATACGAAAAAAGAAAAAAATACGAGTGTAATAGAAAATAGACTATCACAGGGGAAGGAAAAGAATAAGTATTTATTTTATGGTGTTGATTATGTGACACAGGGGGGTGTGCAATATAAGGTATGTCGTACAGTGTTTCCGTATGTGATCAAGGTCACTTGTTGACCGAAACGCGTCATGTTAAGGAACCTGCGAGCAAATAAATAACTTTGCATCATACCCATTTGGAGTTCGTTGCCCTCTTCTCGCCGAAAGGAAGTGTATGAGGGCATTTGGTAATTCGATTACGACGCGGGAGTTGGTTGCTTCCGGTTAACGAACCCCCTCCCCAGAAGCAGGCAGCTGCCCACAACCACAGCTACTACTTGGATCCAGGAGGAGTCATTGGCGGTAGCCCCCTGACGCAGCTACGATACACAGCACCAGCCAAGACACGGCAGCGGCAGGGTCGGAGGACCCATCGGAGGCGGTATCACGGCGGTGAGTGAATTAGCTAGAAGCGCAGGTGGGGAGGTGTGGTAGGCAGTAAGGTAGCCGGCGGTTATATCATACGCCAGGCACTCACGGATAAGGTTCCATAATGTCAGAGGACGCAGTACGGGAAAGGGAGGCAGCGGCGGATGAACTTTTTAGTAACCTGCCTAAAGCATCTACAAGTGGTCAATCTAAGAACGTAAGCGCAACGAGTAAGGACACTGATGCTAAAGCATTGTTAAAATCTTTGGAGAAATGTATGCGAAATGAAATCACTAAATGGGGGGAGCATAAATCCTTAATGAAATACGAAGAAGCGGGAAGAGTCCCACGTGGGTTAAGAATACCTCTAGCACCCAGTTTTGATAACCCCAACCTGTTAAAAGAATGGGGAGAGAGCAATTTGACAGCTTCCATGAACTTGGTAAAAATTCTGATAAAATATGCTGAAATCGATCGTCAAGCATTGATAAGAGAAATAGACAACATCAATGAACAACTGAGCAAAATGGAAACAACAGAATACATCACAAAAACAAGGAAAGAAATCCAAGAACGTCTGAATAAACAGGAAGAAAAGATAAAAATCCGAAAGGCTCATAAATTTGCACGAGACAAGGCTGATTACGAGCAAGGCCAAATTTTTACCTTTGCAAGCAAATATGATAATGCCAAACGGATGCGATTCAATAACAGGCTCAAAACTACTGCACCGGCTGTCACACTAGGAGCAGTGGGTGTAGTAAGTGACGCACCACCAACCTCAGAGGTAAACTCACTAACAAGTGAAACGGAGTCAGAAAGTGGAAGCTCCAGTCATATGAGCGAACCGTCGGGAAGAAGCAAATTAAGCCTAGAGGAAGAGCTGGATTTTTTATCCCTGGATCGACGGCAGATCCTGAGACCCCGGAATCAAAAGAGGCAAACAGGAAACGAAGAAACACAAGAAGACGGGCAAGGCGCAAAAGGAGGAAATACAAGAGCCAAAAAAAAACAATGGCGCAGGAAATAGTAATGGATGACAACACGATAATCAATTTGTCGACCATGACATTGACACAAGCAGAGAAGCAATTGTTATCGCTGGGACTCACTTTTTGCCCGGAAAGTAACTTTGACTATGGACGCACCAGGGTGGACATTTTTTATTTCATACGCAAATTGAAGTTAAAAAAAAATTTCACTATCAAAGAGGGAACAAACCAACCAAGAGCGGCACAGCAAACCATCAATATGAACATGGATCTGCTCCAAGCATTGGATATCCCAACCCTGTTAACTCTGCTTGAGTTGAGCAATGAGACAAATATGGACAGACCGGATTTTACAAACACTGGGTAAACACAAACAAAACATGAACATAGTTCAGCAAAGTGCGGGCAGTAGCCCTTTCAAGCCCAAATCCACATTCCTCCCAGTCATGCCGAAAGACGCAATTGACATCTTTCACGAGAGGGTGACGGATGACGTCAAGAAATTGTACTATAAAGTGAAACACAAAAAACGTATGAAGCACCATAAAGAGATACAATATGACAATATGGTCAAGAAACTCAGGAACAATCATGAAGTTTTTATAAACAAGTCCGATAAGGGCGGAAATAGTGATATGGCCCAAAAAGAATATCTCCAGGAAGCCCAAAGACAATTAAACAATCAAGAATGTTATGAAAAAACATACGTAAAAGAATGCAAAAAAGCAAAAGAAGCCCTAAAAAGATTTACAGCAATGGAAAAGAGATAGAATGATATCAACAAATGAATATAAATTCCTAGATAATGAATATCCAGTACTTCCTATAATCTACTTTGTACCTAAAGTCCACAAAAACATAACACCCATACCTGGTAGACCGATCATCTCTGCCAATAACAGCGTGGGTGAACATATAACGCAATATGTGGACTTCTTTCTGCAGGACTTAGTCAAAAGGCTTCCAACCTATGTAAAAGATACTGGGGATTTTCTTAGAAAAGTGAGAGAAATCGAATGGACAGACGACCTAATGCTTATAACATTAGACACTGAGTCGCTATATACTAGCATTGAACACCACACATGTCTCAAGGCGGTTAAACATTTTTTGGACTCTAGACCTCTAACCTGTTATAACCACAACAAAATGCTTTTAGATCTTATTGAGTGGTGTTTATGTAACAACTATTTCATGTTTGGAAAGGATCTATATAAACAACTGAGGGGCGTTGCGATGGGAGCCTGTTTCTCCCCCAGCTATGCCTGCTTGCATGTAGGCTGGTGGAAGGAACAGGTTCTCAGGACAACGCACTCTGAAATGTACTCTTTACTTGTTAAACACTGGCTACGCTTCATAGATGACATTTTTATTGTGTGGAAAGGAGATCAGAAAAGTGCAACAAAATTCATCCAAGATATCAATGTCAACACTGCTAACTTAAAATTTACATCCAATATGAGTAAAATAAGTATTGAGTTTTTAGATGTAAAGGTGTACATAGTGGACGGGAAACTGGAAACAACATTGCACCGCAAAGCCACGGCGGGTAATTCCACACTATACGCCAGCAGTTTGCACCCAAAACATCTAGTTAGAAGTATCCCATAAGGGGAACTTTTGAGACTCAAAAGGATATGCAGTACACAGACAGAATTTGAAAAATGCACACAGGAGAAATTGAAGAGATTCAGGAGGAGGGGTTATAATGAAAGCATACTTAGCGATGCGGAGCAAAAAGTGAGGGCTAGACCCAGCGAGTCCCTGTTGCTACCAGGGGAGCAAGATAGTGAACCCCCATTAATACCATTTACATCTGGGGAACAGACAAGAAGAGAAGAAAGTACTCCCAGACTGATCACTACATTCAGCAAACAAGGAAGGCAGGTGATGTCCATAATTAAGAAAAACTGGCCAATTGTACTCACAGATGATATACTGGCAGCTAGACTTCCCACGGTACCCACAATAACTTACAGAAAAGCAGTTTCTATGAGATCGCAAAAAGTCAAAAGTAGCCCTGAATTAAGTTCGAACAGCATGTGGCTTAAGCCAAGGCAAGGATTTTTCAAATGCTCTACATGTAGAGCATGAAAATTTGGAGTCAACACCACGCACTACTCTACTCCATTTAGCCAGGGTGAGATCGCCATTAAGGGCAATTTTAACTGTAGAACGGAATATGCGGTATATGTACTGACATGCACCTGTGGCTTAAAATATGTTGGCAGTACCAAGCTACAGGTGCATGTCAGGATTCTGCAGCACTTGCGAGCTATTGTCAACAACGATTCCGCATACCCAGTCGCACGCCACTTCAGGAATGAGCATAATAATGACCTAAAATGTTTACAATACTTTGTTGTGGATGCAGTTCCTAGCCTCCGCAGAGGGGGCAATAGGGAACGCCTGTTGCGACAACTTGAGTCACGTATGATTCTGGAGTTCGATTGTAAAGCACCGACAGGGCTGAATAACACTGAAGATCTCCATAACTTCCTGTAATAAGAGGTGTGGACAATACCATAACTTCCCATTAAATACGTATATAGCCCCATTAATACCACTATCAGTTCACTATAGTAGAACTACAAGCATGGCTACATCAATCTACGAGTTTTAGAAAACCGCCACCAGAGATGAGTATATTCTTTTTATAAAATAGTATCACTCCCACAAATATAGATATATTTATATAGGTTATTTTAAATATCACTAACACTCTTATCCAATCATTATTATTGCACTATTAGGCACATAGCACTTTATGCACTTAAGCACTCAGCCTGGAGCTGTTATGCACAGGAGCACTTTGAGTTACTAGTACTTATAACAGCAAAATGAAGTGAATACAAGGCAAATCATACTGGAGATAGGATGACTTTAGATAGCAACTTCAAGGCTGTGGATTATCAATAGGGAAAAAAAAAAAACTTCCCACTTAGTGGGCTCTTCTTCTTTTATTAATGATTTGCTACTATTCACATGAATGTATATGTTTATAAGTGATATGAAGTAATTAATTTATATGTATGTTGTATAAATAAATATATATATTTTTGAAAATAAAATTTACAAATTACATGTTTGTGGGACAACTATATGTTTATCTTGGATGAATTACCAGACATTTAAATCCTAAGGTGGAAGTTTTGGTTTTTTTCCTTGTGGTATTTTCCCTGCTCTCTTCTCCCTGCATTGAGATTTCAGGGACCCTCTGTTGTGTTTTCTTGTGGATTATCAATACCCTTTTAGCATTCATGCGATCATATTAAAATGTATCAGACATGATACGCCAACTTGGGTATGTTTACATGGTTTTAGGAACAGCATTTGCACAACATATATTTATAGAGAATTATATATTTAATGATTGTATTTATGAACCCCGTGTATTTATT
This sequence comes from Calotriton arnoldi, assembly GCA_963921515.1. NCBI lineage: Eukaryota > Metazoa > Chordata > Amphibia > Caudata > Salamandridae > Calotriton > Calotriton arnoldi. The sequence continues at coordinate 256,558 of CAWUFW010001829.1, forward strand.
TATTTATATATATTAAGTTATATATATTTATCACCTTGAATAAGCTATTGTATGGTCTGTTTAATAGAGATTTTGCTGCCGATCAAGTATAAATACGAAAAAAGAAAAAAATACGAGTGTAATAGAAAATAGACTATCACAGGGGAAGGAAAAGAACAAGTATTTCTTTTATGGTGTTGATCATGTGACACAGGGGGGTGTGCAATATAAGGTATGTCGTACAGTGTTTCCGTATGTGATCAAGGTCACTTGTTGACCGAAACGCGTCATGTTAAGGAACCTGTGAGCAAATAAAGAACTTTGCATCATACTCATTGGAGTTCGTTGCTCTCTTCTCGCCGAAAGGAAGTGTATGAGGGCGTTTGGTAATTCGATATATATATATATATATCCAAGCAAACCCTACTCCACATGGAAGAGAGCACGCACACGAGGAATGCTGAGTTTTCAGGCACTTTTTATTCCATAGGGCCTCCTCCGACCCTGCAACAAAGAGAGACGCGTTTCGGCTGACCCGGCAGCCTTCTTCAATCTAATGAGCGCCATTTTTCTTGAAACATTTATACATGACATAATCATAGACATAGAAAACATCTTGTTAGTTCCAATTTAAAAAGATACAAACATTAAAAACGTACACGCAGGTGCATTCTCGTGAATAGCATTGAGTGGTAATAATGGTCACAAATGTAACTGAAAATTATAATAATAATCGAAATGCATAGTGCCTGGTGCAACTATATACACTCCATAACTGCATAATGCATCATCGGACCATTACATTAAACCTGCAATGTGTGCACTTAATACTTATAATACAGATGTATCTTTTACACTGAATTTAGAACAACTGCTAAAAATATTCCATTTACATAAGGAATAGCGCAAACAACTTTTATGTGACACTATACAATACTCAAATATGCTGCGTGAGTGTGATGCATCGGGGAGATGGGATTGCGTCCCTCTGATCCTTTAAATGGTATAGAGATCACTTAATTAACATAGAGACCTCTTGAGGCATTAACAAAAGAGCTTACTCATAATTCGGATATAAAGCATAACTACTTGATGCTGGGTTATATATCAGTAATCAACATAGTAAAGCTTGCGATCAATCCAGCTTATGCCTTACTGTCAAGATATATCACATAGTGTGAGTTTCAGAGCTCTCATGTTGCCCCGTAACCAGTGTGTAACCCCAAACGGGACTGCAAGTTCCATAATGCCCCATTCTAATCATATACAGACTGCTGGACAGGCACCTGAATAATACGAAGACATCGATGTTGTATATATAACGTCCAAATTGACATCTTAAACGTGGCCTGCACAGTTTTGCAGGCAGTCCAACAATTTCAATGCCTGACGAAAAAAATAGTAATGCCCACACAGTTTCACCATTGTATTCTCGATACAAGTTCCATATGGATTCCGTATGTACCAAAAATAGAAATAAAACACATCCTAATCCTGTAAATGTCAAACAGTCTCCATTGTAAACACAACACGCAGTCTATGCAAAATAGTCACTGTGCAGGGTCGGGGGAGGGCCATGAGCAAAAATTCCACAGACCAAGCAAACCTCACAATTACAGCGTTGGCTGAGAAGGTGCCCAGTCACCAGATATCCGCCGGTCTAAAGCGTGAGGCATTTCGAGCCTGGGCAAAGCAAAGACCTCGCGCTAAATATATATATATAACTTGAAAAAGGCTACGCCGAAACGCGTCGTTGTGGACACAATAAACTAATTGTGTTGTCCTTTGGTGTGCCGCTGTTCTTCTTTTGAAATTATTCGAAAACGAACGATTTGGTCTATATTTAGCGGCTTGTCGTTGCCGCTGCTGGCACCGGTGTCGAAAGGAAGGGACTGGCTATCTTCGGCATACTTCTCTAGATATATATATATATATATAATTTTAAATATTTAAAATTATTAATATGAGTTGTGCAAGGTACTGGGGGAAAAGGTGGGCTGTGCTCTCTTAAATAAATTATTATATTTGCCATTGATTAAAAGTGAACTAGCATTTTAAAATTTTTAACTTTTTGCTTTTGAAAATGAAATTTCATTGTAATGGAAATTTTTGATTTCTGTTATTATGCTGGAGTTTGACGAACTTTGCTTAGTTTAAAATATATGCAACAGTTTGCATAGTTTAAAACAATCCTGATATATTGTTAAAGTTTAAAAATATATTTTAATATGATTTAAAATGTTATTTTTATTTGAAATGCAGGAGGTCTAAGTTTTTATTTAAATTTTTACATAATTTAGACTGGAGTTAGAACGGTAGATCTGCCTCCCACACCCAATGGTAGCTCTTTCCCCAATGTTTGTTAGATTGGAGTTAGAATAGTTGTTCTGAAACTTTCTGCAAACCCAAATTCAAGATTGGGTATGAAAGCCTTATGCCTCATTTATTTGCATGGTATGAGTGTTCACTTTGCAAGGAATCCTAGGAGCCCTAATGAAGGCCTTTGACCTGTTAGAGGCACTATGATAGGCCAAAACATGTTGGCAGAATAATAAGAATGTCTGAATCATTACCATTCAAGTAACATCGGTTTAGTTTATTTCTAATCATATATGAGGTACAACCTTTGGATTTATCTTGAGATATTTGTATTCTTTAAAAACATCTGGATCCCTGCTCTTATTCTGTTAAGATTTATTAAGAACTTCCACAATTAATTGAGTCCGTCAGCATGGCATTTACCTACCCCGATGTGGAATTTCTCCAATGATGAAGCATGCCACATTTGTTAGTGGTGAGGTGATTACTCCAAATATCTTTTTACACCTCTTTGATGAATAGAGGTATTGATTGGTAGAACCTCTGCTAATGAAACCTAGGCACTTGTTGTGTTGACTATGTTACGGGGTGCTAAGGTTGTGTTCCCGCTCTCTGTCTCCTTGGGGGAAATGCAAAACACATTCTAGACACCACAAACATGACTCCACAATCAATACAATTCCGACTCCAGGCTTCACAAGCTCCACACCCTGACACTGCAGGTACCACAGTGCGGAATCCACAAGTAGCAGACTTCAGTGCACCACACACCTTTTGTAAAGCATCACATAGGTGCTTTGAGACATGGTCGGATCAGTGAATGAGAGCTAATTAATTAAGCGCCAGGCGACGGGGTCGGGGACCGGAGGGGAGTGGGCAGTAGGCGGCCGCGGCAGGGTTTGGAATCGACAAATTCGTGCTCCAGTGGCGTCTACAAACGGCGGCTCCCACACATCTTCTACTATGCCTTACTCTATCAGCAGAGAATACCCTTCTGTTATTGAAGTAGGTGTAAAGTGCCTTGACGGTCGGTGTATTTGGTCACTGCTAAAGAAAACCTTCAATTTAATTTAAGCATACTCAATAGAACAGAGGTCTCTGCCCGCTCCCCCCCCCCCCCATTAAATGAGGCTGGGAGCCCCCGCATTAGGACTGTATTCCCATGCCCCCCCCCCCCCAGCACGAGGCGCGTTCGTATGTTCGCATTAAGTAGTCCTGGCTTCCGGTGGATCTGCTAGGCAGAGTCCATAATGCTTCGCAGGCCTATTTCCATCCCACAACCAACACTCCATTAAACTTTATTACCAGGTTTTAAGGCCACAATTTTGCTAAAAGGTTTCCAGAGGCCTTGGGCGTGCGTGAAATTAAAGACAAAACCAGCGAGAGGGAACATCAGCAGAGGCCAGTGGAGCGCCCCCTCACAGCTCCTGGAGGGTGAGATTGGAGGGGCAGGGGAGGGAGCGAAACGAGGAAAGAAAAGGGGAGCAATAACCCAAGAAGCATGGCACGGGGATAAAGCAGGAAAAGAGCGCGAGACGGAAATAAAAAGGACAGTGAAACAAAGAGAGAAAAGGCGGTGGGGGGGATAGACAAGTAGCATTAAAAATAGGAAGTACAGAGAAACTGACTACAACGTTGACCACTGACGTAGAGCTAACATTTATTTCCAAGTGGTATTTCGACAAGGTAACAATCAATTGGATATGCTATGTTACAGACATTTTGAAAGCGCTATGTTGGCATTAATATGGTTTTGCAGCGCTATCAGGTTGTCTTAACGTCCCGTCCTGGTCTCAAGGATTTCGTCACAAACTGGAGTCTTTCTGATCGAGTAGTTGTGTCAGTAGTGTGGGTGCAGGACACATGCTACAGCTGTCTTGGATAGGTCTGGTGGTTGGCTGTGCTGTAAGGTGAGCGTTGGTTGGTGTTTGTAGCTATAGGTCATTATCCCTGCAATTATGTGCCATCTGGCAGGACTGGGATGTGCACTGTCCACATGCAATGTGTCTGATACGAATTAAAGTATGGCGCCTTGTCATAGTCCACACAGTAAACCTGCGAGGAGTTGATGGGTGTTGGGGTAGCAGGTTGTATGTTGTCATGAAGGGGTATTTTATTCTGTGAAGAGTGGAGTTTTATTTATTTTTATTTATTTAATGCAGTTCTATATAGCGCAAACTTTACCCAAAGGTGTCAGAACGCTTTACAAAAGAACCAGGAAAGTTACAAAAGGTACACAAGATAGACTAAACACGCTAACAAGTTACATATATACAGTTACAGGTACATAAGATAGGCTGAACATGCTAAAAAGGTACATATATGCAGAGTTCCGTTGGCGCTCGGTGAGGTTCAACTATATACTGTCTATGCCCTGTGTTGAATGGAGAATAAAATACTAGATGGGTAGCTTTGCACAACTGGGGTGTTTCCATTGACCATTCTGTCCTAGTCACGAGAAGAGAAGGTCGAATTATCCCAGGCCAGATATCATTTTACACAGAGAGTCCTCAGGTCTGAAATGCTGAAACAGCATAGAAAAAGGGACATCAACAAAGATAACGAGTCGCTAAAGGAGAAGTCCTTTAATTAGGACGAAATCCCATCACCCACCAAGGTAGCATGCTTCATCATCTGGGATTCTCCTCTTAGCGGAGACACCTAGCTCCGCCAAGGGCTACAACCCCCTCACTGTGAGGGAGGAGCTCAGGGATGTTTTAAATACCTACTCTACGGAGGATGTACTAAATCCCATAGATGAGGAGCTTAGGACTGGTTGGGTTATGGGCGCAGTGCAAAAAAGAAACTCAAAGTGTGAGGTGAGTGATATTAAAACTAACTACTAGGAGTGAAAAGAACTTTATTGGTTCATCCCTAGTGTCAGGATTAAAAGCAGTGCAAATGCAGTATAGAAATAATTACTGCATGTAACAGATGGACAAGGTCAACATGTTTCGGCCTATACGACCCGTAATGGTATCACGGCCTTCTTCAGGACCAACAAATAATTAGCTACTGCGTGTGAAAGTGTAACAAGTGAAGATTAAATCATAATGCAGAAAAAGAATAAGAAATTATACAAAACCAGTAATCCAATTTATGATGAGTACGATTTACTGGTTTCCCTGTAGAAAAATAGAAGCAACCAGAAAAATCTAATGCAAATGTCCCAATACAGGTGGGTCAACACAGAAATAGGTGACTCAAGTAATGTGAGACATGTGTCCTCATCGATATTAAGCCACCTAATGTGCGAGAAAGCAATTTAAACAAGTATATTTTACCCGATAAGTAGGGGTAAGAGGCCTCACCTCAACCTGGCAACAGCTCAGGGGAGAGGCACCGCTCTGAAAAAAAGCTTAGGGGGGGGAAGGGCATCTGTTAGACCCGTATCAGACCAAATTAACAGTATTTAATCGGATACAATTCAGCAGTAAAGTATATTCTCAGAATTTGCAAAATAGTGTTTGTAAGACAAAATACTGGTATGTTGTACACAAATAGTCTCCCAAAAAGAAGAGTCTTAAGCCCCTGCATTAGTGGCGCAAGAATGCTCCCAATGAGAGGCCGGACATCTTCGAGGTATCGATACATAACTGCCTGCAGAGAAACGGGCACACATATGTGCAGTATAAATTGTATAAACAAAGCAGTACCTTTTTTTAAAAAAGGGGGAAAATGAGAGTATTGAATGTCAACCCAAGAAAATAGCAGAGGGGCCGATGTAAGGTCCGGAGGCATAATTAACATCGAAAGTAAGGGGATTGGGTGCTTTTGTTGGAATGTAAGCTGCGTTAAAATATACAAAATCTATGGCTGAAAAGCTCAATTATGTAAGTAGGGCACAGACAGAGTACAGCTATATAGATCTCTATGACTATACAAATGGCACACCCCAATGATGGCTCTACTTTTAAGCGGGATAGACATAACGCTGTAGCTACTGTTGTAAAACAAAAATACGAAGAGCACAGAAATGGCTGTCCCAAAAACCTCGCATAGGCGGCTAACTAGCATCATCAACCGCATATAGCCAACAGACCGCTACAAAATAAAATTATAATTACTTGCTGCTTACCTATCCGTCGGTACCCCGGGCGGTCAAAGAGCTGCGACGAGCATGCTGGCAACGGTTAAATAGAAAACGCCAGCTTGCGGTCGCGTATCGTGACGTAGGCGTCTACACGGAATGGCGGTGTCACACATGTATGTAGTCAAGTATTCATGGGAAATTTAGTCCCAGGGCTCAGAACCAATCATATTTAAAAACGAAACTGGAATCAAATGTAGCGTGTCGTTTTGGTAGTAAGTCATGGAAAATATAGTATCGTCAGCCAAGATGACAATAGCTGTCTTGGAAATGCAGAACTACAGACGTGCCACACCTGCCAGTACTCATGGGAAATGTAGTCCCACGACTCAAAATAACATTAATGGGGGGGCATGGCCAGCCGACACCCAAGATGGCCGCAGAGGAGTAGAGCTCCGTCCGCCACCGAGCTAAATCCCCCGATATCCGCCTAAATATCCGTTCAAGCCCAGTAAATCTATCTGTCCCGTGTCCCCCTATTCCTTTGGGTGACTCGGTCCAGGTTTGGCAGAATTCGGCCGTCGCTGGACGGAGTTATCTTTGTGAGCAGCCGGACGTACTGAGGGCCGAAGGGAGTGCCAGCGACGTCAGCGGAGTGCAGAGCCTCCCATCGCCTCCGCTCTCCGTGGTGAGCCCAGGGACGTGCCAGCGACGACGGTAGAGAGCGGAGCCTCCCATCGCCTCCGCTCTCAGTGGTGAGCCCAGCGTGATCGTGCCGAGGGAAGAGCCGGCGACGACAGCGAGTAGCGGAGCTTCCCACCACCTCCGCTCTCCGTGGTGGGCCCGAGGGGGTGCCGGCGACGACGGGGGAGAGCGGGGCCTCCCGTCACCTCTGCCCCCCGTTCTGAGCCCAGAACGAATGTGCCAAGGGGGGTGCCAGCGTCGATAGCGGGGAGCGGTGCCTCCCATCGTCTCCGCTCCCCGCAGTGAGCCCAACGTGAAAATACCGAGGGAAGGGCCAGCGCAGACGGCAGAGAGCGGAGCCTCCCATCGCCTCCGCTCTCCGTGATAAGCCCGGGATAAAGTGTCCTCTCCTGCCCATTTTGCCCATCTGGACCGTGAACAAGTGTGTTTACTTTCTTTGGCTGCTTGTACTGAGATCCCGTGGCGGCCCCAGAGAATCTGTGGATCCGGCCGGTAAGATAGTGCAGCCTGGTGGTTGCCTGACGTGTGTCCCGAGACGCGAGGGGCCCAGCGCCTGGACGGCGCGATGTTCACTTTGTAGAGTGGGGGGAGTGTGGTTCGTCCCTTCCCCCCCTCCTACTAATTTGCAGTGCAAAACATCCAGCGCCTCCATTGTATGGTGTGATCTGGGGGCCCAAACAGCGTGTGTTGCTGCCCTCCCCCCTGTCCTCCTCCTCCGTCTTCAATGCACACTGGCGTGGTTGGTGTGATGCGGACTATTTGGCCAGTGCAGTTACCCACAGAATTTCAACTATAGGACCACCAGCTTCTGTTCCCGATTGTATGGTCCCGGTTGCCTGAGATCTAGTCTGTGATCGCTGCTTCTGCCTGGGGCCTGGAAACAGGGTTGCATCTGGCATCGTCCGGTGCCTGTAGGTTTGGCAGTAGTGCAGCAGGCTCTGGCAATCATAGGGGCCCGGCGCTTGGACAGTGATCATCGACGTGATTGGCTACCTACGCAGTTAGGTGGTAGGTTGAGAATTATCACTTGCTTTGACACTGCAACCGTGCCTGCTTCGCATCTTGACGGCCCCAGCACCCCGAGCACCGTTGGGGCTAGTTTGAAGTGTCGACCCGCCAGGATGTCCACAGCTAGGGGGCCCAAGCAGACACATCAGACGAAGCTGGACAAATTCGCACAGTCCAAGACGGATGGCGCGGAGGAAAGAGCGGCACCACAGGGAACGAAGCTGCAGCCGGAGGAGGGGGCCCCAACTCTGATGGACGTAATGGAAGCTATCCAGGGAGTCCGCGTGGCGCTGGAACATGAAATTGACACGGTAACAGCCGAGGTAACCCTTATGCATGCCGACCTACGTAACTTGGGGGACAGGGTCAAGGCGACTGAAGAGTCAGTGTCGACGCTCCAAAAATCTACAAAAACGCTGGAGGCAACCGTCAAAAGGCTTCAGGTGCAAACTTCGGACCTGGAGGCCAAACTTGAAGACTGTGAAGGGCGCGCGCGCATAAACAATGTGCGCATTTTGGGGGTTCCCGAAAGGGCGGAGGGGCAGACTACAGACCTCTTCGTCGAAGACTTAATTCAAAAACACCTACAACCCCGGTCCCTGTCTCAGTACTTCTCAGTTGAACGCCCTCAGAGTGCCTGGGGGACCGCCGAAACCTGGCGCTCCTCCACGTCCCATCTTGGCGAGAATTTTTAATTACCGGGACAGAGACATTATCCTTCAAACGGCGCGTACAGCTCCCCAACTCAAGTTCGAAAACTCGACGATCACATTCTTTCCGGACTTTACACTGAAGGTACAAAAGCTACGCAGGTCCTTTCTGGAAGTGAAGCGGGCACTCCGGGACAAAGACCTGAAGTACCCAATGCTTTTTCCGGCCAAGCTGCGCGTGCTGGCGGAGGGGAAATCCCGGTTTTTTCAGACTCCGGAGGAAGTCTGGGAATGGATTGAGGGATGGAGAAATTCTGGGGCCCAGAAAAATAACTCTTCGAGGCATCTCCAGGGTCACGAAAATCGCCAAGAAAGTTCAGTTCGAGAGGAGGGTGTTTAATCTGTTACAAAGGTTATGCTATCAAGTTGCCGAGGCAGCCCTCCCCGAACCTTGAGACGACAGTGTCAGCCAACAGTGCGAAGAATGTGGGTCCGCCCTGGTGAGCACTAGGGGACTACGCCATGTTGGTAACTGGACACGTGGCTGCACCGTCAAGTATGTATAGTTAGTGGGTTTTGACCGAACGTCACTAGACATATTGTCCAGCTTCTGGTGTCATCAAAGGGGATGGGATACTTGTATGTTGTTTTCTAAGTTTGATAATGACTTTGGACTAAAAGCTTGCAAAATGTTATATTATGGGCTTGTGTGGTCAAGAACAAGGGGGTATTGGATCTTCCGGTCGGGGTTGTTCGGCTGTGTAGCATTTCCCTTCACAAAGGTTATTAGTTAAGGGTACACAGGCACTCTGCAAAATTGGGGGGTGGGCAGTTGTAAGTCCACGTTGCAGGGAGGGGGAGGGCACAGGGGTGTTTTCAATGGGATATTTGTATTGTGTGTTTTATGTTATGGTGCAGCTATAAAAACATAATTCTTCCCGGTGCATTGAGGATTGACAGTCAGTTAAGAGATGGATCAGTTTGTAGAATGTTCATGGTGTCTACAATGAGGTCGCCGGGTGGGTGTGGGAGGAGGTGTCCCTGTGTCTCCACCCTTGTGGGCCTGTATTGCAGATGGCCCCATTCACAACACCTAAATGGGCGATGAATGTGAAATGGCTCCGCTCTTGAGCCGTTTTAAACTAATCTCGTGGAATGTAAATGGTCTGGGGGACCGAATTAAAAGTGGGATAGTTTTGCAATATTTGAAGCGGCTGGCCCCCGACGTGTTGCTTTTACAGGAAACTCACATCCAAGGGTCCTCTTATTGTGCACTCAATAGATGGGGCTATAAACTGGTGGCCCACTCGGGCTATGCGAGAGGGTCTAGAGGGGTGGGCATTCTCATGCGCAACTCCTTCCCTATCCAGGTTCAAAAGATCACCCACGACCCACTTGGTAGATTTGTTACAGTCTCGGGCCTTTGGGAGGGTAAATCCCTCAATATATGTTCCTCCTAGATTACCCTCTATGACACTGGCCGCTCTCGGCCCCCACATATTAAACCTGCCCGAGGGTGACTTGCTCCTGGGGGGGGGGGGGTATTGTAACGCAGCCCTCAATGGTGACCTAGATAGGCAGCCACCCAGACGGGGCAAAGCGCCCTGGAAGATACTAACGGATTTCCTCGGGGCAATGGGTCTGATAGATATCTGGAGGGTTTGTCATCCCTCGGCCAGACAGTACACTTTCCTCTCCAGAGTCCACGGTAGTATGTCCCGCATCGATTACATTTTCTGCAAAGCCACTCAGCTCCCCATGTTTAGGGAGGCCTACTTTCTCCCTAGGGACATCTCTGATCATTCCCCGTTGTTAGCGATCTATGATGTGACCCTCCCCCAGTATGTCTGAAGAACCGGGCACTCCCACCACTGATGCAGGTAGGTGCCGATTTGACCACATCCCCTGAGGCAGGTAGCGGAGCCCAGAACGTTCATTTTTACAAGCACAGAACTAGTGTAGTAAGCTCTATGCAGGAGTTTAAGTTGAATACGTTTAAACCGGGAACGGATCGCCACCTCCCGGGGGGAAGCCAACGCCTCTTGCCATTCTTCATCATCAATGTCCCGATGTCCTCCGCCCACTTTTCCCCCACACGCCACGAAATGGTCCTTAACCCTTGGTTCCTCAAGATCCCGGCAATTAGAGATACACTTACTGAGGCAACCAACCAGTACTTTATTGAAAACGAGTGGTCAGTAGATTCAGACATCGTATTGTGGGAGGCATCCAAAACAGTTGTGAGAGGTATCGGGGTGGCAGCAATAGCGGGGCACAGGACAGAGAAACTAAAGCACTTACAGACAATAGAGGGTGAGATTGCCCTTCTCGAGCGTGATCTGGTGACATCGAACACTCCAGGCGCCAAACACAAATTACTCATGAAACAACAAGAATATAGAAATGCTGCTGAGGACTCAGCGAGGGCCCAACACCGGGCCACCCAACATCGCATATATGATATTGGTGACAAGGCGAGCAAACTATTAGCCTGGTTAGACAAACGGGATGCGGCCAACAGATGGGTGTCTGAAATAGTAGGCCAGGACGGCACAAGATTACATGATAGAGCTGGGATTGCGGAGGCATTCGCGATTCACTTCAAACAGGTTTATACTTCCACTCAGGCCCCAACCCACGCGGCAGCGAAGGAATTACTAGACACCCTGGGACTGCCTGTTCTGGTCCCCCAGAATGTAGAGGACCTGGACTCCGTCTTAACCAATGAGGACGTGACCAAGGCTATTTGCGCCTTGCAGTCCGGAAAAGCCATGGGCCCTAGTGGCCTTCCTATTGAACTCTATAAATCAAACGCGTCCACGATTGCCCCATACCTTATACGGATGTATGAGGAAAGTGTGACTACAGGGGTTTTGCCCGAAACACAGAGGTTGGCCAACATTGTCGTTATTCACAAAAAAGGTAAACCCCCGGAGTGTTGTGGCTCATATAGGCCTATCTCCCTCCTAGACCCAGATGTCAAAATACTCGCTAAAATCCTGGCACAGCGTCTCTCACCTCACCTCCATAAATTGATTCACCCGAACCAATCTGGTTCTATGCCGGCCAGGAACACCGCTCTGAACCTTCGTCGCCTCCATGGAGTCAAGGGCAGAGCAGCCACGATTCGAGAAGAGGCGGTGATCATGTCCTTAGACGCCAAGATGGCATTTGATATGATTGAGTGGCCCTTTTTATTTGCCGCACTTGAAAAATATGGGTTTGGGGAGAGATTTCTGTCCTGGGTGCGACTTCTTTATTCGGAGCCATTAGCCCGAATCACAGTTAATGGGGGTCGATCGGCAATCTTTACACTGCAGAAGGGAACGAGGCAGGGTTGTCCCCTTTCCCCCTTACTTTTCCCTTTAGCCTTGGAGCCTCTGGCAATATGGATCAGGGGAGACGCCCTCATAAGGGGCCTCGACTGGTCGGTGGACTGGATGGATAAAATTTCCCTTTACGCCGACGATATTCTGCTTTACTTGGCCAGACCGTACTTTTCCATTCACCGTGTCCTACACATATTCGTTCTTTTTCGAAAGTACTCTGGTTATACCATTAATTGGGACAAGTCTCTAGTTTACGGTCTAAGTGGGGACCGTCCAACCCTGCCTAGGGACGGCGGAGCTAAGATAGTTACGGACGGTTTTTTATACTTGGGAATCTACGCCACGACCGACCCCTCAACTTTTTACGACCACAATTTGGCTCCCCCTTTGCGCCGCTTCCAAGCCGATATCCAACATTGGAAAACCCTACCCCTGACCCTATTGGGCAGGGCCGCCCTTTATAAAATGATGGCGCTCCCCGCTTCATCTACGCCTTACAAAACACACCCTATTCGGTCCCAGCGCAATACTTCAATACCATAGAAGCGGAGGTACGCTCTTTGCTTTGGAACAACGGGGCTCCCCGAATTGCGTTGACCAAACTCATGAAAAGCTGGTACGACGGTGGTATCGCCTTGCCCGCAATTAGAAATTATTGGGCCTCCCAGTTGGTGGTCGTAAATCACTGGGTCCACCGACCAGGGACAGATCCTGCTTACAGGATGGACAGACATAACATGCTCCCCGGTAATTACCTCAGGGCAATCCATGGAGGACGGAACTACGCGCCTAAACATACCCCAACTTCCACCACAATTGATATATGGCATACGGCGACAATTGCACTGGGGTGGAAAGCTAGAATCACACAAGTCACCCCATTGCTCGATACACACCAACTGGGAATGTTATCGAAGCATCGCGGATTCGATAAATGGGACTTGATAGGCCTCTCAAGGGTTGGCGATCTGTGGGCTAGGGGCGGGGTGGTCCCTTTTGGCGATTTCCAACGGGATTACCAATTGAAGAGCGGAGAAACCTTTAGATATCTCCAAGCCCGGAATGCGCTACAAAGGGCGATACCCAAGGGCATGGAACTGCCGGCCTCCTCACCTCTTGAGGATAGACTTCTGGACGATTACCTCCAAGAAAAGGCTATCTCATTGACATACCGTAAAATTCTCAATAATACCCCAGACACGTTCGGTAGAATTTGCGAAAAGTGGGCGGAGGACATCGGGGACATTGATGATGAAGAATGGCAAGAGGCGTTGGCTTCCCCCAGGAGGTGGCGATCCGTTCCCGGTTTAAACTTATTCAACTTACACTCCTGCATAGAGCTTACTACACTAGTTCTGTGCTTGTAAAAATGAACGTTCTGGGCTCCGCTTCCTGCCCCAGGGGATGTGGTCAAATCAGCACCTACCTGCATCAGTGGTGGGAGTGCCCGGTTCTTCAAACATACCGGGGGAGGGTCACATCAGCACTGTCCTCATCCTGCCATAAAACCTTTGTGGTTTCACCCCGTTTGTGCCTCCTCAATATCTGGGAAGCAACTGATTTATCACGAACCGAGAGAGTGTGGGTCTCTCTGGGCTGTATGGTTGCGAAACGCAACATAGCTAGAACATGCAAGGGCGTACTCAAACCCAAGTTTCGTGACTGGGAGTCCAATATGGACTGGTGTATGCAGGCGGAAAGGGTGGTATATGAAAGTAGAGGATGCCCGCAAAAATGGTTGAGAATTTGGGGGGCATGGAATGTGAGTAGGGGGACGATATGTACACCCTTCAGCGATGCCTCCCCACTGTCCGCGGATCATGTGGGGGAATAATGTATCTTTAAAATACTGTATGTGACGCTTGTTAAAAGTATTGATCCAATGTAATGTTATGTCGAGCAACGCACCATTGTATGGGAATTGTTGGTGATCACGGGAATTGCACTGCACTTTGTCTCTTTTGTTTTGATCTTTTTTTTTGTTTCTGTTCATTCAATAAAAAGATTTGTAAAAAAAACAAAAACAACATTAATATATATTGAAAATGAATGTGAAGTCAAAACACAGGTGTGTCTTGTAGCTCATGGCCTCCTGGCAGGTCTGGCTACGTTACCACGCCTGGCTGCCATGATGACTCTTGCGCACGTTACTATTGGATGTTGTTCTGCCGCCCTCTGTTATTGCCAAGTTGTTCTACAATAGTCTGCATTTTCTGTTTCTCACCTTTTCTCCTATTCCCTTTGTGGGCTCAGTCTGAACAACAGTTACAAGGTCGAATAACAAATCCCTGGTTCCTACTGATTTGGCCCGTCCCTCGCACCTAGACATAACACTTGTACAGCTGCCATTGAGAAATTAGTGTGCTTTTAATAATGCGATCGCCTGCTCTAAGATAGCACTTGGAGACGACCTTTCCAGAGAGAAGAGCTGTGATTGTTTGCTGATGTAGTTTTGCATCAAGAGACTGAGGTATGGGGTTCGCTAGTCAAAACCCAAAGGTCTTCTATTATCATAATAAACTGGCTTCCAGCACGGGAGGGTGGTAATGTTAGTTAGACATATATCCACTGCTTTATGAGATGCTTTCCCCGTTCGTATTCTATGGAGTAGTAACTATGCTGATTATATTATTCATATGTATTATGCTATTAGTACTGACATACGTGTACTGTATCTTAGAGCACGTAAATTGAAATAAATATTTTGAACTATACAGTGTCTCTTCTTACGCATGTTGTGGACAGGTACGAGAGTGACGAAAGAGTGTTCTTGCCTCTGCGAGTCCTGAGAGAGAGATACCGTGTTCTGGGTTGTCTAATCATTGGTACATTAGTGCTAATGGGACGCTAAGGCTAGTTGGGTTGGGGTTTTGGGTGCTAAGGTTTATGGTTGGTTCACCACTATATTCCAAGGTCCTATTATCCTGTGCATAGCTCTGTATGTGCAGAAACCCTATGACATGGCGCGACCAACGAGTGGGGCAGCTTACTTGCGAGACGCTTGAGTAGTACTTGTGCTAGTCCACAATACCCCTCACGTACGCTTCCGGAAGCGTGTGTGACGGCGATACCTCCTATATTGCAGATTTTGTAGGTTCTTTCAAGCTTGATGTTATTATAAAAGGTTTCTTAGAAAAAACCCTTTTTGTGCTGCCTCGTGTAAGATTGTTGAATAAGCCCGTTAGAAATGGCGGGTATAGACATAGCGGCGCATAGCCGCACAGCACTCCGGGATCACTTACGGGTGTATGGAGTACCAGACGCGGGAGTTGACCTAGTCTTTGTGGTTCAAGCCGACCCGGCTTTCCACTTTGAAGTGTTCTACTCTTGGATCACTTTTCCAGCGGTGAATCCGAACGATAATCTGTTCCATGAATATGAACCCACCGCTGTTCCTGCTGTCTATAGACCCTATACTAATCTTGAAGTACCGCTCACGGCTTGGCAACACCGTGTTTGGTTTAATGGCGCCCTCCCACAACCGACTACCGTGGTTCGTTTAGGCCCCTTATCTATAGAGGGGGCCGCCTGGCCTGTTTTGGCCGGGTACACCCCACATCCGCGTTATATGACAATACCAGTCGCGGAACTGCGCACTATGTATGCGGCCTTGGTGCAGGTGCATCGAACTTTAGTGCGGTATGTTACAGGCAGTCTCCATGGAGCCGCTCCTGGAGTTGCCGGCCAACCAGCTGCTGCAGGCGGAGTGACCATAAGTCCCGTCATGGTGCATTCTGTGATGGGCAAACGGCCACAAAATAAGGATGATTTTCCTTATTGGCTTGCAGAAAAGTTTGATCAGTTGGAGGCAGTTTTTCCACATACAACTCCAGTGGATAAACATCGTATTTTAACGATAAGTTTGCCAAAAGACTTAATACCCGAGTTGACAGCATGTGACAACTGGGGTAAGGTATTCGCAGCAGTATATTCTAAATGTTTTGGTACTCCTTCCATGACTGTTCTCCCCTCTGTAATTAAAAAAGTACAGGACGAACATGGCCCTGAAGCGGCCGTGGAATTAGGGATGAGACTGGTGGGAGTGTTTGAAGTAGTAGCTGAGCTGATCCTTGCGAATGTCAAGGGCGATGCAGTGAACTTTCAAGTAGCTAACGCTTTGGCTTTAGTCCCAGACTTGGACAAGCCTCGCGAATTACCGAAAATTATTACCCAGGCTTATAAAACTATTGGTAGAAACAGCCTGGGTAACAAGCCTTTTGCCAAACAGCAAACACAATCGCAACCACAACAGCAACAAACCAAATCTCAATCTGAGAAGGATGAGAAACCAGTCTTCACTAAAAAGAGCTGGAGGCTGAAAAAACAGGGGAAGCAACAGACAAAGCCGGGATCGCGAGGCGCATCCCCGGTTTCAGTTTCTTCTGAACGTACTTATGATTTACGCGATAGAGCGAGAATTAAATCACCGGATAGGTTTCAGATCCCTGATACGCGTTCTCCTCGTTCTTCACAGGCACAGACCACGTCACAGGCCGGTGGAGGAGACCGCCAGGATAGAGGAAGGGACCGAGAGGTTCCCCAGGGACGAGACCAACCTCGACAACAAATCAGAGGGAAAGCAGAAGACTTTCAACGTGTTCGACCACAATTTCAGAAGAAGAAAGTTGCAGCTGTAACAGCGAAATATGCCACAGACGGTGAGAACGAGACTCCTGAATTGGACGTGGGCAGTAACCCTCCTAGACAGCGCCGCGGAAGTTACCATAGTGCGGGAGGCGCTACGTCCTCATATGGAGGCGACAGCAACTGAAACATTCATTTCTGTTGAAACAGCAGACACCAGAGTGGCACCCCCTGACAGACTATTTAATATTGTCATTCAAATTGAAGGTGATATACAGCGTGTAATTAAAGGGATTTTTTGGGAAAATCTGACCTCTTCCTATGATATTTTGTTGGCAGAGGCGGATTGGCCACCCCCATTCGTTCTTGCAGCGCGTAAAGGGGAGGAGGTAATCCTTCCGAGCTTTTCTCGACATGTCCCAAAGGACAAAGCGGAGGCTCTTGCAGCAGAGTGGGCTGTGTCCCTGGCTCCAGCGTTATTCCGCAATCACGTGGGTTGGGATGAAGAATCTCCCCCCCATGAAATACCTTTGCGGTCGTTACCGCAGCCACAACCCCAATATCCCATAAAACGTGAAGCCAAAGGCCCCGTTTCCGAAATTCTGACACAGTTGGAATATCAGGGAGTAATTGAACCCTGTGTATCACCTATGAACAATCCCCTTTTCGCGGTTTCTAAACACGATGGATCGTACCGCTTAGTATTGGATTACCGGCATTTGAACTCTCATTGTCGGACCTTTGCGGTGCAAAATACCCATAGTTCTGCGCTTGTAGACAGTCTTGTTCGTAAAAAATACTAAACGACCCTTGACCTTTCAAATGGATTCTACACGCACAACTTAGCCCCGGAGAGTGGCCAATGGTGTGCCTTTACTTCCGGTGGTAAAATGTTCAAATTCAGGCGTCTTCCTATGGGCTACAAAATAGTCCAGGCGTGTTTGCCGCTCGTGTTGTCTCTTTGTTAGACGGCATAGATCCAGACGCCTGTTCGTATGTGGATGACATTTATCTGACAGACGACGAATTGTTTCCGCATCTGACCCGGGTGGACCGCATTATTCTTGAATTTGCGGTTCAGGGATACAAAATTAACTTTGCCAAATCCCATATTGCTGAATTTACCGTTTTGTTCTTGGGCTATGAGCTCAACAATGAAGGTAAGGGTTTAGCCCCCCATTTTCTGAAGAAATGTGCACTTCTGTGCCCTCCTACTAATCTGAAGAAGCTTCAGTCTTTGCTGGGTTTTCTGAACTTCGGACGTACATATATTCCCGAATACGCCCAGCGTATCAAGCCATTGTATGCCTTGATACAACCTACTTTTTCGAAGTCTTGCTGGCTTCCGGAGCATACCTCCATTCTGCAGTCTTTGCAGACAGACCTTCTTGGGTCTAAATACCTTTTGACGCGTGATAACCACACAAACTTGGTGATTAGAATCATTCCAGGGGCAGTGGGTTTCACGTATTTAACCTTTAATGAAGGTGATACAGTACCCATCGCATACAAGTCACATCTATACACCTCTGCAGAAATGCGGTTCTCATCTGTGGAGAAAGTGCCAACAGCAGTGCAAATGGCGATCCTGAAGGAGCGCACACTGGCACAGGGAAAACGCATTCTGGTGGTAACACCCTATCCTGACCTAGAGGCAGTGACGAAAGCAAGTGTTCCGAACTCTAAAGCTTTGCACCCCCGTTGGATTCAATGGGCAACTTCTTTGACGTCTCCGGATGTCACTTTCATTTTCGACTCTTCTCTACAGACTCAGGAGTTTTTACAGTATGAATTCATTCATCCTCCTCCTTTGTCCTTAATGCCGCTTGAGGATTACGACTGTGTGATCTACACCGATGGTTCGGCACAACCGGCCACGGGGTCCAAGCATGCTTATTCAGCCGCATGTGCTATTGTTGCAGGTACGTTTGTGAACGGAAAGTTCAAATCCACTGTGGTGCATACACAGACACTCGGGGACAGTACCGCACAATTGGCCGAGTTGCGTGCCTTGGTGCTTGCGCTTGAGTTCGTAAATCCTGATGTGACCACTTTAATCGTGTGCGATTCTTACTACTGTGTTCAATCATACAATGACAATCTGTTCTTTTGGTCGCAAAATGACTATAGAGACGCTAAAGGCAACACAATCAAGCATAAAATGCTTTGGGTTAGAGTGGCAGAATTACAAAGACGTCTGCCACTCACACAGGTGGTTCACACCCTAGGCCATCAGCGAGTGGGCGCACACGCTGTTGGTAACAGTCTGGCAGATGAAGCTGCCAGATCAGCAGTACTCACGTGTTCAGTAGCAGCAGTTACTAGATCCATGTCTAAAATAGACACTGATATCTTGGCAGCTATTGCTGCAACAAAAGAAGGAATTAATTACCCTAGAGGTTTCCCTTCTAAATATTCTTACCAGATAGGTCCCGATCAGGCTCCTTATGTAACAATACCTGACGTTGGGGTTCGGCTGATCCCCAACGCGGACCGCAGAACTTTCCTTGATGGCAGCGGCACACGAAGGCATGGCTTCGGCGCACGCTGGTGTGTCTGCGACAATTTCCATTTTGCAGCAGCGTTACTGGTGGCGTGGTTTATACAAAGATACACGTACTTATGTGCTTTCCTGTGACGTTTGTCAACAGATCAAGCCTTCAACAGTCACAAGACCACCGCAGACCTCGCTTGCAATTTCAAACAGACCCTTTGGGTGTGTTTACTTGGATCACTGCGGTCCATTTTCTTCAGACACTGCCTATAAATATATCTTAGTGGCAGTGGACTCGTGCACACGGTTCATCTGGGTCTGGCCACAACGGAGTGCTGACGCACGAAATGTCATTAGGGATTTGCGTGTCTTTGTGGGAATTTTTGCATGCGGCACCTTCCATTCTGACCCAGGTCCGGCGTTTGCCTCTAAGGCTTACAAGGACGCAATGGGCTCCTTAGGGGTGCGGGTGAAATTTTCGTCTCCGTATAGGCCTGAGGGCAACTCTATCGTTGAACGAATGAACAGTGACTTAAAGCAATCCTTGACAGCTAGAGTTATAGGTACTGGCAGGAACTGGCTGGCCCACTTGTATACTGTTCAGCGTGCACTTAATAATCTCCCTAGAAGGCCTCTGGGTGGGCGGACCCCTTACGAAATGCTCTTTGGCATACGAATGTTTGTGCCTGACCTTGATGGTCTAGACATGGCGGCGCAATCCGCCAAGTTCGATGTAGATAATCATTCTACTATGTTACAGGACTTACAAGAAGCCCGAGACAAACTAGCAATTGCACATTTACCTTCAGCCACAGACCCTGCTGTGCAGATTCCGGTTGCCGGCTGGCTTCCGAAGATTGGTGACCTGGTACGAGAGAAGGTGGAGAACAAAAAGAATTCGGCCCCTCTTTTCGTGCACCGGTTCCAGTACTGGGCTTGAAGGGAACACGTACAGTCATCCTACCACCGCTTCCCGGTCGCAAGGAAAACAGATACATCTCAGTGGAAAATGTCAAGCTACAACATTTGGCCGATCCTGAATAGTGTCACACCAGCGGTCTCTTGTCCTGCCATTTATCGGACAAGCGTTCGAGGCACGCCTGCACGAGCTATCACTGATGTTACCATGGAGATGGTTGATTTGCCTGAAAATATATTTGGACCCCCTGCATCACCCTGCATAGCTGAGGACGAATATACTTATCCCGCCACAGAGTCGGTGGCACACCAACCAACAACGCCACTGAGCCCGACACGTTATTCTTTTGACTCGGATTCCAACTCATCACAAGTCCCGTCCAAGTTTAGTCTTTTTGTATCCTGGTTTAGAGACAATTTTTTGATTCCACCTTGGACATATATTTGGATGGTACTTTTCTTGGTTTTTTTGTTCATGTCCATTGGCTTTGTCACAGTGTTTTTTCTACTCATCAATGGTCACTATTTACCTGAACGCTCTGCTGTGAACAGTGTGGCTGGGACTTTGGCTCCACATTCCTCCTTCGCACATCATGAAGCGTGACCACACATTTGTGAACATTTCAGCGTTTCCAGTTGCTGATGGCATCGTATGGGATGCAGTGAACTTTCAAATCCATGGCCCGACTGAAATTATTAATGTACCAAATGTCCTTCGAGTCTCGATGGGTGATGTAGTAAAAAGTAATATTCATTCTGATGATTGGGATGTGCATGCAGTTGAAGCATTATTTGCTGATTTAAAATATTATGCCTCCTTTAATGCTGAAGACTTATATATGAATTCTGCGAATTATGCCGATTTGTATTGCTACCAGCATTGGGGCAATAATTTTCTCCACAAACCAAGT
The DNA here is from genome assembly GCA_963921515.1 of Calotriton arnoldi. Taxonomy (NCBI): domain Eukaryota; kingdom Metazoa; phylum Chordata; class Amphibia; order Caudata; family Salamandridae; genus Calotriton; species Calotriton arnoldi. The sequence goes on from CAWUFW010001829.1 coordinate 277,485, forward strand.
GCACTACGCAGCCCTGTTACTTACACCCAATGGGAACACTGCCCAAACCCCATACCAGGTAGTTCCCAGACTCTTCGAAATAAATTCACCTATTTTACTGATTTTAATCGATCGAACCCTGGGTCCTATTATTTTAAATTAAAATCTCCATTGACTCAAAAAATAATGTTGACCCACACTAAATTACTATATTCGGGTTCCTTTTTGAGCGCCTTGGCGGTGGGTGGTTATGAGTATTGGAAAGACACAGTGGATTTAAAATCAATCTGGGGTTCGAAGCCATGGCAGGTGCAAGGCACTGAGGCCTTGCACCGCGCTTGCCTTATCCCAGCCCAAATTCTATTTCTAAATGCTTCCATTCATCAGACCACGTGTTGGGGGTTGGCTACCGTTAAACAACTAAATGCGCCAACCATCCCATCCTTGTCGAGTTTTCCAAATGATAGTTTGCGTTTTAATATGTCCCTTATGGCGTTACAGGCTCAGTTTCAAAACAATTCCTTTAACGTTTCTGCACTGATACAGTCACCCTGGTTGGCATGGCCCATATCATCTAATGCATGCCAACTGCGTTTTCATGGCACAGTTCCTGGCTACATACAGGACAAGCCTGATCCAAGATTTACTGAAACTCGTACTGTAACCACGTATTCGGTTGGTAAATTATGTAAACAATGGTTACAACATTCGTCCTTAGACTCTGTTAAGAACCATTTATCCCTCCTATCAGGCACTATTGATTTATCTGATTTTATCTTGGGACCTCGTGGTCCCCGACCGAAGAGATTCATTTATGAAGCGTATAATGAACTCTGGAAGCTGTCACAGATGGAAGCTGCTTCCCGTCTTAGGGAAATAGATCAAGCAAATTTGGAAAAGGTGCTTGCCGTTGTTGACAATAGTATAAATACCCTGTCTTCCCGCATTTACACATTAGAGAACATTGTATCCTCTGTTGTTGATATTGTACAAGATGATGTCTCTATGTTGTATCATGGTCAGAATCAGTTGCGTTCAGTGATGCAGTTTGCATGGACTTTGCAAACCCTTAAGTTGGGTAAAGTTCCTTGGAATTTGTTAAACACCACTGCCCTCTTTCTGCCTTTTAATTTGACTGACAAACAGCAGTTCATGTCCATGAAAGATGCATCTTACACTTTGTTACATATTGAAAAAGTGGATCCTTTACCATTCTCTGTAGCGGAACTAGATTCTGCGGTGTGGCTAGTTCATGGGGTTATAGCTTTACCTTTTTCCCTATTTGAATTCGGTTCGTGCATGAAACATTATCCTGTAGGCCGTTTCCAGCCTTTGGGTAGTGCTTTCCTGCATGAACTTTGGTCCTTGCCTTTCATGTATAAATGCCTTAGAGACGGCAAGGAGGTATTTCTCACGGGGAGTCTTGTGATTCAACTGTGGGTCATTCGCTTATTTGTAAACATATTAAATTGCACGGGGCTTGTAGCGTTTCAGTTCCAAATCTTGCATGTGTGCTGAAGGGTATTCCTGCTCCTGCTATTTCTCCTACTTTTACTTTGCTTACTAACGGTAGCTATTTGCTTTTAAATAACGAAAACTGTTGTGGCCTACAGGCTGGCATTCCGTATATTGTTACAGTCTCACACAGAGTTGTCTGCTGCAAGAATGTGCTTTTTCCTCTCCCTCACGACATCGTTGATAACTCTATTTGGCCTTCCATTCCTACCATGGAGGCAGATTTCAATAAGTTGAGCAGAATAAAGGCCCTATTATTGAATGAGGAGGTTATGCTCACATCCGCCCGGGAGACATTCATTCTCCAGGTGGCGAGTACCCACAGTGAAATACAGGCCCTTTTGAACACTGACCTCCCCCAACATTTTGGGGAGTTAATTCATCGTATTTTTAACGCATCAAACACTGAGGGTCTGGTGCACTTTTTTAAGGTTGTGGGGTCTGGCCTCGTGTCCACCTTTCAAACTATTTTCGGTGTGATACCGGCGGTCATACATTCTATTTTTTCTAGCGTCTTTGGTGGTTTCCCATTAATCCTCGCTTTGGCGGCTGGTGTCTTGCTGTTGGTCTGTTTTCTGCGCAATGGCTGCACACCACTGGGCCCTTCTTGATCCCGAACGCCTCCAGCTGCTCCGTGAGCGACTTCTGGTTGGCTTCGATGTTCTGCCCTTGGCAACTATCAGTGTGTCCTACACCCTTTCCTTTCGCTTTGCGTATTTCACTTGCGTGCAACCTGTGATGTCTTGCATCCGCTGTCCGTTTACATGGACCATGGATTATTGCCTCTCCAATTCGTCATTGTCGGTCCCGGATTTTGTTCGGTTGGTGGGTCCCTTAGAGGCCCATGAACGGGACTGTTCCGCTGCTGGCTATATGATGCGTCGGCTGCACTGGGGATTTTGGCACAATGGGATATCTGGGCGGCTGCTCAGAATCTCCTACAACAAAGTTATATTGAATATCACGCAAGCTGTCCCGCATTGCTTTTGGATGCTCCATCCTCTGAGGAACATTCCTGCAGCTTTGACCTGTTGGACTGGATGGCGTCTACGTTTTTTGACGATTTCAATGATGTCCTTTTGGACGGTATAGCATTTTTCTGCTCTTCCACGTTTTTGGATTGATTGACTTTCCGTTCACTGTCGGTAGACCGCCTCAATTCTGCTCAGGTGTTTGGAACTCTGTCTTCATTTTCGTCTTGGCCGATGGACTGTCCAGGGGAGGGTGTCTTGTGGCTCATGGCCTCCTGGCAGGTCTGGCTACGTTACCACGCCTGGCTGCCATGATGACTCTTGCGCACGTTACTATTGGATGTTGTTCTGCCGCCCTCTGTTATTGCCAAGTTGTTCTACAACAGTCTGCATTTTCTGTTTCTCACCTTTTCTCCTATTCCCTTTGTGGGCTCAGTCTGAACAACAGTTACAAGGTCGAATAACAAATCCCTGGTTCCTACTGATTTGGCCCGTCCCTCGCACCTAGACATAACACTTGTACAGCTGCCATTGAGAAATTAGTGTGCTTTTAATAATGCGATCGCCTGCTCTAAGATAGCACTTGGAGACGACCTTTCCAGAGAGAAGAGCTGTGATTGTTTGCTGATGTAGTTTTGCATCAAGAGACTGAGGTATGGGGGTTCGCTAGTCAAAACCCAAAGGTCTTCTATTATCATAATAAACTGGCTTCCAGCACGGGGAGGGTGGTAATGTTAGTTAGACATATATCCACTGCTTTATGAGATGCTTTCCCCGTTCGTATTCTATGGAGTAGTAACTATGCTGATTATATTATTCATATGTATTATGCTATTAGTACTGACACGTGTACTGTATCTTAGAGCACGTAAGTTGAAATAAATATTTTGAACTATACAGTGTCTCTTCTTACGCATGTTGTGGACAGGTACGAGAGTGACGAAAGAGTGTTCTTGCCTCTGCGAGTCCTGAGAGAGAGATACCGTGTTCTGGGTTGTCTAATCATTGGTACATTAGTGCTAATGGGACGCTAAGGCTAGTTGGGTTGGGGTTTTGGGTGCTAAGGTTTATGGTTGGTTCACCACTATATTCCAAGGTCCTATTATCCTGTGCATAGCTCTGTATGTGCAGAAACCCTATGACAGGTGTGTACGTGTTACATATCATGTTGATAGTAAATCATGGAAAATATAGTATCGTAAGCCTAAATGTCAATAGCTGTTATAAGGAGACCAAATACAAAGCTAGTGTCGCCTATACTGCCCGAGAGAAAGTGACTCTATTACTTCAAATACATGGAGGTAAGTATTGACAAGTACACAACCATTAAGGACTTAAATGGTAGTTTTGAATGCAGATGTATTATCAGGGTAGGTGAATAATATTCGCGTGAAAATAGCAACCTAACTAAAATCACTAGCAGTAACACCCATTAAGCTAGCTACGATGGTATAATAGCAGTCTAGTGAGCTGGCTCAGATGCAATGCGTCATCAGCTGTACTTAAATAAGGTTGAAAAAGTTATAACAAGGTCCAAGGTATATCATCATTTAGACCCTTTAAGTCACTGCGTAACTTGTAGACCCATTTCTGCTCCTTAGTGAAAAGATATTTAGTTATGTCAGTGACGTGTGCTGGAATGAAGGGCTGCTCAAGGACCGTCCAACTAAGTTCATCTGCTGTATGGTTAGAGTAGAGGAAGTGGTTGGTCAACTTTGTAGCTTGTTTCTTGCACCGAATGGTGCTTTTGTGCTCCAGTATCCTCAATTTCACTTTTCGGGTAGTCATGCCCACATAACGAATTCCGCATGGACATGTGACTAAGTAGATCAATTTCTCACTGTTACAATTAGTATGGCGAACTAATGACAAGGATCTGTCCGTCCCTATATCAACAGAGGTCGGGTGTTTTGTTTGAGGACAAGCAGCACACGAACCACAAGGGAAATGGCCCTTTACTGCAGGTAACCCCCAAAGAGTATCTTGACTCCGGGGTTTTGCGATCTTAGGTCTAGTGTGGACTAAGTTGTCTTTCAGATTAGTACTCCTTCTAAACGCAAAGAGAGGCTCTGGAATAGGTTCATTACCTATGTTGAGAATTTTCCAGTTTCTACATATACTCTTCTGTATACCATTAGAAAGGGTGCTGAATGTGTTGACACATGTTATCCTTGGTGGTTTCTCTTTTAGGGCTGGTATCTCCATCAGTGCTTCCCTGTTATTATTGGCTGCCCTCTTCAGAGAGCGTCGAATGAGTCTCATGGGATAGTGCCTCTTTTTAGGTTGTGAGGACAGTGTCTTGGCATGTTCATTGAACTTCTCACTGGTGGAACAGTTCCTTTTGATACGGAGAAATTGTCTGTATGGCAAATAGTCGCGTAGCCACTTGGGATGGTAACTATTATATGACAAAAGGAAGTTCCGTGCCATAGGTTTGCGATAGAGCTCGGTGCCCAGGCCTCCGTCTGTTGGACAAATAAGTATGTCTAGAAAAGGCAGACTGGTCTTGCTGTACTCATAAGTGAATTTAAGGAAAGCATTTCTGGTATTGAGCCATTGATGAAATTCGCAGATCGTCTCGAATTCTCATCTCCAAATAACGAACACGTCATCAATATAACGTTTCCAAGTGAGAATATGAGTTCTATATGGACTGTTGACAGTCAATATGTGTTCCTCTTCAAATAGGTGGACATAAAAATTCGCTAGAGTAGGCGCAATGCTTCTATCACTATCAACTTAGTCCACAGTAGACCTAAGATCGCAAAACCCCAGAGTCAAGATACTCTTTGGGGGTTACCAGCAGTAAAGGGCCATTTCCCTTGTGGCTCGTGTGCTGCTTGTCCTCAAACAAAACACACGACCTCTGTTGATATAGGGACGGACAGACCCTGGTCTTTAGTTCGCCATACTAATTGTAACAGTGAGAAATTGATCTACTTAGTCACATGTCCATGCGGACTTCGTTATGTGGGCATGACTACCCGAAAAGTGAAATTGAGGATACTGGAACACAAAAGCACCATTCAGTGCAAGAAATAAGCTACAAAGTGACCAACCACTTCCTCGACTCTAACAATACAGCAGATGAACTTAGTTGGACGGTCCTTGAGCAGCCCTTCATTCCAGCACACGTCACTGACATAACTAAATAGCTTTTCACTAAGGAGCAGAAATGGGTCTACAAGTTACGCAGTGACTTAAAGGGTATAAATGATGATATACCTTGAACCTTGTTATAACTTTTCAACCTTATTTAAGTATCGCTGATGACGCATTGTATCTGAGCCAGCTCACTAGACTGCTATTATACCATCGTAGCTAGCTTAATGGGTGTTACTGCTAGTGATTTTAGTTAGGTTGCTATTTTCACGCGAATATTATTCACCTACCCTGAAAATACATCTGCATGTAAAACGACCATTTAAGTCCTTAATGGTTGTTTACTTGTCAATACTTACCTCCGGGTATTTGAAGTAATAGAGTCACTTTCTTTCGGGCAGTATAGGCGACACTAGCTTTGTATTTGGTCTCCTTATAACAGCTATTGACATTTAGGCTTACGATACTATATTTTCCATGATTTACTATCAACATGATATGTAACACGTACACACCTGTGTTTTGACTTCACGTTCATTTTCAATATATATTAATGATATTTTGAGTAGTGGGACTACATTTCCCATGAGTACTGGCAGGTGTGGCACGTCTTTAGTTCTGCATCTCCAAGACAGCTATTGTCATCTTGGCTGACAATACTAGATTTTCCATGACTTACTACCAAAACGACACGCTACATTTGATTCCAGTTTCGTTTTTAAATATGATTGGTTCTGAACCCTGGGACTACATTTCCCATGAATACTTGACTACATACAGGCGTGACACCGCCATTCCGTGTAGACGCCTACGTCACGATACGCGACCGCAAGCTGGCGTTTTCTATTTAACCGTTGCCAGCATGCTCGTCGTTTACCTCCGGTCGCAGCTCTTTGACCGCCCGGGGTAACGACGGATAGGTAAGCCGTAAGTAATTATAATTTTATTTTGTAGCGGTCTGTTGGCTATATGCGGTTGATTATGCTAGTTAGCCGCCTATGCGAGGTTTTTGGGACAGCCATTTCTGTGCTCTTCGTATTTTTGTTTTACAACAGTAGCTACAGCGTTATGTCTATCCCGCTTAAAAGTAGAGCCATCATTGGGGTGTGCCATTTGTATAGTCGTAAAGATCTATTTAGCTGTACTCTATGTCTGTCCCGTACTTACATAATTGAGCTTTTCAGCCATAGATTGTGTATATTTTAACGCAGCTTACATTCCAAAAATGGCACCCCATCCCCTTACTTTCGATGTTAATTATGCCTCCGGACCTTACATCGGCCCCTTGGCTATTTTCTTGGGTTGACATTCAATACTCTCATTTGCCCCCTTTTTTAAAAAAAAAGGTATAGCTTTGTTTATACAATTTATACTGCACATATGTCTGCCCGTTTTTGTGCAGGCAGTTGTGTATCGATACCTCAAAATTGTCCGGCCTCTCATTGGCAGCATTCTTGCGCTACTAATGCAGGGGCTTAGGATTCTTCTTTTTGGGAGACTATTTGTGTACAACATACCAGTATTTTGTCTTACAAACACTATTTTGCGAATTCTGAGAACATACTTTACTGCTGAATTGTATCCAATTAAATACTGTTAATTTGGTCTGATACGGGTCTAACAGACGCCCTCTCCCCCCCCCTAATCTTTTTTCCAGAGCGGTGCCTCTCCCCTGAGCTGTTGCCAGGTTGAGGTGAGGCCTCTTACCCCTACTTATCGGGTAAGATATACTCGTCTAAACTGCTTTCTCGCACATTAGATGGCTTAATATTGATGAGGGCACATGTCTCACATTACTTGTGTCACCTATTTCTGTGTTGACCCACCTGTATTGGGGCATTTGCATTTGATTTCTCTTGTTGCTTCTATTTTTCTACAGGGAAACCAGTAAATCGTACTCATCATAAGTTGGATTACTGGATTTGCATAATTTCTTATTCTTTTTCTGCATTATGATTTAATGTTCACTTGTTACACTTTCACACGCAGTAGCTAATTATTTGTTGGTCCTGAAGAAGGCTTGACACCATTACGGGTCGTATAGGCCGAAACATGTTGACCTTGTCCATCTGTTACATGCAGTAATTATTTCTATACTGCATTTGCACTGCTTTTAATCCCGACACTAGGGATGAACCAATAAAGTTCTTTTCACTCCTAGTAGTTAGTTTTAATATCACTCACCTCACACTTTGAGTTTCTTTTTTGCACTGCGCCCATAACCCAACCAGCCGTAAGCTCCTCATCTATGGGAATTAGTATATCCTCCGTACAGTAGGTATTTAAAACATCCCTGAGCTCCTCCCTCACAGTGAGGGGGTTGTAGCCCTTGGCGAAGCTAGGTGTCTCCGCTAAGAGGAGAATCCCAGATGATGAAGCATGCCACCTTGGTGGGTGATGGGATTTCGTCCTAATTAAAGGACTTCTCCTTTAGCGACTCGTTATCTTTGTTGATGTCCCTTTTTCTATGCTGTTTCAGCATTTCAGACCTGAGGACTCTCTGTGTTTTGTAGGAATGTTTGGGGAACCAGTCCTCGTTGGTCTATAAACTTCCCTTGGACCCTCTTCTCCCCGTTTTGTTCTTTGCAGATATCATTTTACCCTGAATAAAAAAATACCCACTGGTTGACAACTGCCCACCTACAATTTTATGTTATGCAAGAGCAAGCAAAACATTTAATATTAACAAAGATTAGAACAACGACTGTAAATTAAACTCTTTTTTAGTGCACTTGCCATGAACTGCATCCCCTCCGTAGTTAATTGTATACTATTTTGTAATGACGTGCTTTATATTGTTTTCGTTTTAAATAATTTGTTGAAGAATTTCAAGGTTTCTGCGATTATCAGGGCACTATTTTCCTATTGGTAGCTGTGCACTTTAGCTGTAGGTGTGTGGCCTCCTTTGCTTTTAAGCAGGATATGTTGGTAATACATAGCTGCCAAGGTTTCAGATTGCTATGTGTGATATTTTCATAAATTCAGTGTAATTATGAGTGACATTTCAACAACTGAGTGACACTCGCAAGCAAGTTTACCTAGACTGAATAAATGCTACAAATAACCAAGTGTTATCCGATTACAATCCGGGTGTGGAGCGCATTTACAACCTATCTGTGCATTAGCTTGTACTGTGCACAATGTGAAAATAGCCTAGCGTTTAGAGTTCGTGTCTCTGCCTCATGCCTGCACTCAGCAATGCTACAAAGCGTGCTGCTGACCGATTCATCAAACAGTGGCTATCCTTGCTTCCTGGTCCTTCAATATGCGAATGACCCATGACTCTACCTGAAAGCATCCACGTCACAATATCAACTTAGGAAAAGATTGTCTTACCATCATCCAGGTATGCATGTCAAGTGCCTGCTGATGAGACCATGGACACCTTCAGAGGCAGTAGATTGGTTGCCGGTATTCCATAACCCTCTTAACTAATTCTGGCATTGCACTTTTAGCGGTCCATTGCAGGCTGTGACTCTGGTCCCCAAGGCTGGTTGGAGGCAGGTTCAGGCTGCGAGCCACTACGGGACGTGGCAATTTGGGTTTGCCACCTATCCCACCTCCACTGATAGTCGCCCAGGCCGCTGTTCTGACTCCTGTGAATCTCGGGCAGGGCCGTCCAGTGACAGACTGTTCTGGCGGCCAGTGAGTCTCTGACTCCTCTCCATCTCCAGCAATATATAATGAATTCGGCTCTGGGGGTAATAACAACAGCTGACACAGACATCACGCGGCGATCCGGTGCGACCTGCAGCAGGCAGCGCTGCGAGCGCCGCGGCTGGCACAATGATTATTTGCGGTGCTGTCCGCAAACCACCCAGCAGCCTTCTTCTAGCTCCCAAAACAAACTCCCCGCTCCGGCAGCAGGATGTGACGTCCCCTCGCGATTACGTCAGGCTGACAGCAAGAGCCGCGCTGTGGAGATGCGGAATCACAATCATGATAAATTGTAGTAGTTGAGTGAGGCTGCCAGCAGCCTTAGCTCAGCTGCGAGCCCCAAGACTGTGTGAGCAGCGCACGCACGCCAGAGGTAGCGCGCTGCCAGCTGCCACAGACTCAGTTCTAGGCAGTGCTTCCAGTGACAGCTGATTCACAGCATATGCGTGCGGTAATGCGGAGTACCACACTGAAATGTGCTAGTCTAACGCCTGATGCATGGTACTTGGCAGGACTGGTTATAAAGTTTCTCTTATCAACAGTGACTTTGAACAAAGCGCTCCCTCGACTAGGGGGATTGTGGTGCTAGGCTCAGGGCCCCGTGGATACTTCCCCCTCCCTTGCTCCCACGACTCTTTGGCCTGGAGCAGGGAACAGAAAATGGGTCTCGCAGGCTGTGCTGGGTGTTTCTGTCTGGATGGAGTCTCACGAGTCGTGCGGGAGGTGTGTAGTCAGAAACGGATGTCACGATATTCGCATCACAGCGGGTCCCTTTGTCGCTGGAACTGGGGTACCTTTTAAGGCATTGTCATGTTTGGCCTTCCCTCTTTGTCCCCATGACGATAGGACCCGGGCCTCCAAGGGCTCTAGCGGAGCTGGTGCGAATTTCTCACCCACCCATACCCCCTCATCTTTGGGCTTTGCTGTGAGTGCTGTAGCATCAAGGATTGGGAACCGTCCCTCAGGGATGCAGGTGGTTTCACCTGTGTGGTCGGGTAGAACTGAGATCAGAAAATGGGCCTGAGCACTGTGCAATCATACCCTGTAATCTTAAATGTGTATATAAAGGTAAATGATGTATGTGTAGTGAGAGTACTCAACTGTTAGTTAGTAGTACCATGATTTGGCAAATCATTTGACTAATAAATGAATGAACTAATAAATGAATGTGTCCTTAACTGGTGCTCATAAAAAGCCCCGATGTTGATGATTAAGTGCCGGTGTTGAGCATCGGAAGCCACTGGCTTAAATTAAGCACGGGTGTTGATTCCACAGCAAATGAAATGAAAAGAAGGTATCATTGGGCAGCCATCATCACAGGGCAGAGGATGAGCCACAGGCATGTTCAGGTTGGCACTTCAATAGAGACAGCCCACAGAAGAAGCTAAGTCTACCTACCTTAGGGCAGTGTTTGCGCAAACTGAAACTTGGTCATCTGGACCACACCCAGACAGTTACTATTTTTCAAGCTCTTGAAGCAACAGTACTGCAGCAGAACATCTAGAAGGAGAGACTGGCTCAATCCTATGCCACAATGGTTACTTGGGACCCCAGCATCCAGAAGTGGGGCTGATCTTCACTCAACAATGCAATGGTGTCGCCGGGGCAGCAGAGGGTTTTGGTACCTAATGACATTATGTTCCCTAGAACATTACATCTAGAGCCAGCTGAAACAGTGTGTATGGTACCAGAAGGAAACAGCCTTGTGACTAGGTACCTTCACCCTTCTTGGGTTTTCTCAAACCACTTACCCAGGTCAAATGAGAGTGTCCTACAGTAGGAAGATTCAGAAAGGAGTGTGAGGGCATTGGCAGCTCAATGGCAGAGAGGGTGTTTGAGACTGTGCTTGTTGGCCAAGATCCTGCATTCATCCTGTGATTTTTCTTTCTATCCTGAGGGTTGGGTGCTCCCTACACTCTGCATGCAAGAAGAGGACTATTTTGCCCATCTCTGGCCGTTTTGAGATACAAAATATTTGGAGCCTCATATGTGTGTAAGCATCATAAGAAGCAAACCACATCTCAACAGTTTCCAGCTCGTGGCCCTTGAGGTCCATCCTGTAGCTGATATCTGTAACTGTTACCCATTAGAGCAAAGAGGCTCTGGCACCCAGGTGGACCTCTAATAAATGTTGACTAGTAATTGTTTTGTTTAAGTCCCAGTTACACCACCGAGTATGACTTTAAAAGTCAGGGGGCCTAACTGAACTTTTTACCCACACTTGGCAGCACAGCCAAACCTGCAGCGCTTCCATGAACTACCCGCTCCTGACGCTGTGTATACTCACACTGAAGGCGGACCCGACATACAAAGGCAGTGGAAACCTCGACGATCAGACTCATTTGAGAATTGATCAGACCTCCAGATTTTCACTGCAGACTTACATTGCAATGCATTTTGGCCCAGCTGAATAATGTAGGGCAGTGTTTGGGGAGAGGAGTGTATATAACCGAACAACTGAAAGCGTTAGGCCCTCGTTGCTTAAGAGTTCTGTTTTATTACCCAGAAGGAAATATCTTCAGCGCATATTCACTCTTATGCACGCCTTAGTGCATGTTCCCATGTCTGAACCTCAAAAGCTGTTCCTTTGTGCGTGCAGCCATGGACCTGTGCCCTCACTCCTGCTCTCTTGACTCTATGTCCTCTCTCTTGTGCACCTGAAGTTCTCCCCTTTCTCTACACCCTTGACTCCAGTCCTTGTAATCCAGGATACGTTTTCACTCTCCCACATCCGAGAATCACTGATCTCCTTCTACAGCCTTCAAGCTGTACTCTCTCTCCTGCACCCTTGGAGCAGTTCTCTCACCTGCACCATAAACGTTGCACTCTCTTCTCTGCTGTGTAGACTGTGTCTTCTGTCTCCTGCACCCTGGGATCTGTACTCGCTCTTTTGCACGCTTGAAGCTGTACTTTCTCCTGCACACTTGAGGTTGTACTCTCTCCCGCACCCTTGTAGTTGCACTCTCTCCCTAGTGCCCCTGAGACTCTGCATTCTCTCATGCACCCATGAATCTGTGCTCCCTCTCCTGCACCGAGACCTACTAATTTGTCACACTGTGTGAAACGGCTGACTCGCACTACACAGTTGCATGGGCTGAGATAGCCCTGCCTCTGGCGATGAGCCAGGCCCCGATGAAACCCTTGAACCTGTGGTATTCTTGGTGTAACTGGTGGGTCAGAGCTAGCAAGCCAAGAAGCAAAACTTAGCATGTCTATTTTTGAATCGCTCCAGAACCAAATCTGCCTGGTCTCCAAACATCCTGGAGCCATAAAAGGGCAAGTCCATGACTGCTGCATGTCCCCAGACAAATCTATGGCGTGCATGATGAATAACCACAATAGTGCCCAAAGCCTGGCCTACGCTGTCTATGGTGTCCAGTTCAGCCCGCAAGATTTTCTTTGCTGCATCCTATAGATCATGGACCAATTAGGCAAAAGTATCTAGAAACTCCTCATGGAGGGCAGGCAAAATTTTGATTGCCGTGTCCACATTGCCTAGCAGGCAGACCACATTCAAAAAGTGTAAAGCCAAGTTGGTTAAGAAGAAAATCCTCTTGCCAATGCCTTTAGATTCTCTATCAGGCCGAGAAGTGGGAAAGGCATTCGGGTTTACTTTGCTGGCCAAAGGCTGCACTACAAGGCTTTCCGGTGAAGGGCGCGGGGTCAAATAGTATGGGTTACCAGGAGCAGGTATGTAGTGCCTAGCTATGGGACGACTTAGCGGCAGCCCTGAGCAGCGCTTCAGCCACACCGCAGCCACAGTTCCTGTCAGGGCTTCATAGAAGGGCAGTAATGGCTATCAAGATGAAGGGGCAAATTGCAAAATTTCGGTCAAAAGATTGGCCTTAGTTTCTACAGTAGGCAATTGTAGTTCTAATACCTTTACTGTCCTGCCTACTCCCACAACAAAAGAGCCACTTTACTCAGTGGGGGACTTCACTAGAGAATCCAACTCCATTTTTGGTGAGGGATAAAGACCACTTGCATTCTACACGCCTAGATGAGGTCCATCAATAGTGTAAGGGGGTATATTGTCAGCCCCTTCCTCATCATCCCGATCATGAGGGGCATCATGAATTTCATGTACATCTGAGTTTCAGCCAAGCAAGGACTCTATAGGTGCTGGAGCTAAGGCAGAGGCTCTGTCGAGAACCTTCCAATACTATTGGCTGTGTCTTAGTGAACTCATAGCGAGACACTGGCCCAGATCTAGCAGAACTCTGCTACGGATCAGAGATCGGCATCAGGGTTGGATATGGACCGGCGTCACTCAAGGTGGAGAGGCGTCAGCCTGATCGGGACCGACATGACATTCGGCAAGGAAGTGTAGACATGGCCTGACGCAAGTGGTAGATACAAATGTGGGATCAGCCAGTGCCAGGGAAGACCCTGCCAGCGGAAAGTCCAACTGGGGAATCCAGGTCTGAAGGTGCTCCAAGGAGAGCCGAAATTGTCTGAAAGAGCTGCAGCATTGTCTCCTTGAAGGCCTCTACCTGCTGCCGAATCACGTATATAGCCCAGGAAAATGGGGCACGTTGGCTCCAACTCAAGAATGGGGTCGGAATCTAATGACTGGTGTGGAGTTAAGGCCTTTGAGTGCCGACTGCACTACCCTCCCTAGAGCGCGAGCGGCAGGAGGAGGAATCCCATCTGGACTTCTTCTGTTTGTATTGAGACTTGTCTTTGGACTTTGTATTAGGCTTATCTGAGGATAGAGAACCGGATCAGGGCCAAGACTTGGAGCAAGAACTGGGATGCAATTTGGAGCGTGACAGGTCCCACTTATGCTTGGTGAGAAAGTTTCACTTCCCACTTACTGATGCCTTTTGGGTGCATCAGGCTTACAAGACTTTGAATAATGCTTGTTTTCAGACACCAGAGAAAGATGTCATGCGGGTCTGTGACTTACATCTGCTTCCTGCAGGTCCAATATGGATAGAAACCTGTAGCTTTTGGGGGGGAAATCATTAGTTGACTGTAAGCAAAATTATTTTGGAGGTCGGAAAAGCACTGGCAAAAGTTTGTAAGCGTAGCTCCAGATCTGCGTTGAAGGGCTCAGAGAGAAAGGGAACTGATGTCAGCACACATTGGTGGCGCCTATTTGTGCCTACATGTTCTCACTTTTGGAGCAGGGACAAGTTCCCCAGGGAACCTGTTGACGCCAACTACCGGCACACTAGCAATTGCTGAAAAAGTTTATAGATCCAGTATGGCACCTCGGAAATTCAAAAGATCAGGATCCACTAAAATACTCTATGACAATACTTACTGGCCAGGACCTCTGTAAGGGATGTCTGGAAGCTCAAAGGACACAGAAATCTGCAGTAAGAGCAGCGTTTCATATATAAAGCCGCACACATGTCCACAATTCAACAAAGCCTGCATTGGCTCCCAGTTACATCCCATGGTCAGTTCAGGTAGACCCACACAACGCTATTCTGCACCGTTCTTTACTACCTGAAGCACAGCCTCACACCAGGCTTCTCCGAAAGAAGGCCGAGATCTGCAGCCCCCCTACAATGTTAGAAAACAAGGCTGGAACATCTTTTTCCGTGACGGTAAGCTTATTATGGAATTCTTTACTGGACCACTTAAGGGATATCTAGCAAATTTGGTCTTTCAAAAAGGCTCTGAAGACGCATGTATTTACATACCCGTCCTTGGCTCGGGTCGATCTAGCGCTTAGTAGCTCCAAAATGGCCCATTTAGCGCTCTATAAATACAGATTGAACTGGATGCATCATTGAGTTTGTTCGCTATGTCCCACACCCTTAAAAGATGCATCCTCTCTCTCTGGGGCCCTCGAGGCTGTGTTCTCTTCTGCAACCTTGAATGAAGCGGAGCTCTCCCCTGGGCCCGTGAGACTCTGCTCTTTCACTTGTGCTCTTGAGGTTGTGCTCTCTCCACCCCTTGAAGCTGCAATCCAGCCACTGCCCTTGAGACTGTGCTCTCTCCCTCCTGCGCCCTTAAAGCTTCCGGCTACCCGTGCCCTTGAGGCTCTGGTCTCTCTTCTGCACACGTTGAGCTGTACTCGCTCCTGCACCCTTTAAGCTGTACTCTTCTGAACCTTTTGAGATGTACTCTCTTCTGTACCCGTTAAGCTGTATTCTCTCCTGCTTCCTTTGAGCTGTACTCTCCACCTGCATCCTTTGAGCTGTACTCTCTCTCCCTGCACCCTTTAAGCTGTACTCTCTCTCCCTGCACCCTTTGAGCTGTACTCTCTCTCCCTGCATCCTTTAAGCTGTACTCTCTCGCCCTGCATCCTTTAAGCTGTACTCTCAACCTGCATCCTTTGAGCTGTACTCTCTCTCCCAGCATCCTTTAAGCTGTACTCTCTCTCCCTGCACCCTTTGAGCTGTACTCTCTCTCCCTGCATCCTTTAAGCTGTACTCTCTCTCCCTGCACCCTTTAAGCTGTACTCTCCACCTGCATCCTTTAAGCTGTACTCTCCACCTGCATCCTTTGAGCTGTACTCTCTCTCCCTGCATCCTTTAAGCTGTACTCTCTCTCCCTGCATCCTTTAAGCTGTACTCTCTCTCCCTGCACCCTTTAAGCTGTACTCTCCCTGACCCTTTAAGCCTCACTCTCTCCTGCACCCTTTAAGCTGTACTCTCCCTGCACCCATTAAGCTGCACTTTCTCTTGCACCCTTTAAGCTGTGCTCTCCCTCCACCCTTTAAGCTGCGCTGTCCCTGTACCCTTTAAGCTGCACTCTCTCCTGCACCCTTTAAACTGTACTCTCTTCTGCACCCCTTAAGCTGTACTCTCCCTGCACCCTAAGCTGTACTCTCTCCTGCTGCCTTTCAGCTGTACTCTTCCCTGCACCCTTTAAGCTATACTCTCTCCTGCACCCTTTAAGCTGTACTCTCCTCTACCCTTTAAACTGCACTTTCCCTGCACCCTTTAAGCTGCACTCTCCCTGCACCCTTTCAGCTGTACTCTCTCCTGCACCCGTTAAGCTGTACTCTCTCCTGCATCCTTTAAGCTGTACTATCTCTCCCCGCACCCTTTAAGCTGTACTCTCTCCTGAGCCTTTTGAGATGTACTCTCTCCTGCATCCTTTAAAATGTACTCTCTCCTGCACCCTTTAAGCTGTAATCTCTCCTGCACCCGTTAAGCTGTACTCTCTCCTGCTCCCTTTAAGCTATACTCTCCACCTGCATCCTTTAAGCGGTACTCTCTCTCCCTGCATCCTTTAAGCTGTACTCTCTCTCCCTGCACCCTTAAAGCTCTACTCTCTCCGGCACCCTTTAAGCTGTACTCTCTCCAGCACCCTTTAAGCTGTACTCTCCCTGCACCCTTTAAACTGCACTCTCTCCTGCACCCTTTAAGCTGCACTCTTCCTGCACCCTTTAAACTGCGCTCTCCCTGCACCCTTTAAGCTTTGCTCTCCCTGCACCCTTTCAGCTGTACTCTCTTGCACCCTTTATTCTGTACTCTCTCCCTGCACCCTTTAAGCTGCACTCTCCCTGCACCCTTTATTCTGTACTCTCTCATGCACCCTTTATTCTGTACGCTCTCATGCTCCCTTTAAGCGGTACTCTCACAGCACCCTTTAAAACTGTACTCTCTCCCTGCACCCTTTAAGCTGCATTTTCCCTGCACCCTTTATTCTGTACTCTCTCCTGCACCCTTTATTCTGTACTCTCTCCTGCACCCTTTAAGCTGTACTCTCCTCTACCCTTAAAGCTGCACTCTCCCTGCACCCTTTAAGCTGCACTCTCCCTGCACCCTTTCAGCTGTACTCTCTCCTGCACCCGTTAAGATGTACTCTCTCCTGCTCCCTTTAAGCTGTACTCTCTCTCCTGCACCATTTAAGCTGTACTCTCTCCTGCTTCCTTTAAGCTGTACTCTCCAATTGCATCCTTTAAGCTGCACTCTCTCTCCCTGCATCCTTTAGCTGTACTCTCTCTCCCTGCACCCTTTAAGCTGTACTCTCTCCCTGCACCCTTTAAGCTGTACTCTCTCCTGCACCCTTTAAGCTGTACTCTCCCTGCACCCTTTAAGCTGCACTCTCTCCTGCACCCTTTAAGCTGTACTCTCCCTGCACCCATTAAGCTGATCTCTCTCCTGCACCCTTTAAGCTGCGCTCTCCCTGCACCCTTTAAGCTGCACTGTCCCTGTACCCTTTAAGCTGCACTCTCTCCTGCACCCTTTAAGCTGTACTCTCTCTTGCTGCCTTTAAGCTGTACTCTCTCCTGCTGCCTTTCAGCTGTACTCTTCCCTGCACCCTTTAAGCTGTACTCTTCCCTGCACCCTTTAAGCTGTACTCTTCCCTGCACCCTTTAAGCTGCACTCTTCCCTGCACCCTTTAGGCTGTACTCTCTCCTGCACCCTTTAAGCTGCACTCTCTCCTGCACCCGTTAAGCTGTACTCTCTCCTGCTCCTTTAAGCTGTACTATCCACCTGCATCCTTTAAGCGGTACTCTCTCTCCCTGCATCCTTTAAGCTGTACTCTCTCTCCTGCACTCTTTAAGCTGTACTCTCTCCATCACCCTTTAAGCTGTACTCTCTCCTGCACCCTTTAAGCTGTACTCTCCCTGCCCCCATTAAGCTGCACTCTCTCCTGCACCCTTTAAACTGTACTCTCCTGCACCCTTTAAGCTTTGCTCTCCCTGCACCCTTTCAGCTGTACTCTCTCTTGCACCCTTTATTCTGTACTCTCTCCCTGCACCCCTTAAGCTGCACTCTCCCTGCACCCTTTATTCTGTACTCTATCCTGCACCCTTTATTCTGTACTCTCTCCTGCACCCTTTAAGATGCACTCTCTCTGCACCCTTTAAGCTGCACTCTCCCTGCACCCTTTATTCTGTACTCTCTCCTGCTCCCTTTAAGCGGTACTCTCACAGCACCCATTAAAACTGTACTCTCTCCCTGCACCCTTTAAGCTGCACTCTCCCTGCATCCTTTATTCTGTACTCTCTCCTTCACCCTTTATTCGGTACTCTCTCCAGCACTCTTTAAGCTGCACTCTCCCTGCACCCTTTAAGCTGTACTGTCTCCTGCACCCGTTAAGCTGTACTCTCTCATGCTCCCTTTAAGCGGTACTCTCACAGCACATTTAAAACTGTACTGTCTCCTGCACCCGTTAAGCTGTACTCTCTCATGCTCCCTTTAAGCTGTACTCTCTCTCCCTGCACCCTTTAAGCTGTACTCTCTCCTGCTTCCTTTAAGCTGTACTCTCCACCTGCATCCTTTAAGCTGTACTCTCTCTCCCTGCACCCTTTAAGCTATACTCTCTCTCCCTGCACCCTTTAAGCTGTACTCTCTCCTGCACCCTTTAAACTGTACTCTCCCTGCACCCTTTAAGCTGTACTCTCCCTGCACCCTTAAAGCTGCGCTCTCTCTTGCACCCTTTAAGCTGTGCTCTCCCTCCACCCTTTAAGCTGCGCTGTCCCTGTACCCTTTAAGCTGCACTCTCTCCTGCACCCTTTAAGCTGTACTCTCTTCTGCACCCCTTAAGCTGTACTCTCCCTGCACCCTTTAAGCTGTACTCTCTCCTGCTGCCTTTCAGCTGTACTCTTCCCTGCACCCTTTAAGCTATACTCTCTCCTGCACCCTTTAAGCTGTACTCTCCTCTACCCTTTAAACTGCACTTTCCCTGCACCCTTTAAGCTGCACTCTCCCTGCACCCTTTCAGCTGTACTCTCTCCTGCACCCGTTAAGCTGTACTCTCTCCTGCATCCTTTAAGCTGTACTATGTCTCCCCGCACCCTTTAAGCTGTACTCTCTCCTGAGCCTTTTGAGATGTACTCTCTCCTGCACCCTTTAAGCTGTAATCTCTCCTGCACCCGTTAAGCTGTACTCTCTCCTGCTCCCTTTAAGCTATACTCTCCACCTGCATCCTTTAAGCGGTACTCTCTCTCCCTGCATCCTTTAAGCTGTACTCTCTCTCTCTGCACCCTTAAAGCTCTACTCTCTCCGGCACCCTTTAAGCTGTACTCTCTCCAGCACCCTTTAAGCTGTACTCTCCCTGCACCCATTAAGCTGCACTCTCTCCTGCACCCTTTAAGCTGCACTCTTCCTGCACCCTTTAAACTGCGCTCTCCCTGCACCCTTTAAGCTTTGCTCTCCCTGCACCCTTTCAGCTGTACTCTCTTGCACCCTTTATTCTGTACTCTCTCCCTGCACCCTTTAAGCTGCACTCTCCCTGCACCCTTTATTCTGTACTCTCTTCATGCACCCTTTATTCTGTACGCTCTCATGCTCCCTTTAAGCGGTACTCTCACAGCACCCTTTAAAACTGTACTCTCTCCCTGCACCCTTTAAGCTGCACTTTCCCTGCACCCTTTATTCTGTACTCTCTCCTGCACCCTTTATTCTGTACTCTCTCCTGCACCCTTTAAGCTGTACTCTCCTCTACCCTTTAAGCTGCACTCTCCCTGCACCCTTTAAGCTGCACTCTCCCTGCACCCTTTCAGCTGTACTCTCTCCTGCACCCGTTAAGATGTACTCTCTCCTGCTCCCTTTAAGCTGTACTCTCTCTCCCTGCACCATTTAAGCTGTACTCTCTCCTGCTTCCTTTAAGCTGTACTCTCCAATTGCATCCTTTAAGCTGCACTCTCTCTCCCTGCATCCTTTAAGCTGTACTCTCTCTCCCTGCACCCTTTAAGCTGTACTCTCTCCCTGCACCCTTTAAGCTGTACTCTCTCCTGCACCCTTTAAGCTGTACTCTCCCTGCACCCTTTAAGCTGCACTCTCTCCTGCACCCTTTAAGCTGTACTCTCCCTGCACCCATTAAGCTGCACTCTCTCCTGCACCCTTTAAGCTGCGCTCTCCCTGCACCCTTTAAGCTGCACTGTCCCTGTACCCTTTAAGCTGCACTCTCTCCTGCACCCTTTAAGCTGTACTCTCTCCTGCTGCCTTTAAGCTGTACTCTCTCCTGCTGCCTTTCAGCTGTACTCTTCCCTGCACCCTTTAAGCTGTACTCTTCCCTGCACCCTTTAAGCTGTACTCTTCCCTGCACCCTT
The DNA here is from genome assembly GCA_963921515.1 of Calotriton arnoldi. Taxonomy (NCBI): domain Eukaryota; kingdom Metazoa; phylum Chordata; class Amphibia; order Caudata; family Salamandridae; genus Calotriton; species Calotriton arnoldi. The sequence continues at coordinate 297,678 of CAWUFW010001829.1, forward strand.
TAAGCTGTACTCTTCCCTGCACCCTTTAGGCTGTACTCTCTCCTGCACCCTTTAAGCTGCACTCTCTCCTGCACCCGTTAAGCTGTACTCTCTCCTGCTCCCTTTAAGCTGTACTATCCACCTGCATCCTTTAAGCGGTACTCTCTCTCCCTGCATCCTTTAAGCTGTACTCTCTCTCCCTGCACTCTTTAAGCTGTACTCTCTCCATCACCCTTTAAGCTGTACTCTCTCCTGCACCCTTTAAGCTGTACTCTCCCTGCACCCATTAAGCTGCACTCTCTCCTGCACCCTTTAAACTGTACTCTCCTGCACCCTTTAAGCTTTGCTCTCCCTGCACCCTTTCAGCTGTACTCTCTCTTGCACCCTTTATTCTGTACTCTCTCCCTGCACCCCTTAAGCTGCACTCTCCCTGCACCCTTTATTCTGTACTCTATCCTGCACCCTTTATTCTGTACTCTCTCCTGCACCCTTTAAGATGCACTCTCTCTGCACCCTTTAAGCTGCACTCTCCCTGCACCCTTTATTCTGTACTCTCTCCTGCTCCCTTTAAGTGGTACTCTCACAGCACCCTTTAAAACTGTACTCTCTCCCTGCACCCTTTAAGCTGCACTCTCCCTGCATCCTTTATTCTGTACTCTCTCCTTCACCCTTTATTCGGTACTCTCTCCAGCACTCTTTAAGCTGCACTCTCCCTGCACCCTTTAAGCTGTACTGTCTCCTGCACCCGTTAAGCTGTACTCTCTCATGCTCCCTTTAAGCGGTACTCTCACAGCACATTTAAAACTGTACTGTCTCCTGCACCCGTTAAGCTGTACTCTCTCATGCTCCCTTTAAGCTGTACTCTCTCTCCCTGCACCCTTTAAGCTGTACTCTCTCCTGCTTCCTTTAAGCTGTACTCTCCACCTGCATCCTTTAAGCTGTACTCTCTCTCCCTGCACCCTTTAAGCTATACTCTCTCTCCCTGCACCCTTTAAGCTGTACTCTCTCCTGCACCCTTTAATCTGTACTCTCCCTGCACCCTTTAAGCTGTACTCTCCCTGCACCCTTAAAGCTGCGCTCTCTCCTGCACCCTTTAAGTTGTACTCTCCCTGCACACATTAAGCTGCACTCTCCTCCACCCTTGAAGCTGTACTCTCCATTCTCCGTTAAAGCTGTGCTCTCACCTGCATCCTTTAAGCTGTACTCTCCTTGCACTCCTTAAGCTGCACTCTCCCTGCACCCTTTCAGCTGCACTCTCTCCTGCACCCTTTAAGCTGCACTCTCCCTGCACCCTTTATTCTGTACTCTCTCCTGCACCCTTTATTCTGTACTCTCTCCTGCACCCTTTATTCTGTACTCTCTCCTGCACCCTTTATTCTGTACTCTCTCCTGCACCCTTTAAGCTGCACTCTCCCTGCACCCTTTAAGCTGCACTCTCCCTGCACCCTTTATTCTGTACTCTCTCCTGCTCCCTTTAAGCTGTACTCTCACAGCACCCGTTAAGCTGTACTCTCTCCGGCTCCCTTTAAGCTGTACTCTCTCCTGCACCCTTTCAGCTGTACTCTCTCCTGCACCCTTTCAGCTGCACTCTCCCTGCACCCTTTAAGCTGTACCCTCTTCTGCATCCTTTAAGCTGCACTCTCTCTCCCTGCACCCTTTCAGCTGCACTCTCTCCTGCACCCTTTAAGCTGTACTCTCCCTGCACCCTTTAAGCTGCACTCTCTCCTGCACCCTTTAAGTTGCACTCTCTCCTGCTCCCTATAAGATCCACTCTCACTGCATCCTTTAAACTGTACTCTCTCCTGCACCCTTTAAGTTGTACTCTCTCCTGCTCCCTATAAGATCCACTCTCACTGCATCCTTTATGCTGTACTCTCCTCCACCCTTGAAACTGTACTCTCCATGCTCCGTTAAAGCTGTGCTCTCACCTGCACCCTTTAAGCTGCACTCTCCCTGCATCCTTTAAGCTGTACTCTCCCTGCAATCTTTAAGCTGTACTCTCTCCTGCACCCATTGAGCTGTACACTCTCCTGCACCCGTTAAGCTGTACTCTCCATGCTCCGTTAAAGCTGTGCTCTCACCTGCATCCTTTAAGCTGTACTCTCCTTGCACCCTTTCAGCTGTACTCTCTCCTGCACCCTTTCAGTTGCACTCTCTCCTGCACCCTTTAAGCTGCGCTCTCCCTGCACCCTTTAAGCTGTACCCTCTTCTGCATCCTTTAAGCTGCACTCTGTCTCCCTGCACCCTTTAAGCTGTACTCTCTCCTGTACCCTTTAAGCTGTGCTCTCTCCTGCACCCTTTAAGCTGTACTCTCCCTGCACCCTTTAAACTGTACTCTCCCTGCACCCTTTAAGCTGTACTCTCCCTGCACCCTTTAAGCTGTACTCTCCCTGCACCCTTTAAGCTGCACTCTCTCCTGCACCCTTTAAGCTGCACTCTCTCCTGCACCCTTTAAGCTCCACTCTCCCTGCATCCTTTAAGCTGTACTTTCCTCCACCCTTGAAGCTGTACTCTCCATGCTCCGTTAAAGCTTTGCTCTCACCTGCATCCTTTAAGCTGTACTCTCCCTGCACCCATTGAGCTGTACTCTCTCCTGCACCCATTGAGCTGTACTCTCTCCTGCACCCATTGAGCTGTAGTCTACCCTGCACCCATTGAGCTGTACTCTCCCCTACACCTTTTAAGCTGTACTCTCTCCTGCTGCCTTTCAGCTGTACTCTCTCCTGTATCCTTTAAGCTGTATCTCTCCTGCACTCTTTTAGCTGTACTCTCTCCTGCACCCGTTAAGCTGTACTCTTTCCTGCTCCCTTAAAGCTGTACTCTCCAACTGCACCCTTTAAACTGTACCCTCTCCTGCATCCTTTAAGCTGTACTCTCTCTCCCTGAACCCTTTAAGCTGTACTCTCTCCTGTACCCGTCAAGTTGTACTCTCCTTCTCCCTTTAAGCTCCACTCTCCCTGCATCCTTTAAGCTGTACTCTCCTCCACCCTTGAAGCTGTACTCTCCATGCTCCGTTAAAGCTGTGCTCTCACCTGCATCCTTTAAGCTGTACTCTCCTTGCACCCTTTCAGCTGTACTCTCTCCTGCACCCTCTCAGCTGCACTCTCTCCTGCACCCTTTAAGCTGTGCTCTCCCTGCACCCTTTACGCTGTACCCTCTTCTGCACCCTTTAAGCTGTACTCTCTCCTGCACCCTTTCAGCTGTACTCTCTCCTGCACCCTTTAAGCTGTACTCTCTCCTGCACCCTTTCAGCTGTACTCTCCATGCTCCGTTAAAGCCGTGCTCTCACCTGCATCCCGTACTCTCCTGCAGCCGTAAAGCTGAACTATCTCACGAACCCTTGAAACTGCGTTCTCTCTCCTACACATTTGCAGCTGTACTCTCCCTGCACCCTTGAAACTGTGCTCTCTCTCTCCTGCACCCTTGAACATATGATCTTCCCCATGAACCCTCGAAGGGAGTCACTCCCTACAAAACCTGGGGAGCTTTGCCCGCGCTTTCTCCTACATTTGCGAATCCATCCTTCACCGCTGACTGTGCGCCCTGTCTGGGTACCCCAGAGCCGTGCCCTCTCTCTTACGCAACTGAATTAGGACCGACCCCGCGTGCTCACTCCTAGCTACAGCCGTATATCCGTGGTCAGCCCCCTGAATCTGTGCACACTCCTACACACTGAACTGCCCGCACCTTCTCGCCTGGGTACCTGAAGCGTCACCACGGCATCCGGGCCCTCTATACTACATTCCTGAACCTGTGCGCTCTCTGCCGAGCAGAGTCCACGGCCTTCCCCTCCCACTACCCGAATCCTGCCCCTTCTTGCACCCCCAAAGCTTTGCGCCCTCTTTTCAGCACGCCTGGATGTATGTCCTCCTGTGCACCCCTCTGCACGACTGAACCTGTGCTCTCCCCGAATCCCCGTCTTCAGCAGTGCCCCCCGCCCCCTACCCCCCTCAAACTGCGCGAGCTCCCCTGGACACCGCGGTCCGCCCCGCCGCACGGACAGTTAGCCCTTCTGCGCTGCCTCCGCGCGCTCATGAATAATACGCATTTTCCATGTTATTAATCTTTCATGTCCTGAAACCTCCGCCTAATTTTGAAAAACATTTCTTTTTTATCATTTATTTCATCTTCCTGCTAATTCATTACATCTTCCTGCACTGAGTAGAACATTCGCCTTGGTAGCACACAGGAGAGAGGAGGAGGGGTGGGGGGGGGAAGAGACTAGGAGACCGGAAGACCCCTGTGTTCGCGGGGGGTGTAAGCATGAGGGTGCATGGTGCGAGTAAGAGGATATGGTGTGAATGAGGGGGGTGGGGCAGAGCCTGCGTGCAGGTGACTGGGCAGTGTTCGTGAGCAGCGAGTGGACGCGGAGGAAGGGTGGGCACGGAGGGGACTGAGAGGCGAACAGGAGCGCGCGAGAGAAACGCGGGGGAGCGGGGCGTGTAGTGAAGCGTGAGTAACGCGTTGGCAAGTGGAGAATGTGAGAAACAGGGGGGGATAATGTGCCTGAGGTAGTGCAAAATATGGGAGTGGAGTGCAGAGCCGGTGAGGAGACAGCGGGTGGAGAGTGCAGGGGAGGCCTACAGTGGGATTAGAGCGAGTGATGTGCAAGAGTAGGGTGACCAGATCTTGAGAACCAAAAACCGGGACATTTGCGAAAAATAGAAGAAGGACTACAAATCTTCATCCACGGAATGACAGCTTTTAATTTTAAATCAAAGAGAGGGGTCCAACTCAACCAAAGGGACAGGACACCAACCAGACACTTAAGTCAAAATAAAGGGATTTTATTTTGACTTAAGTGCAGAATAACAGCTGTCATCAACATACGATCACAGAAGATGCATTAAGAAAGTAAATAAAATGTAATTTCCACAACCAAAATCATACCTATTAACTAAATTGCTTACTTATAACAGCTGCTAACTAGCAAAGCTTCAGAACACCCAAAAAAGTGCCTCTCACTGTTTTTCAGTCAACCCCCTCTAAAAACCGGCACATGAGCCAAAATTACCAAAATCTGCCGGGACAGCTGGTATAAAACTGGGACTGTCCGGGCAAATCCGGGACGTCTGGTCACCCTATGCAAGAGAGAGTTTGATCTAGGACTCGGTGTGGCAGCAATGAGGGGGGGGGGGCCGTGGGAGCAAAGCCAGTCTCCCCCGGGTGTCCTGGTGCCGTTGGACCGTGCCACAAAATGTAAGGCAGGTGATAGCCTTAGGGACAGTGGGGGGCGGGGTTAAGTGAAAGGGCATTTAGAGTAAGCCTAGGCGGAGTTCGCAGAGTTCCGAAAATTCCGCTGCACTACGCGGAGTTCCGCAAGTGGCGGATTGTGCTTGGTCATGCCTGTTCGCGTTGATTTTCAGCCATGGGTGTTTGTCCTTTAAAATCAACAAGAATGGCACCATGCGCAGCGCAAGAAGGCGCTGCTTCTTTTATGCAGCTCAAGTATATTTTCTACTCGAGTGGCAACTTTCTCAACGTGAACAGAAGGTTTCTCAATGCGGGCGGTCACGGCCACCCGCGATTGCCCTCACTGAGAAATACAACCGCCCGCATGTAGAAATCTCGACGGGAGGTGAATTTTTCTCACTCGCTCTCGCCAACTTGACGTTGGGGAGCGCGAGCGAGGAAAAATCTCGCCAGGAGGTGGATTTTCCTCTTTCACGCTCGTCAACTTGACGTTGGGGAGTGCGAGCGAAGAAAAAAACTCTGATCCACATAGCAAAGCAGAGTTTTTCGGAACGCTGCGTGCTCTGCAGAACGCGGAAAACTCCACAAACTCTGCGAACGGAGCGGAGTTCACCGCCCGGGCTTAATATAGAGACAGCAAGGTGAAGAGTTTAGCCACTTGCTGACTCCATTCACCACATGAGCAGGCAGGGAAAGTTTTTTTTTAGAGAAACCCATAGTTTGGGAGGAAGACGACATTTGGGGCTTTGAAGCAGGTCAAGGAGGTTTCACTTGGGGATGCTTGCTGGAGTGTGAGAGAGAGAGAGAGGGTGGTGAATGCAAGGAAAGGCCGGTGAATGAGAGAAGAATGAGGTTCAGGGTAGGGGGACCTGGTTGGGGTACGGTTTGTACACTTTGGGGGTTTAAGGGGGGGTTTGTCAGGAATTTTATGTATTCGCGAGGCTGATACTAAGTTGCATTTGAATCAATTTATCCAACTACCAACCTGTCCTAATAAAGTGGCCTTTTATGCTATATGCTGGTTTGAGGAATGTGATTATTGCAGGATGAGAGAGTGAGAGTGCAGACTAACAGTGAGAAAAACAACATAGGAGTGGGCTCCGAGGAGGCAGAAAATACTCGATAGACTACTCCCCCTTTCACCAGAAGAAGCAGCAGACTAGGGGGCCTAGCCGGCGACTGCACAAGAGGTCCTCGTGGCACGCCCTCAATGCACCATGCACCCTCAGGTGAGGGACATCAAAGCAATGACGCATCTAGATCTCCATCCACCCTCCACTCCATGAGCTCTCGGTGCACGCTCTTGTCTTCAATCCGGACACGGGCCAGAACAACCCTCAGTACACCCCCTGCCGCCGGCCTAAGCCCTCAGGGTGAGCCTCCGACGGTACACGGGCAGTGTGGCCTTCAGTCAATATTTATTTCAGCAGTAACGTCTGACCCCCTCAGTACTAACACCTGCCCTCGTTGAATATTAAGCCTCAGTGCGGGCCGCACGGGCACATTTCCCCTCACACAGCCCGCCCCCCACACTATTCACACAGGCCCTCAGTTCTTATGCAGTTCTTTGATGGCCCCTCCGTGCACATTTCGGATCCACAGCCAGAGCTCCCGGTGCAGCACCCGCCGGCCCAGGCCGGATGGTAACCCTGCTCCTCCTGCGCCTCCCAGAGATAATTAAATACAAATGAAATCTACGCAAATAAATTAGAATAAATTAAACACTTCAAAATCAGCCTTTTCGCAAATTAATCCATTCCATCAGCTTTCTTCTCGAGAGGGGAAATATGAGCAGACATGGGGGAAACTTAAAGCAGCAGAGTCAAGGAGCCGGGCCTGAAGAAACCAGTACGGGGGCTGATGGATGCACCAGTACGGTGGTAAGGAAACGAGTGCACGAGGGAGGGGAGAGGGGGGAAACCACTGCACGAAACCTACAGAGTAAGAGAGAGAGAAAAAACAGCAAGAGGGAGGGACAATGGGAAGGGAAAACAACACACAAAAATTACAATGTGGGGAAAAATCCGTAAAGAGGTTGGAGGGCACAAAAGTACAGAAAAACAATACAGAGGAGAGGAAACCCGCAGATAGTAAAGGAAATTAGTAACCTATACAGTACACCGAGAGGCGAAGCTGGTAAGGTAATTTAGTAAAGGAGGGTGCAATACAGGGAAACAGCACCACGAGATGATTCCAGTACAGGAGACTTATTCGGAGGAAAGGAAACACAGGAGACCAGTGTGTAGAGGGAACCAGCGCTTGGCAAGGAAACCAGGAGAAGAGAAACAAGCAGAGGAAGCCAGCAGAGGAGCGAGGAATTAAGTGCAAAGACAACGATTTCTGGAAGCAAGTACGGGTGGTGAGTAGAACAGTACAAAAACGGGCGTGGAAATCAGTGCGTGGGATGGGGATAAGCAAACAAGCCTGGGAAATGCTACAGGAAGCCAGTACAGGAGACCAGCACTAGAAACAGAGAAGTGAACAAGAAATATGGTCTCTGGAAAACAGTTTAGAGTGAGAAACGGTTAAGGGGATCAGGAAACCAGTGCAGAGAATCCGGAAACCGGTGCAGGGGATTTGGAAACCAGTGCAGGGGATTTGGAAACCAGTGCAGGGAATCCGGAAACCTGTGCAAGGGAACCGGAAACTGGTGCAAGGGAACCGGAAACTGGTGCAAGTGAACCGGAAACTGGTGCAAGGGAACCGGAAACCAGTGCCGAGGAGGGGAAATCAGCCCTCAGTACCAGACAATACACGAAACCAGCACAGGAGGTGAAGCAAACACTACAGGAGCAAAGAAAACAGAGCATAGATTAGGAGAGCAATGCAGATTAGGAGAACAGTACAGAAGGCAGATAAGGGGTGAGGAAACCAGTGCAGGAATCGGTACTGGGGTTTAGAAATCTAACAGAGGAAAAGTCCAAGGGGTTATGAAACCAGTCCAGGAAGCTAGCAAGAAAACAGTGCATACGGTGATGCAATGGTGCAGGACATGAAGGCAGCAAAGCAGCATAAATAACCACGGTGTAATGAAACCAGTACTGGGGGCAAGCGATAGTAAGGTAAACAAGTCGAAGGGGCGATGACTCCAGTACAGGAAATCACTAAAGGGTGTCAAAGGAACCAGTAGGTAAAGCAATCCATGTGGTGAGGAACAAACAAAGGGCTGGCGGACAGACAGGTGGACCAGTACAGGAAATAAGGAAACATGGGGCGGAAAAAAGAGAAGAGAGGAAATCAGTAGAGGGTTGAAGAAACCTGCATAGGGGTTCAGAAAACCTGCCTAAGGTGGCGCTATGACTATAGCACAGGAATCAAATAGCGAGCCGAAGAACCCAGTAAAATAACTATGCACACCTTCTAACGAGTGACTTGGTCTGTGCTGCTGTGTGAGGACTCATGACGCGCGTACTCTGCCTCTGAGAGTGTGTAAGGTCTCCTGATGGAGGCCAGAAAGTGTCTGGGGCTCATATAAAGGAGGTCATTGGGATCATGTTGCTGTACCAGGCACCCCATGGGCCTGTCGGCCTCTGTAGCTTTATTTACTCTCCGCATTGTGCTGTATGGGGCCTCATGATTAATCGCCAAACTTAGCCTCTGACGTTGTGTCAAGCCTCATGATGGAGGAGGGTCACTCAGCTTCTGCTCATAAGGAGGGCAATCGCTTCCTGCTTGTGTATAAGAAATCGAGAGCTGTAGTTGTGCTCCCACTAGTGCTTTGCAAGGCCTCGTGATGAGTCACAGTCTGAGGCAGTGTAAGGCCTCATGTTGGCTCACAGTCTCTCAATCAATCAATCATTTATAGAGCGCGGCACATCACCCGTGAGGGTCTCGAGCTGTGCAGCTGTTCGCTGCTGTGTGGAGGATTATTCAAACAGCCAGGTCTTCACATCTCATCTGAATTGCTGGCCGGACGGTGTGGTCCTCCTGAGGTGCGGGAGGAGGTTGTTCCAGGCCTTGTCTGCCAGGTGCGAGAAGGAGCGCCCTCCGCTGTTGGTTCGACGGACACGTGTTGGCTCGGAATCCGGAGTGGGAAGGGGTCCAGGATGTTGCTGTCTTCTAGGTGTTGGGTGAGGTGCTGGTTGATTGCTTTCTCAAGGACCTTTGCTGGGAAGGGGAGCAGTGAGATGGGCCGGTAGTTTTTCAAATCTGCAGTATGGGCAGATGTTTTTGTCAGGATGGGCCACACTTCGGCATGTTTCCAGTCCTCAGGGAAGGGGGCCGCGGCGATGCAGGTGTTCAGGACCTTCTTGAGCTTCCTGCTTCAGAGGTTGAAGACGTGGTGGGGGCATGAGTCTGTGGGTTCACCAGAGTGCATGATGGAGACGGTGTCTTGTGTGGTGCGGAGTTCCCAGTGGGTGAGGAAGTGTTTGGCATTTGTGTTAGTGGATGTGAGCTGGTTGATGCGGTCTGCGGCGGAGGGATGGTGTTCGAAGTTTTCGTAGATGATCAAGATCTTGTTGTGGAAGAAGTCCGTGAGGATGCACACAGTTCTTGGGAGGGAGTGACGTCGTTCTCGACGGCGGCGGGATTGGTGACCACCTTCACGATGGCGAAGAGTTATTTGCTGTGCTTTGAGCTGGCTTTGATGCGGTTTATTAGGGCGTTCTTCTTGGTTTCTTTCAGGAGGCTGTGGTACTAGTTGAGGGCAGTCCTGTAGGCGATGCGGTCTTCTGATATTTTGCTGATGCAGCACTTCATTTCGAGCAGGCAGCAGTTGCATTTGGTGGAGGGTAGTTCCGTGGTGAACCAGCTTGCTCTTCTGCTATGTTCTTTAGCCGTGGTTGTCTTGATGGGGGCAATGGCTTCGGCGCATTGCGTGATCTACTGAGCAAAGTTCTTTGCTGCTTGTTCGGGGTCATGTGAAAAACCTAGGAGGTGGGAGCGGAGTGTGTCGTTTCACTGGTCTTCTGAGGTGGAAGTTAAGGTCCCCTAGGAAGATGTATTGCTCTGAGTCGATTACAAGTGGAGCGAGGATTTCCTGGATGGTATTGCAGAAGCTGGGGGCGGGGTCCTGGTGCTCTGTAGGCAAGGGTACCTTTACCGTCTGTGCGGAGCTGGAAGTTGAAGTGTTCAATTACTGGTGTTGGGTCATCAGGGAATGTTGTGCAGCGGATGGTGTCCCTGTAGGGATGGCAGTGGCGGTCTGGTGCGGATGCGGGGTGGAGTAAGGTTTCTGTGATGAAGATGATATTCGGGGTGAAGGAAGAGATAGTGTCCCAAACCTCTGTGGTGTGTTTCCTGAGAGAACGTGTGTGTAGGATGCACTGGAGTGTCATTTTGGGGGTCTCGTCGATGTAGCTGGTGCAGCCGTGTTAGCGGTGTTGCTGGTGACGTTGGTTAGTTCAGTGCTGAAGAGAAGGCAGCAGTTTCGGCAGGAGAATAGGCACAAAGGTCAGTGGTGGTGTATCTTGTTGGGGTGGAAGAGCCAGGCGCTGAGCGAGGTGCAGGTGTGGACGGGCTTGCCTTCGGCGCGCCACTGATGCAGCTATGTAGCAGCCTCCATAAGTAGTTCTGGGATAGTGGGAGGGGCTGGCAGAGAGGCGGGAAGGCGCAGAGCGAGAAAAACCAGGAGCGGGAAATGGCGGGAATGGGCAGTGACTACCAACCAGTCAGGTTGAATTGAGGAAGAGCCACAAATAAGCCTAATGAAATAATGATAAAATAAAGTCAAAATAAATGCCACAGAAGAACAAAAGACTAAATAACAGATTAAAGTAATACAAATACACTACATATATGGTCAGCTAGACAGCGGGACCGAACCGGCAGGCTTGAGGGCTGTGTGTGAAGCACAGTCTTGTGGAGCTGAGCAGTGGCACACTTTACCAGGAGGTAAAGGGCTACTCTCTGAGGCAGTGCAAGGACTCGTGATGGGTCAATTTGCCTCTGAGATTGTTTAAGGCCCCATGGTAGGTCACTCACCCTCCAAGGCTATTTAAGGCCCCATAGAGGGTCACTCAGATCAGCTTCTGAGGCAGAGTAAGTCCTCATGACAGGTGACTCAACCTCCAAGGCTGTATAAGGCCTCATGATAGGTCACTCAGTACTCTGGTTTTAGATATTTATTGTTTTTGATTAGGTTACACCTCATAGTTGCTCTATATGCAAATTGTTTTAATGGATTTATGTGTTGTAGTTTTTACATCGCCGAGCATTAGCTATAATGTTTTATGGTTATTGGGTTATCTGTTTTAAATGTTAATTATGGTGTGGATGATGGAGCTATTCTAAATTTGTTTTATGATCATTTGACTGTTTTGTATTGGCCAAATAAAGATTAAAGATTGATTGACTGATGGGTCACTCAGCCTCAGAGTATGTATAGGATGTGTAAGACTTCATGATGAGCCACTCAACCTCTGAGGCATTGTAAGGCCTCCTGGTGGCTCACTCTGCCTCGGAAGCCATGTAAGGACTTGCGGTGCATCATTCAGATCAGCCTCCGGGGCCGTGCAAGGCTTCGCGGTGGATGACAGAGCCAAGACCCTCAGGCCGTGTAAGGCATCATGTGGGGTTGCTCGGTCTCTGTAGCTGTAGAAGACATCGAGATGCATACTCTTCATTTGCTGTTTTGTTTGCCTTCATATGACCCACCCAGTAATTGGTACAGCAACTAGACTCCAAACCATGCAGCTTCTAGCGCTGCATTACTCTGCCCTAGGTCACCCACTTCTTGCTCCTGCCACACAATGAATATCCCACCCAAGGCGATATATAGGATCTCATAATGGGTCACTGGCCACTTCTGCAGTGAAGTATGTATGTATATGGTACTTGTATGGCACAAACCAAATCAAAATGCAGCAGAGCACTGTACAGAGTCAAAGGAAAGCATCTAGCCATCAAGTAAAGGTGGACGCAGCAGGTTTTTGGCAACAAAAATGTACTATTGGTGCATTGTGATGTAGGTTTCTTTAGAGAGCTGCGTCTAAAACACTTTCCTAAACTAGAGCAGCATTGGGACTGTCCTGATGAATAAGAGGATGATGTTCCAGATCCTGGGTGCACAGATGGATATGGCCTGCTTCCTTCTTTTATTTCTTTTTTCACTTCTTAGTCTCCAGTATGACAATATCCTGACAGCGGATGTGCCAATTGTCAACAAAGATGGCAAATTGTCAAAATAAGCAGAAGTGCTGGTCATGATGGCTTTGTAAATGATGTGGCTGGTTTTGAAGATGTGTGAGAAGGCACAGGGAGCCAACAGAGGTCTATCAGGATTGTAGTGATGTGATCATACTTCTTTAGGCTCTAGATGAGCCATTCTGCAAAACGCAGGATGCCCTTAAGCTGGATCCTGTGTGGATTCCGGGATGCCATGGAGCAGAGTGTTACCAATATTCAGATGCAAGAGTACTAGGGCTTGAACAGCCATTCTGAAGTCACTTTCTGGAAGAAACAGTTTGACTTTCTTTAAAGAATAGGGCAGGAACCAGGCCATCTTTTTTTGACATGCATTTCTAGAGGGCGAGATTCATGTTCAGGGTGATTCCAAGTTAACTTGGCATTCCGTGAAAGTTGGGGTTCAAAGCTGTCAAGTTCTGTGTCATTAAACCAGGTTTGTAGTATTTTTTGCTTTTTGTTCCTGGCAAATAATAGGAAGTCCCACCAGGTGGGTTTGATCTTCAGGTAGGCGCTGGACATCCAAGTCTGCATGAGGCGAAGCACTGGATAACAAGAGCTGAGGATACTTTCAAGTAGAGTTGTGTCATCAGCACATAGGTGAATTTTGATGCTGCTATCTGTTAGAGGATTCCTGGTCTTGTGAGTAGATACCACACCAGTACCTCATATGGTGGGGGTTTGAGGAATGGCTCAAACCAAAAAATCCTGCATGACCGAACAGGCAAAGTGCCCCTCCCGCCTGGACTGGCTATCCAGGCAGAAATGCTTCATGAATGTGTGAATTGACGCCCATGTGACGGTCTGACAAATATCCAAGGCAGAGACTCTGATTGCCGACGCACTGGTCACATCCTGGGCTCTGTTTGAATGGGCCCTCAGAACATCTGGAGGCTGCTTCTAGGCCAATGCGTAGCAGATCTTCGAGAACTATCCATCTTTGTATTGCCCCTTTCTGCAATGCCTTACCGTGTTGTGCTCCACAGAACGCTACAACCAGCTGATCATCTACCTGGTAGTCCTTGGTGCGAACAACGTTAAAGCTCATGGTACTTTTGGGTTACAAACAATGGAGGTTCTCCTCTTTCGAGGGATGATGCATAACAAAAAAATGCCAGAACAGCAATGGATTGGCCGATATGAAAGGGAGTCATAAAAATGTTGCTCCAATCCGCAACCCATTTGTCTGTGGAAAAAGGTGTTGCATGGAGGCTGAATGGACAGAGTTTGCAGATTACTCACTCAACGAGTTCAAGTTATCGCAATGAGAAAGACTGTTTTAAGAGTCAGGAGATTCCAAGGACAGCTGTGCATTGGTTCATACAGGGTACTCATAAGGAAAGTGAGAACCAAATTAGGGTCCCACTGTGGCATCACAAAAGGTTTAGGATGGAACATATGAACTAAACCTTTACGAAAACACATCACAACTGATGATTTAGGGGGCAAGATGGCGACCGCGCATAGGCTCGAGCTCCCGGATCCCCCTCTCCGTACATGACCGCAGATAACCCCATTATGACCGGATAAACAAAGCACAAAGCATAAAGCACTTACTTTCTTCGTGTTCAAGATCGGCATGCTCTGGTGTGTTTGGTGTGTCCCGGCGGCGTCTCGCGTGTCGGTCTTGCGGCTTCTCAGAACAGTGTGGCGCTCCCCTGGGTTTTCGTGCCTAAAGTCTGTTACGCCTGCACACTTGGAGATTGAAGGCGGGGCTGACCTGGCGGCGCCCCCGGCGGTAATGCCTCCAAAGTCCGGGCGAGGGAAGGCTCGCAATCCGACTGAAGCTGGAGGAGCAGCTAGTGGCAGCTCACTACGTGGAGCCAAAAGCGGCAGCATGGGAGAGCCAGCAGGTGAGAGGCAAGAGAGCACACGTGGAGACACGAGCAGTAAGCGCACTGTTCCATCTCTGTTTTTTTCTGGGAAAGTAAAAAAACAACTTAGCCCCCAAGATGCTTGCCTCGTCAAGGATACTAATGGAACTATTAATAAAGCTGGCAAAACTGTGCATACCCTTATAGATCAGGCAACTGATGATGCTGATAGAGTGTGTCAAACTGTGGATATGTTGGAGAAAACCACTATCTCAAGTGAAGGAGTGAATAAAAGAGCTTTGGAAGTGGACAAAGTGGTTGAAGGGAGGGGTGAGTGCACTACTTCTGACATGAGAGACCTCCTGATCAGACAAACTGCTCTGCATGACCTCGGGGAGAATACACCAGGTAATACCATCATAAAGGAAGGGCAAGGGGCTGAATCCTTCAATGCTGATAATATAAGGTCAAAGGATGGTAATACCACGCTGAGATTGGTAAAAGAAATTGATTCAGGGGGACAACTTTTTCTCACTCTCCGACCCTTCTGATTCCTCAGAGGATGAGACAGAATCAAGTACACGCCCCAACCGTAGGGGAGGATCCCCGCACAGTTTTTACAGCGAGATAAGCAGCTCCCATCCAGAAAACCTGGGTAATGACACACCTGGCACACCAGGAAGCAGCCCTCAGACAGTACGTAAGAGACGTGAACTAGGTGAAAATCTAAAGGCCACTGGAGGCATTGATGTCATGGGACTATTCCTTTCTAGCAGAATGCAGGACAAGTGGAGCAACCGCATCGACTCAACCAAGCGAGCGGGCGCTGAAGAAACCGGAGGATATTTCATTGGCGGTCATATACCAGAGCATGATGGCCCATAGAGAGGAGATGCGCACCGAGAGCCAGCGGACTCAAGGAGCTTGTCGGAAACTCCAAAATTCTGTTAAACGAGTCGCAAAATCATGCTCAGAATTCGTGGAAAGATTTAATGAGGCAGAAGCACGGATCTCTACTCTGGAGGATGAGTTGGCAGCGCAAAAGGCAGCGACAGAAGCACTGAGATCAGCGAAAGATGACACACAATGGAAGCTATCGGACCTTGAAAACCGTTTACAACGAAATAATCTGAGAGTTTTGGAGATTCCAGAAGGCGCAGAAGGACAGGATGTTCGAAAAATTATCATTGATCTCTTTACTGAGGCCTTTTCAGGGCTATCGCAGTGGGATTGGAACCAGGAGATTCAGCAAGCACACAGATTTCCGTTTGTGCAACGTGCAAGACCAGGACAAGGTGCTCCCAAACCAAGAGCAATCCTGATCTCAATTAATAATTTCCTAGCTCGGGAAGCAGTTTACGACTTGGCACGTCCACATCGAAAGAAAATGGGGAAGGGGGTGGAGTTTTTTGTAAGGCCTGACTACTGTCACCAAACGTTGGAGAAAAGATGGCAGCTGCGCCAACTTATTTCTCCCTTTCAAAGCAAGGGAGCTCAAGCCTACTTGTTAAATCCTGCTAAACTGAAGGTTATATTTAAGGAGCAAGTCCGATTTTTTACCTCAGATCTGCAGGCCAAAGAATATTTGCAATCCTTATAGATGGGTTGTAGCTTGACGGTAGCTGGATGGTATAGGATCTCTTTAGATTTTTTATGGTGCTCTTTTTTTTTACACCCTTTCTATTTAAAAAAAAATAATTGTTTCTCTCTATGATTCTTTGAGGGGAGGTATTGCATCAAATGGTACTCAGCTGTACGGGAGGGGGCAATCCGGGTGGTGGGAGCTGGATCCATCTCAGGGACCATTGGTCCTAAAGCTTCTTTTCAGTGTAAGGGTGGTGGGGGGACAGGGCCTCGGTGGAAGCCCTGTGAGAAGCGAGGAGGTGGTGGGGGTAGGTTGGTGGCACTAGGGGAGGGTGGGGGAGCACTGGGGGGGGGGGGCACAAATAAAAACAATCCATGACATTGTGGGAATTGTAGAAGATAGGTATACACAATTATACTGTATGGCTAGGGACAGGATAGAAACAACAACACTTGATGGGGGATAGGAAGCTCAACTCGGGACTGCGTATCTGTTCCTTTAATGTATGTGGGTTGAATAATTATGGGAAGAGACAACGGGTGGCTGCGGAGTTACGGGTCATCCAACCGGACTTGGTCTGCTTACAGGAAACTCACATACCGTGGTCTAAGCGGAAGATACTAGGTCAGCTTGACTACTCGGTACTGATATGTACACAACAATCTACAACAAATCAAGGGGTAGCAGTATTAGCTAAACATGGTATACAGGGGTCGGGAAGAGCTCTGGCGGACAAACAGGGTCGCTGGGCTATTATTGAGTGTATAATGGGGGTGTCAAATGTACTGTTTGTTCAGTATATGGCTCCAATCTTGATGAAACTGTAGGGGTTAAATTTGGAATTAGCATTGTGGCCGACCCCTTTGATCCTATGTGGGAATTTTAATATACATCTGGGACCTCAGGACCTGCAATTGGGTAAAAAAAAACTATAAGGGTAGGAAACCCAAAGTGTTCAAGGCCCTACAGCATCTACTGGTTGATCATGGGTTGGCTGATGCTTGGCCTTCTTTGCGAGGCCCTGACCCGGGCTTTACATTCTATTCCCACCGCATCATAAATTAGTGAGGTTAGATTACTTCTTTACCTCACCAGCATTATTGGTAGGAGCGAAAATACAAGTATTCCCCCGGATTATGGCAGATCATGGCGCCTTGGTAGTTGACATTCTGGTAATCAATATACTTCCTAATGTAAGATCTTTTTCATTTGATAGGAAATTACTGTTGGATGAGGCATTTGTTACACATATGAATGTCTGGATTAGGCAATTTCTAGCTATAAACCACAACTCTACTGCATGTGGCTATATCTGGGATGCGTTAAAGGCTGGGTTTAGGGGGGAGACTTTTAGTTTTGGGCTATATAAACAGAGGGAAGAGAAGCTGGCTACGCAGGAATTATATACAAAACTTAGAATAGCTGAAGAGAATCTTATGCTAGGAATACAAGCTAGCGTGGATATCAGCCAGTTGCAAATGGAGGTGGCCCGGTGCAAGGCTAAAATTAATCTACAATGGAGCAAGCAAATTGCCATCAAACACACCCTCCATAAGGAAGAGAGCTACGAGTATGGTGAAGCTACAAGGCGTTGTTTGGCGCAGAGGCTGCGGTCAAGGGAGGCGTCACAAAGAATTAAGGCTATGATAGATGGATATGGTAACCAGGTAGATACACCCACTGAGATTTTGAACGTCTTTCATGCTTTCTTTAAAGGACTGTACACTGGAGATCACTCCGCTATACAGGCAAGTGAGGCCTTGTTACAAAACTTTAACACAGAAGTACTGAATCAGCAGGAGGCAGATATTTTGGACTTGCCGATTACTATGGAGGAGCTTGAGGAAGCCATCAATACTTTAGCCAATGGTAAAGCGGTGGGACCCGATAAACTACCACTGGAGGTATATAAAACTTTTTTTCAGGAATTAAAAATAGACATGCTGCTCACTTTTCAACAAGCACAGTTAGGGGCTGCCCCACGTTCATGGGATGTAGCAAGTATAGTTGTTTAAAAAAAAAAGATAAGCCTTCATATTTGCCTGGTTCTTATCGACCTATATTATTGTTAAATTGCGATGGGAAGGTCTGTGTTAAAATATTGGCGTCCCGGTTGACCAGAGTCATCTCTCCATTAGTGTCAATACGGCAACATGGGTTTATACCTGATAGGAGCACCATCAACCACATTAACAGGGTAATAACCCTGGTGGATGCAGCCAATGTGCAAGGTAATAAACTCGGTTTGATATTGTTAGATGCCGAAAAGGCTTTTGACCGGGTTGCGTGGGACTTCTTGTGGGTGGTGCTGCGACGCCTGGGCTTTGGCCCAAGTTTTGTTAAAGCTATTCAGGTTTTATATCGGACCTCTACTGCTAAAATCTGTATGATGGGCTTAGAGTCGGAACCTGTGCATATTACTAGAGGTACAAGACAGGGATGTCCATGTTCCCCACTCCTGTTTGTGTTATATATAAATCCCTTTTTAACCATTCTTGAGCAGAGCCCCAGGATCGAGTCTGTCATCTGTAGGCAAGAACAGTTTCGTGTATTTGCCTATGCGGACGACATAGCAGTTGTAACATCCAACCCTACTACAGCTTGCTGCCCTGACCTTGACTGGTAGGTCGCTCCCCACCACACAGCTCCGTCTGTGTGCCCTGCTGCTGCCCCTGATTGTGCTCGTTTTTTTCCTTCTGTGCCCCCTTGCTGCCCTGATTGTGCTCGTTTTTTCCTTTCTGTGCCCCCTTGCTGCCCTGATTGTGCTCGTTTTTCCTTTCTGTGCCCCTTGCTGCCCTGATTGTGCTCGTTTTTTCCTTTCTGTGCCCCCTTGCTGCCCTGATTGTGCTCGTTTTTTCCTTTCTGTGCCCCCTTGCTGCCCTGATTGTGCTCGTTTTTTTTCCTTTCTGTGCCCCCTTGCTGCCCTGATTGTGCTCGTTTTTTCCTTTCTGTGCCCCCTTGCTGCCCTGATTGTGCTCGTTTTTCCTTTCTGTGCCCCCTTGCTGCCCTGATTGTGCTCGTTTTTTTCCTTTCTGTGCCCCCTTGCTGCCCTGATTGTGCTCGTTTTTTTTTTCCTTTCTGTGCCCCCTTGCTGCCCTGATTGTGCTAGTTTTTTTCCTTTCTGTGCCTGTTTCCCGCCGCTGCACCCCTGCGGCCCCGCCCCCTCACTGCCCATTCGCTGCCCCATTCCCTGCTCCTCCCTCCCACCTCCCCATTTATGGCGGCCGCTGCGTGGTGAAGAGAGCGACCCCTGACCTTGACTGGTAGGTCGCTCCCCACCACACAGCTCCGTCTGTGTGCCCTGCTGCTGCCCCTGATTGTGCTCGTTTTTCCTTTCTGTGCCCCCTTGCTGCCCCTGATTGTGCTCGTTTTTTCCTTTCTGTGCCCCTCTTGCTGCCCCTGATTGTGCTCGTTTTTTCCTTTCTGTGCCCACCTTGCTACCCCTGATTGTGCTCGTTTTTCCTTTCTGTGCCCCCTTGCTGCCCCTGATTGTGCTCGTTTTTTCCTTTCTGTGCCCCCCTTGCTGCCCCTGATTGTGCTCGTTTTTCCTTTCTGTGCCCCCTTGCTGCCCCTCATTGTGCTAGTTTTTTCCTTTCTGTGCCCCCTTGCTGCCCCTGATTGTGCTCGTTTTTTTTTCCTTTCTGTGCCCCCTTGCTGCCCCTGATTGTGCTCGTTTTTTCCTTTCTGTGCCCCCCTTGTTGCCCCTGATTGTGCTCGTTTTTCCTTTCTGTGCCCCATTGCTGCCCCGGATTGTGCTCGTTTTTTTCCTTTCTGTGCCCCCCTTGCTGCCCCTGATTGTGCTCTTTTTTCCTTTCTGTGCCCCCTTGCTGCCCCTCATTGTGCTAGTTTTTTCCTTTCTGTGCCCCCTTGATGCCCTGATTGTGCTCGTTTTCCCTTCTGTGCCTGTTTCCCGCCGCTGCGCCCTGCGGCCCCGCCCCCTCACTGCCCATTCGCTGCCCCATTCCCTGCTCCTCCCTCCCACCTCCCCATTTATGGCGGCCGCTGTGCGGCCGCGCCTAAGGCAAGCCCGTCTGCGCTTGTCCGCGCCGTGACCGCGCCCAGCGCCAGACCCCCTGGTCCGGGCATCCCCGCGCCCGCCACATCAACAGACGCCGATACGACGCCAGCACCCTCCACGCACTCAACCCCGGAAAAGATCACGCCTGCTACCAGGCCACCCCGAAGCGCACCCAAGGGCCCTTCACCTGCCGGAACTGCAGCTTCGCCAGCACCCGCCCCGCCAAACCACCGCCCAGGAAAGAACCCAACTACCTCAGATGCATCCTCCTCAACACCCGCTCCGCCCGCAAACACGCCATCGAACTCTGGGACCTTCTCGACTCAACCTCCCCAGACGTCGCATTCCTGACGGAGACCTGGCTGAATCCCGCTTCAGCCCCCGACATCGCCATTGCCATCCCGGAGGGCTACAAGATCACCCGCCGGGACCGCACCAACGGAGTCGGAGGAGGCATCGCCATCGTCCACAGGAACACCCTCAGAGTCTCAACCAACACCGACGAAACCCTCAGCACCGCCGAGCACATGCACTTCCAGATCCACACCGATCCCAACACCACCCTCAGAGGAACCCTCATCTACAGACCCCCGGACCCCGACCACAGTTCAGCGATTCTATCGCTGACTTCGTCAGCACACACGCCATCGCCTCCACGGACTACATCCTCCTCGGGGACCTGAACTTCCACCTCGAGAACAACAAGGACACCAACTCCACCACCCTGATCGACAACCTCGCCACCCTCGGACTCAGACAGCTCGTGACTACACCCACCCACGCCGCCGGCCACACGCTAGACTCCATCTTTTCCGCAAGCCCACACGTCTCCTTCAACCACACCTCCGAACCCCACTGGACTGACCACCACTGCATCCACTTCACTTACAGGAAGCCCACCACGCACCACCGCACCGAACAAATGCCTCGCCGCTGCTGGAGCAGAGTCACCGAAGACCAGCTAACCACAACCCTCGCCCTGAGCCCACCCGCCGAACCCTCCGACCCCGACACCGCCGCCCGCAACCTCAGACAGTGGATCGACGACTGCGCCAACACCCTCGCCCCGCTCAAGAATCCGCCCAACAGCCACACCAGCAAGAAAGCCACCTGGTTCACCGAAGACCTCCAGGCCTCCAAACGAACATGCCGAAAACTGGAGAAGATCTGGCTCCACGAACGGACAGCGGACAGCTACGCCGCCCACAAGAGCGCCACCCGCAGTCACCATCACCTCATCAGATCCGCCAAAAGGGCCTCACTCAAAGACCGCCTAGACAACAACGCACACAACAGCAAAGAGCTCTTCAACATCGTGAAGGAACTCTCCAACCCCAGCTCCAACACCAACGACATCCCGCCGTCGCGAGACCTGTGCGACTCACTGGCCACCTTCTTCCACCGCAAAATCGCCGACATCCACGACAGCTTCAACACCACGACCGCCCCGGCAACCACCGAGACCACTGCCCCCACAACCACCAACCGCCTGCTCTCCTGGACCAACATCAACGACGAGGACACCAGCGAGATCATGAACACCATCCACTCCGGCTCACCGCTAGACCCGTGCCCTCACCACGTCTTCAACAAAGCCAGTACAGCCATCGCGCCCCATCTCCGGAAAATAATCAACATCTCCTTCGAGACAGCAACCTTCCCGGAAAGCTGGAAGCACGCCGAGATCACCGCCTTACTCAAGAAACCCAAGGCAGACCCCAAGGACCTCAAGAACTTCCGACCCATCTCTCTGCTCCCGTTCCCGCGATGGTCACCGAGAAAATCGTCAACAAACAACTGACCCGCTACCTCGAGGAGAACAACATCCTGGACCCTTCCCAGTCCGGCTTCCGCAGCAACCACAGCACCGAAACCGCCCTCATCGCCGCCACCGATGACATCAGGACCCTGCTAGACAACGGAGAAACAGCAGCCCTCATCCTCCTGGACCTATCAGCCGTCTTCGACACGGTCTGCCACCACACACTACGAACACGCCTTCACGACGCCAGGATCCAAGAGAAGGCCCTGGACTGGACCACATCCTTCCTCTCCGGCAGAACACAAAGCGTCCGCCTCGCCCCTTCCGATCCAAAGCCACCAAGATCATCTGCGGCGTACCCCAAGGCTCCTCCCTCAGCCCAACGCTGTTCAACATCTACATGGCACCCTCGCCCACGTCGCCCGACAGCACAACCTCAACATCATCTCCTACGCCGACGACACCCAGCTGATCCTCTCCCTCACCAAAGACCCTCACACCGCCAAAGCCCACCTCCATGAAGGAATGAAGGCC
The DNA here is from genome assembly GCA_963921515.1 of Calotriton arnoldi. NCBI lineage: Eukaryota > Metazoa > Chordata > Amphibia > Caudata > Salamandridae > Calotriton > Calotriton arnoldi. Next base: position 319,688 of record CAWUFW010001829.1, read on the forward strand.
GTCGCCGAATGGATGAGTACCAGCCGCCTGAAGCTGAACTCGGACAAGACGGAGGTCCTCATCCTTGGTTCCAACCCTTCAGCATGTGACGACTCCTGGTGGCCAACATCACTGGGAACAGCCCCGACACCCACCGACCACGCACGCAACCTAGGGGTCATCCTCGACCCCACCCTCTCCATGACTAAGCAGGTCAACGCCGTTTCCTCATCCTGCTTCAACACCCTCCGAATGCTCCGCAGGATCTTCAAGTGGATCCCCACCGAAACAAGAAAAACAGTCACCCAGGCCCTCGTCACCAGCAGGCTGGACTACGGAAACGCCCTCTACGCAGGAACGACGGCTAAGCTCCTGAGACGGCTGCAACGCATCCAGAACGCCTCTGCACGTCTTATCCTCGACATCCCCCGACGCAGTCACATCACACCCCACCTGAGAGACCTGCACTGGCTCCCTGTCAACAAGAGGATAACCTTCAAGCTCCTCACCCACGCACACAAAGCACTCCCAACTCCGGACCAGCCTACCTCAACAGACGACTCAGCTTCTACACCCCCACCCGCCAGCTCCGCTCCACCAGCCTCGCCCTCGCCACAGTCCCCCGCATCCGGAAAACGACCGCCGGCGGCAGATCCTTCTCCCACCTCGCCGCCAAGACCTGGAACACCCTCCCCACCAACCTTCGGCAGACCCAAGACCTAATGGCCTTCAGAAGACTCCTCAAGACCTGGCTCTTCGATCAGTAGCAGCACCACCCCCATCTTCCCCCAGCGCCTTGAGACCCTCGCGGGTATGTAGTGCGCTTTATAAGTGACATGATTGATTGATTGATTGATGCCTGAGATAGAGCAACTGGCACATAGGTTTGGCTTTGTATCGGGGTATAAACTTAATGTGTCCAAAACACAGATTTTGTGTATAAATCAAGACTGCAGTAATGACCCTAGAGTGATGAAAGAGGTTACATATCTGGGTATTAAAATAAGGACTTGTTTAAAAGAATTGGTAGAGGTCAACTGGGGCTCTATTTTAACAACAGTGAAACAACAGCTAGACCGATGGGAATGCTTGCACTTGTCGTGGGTAGGAAGGTGCAATGTTATTAAAATGACTATTTTACCTAAGGTTTTATATTATTTTAGATCTGTCCCACTGGAACTTACCCGAGGCCAACTGCAACAGCTTCAATCAATATGTGCAAGATTTTTATGGGCTCAAGGGAAACCCCGGGGGGCTATGCGCTTTATGTCATTATCACGGGAGAAAGGGGGCTGGGCAGTTCCGGATTTTACATTATATTACTATGCCTGTATACTTCAAAATATGCGGATTTTAGTTACTGGAGTGGAAGTTAGCAATACTGCTGAAGCTCCATCCATCTATCAGATGTTGTTGGGTGTTGATGTTAAGAACTGCTTTTTTAAGATGCTTGAATTCAGTTACTATTAAAAAAAAAACGGTTTAAGGTTTTAATTGCTGCTTTTAAAGTGTGGAAGGCTATAAGGAGATGTTTTCAAATCGAGGGGGTCTCGTACTATACTCCCACATCTGTTTCTGTTGTACTCCTGGCTGTGTTTTGGGATAGGACTGTTGATAAATGGAGAAGTAAAGGGATTTTACAAATAGGCGATTTTTACACTAATGGAAGTTTGACATCGTATGCTATTTTAGCTGATAAATATCATTTGCCCAAGACGGAATTTTTTTAATTCTTACAAATCCGGGACTATCTTGGTAAAAAGCAGCGGGTGATGGAGCCGAATCCGCTTATTGAGGCTATCAGAAGCAAAGCCCGTAATGGTATTTTATATAATTTCTTACATGATATAGAAAGGGATGATTTAGATGCCCAAAATCTTAAAGGGGATAATCGATTGGGTTGTCAGGGCCTACGAGTGAAACAATCTATTGATATCGCAGGGAGGATTTTAATGTCTGCTTATCTACAGGCGCAACATTACAAGACAGTGTTCAATCTGTACCACACTCCCGCCAAAATGCTTAAATGGGGCGGGGGTAATGACGGGAAATGTTTTCGTTGTGGGTCAGATGTTGCAGATATTGTACATATCTTTTATTCATGTGGGCACCTGAGTATCCTGTTGGAGCATATTGAGAAATTCCTTTTCGAAATGACTGGGCTAATCACAAATATCACGGTACCTACAATGTTGTTAGGGATTGAGCATGGTACAACGGGGCGGGATCCGGCACATAAATTCCGCTATCTGATCTTTCTAGCCACGGCTGTGGCCAGGTTGTGTATAGCCTCTATGTGGTTGCAGAAGGAAGCTCCCACCTTTGAGATGTGGAGAGCTAGATTTTACGGTATGTTTAATCTTGAATATAGTCTTTATGCTCTTAAAGGATCACGTAGACGCAAGCTGGGTATGCAGATATGGGGCCCTATGATCACGCACATGGAAGATTGAATATTTATTTCCCTCTTTTTTGTAGAATTATTTATGACTGTAAAATCTTGCAATATTTATCCATTTTATACCTTCGGAAAGTATTATCTGTCTTTTTTTTATATATTTATATATATGATCAGCTATTTGATATATTCTTCTAATGTATTCTGAATTGTATTGTCTTGTCATGGATTGAACTAATAAAAAAAAACAAAAAAAAAACTGGTGATTTAAACAAGATCGACTGGTTCAATAAACGCAAAAAGGCAGACATGGCCAACAAATAACCTTTAATCATGTTCACAGGAATTTTTTACTGGGCTAAAGACAGTACAAAAAAAAGAAAACTTCTGACAAATCTTTGGGAGGAAGGTCAAAAGGAGTAAACAGTCGCCGCTCAATCTCTATGCATGGAGGTGGAGATAGTGCAGGCTCTGGTGCAGGACTCTGCCCTGCTGCTCTTACAGAAGATCCTCCCGAAGCAGCAGCCTGATCGGAGGGTAGATGCTCATGTCCAGAAGTTCCGGGTACCTCACTCTCCTGGTCAAATCCAGACCGCTAGGATGACTTGGACCCAGTTGTTCTCTATCTTCTTCATGACTTGGGGAAGGAGCTGCAGATATGGGAAGGCATACAAGAGTCCCGTTCTCCACTCCAGGTGTAATGTGTCTCCATGAGAAAGCCCCTTTGGGAACTCCAGCGTGCAAAAGTGTTGACATAGTGCATTCTCGATAGTGGCAAAAAGTACGAGCCATGGCTCTCCCCAGTGGCGGAAGACACCCTGTCTCTTATCCGGGTGCAGCTGCAACCATATGAGTTTCTCCGACTTGGCATTCAAAGATCCCACTAGGTGGTTCACGGCAAGGGAGATGCCCTGGTGACTGAGCCAGCTCCAGAGGAGCAGGGCCTCGGGGGATAGGACCCAGGACCCTCCTCTGCCCAGCTTATTGCTGTGGTGTTGCCTCTGAGGACCTGAACCAGCCTCCCTTTCATGGACAGTAGGAAGGCCTTCAACATCAAGGGAATGGCCTACGACTCCATCAGACTGAAGTGCAAGCAGGTCTCAGCTGAAGATCAGAGTTTGCTGATCTCCACCTATCCCACGTGACTTACCCAACCTAGCAGCGACACTTCCGTCACCACTGTCAGCTCTTGCTGGGGTAGGGAGAGAGGTATGCCAAGTGTTTTGCAGTCTCTGAAGAAACCCGGATGGATCCCTTATTTTTAAGCCCACTGAGACTTCGGATCCCACTGCAGAGCCCTCCTGTGACATCTGGTGTAGCCCGTAAGCAGGATGCATGAGGCCAAGAAGTCAATTAGCACCTTTCACTGAGACCCAGGACGGAGGCTGAAACCTCAGGATCATAATCAAAATGTCCTGGAATCACTGAATTGGAGCGAAGGCTCGAAACTGCACTGCATCAAAAACGTTTCTGATGAACAGGAGTCGCTTCAAAGGGGTCAGGTGTGACTTCGGCATTTTGATAAAGACCCAAAAGATGTTAAGAGGTCCTCAACTGTCTGAAGGTGCTCAACCACTGAATGAGGTGAGCATGCCTTCAGCAGCCAGTCATTGAGGTAGGGGGAATACTAGTATACCGACCTTCGGAGGTGTGCTACAACCACTACCATCACTTTCGTGAACACCAGAGGAGCACTGGTGAGATCAAAGGGGTGCATGGAAACCTGAAAATGCTGTTGACCTGCATTGAACCACACATAACGCCTTTGGAACTGCAAGATGGGAATGTGAAAATGGCCAAGTCAAGTGTTACTACCCACTCTCCTGGATCAGACAGAACTAAGGCCAATGTGAGCATCCTGAATTTGTCCTTTTTCAGAAAGTTTGGGCACTATACTGAGTGGTTTCTTGATGCACATATTGTGTTGGCCACTGTTAACCCATAACACACATTCTCTGAAGCTGCCTTCCATCTCGGTCCTGTGCTACTAAAGGGTAGGCAAGGCTGTCATATGAAGTGTTTGCATAACTAGGAGCTAGTTAGGCATAGTGGTGGTGGAATTTGACCCACTGGGAAACTTTGATTTCAACGGGGTGCATGGTTGGTGGAACTGGTGCTGTATAAGGGTGCCTACTTGGTAACATTGGTGTTGCATAATGGTACAAGGGTGCACGCTTGGTGAAACCATGATGCTGCATAAGGGTGTATGCGTGGTGACACTCTGGAGCTACATAAGGGTGCACACTTGGTGACTCTCAGGTGCTGTACATGGGTGTACTTGGTGTCACTCTGGTGCTGCACAAGGGTGCATGCTTGGTGGCACTCTCTGGCGCCGTATGTTATCTCTGACCCTATATTGTTGCCCACTTTTAAATGTCCATGTTTCACCCTTGCTTTGTGTGGTATGTAAAGAGAGAAGGGAAAAGATTATTGGTCTTTTGCGAGTGTTTTTGCACAGACAGTGAGAGACTTGGTGGTGAAATGCAGTGTCATCTTAAGGATTTTTTGGGGCCCGCTGTTTTGAACAATGTTCACCACCCATATTCTGGTATTTCAAGGCTGCATGATGCCAGCCAATATTGAATTATATGTTAAGCTTTCAGAAATGGGGTCAAACTGATATATGTCTTGCCCAGGTCCCAAAAACCCTTAAAATAACACTTGGCAGAGAAAGACAGTCAGAGGTAAAGGCAGAAAGAGCGAAAGAGAGGCTGAAATAGAGAAATAGAGGTGAGAGGGAGAAAAATCACTTTCCATTATGCATTATGAGATTGAGGAGTCTCAGGGAGTCTGTGCAACAACTAGTGGCAGCGGTGAGATGAAGGAGAGCACTGGAGTATCAAACAGATATTACTTACAATGAAAGCAAATGTGGAAGAGGGCCTGGCAGGATGGACGCCATAAGTCAAGACGACCTCCAGAGCCTGTTGGGGGCTTACTTTAATGAGCTAATACAGTGGTGCAGGAAGCAGGGAATTCCTTTTGAAACTATGGACAAGAAAGTATAACTCTCAGAGAAGATATTCGCCTGGATGAAGAAATGGGGTGACTCTCTGGAGATGGGAGGATGACAGAGAGAGGATCAGGGGGCTGGGGTCACCCAGTCCTTGCAAGAACTGACAGCTTCAAGCAGTTTAAGCCCAGAGGGGGAGGATGAAACTGTGTGCCTAGAAAAAGTCAGTGTGAGCGAGGAGGGGAGGGCTTTGACAGTGACAGAAAAAGTGCAAAGGCTACTGGAGGCCAGTAGCTTGGCGCTGGAGCCTGGTGGACTGGTCTCGTACCCTACCACCCCTCCCCACCTTTCCTGAAACTTGAGGCAGATTCAGTGGAATGGAGCTTCCATCCGACTCAGACTTCCAAACTTCCAGGCCATTGCACTAAGGCTGCAGGGGAGGTTCCAAAGACAGAAGGTGGAGCAGTCCTTGGCAATCCAGTCTGCTGGCTATAAAAGTTCCCTCTCAAACTACGTGTCCCCTACCAGATCTGTCCCATCCTGCCTGCCAGTGACATGTGCTGTAAGCAGAGGTAGTCCCTGGGTATCTCATCTGGCACTTTAAGACTACTCCTACCCCATTGAAACTCCTACATTGTCCACAGAGGTGGATGAACATGTCAACTGTGGACCTAATGGCCCTCAAGAACCCAGGGGTGCACCATGTGAGGGGGTCCCTGAAACAGCAGAGACCGGGCACTCTGATCCCATTCCAGCCTCGAAACCAAAGCCCCTTCTAGGCAAGGAGCCCAGCAATCTAGGAGGCATCATTGTACCTCCAGGAATAGGTGGAGGACCCATTCTTCCTCATCATCCAACAGTAGCTCCTAGGAAAGGGGATATTATCGGAAAGGGTACTGTGACCTCTTATCCATCACAGCGATTCCTGGAGACCCAACTCATCCTGGAGCAGGGCAAGATGGGAGGACAGAGGAAAATGCAAGTGGTGCAGATGGAGATTGTGGCCCTGGAAAGTCGGGGCCTGGAAATGCCACAAGGGTACCCAGAAAGCTCTATTCTCGATCTCCCCGTGGCTCATCTCTGGAGTGTGGAGCCACAGAGGTGTTTTTGATGAACATCAAGGGAGGCCACTGATGAAGCCTTGCATGATCTACAATCCCTTTTGGGAATATCTGAAGCAGTATGCCTACAAGCAAAGAGATGACCAGATGTTATTCATTCTGTTCACTTGCAAGGTCTGGAATGCTGTAGCGCCGGTTGGGACTGGAGCTCTGGCAAGTTATAAAAGTATACTAACTTTGCAGTTAGAGGCATATCATTGTACCCAGAAACCTTCAGAACCCAGTTCAGGAAGGTGATCTGAGCGGAGTGTGGCTTGTACAAGGACATAGCTTGATGCCATAAAAGATACTTTGACTTGTGGTTGGCAGGACAGCAAGTCACCAACCTGGAAAGAGTTTGCCACTTCATTCTAAGGGAACAGTTCTTGAGGATCTGTACAGAACATCAAACTGCTGTTGATAGTCTTTGGGATCTGTACCGTTCAGGAAGCTGGAGAGAAAGCAAATGTGTGGGAAAAGAACTGGGCAGCCTTGAGAATGACGAGGAGGACCAACCAGAAGGGATGTGCTGGGGGGGTGAAAAAATGTCAGTTACAAATTGACTGGGGGTAGCTCTCTCCAGATCTGCGCTGACTGGCCTGGAGAGAGAACTGATGTCAGCGTGCTGGAGTGGCACCTATTTAGGTAATGTGCACGTCACATCCGCCGCGGACGATGCCACATGGAGCCAACTAACGTCACCTACTTGCGAAAATTTCAGGATCCAGACTGATGCCTGGGGATAATTCTAAGGTAAGGAATCTGCAGCTAGAAGTCTCTAACAGATGCAGGTGTTCTCGAGGGTTCAGTTCCAAGAGGAGGTCATTTAAGACCGGAGCACCCAGTTCTGGAGTAGTGTCTTGAATAGTGTATGGCATTTCAATGGGGTGAATTACCAGCCCAGCACCAGTGACCCTACAGAGACGAATGCGCTCTGTGAGAGGTTCAATGGTATCCCAAAGAGCATATTTAGGGCCTTTGGTAAGAAGCATGGAAGACAATGGGAGAAGTATCTTCCCTACTGTTGGAGCCCCAAACTTTTTGCCTTTATCCTGTTTTCTGAACCCGTTTTTGTTGGCATTTAGGATTCTGTGTACTTACCACTGCTAACCAGTGCTAGAGTGTTTGTGCTGTCTCAAAACATGGTGCAGTTGGCCTACACTTAATTGGCACATTTAATTTACTAATATGCCCCTAGTTAAGTGGTACTACATCTACCCAGGCCTGTTAATTTAATGCTACCAGTGGGTCTGTAGCACTTGTTGTGCCACTCACGTAAGTAACCTTTTAAAACATGTCTCATGCCTGCGATGGCAGCCTGTGTGCAGTTTCAAACTTGCAATTCGCACTGGCAAAATCAACCTTTTGCCAGACTTAAACCTCCCTTTTTAATACAAATAAGCCGGCCCTAAGGAGCCCATAGGGCAGGGTGCATTGTATTTAAAAAGTAGGATGTGTTAAGTTTTACATGTCCTGGTAGTGAAAAACTCCCAAATTCATTTTCACTACTGTGAGGCCCACCCCTCCCATAGGATAAGATTGGGTTACCATATTACATTTAATAAGTGCTAACTTTTAATTGGGAACAGGTAGAAATGTTATGTTTGGACTCCAATGAATTGAAATTTTAAATCCTTTTTAATGGTAAAGTTGGATTTTACATTACAATTTTCAAAATGCCACTTTTAGAAAGTTGGCATTTTCCTGCCCTAAATTTTGAGGCCTTCTAGGAGTTTCCAGCTGCCTGGGCCTGTTAATTGCGCCCCCATCAGGAATGCATATTGGGCCCAGACAGTGAACAATAGGACGTGGGTGTAGCTGGGAGAGGGCCAGCCTGCTATAACAGGAGGGACAGAGATGTTCTCTGCCCACTTATATTTCAAAGGAGCCGCCTCAGAGCACACAGAAAGAACTTGACACCAGTCTATTGTTACCCCAGACACCTTGGAAACTGGGCAGAGAGGACAGCGATTCTAGAACCATCTGTAGGACGAACACTTCAGAGGTTTCTTCCACTGCAAAGCTGCTACCAGGTATAAATAGTGCACCCTCAGACCCACACTTCAGTGAACTTCTGGATCTACTGAAGACTACAGAAGAACTGCCTGGTGCTTCATAGGACTACCCTGATGCTCCAGGCCTGCATTGTTCTTCAAAGGACTGTTCTGCTGCTCAAGGCTTGCCTTGCTCTTCAGAGGACTGCCTTGTTCTTCAGAGGACTGCCCTGCTGCTTGAGGGCTGCCTTGCTGCTTGAAGCAGAGAAGCCCATCTTTTTGAACCCAGAACCACCAGAGTGACTCCAAGGGTCAGTTGGCTGACCTGCTGTTCTGAGCTACAGTGACACAAAAAACTCCAGCGGCCTCCTTGCAACTGACCAGCTGACCTGCTGCAACTGGCCACGCATAGACCTGCACCTGGATCTGCCTAGACCTGCACTGGATCTGCCTGGACATGTAACTTGGCCTGCCTGAGCCTTGCTGGTCCCTGCTGGAGTGAATTCCTGATTCCCATGATGTGCCTCCCAGGTCCTGGACCCTCGGCTGGCATCAGTTGAGCTACTCCTGTGAAACCCTGAAGTTTTGATCTCTATGCGCCGGACTTTGAGAAAGTAACTTTTTTTTTGGCTGGACCAACCTGGTCCCTGTATCTGATCCGCTCTCCATCGCGGTCGGCCTAAACTTGTGATTTTGCCCCGGTATAGCCAAACCAGATACCCACAGTTAGTGCTCTCTGTTTCTTGGTGCTGTTTTTATTTAAACATTTAAAACTGCATATCCCCGGTTCTATGGATTGGATTTTTGCAGTTTGTTCCTATTTTATTTATTACAATTTATACTATTTTTCTAAATTGATTTGGGATTTTTATTTCGTTGAGTTTTCATTTTATTACTGTTTGTGTGCTGCAAAATTAAATAACACAATGCCTCTAAGTTAAGCCTGACTGCTTTTTTGCCAAGCTGTCAGAGGGTAAAGCTCAGGTTAATTTAGTGGCTTTTGTGGTTCACCCTGACAAGAATCATCTCACAACTACCTCCTCTTCGTATATCGGAAGATTTGAGCTCCTGTATGGGTGGAAGATGAAGGGCCTCTTCCAACTGATAAGAGCTAGTTGGGAGGGTAAGCACCAAGGCCCGAAAGGTGCTGTGGTTCCCCATGTCCAAAACATTTGAGGGCGCCTCTAGGAGTTCATTTCCTTGGCAACTGGGTACCTGGCAGAACCTCGGCAGAAGTTATAGTATGATCGCTCAGCTCATGGGAGCTCCGATAAGGAGGGATAGGAGGTCTTGCTGCTGGTCTCCATGCAGCAGGACAAGATGCAAGCGGCTTGGACAGGGCCCCACAAGGTGGTAAGAAAAGTAAGTGATACCAATTATATTGTAGCATATGAGGACAAACTGGGGCCCACAGCACATATCATGTTCACATGATGAAGCCCTACCACAGGCAAACCGAGACTGCCCTGCTTGATTGTGGCCAAGACGACCCAGCTAATGAGGGTGACAATATCCATGAACTCCTAAATAGCTGCCAGGAGGACTCCACCTTTGGCTCTGTGAAGTTCCTATATGATCTCAAATAGCCACAAAGAGGGAATTTCAGCAGATGCTACACACATTCAAAGACACGTTCTCTAAACAGCCTGGTGTAGTGGAGGAAGAGGAGCATGATATGTAAATTAGGAGCACAATGTGGACACTGGTAATAACATACCACTACACTCCCGGCCCTACGGTGCCTTATCACCAGCCCTGGTGCATATCAAGCAGAAGACTGAGCAGACGTTGGCCTTGGGGTTATCATGTAGTCCAATAGTAACTGTACAAGCCCTATAGTTATGGTTCCCAAAATAGATGGAACCACCAAGTTTTGTACTTACTATAGGAGGCTCAACCAGACCAACAGGGATGATGCTAACCCCATGCTCCAGGGTGAATGTGATGCTAGACAAGCTGGGACCATCCCAGCTCATCTCTTCAATGTATCAGACATAGAAGTAGTGTCAAGTACAGGTTACCAAGTTTACCAAGCACAAGCCAGGTCAACTTGTATTCCCATTGGAGCTCTTTGAGTACAAGGTTATGCCATTTGGTATGAAGAAAGCTCCTGGGAGAAGTAACTTATATGGGGCACATGGTGAGTTGAAGCCTGTGCAGGCAAAGGTGGATGCCATCTGAGACTGGCCTGTGAAATGCACCCAGACACAGGTTAAGGCATTCATAGAGGGTGCATCCCAAATTTGAGTTCCAAAGCAGCTTCCCTAACCAGGCTGCTGAAGAAGATGTCCTGGAAGGTGGAGTGGAATTCGGCAAGTCAAGAAAGCTTAGAGACTCTTCAAGGAGTTCTCTCTAAGGCTACTGTCCTTGCCAGTCCCAATCTTGTGAGACCGTTTATTGTCCAGGCAGACGCTTCACATGTGGGCTTGTGGCAGTTGTAAGCCAGAAGGCAGAAGATGGAAGCCACCAGCCAGTTGTGTACTGTCCTCCAAGCTGCTACCTAGGTAGATGAATAGTCAGTGGCTGAAAGGGAATGCCTAGTGATGGTATGGGCCCTGAAGAGGCTGCAGCCTTACCTCTATGGGACAGCTTCTGTGCGCTAGAATGACTACAACCCACTGACCTGGTTGAAATCATTTGGGGGCACAAGTAGAAAGCAACTTAGGTGATCCACTGCATTTTGCGGCAACAAATTTACTGTACAACATCAACCAGGCAGAAGGAATGCTGATGATCTGCCACGAATACCAACTGGGGAGACTGGTTACAGTTCAGGTCCATGGACATCTGGACTTTACCCAGCTAACTCATATCTTGGGGCGATGTCATGTCAAACCCTACATGTGGACTGTCCACTCAAGAATGTCCATGTTTATCCCCTTTGTATGCGGATAATGCATAGAGACCTGGGAAAGGATTACTGGTCCTTTAGGGGTATGTGCATAGACAGAAACTCAGTGGTGAAAAGGTTGTGTAGATTCAATACGAATGGATGCCTGTCCGGCATTAGCTGAGGCTGTTCTTTGTTCCGGATCAGGTCTCCATTTTGGATCTGCAAAATCCCCCATCCACTAAGGTAACAAAATAGAGTCCATGAAGGAAGGTGTAGGCACACACTTCCTGTCAAACACCGTCTTAGGGAGGTGCTTCTGCCTAGGAGTCAAGTCTACGGTGAACATGCTCAGTTGAACATGGCAGAGGTGGGTGTCACCCTGCGAGATCTCCCTAACACACAAGCACACCTCTTATCCCACTCCCTATACTCTTTGACACCATGGAGTCAACCCCTCATGGAGGGATAACTGAGGAATCTGGGTGGGTTTCCCAGGGGAGAACATCGTGGTCGTGGGTTCTTATCTAGATAGTGTTTTCTGTGCTTCCTCACAGTACAAGTCCTTGGCTGTCTCCACATATGTTTGTGTGTCGTTTACTAGTGTTGAGTTTAGAAATATAGAATATACTGTTCCAGAGACCCGTTGTCTGTGTTTATTCCCCCTTGGTCTATTTATGCTTTCTGACCCACGTTAAGGGAAACTCTCTAGGAAATCGGGGGTCCAGTGACCTCCTGGGAGCTTGTGGAGTGCAGACATCCATTGTTCGGGAGTCTGTGTCACACACTATAAGGGTGTATCCTTGGTGACACTCTGGTGCAGTACAAGACTGCGTGCTTGGTGAGAGTCTGTGATGCGGCATAAGGTTGAATGCTTGATGATTTTCTGGTGCTGCATAAGGGTGCGTGGTTGGTGACACTCTCTGGTGCCGCTTAAGGGTGCATGCTTGGTGATATTTTCTGGTTTCCGCCTATGTCTCTGACGCTGTATAAGGGTGCTCGCTAGGTGACACTCTGGTGCTGTATAAAGGTACATGCTTGGTGACACTCTGGTGCTGCATAAGGGTGAGTGCTTGGTGACACTCTCTGGTGCCGCCTAAGGGTGCATACTTGATGATATTTTCTGGCTTCTGCCTCTGTCTCTGGCACTGTATAAGGGTGCTCGCTAGGTGACACTCTGGTGCTGTGTAAAGGTACATGCTTGGTGACACTCTGGTGCTGTATAAGGGTGCATGCTTGGTGAATCCCTTGGGTGCTGCACAAGGGCGTTAAAGAGTTGTTTAGCATTGTAAAAAGTTTCATTTCTCCCAATGCAATGAACGCGGCCCAAACCCCTTCTCTCAAATGGTGTGAAGAACTTTCTTATTTTTTTATCAATAAGGTCAGGGCATTGCAATCTCATTTTCGAAACTCTGAAAGCCAGCCTTCTCAACTGTCCCCTGATTATCTATCTGGCTCCACTACCTGTGTTCCCTTTTCTGCTTTTGAATTTGTATCTCTGCCGGACTCACTGGCTGCCTTATCTTGCCTCAAATCGGGCTCCCCTCATGATCCTTGCCCTGCGAAACTTATGGCTACAGCTGCTGCTGTTGTCAATCCATTTTTGAATCAGTTGATTAATACCTCACTTTCACTTGCTCTCATTTCTACTGACTGGAAACAGGCGCTGCTTGTCCCTCTCATAAAAAAACCTACTCTGGATCCCCATCTTCCTTCCAGTTATCGCCCCATTTCTCTGCTTCCTGCTATTTCTAAAGTTTGTGAAAAAATGGTCAACAAGCAGCTCACATCCTTCATTGAACAGCAAGGCCTTCTCCACCCTGCCCAATCGGGTTTCAGGGCCACATACAGCACTGAGTCTGCCCTTGTGGAAGTAGCGGAGGCTATCCGTGAGACTTTGGATGCTGGGGGCACGGCCGTCTTGGTCCTGCTGGACCTCTCGGCCGCTTTTGATACTGTCCCCCATTCGCTTCTCCTTGCCCGCCTACAGAAGTTGGGCATCATCGGTACAGCTTGGGAGTGGTTAAAATCCTTCTTGGAAAACAGAACTCAACAAGTTTGGATCCCCCCTTTTGTGTCTACAGCTCAAGCTCTGCTGACAGGGGTTCCTCAGGGGTCTATTCTTAGTCCTCTGCTATTTAATCTCTATATGGCCCCTCTTATTCAGCTGGCTGAGGACCTGGGTGCCAAAGTGGTTGCCTACGCCGATGATACGCAACTATTGTTTACCTGGAAGAAACACGAGGCCGCCACATCTCATGTCAAGGTTTGCCTGTCTGCGGTATTTAGCTGGCTTGCGTCGGCTCAGTTAAAATGTAACGCAGACAAAACCGAGATTCTTTTCTTTGGGGAGTTTCCCCCATTGTTCTGGCATCATTTCTGGCCGACTGAATCCCCCTGTCCTTCTCCTTCTGGCCATCCTGTGAAAAATCTTGGCATCTGGTTTGATGAGAAACTCAGTTTCGGTAACCAGATTGGCAAACTCACTGGCACCTGCTTTGGTATTTTAAAACTCCTCCGCAGATTCTTGCCGTTATTGCCTCTCTTTGCTAAAGAAACGGTTATCCGTGCTCTGGTTACCTCTCGCATAGATTTTGCGAATGCACGTAACGTCGGGCTGCCGTGTTACCTTTTGGACAAATTACAGGCTGTTCAGAATGCTGCTGCTCGCCTTCTACTGGATCTTCCTAAGTGCTCCAGTGTTAGGCAACATTTGCGTAACTTACACTGGCTGCCAGTTAAAGCTAGGATAATCTTCAAAGCTGTCACCATTGCTCATGCTGCACTTTACGAGTATGGCCCTGCCTATCTCAGGAAACGTTTTCAGTTCTACACCCATGGCAGGTGCCTTCGTTCCTCGAATATGCTTCTAGCATCTGTTCCCAGGTTTCGTTTGAAACGTAAGGGTGGCAGCTCCTTGTCCTACCTAGCAGTAACTTACTGGAATTCCCTGCCTCTGGATCTGCGTAATCTTAAGAATCCTTCTCAGTTTAGAAAAAAGCTCAAAACTTTCTTGTTCAACTAGCCTGTTTTTAGTCCTTCTATGCTTTGTTCCCTTTGACTCTTGGGCTCGCGCCGGGACACTCTATTGAGTAGCTGTGCGCGCTACAAATCCCTAACATAACATAACATAACATAACATACAAGACGACAATTTGTAGTGTTTTATAGAAGGGTGCATGCTTATTGACACGGTCTCTGGCGCTCTCTAAGAGTGCATGCTTAGTGATACTTTGGTGCTGCATAAAGGTGCATGCTTAGTGATACTCTGGTGCTGCATAAAGGTGCATGCTTAGTGATACTCTGGTGCTGCATAAAGGTGCATGCTTAGTGATACTCTGGTGCTGCGTAAAGGTGCATGCCTAGTGATACTCTGGTGCTGCATAAAGGTGCATGTTTGGTAACAGCACCTGGTGCTGCATAAGGATGCATACGTGATGACACAGTGGTATTGCATGAGGGTGCATATTTGTGACACTGGTGCTGCATAAGAGTGCACGCTTGATAACACCGCCTAGTGCTTGCTAGGTGACACTCCCTGGTGCTGCATAAGGCTACATGCTTAGTGATACTCTGGACTTGCATAAGGGTACATGAGTGGTGACACTCTGGTGCTTTGTAAGGATGCTCGCTAGGTAACGCTCTTTGGTGCTGTCTAAAGGTGCATGCTGGGTGAATCCCTTTGGTGCTGCACAAGGATGCATGCTTACTGATACTCTAGTGCTGCATAGGGGTGCATGTTTGGTACTGCGTCTGGCGCTGCATTCGGGTGCATACGTGGTGCACGGTGGTGGTGCTGCATAAGGGAGCATACTTGAGGACACCGTCTAGTACTGCATACGGGTGCATGCATGGTGACTCTCTCTGGTGCTGTGTTAGACCTCATGATGCATTTACTCAGCCTCCGGAGCTATACATTTCCGCATGTCCGGTCACTCACCCCTCGTGCTGTAGGAGGGTGATGCGCGAGGACACTCTGGTACTGTATAAAACCTCATGATACATTACTCAGCCTCCGGTCCATACGCGCCCGCATGGCCGGTCACTCACCTCTCGTGCTGTACGAGGTCCATGATGAACAGGCAGGAGAATGCATTATTCCACCTCACCTACCCCCACACTCTCGGTGACTTCCCCCTCCGAATTTATTTAAATGTCTTTAATCTTCACAACTCCTCTGACAGATCAAAGAAAATGAAAGAATTCCCACCAGGGCGCCCACGAAAGACATCGCCGTCCAAACACCGTCTGATTGATTTCTGCCCCTTCAGAAAAAAAAAATGAGAAAGTTTGTTCCTCCCAGAGAGCGCGGCTGACACCGGAGGCGAGTGATGAGGTGAGATGCTGGATTCCATAAACCAGTGAGGCGCGCGGCCCTTTCCAGCCTCATCCATCTCCAGAGCAGACAGGGCCACGTCTGCGTCTAACCGAGCTCATTCCCAATGTCAGGGCGCTGTGTGCGCAGGCTCGGGCCCCTGTGCAAGGAGACTGTGTGTACCGACGCAGAGCGAGTGCGCAGAGGCTCAACTGTCATTACACAAGCAGGAGAAAGTACGTAGAGATTCAGTTGTCATTGCACAGGCAGGAAAGACAGGAAGGAGAGCGTGCGTAGAGGCTTAGCTGACATTGCACAAGCAGGAGAGAATGCACACCTGTCATTGCACAAGCAGGAGAGAGTGCAGAGAGGCTCAGCTGTCACTGCACAAGGAGTTTGTGTGGAAAGGCTCAGCTGTCACCGCACAAGGAGACTGTGGTGAAGCCTAGCTGTCACTACTCAAGGCGGCTGTGTGCAGAGGCCAGACGGTCTTTGTAAAAGGAGACTGTGCACAGGCTCAGCTATCTTTACATAAGGCGATTATGTGCCGAAACTCGGCTGTCAGTGCACAAAGGATCTGCATGCAGAGACTCAGATTTCATTGCATAAGAAGGCTATTTGCAGAGACTCAGCAATCAGTGCTTAAGGAGGCTGTGTGGTGATACCCAGCTGTCACTGCTCAAGCAGACTTCTGCAGAGGCCTGCTAACCTTGTAAAGGAGACTGTGCAGAGGATCTGCTGTCATTGTACAAGGGAGCTGTGGCCGGAGGGCCAGCTGTCATTGTAAAAGGAGAATGTGCAGAGGCTCAGCTGTCATTGTAAAAGAAGAATGTGCATAGGCTCAGATGTCATTGTAAAAGGAGAATGTGCAGAGGCTCAGCTGTCATTGTAAAAGAAGAATGTGCATAGGCTCAGATGTCATTGTAAAAGGAGAATGTGCAGAGGCTCAGCTGTCATTGTAAAAGAAGAATGTGCAAAGGCTCAGCTGTCATTGTAAAAGGAGAATGCGCAGAGGCTCAGATGTCATTGTAAAAGGAGAATGGGCAGAGGCTCAGTTGTCATTGTAAAAGGAGAATGCGCAGATAATCTGCTGTCATTGTGAAAGGAGAATGTGCAGAGGCTCAGCTGTCGTAAAAGGAGAATGCGCAGAGGCTCAGCTGTCATTGTAAAAGGAGAATGCGCAGAGGCTCAGCTGTCATTGTAAACGGAGAATGTGCAGAGGCTCAGCTGTCATTGTAAAAGAAGAATGTGCAAAGGCTCAGCTGCCATTGTAAAAGGAGAATGCGCAGAGGCTCAGCTGTCATTGTAAAAGGAGAATGATCAGAGGCTCAGCTGTCATTGTAAAAGAAGAATGTGCATAGGCTCAGCTGTCATTGTAAAAGGAGAATGTGCAGAGGCTCAGCTGTCATTGTAAAAGAAGAATGTGCAAAGGCTCAGTTGTCATTGTAAAAGGAGAATGCGCAGAGAATCTGCTGTCATTGTAAAAGGAGAATGTGCAGAGGCTCAGCTGTCGTAAAAGGAGAATGCGCAGAGGCTCAGCTGTCATTGTAAAAGGAGAATGCGCAGAGGCTCAGCTGTCATTGTAAAAGAAGAATGTGCATAGGCTCAGCTGTCATTGTAAAAGGAGAATGTGCAGAGGCTCAGCTGTCGTAAAAGAAGAATGTGCAAAGGCTCAGCTGTCATTGTAAAAGGAGAATGCGCAGAGGCTCAGATGTCATTGTAAAAGGAGAATGCGCAGAGGCTCAGTTGTCATTGTAAAAGGAGAATGCGCAGAGAATCTGCTGTCATTGTAAAAGGAGAATGTGCAGAGGCTCAGCTGTCGTAAAAGGAGAATGCGCAGAGGCTCAGCTGTCATTGTAAAAGGAGAATGCGCAGAGGCTCAGCTGTCATTGTAAACGGAGAATGTGCAGAGGCTCAGCTGTCATTGTAAAAGAAGAATGTGCAAAGGCTCAGCTGCCATTGTAAAAGGAGAATGCGCAGAGGCTCAGCTGTCATTGTAAAAGGAGAATGATCAGAGGCTCAGCTGTCATTGTAAAAAGAGAATGCGCAGAGGCTCAGCTGTCATTGTAAAAGGAAAATGTGCAGAGGCTCAGCTGTCATTGTAAGAGGAGAATGTGGAGAGACTCTGCTGTCATTGTACAAGGGAGCTGTGCCCGGAGGTCCAGCTGTCATTGTAAAAGAAGAATGTGCAAAGGCTCAGCTGTCCTTGTAAAAGGAGAATGTGCAGAGGCTCAGCTGTCCTTGTAAAAGGAGAATGTGCAAAGGCTCAGCTGTGCTTGTAAAAGGAGAATATGCAGAGGCTCAGCTGTCATTGTAAAAGGAGAATGTGCAGAGAATCTGATGTCATTGTACAAGGGAGCTGTGCCCGGAGGTCCATCTGTCATTGTAAAAGGAAAATGTGCAAAGGCTCAGCTGTCCTTGTAAGAGGAGAATGTGCAGAGAATCTGCTGTCATTGTACAAGGGAGCTGTGCCCGGGGGTCCAGCTGTCATTGTAAAAGAAGAATGTGCAAAGGCTCAGCTGTCCTTGTAAAAGGAGAATATGCAGAGGCTCAGCTGTCATTGTAAAAGGAGAATGTGCAGAGAATCTGATGTCATTGTACAAGGGAGCTGTGCCCGGAGGTCCAGCTGTCATTGTAAAAGAAGAACTTGCAAAGGCTCAGCTGTCCTTGTAAAAGGAGAATGTGCAGAGGCTCAGCTGTCCTTGTAAAAGGAGAATGTGCAAAGGCTCAGCTGTCCTTGTAAAAGGAGACTGTGCAAAGGATCTACTGTCACTGTACAAGGAAGCTGTGCCCGGAGGTCCATCTGTCATTGTAAAAGGAGAATGTGCAGAGGCTCAGCTGTCATTGTAAAAGGAGACTGTGTGTTAAGGTCCAGCTGTCATTTTAAAAGGAGAATGTGCAGAGGCTCAGCTGTCATTGCGCTAAGGGACTGTATGTACACCAGGAGTCTGTGTGCAGAGACTCGGCTGTCATAGCACAGCTGAGGCAGTGTAAATGTCCTGCTGTCATTACACAAGGTCATTATATGTAGTGGCTCAGCTGTCATTGCACAAGGGGTTGTATAAGGAGGCTTAGGGAGCACAATGCACAGAGACCGTGCCTGGAGAAAAAATGTGGAGCTGTGGACTGCGTACAGACAGCAAGGGTAGGATGCATATGAAAAGTGTGCACAGACTCAGTGTGCAAAGAACTAACAAGCCTGTCTATGAAGAGGCACAGTCATTGGTTCAGATACAGCAAGCCAGAAAGACGTGTTAAAGACAAAGCTGGGAAGACCATCCTGGGTAACAAAGGCCAACAACAAAGATGGGTGGAACACTTTGAAGACCTGCTGAACCAGCCCGCCCGCAGACTCCACCAGACATAAAGTCACCTGACAAGGATTTGCCAATCGACTTCAGCAGAGCAACCTTGGAAAAAATATAACAAGCCATCAAACATCTGAGAAATGGGAAGGCAGCAGGACCTGACAATATTCCTGCAGAGGCACTGAAGGCAGACATTGAAACATCAGTAGACACGCACTACCCTATTTTGGAGGGATCTGGGAAGAGGAAAAGGTGCCATCAGACTGGAAGGAGGGATATCTCATCAAAATCCCCTGAGTAACTGTGCAAAGTGCACAGGAATAACTCTTCTATCAACTGCAGGAAAAGTGTATAACAGAGTCATCTTGAATAGAATGAAAGAATAAGTGGACGCTCAGTTGCGAGACCAGCAAGCTGGCTTCCGCAAACACAGATCCTGCACAGACCAGAATGCAACACTGTGCATCATCATTGAGCAGTCAATTGAATGGAACGGTCCACTCTATGCCAACTTCGACTATGAGAGGCATTTGACAGCATGGACAGAGATATCCTTTGAAAACTCCTCTGCCACTACAGTGTGCCAGATAAACTCGTAAGAATCATAAGGAACTCTTACAAAGGAATGACCTGCAAGATAGTCCATAGAGGAAAACTCACCTAAGCCTTCCAAGTGAAGACCGGACTCCACCAGGGTTGTTTACTCTCGCCTTTTCTCTTCCTGCTGGCCTTAGACTGGATCATAAAAACATTCATAGAAAGGAGAAGAAATGGGATCCAGTGGACACCCTGGACCCAGCTTGACAACCTGGACTTTACAGACGAACCTGACCCTACCCTCCCATTCCCATTTGTAGATTCAAGAGAAGACCGACAATGTGGCAGCCACATCAGCAAAACTTGGCCTCAACTTCAACAGGAGAAAAACCAAGATCCTGAAGGCTAACACGGCTAGCACAACTGCTATCACTCTTGTAGGCAATGCACTGGAAGAGGTTAAGGCCTTCACCTACCTGGGCAGTGTCCTAGACAAGCATGGCGGCACACACGCCTACGTCAAGGCAAGAACTGGCAAAGCTATGGCTGCTTTTATTCAGCTAAAGAAGATCTGGAGCTACAAGGACCTAATGCTGCAAACCAAGATGAGGCTTTTTAACACTAACATAAAATTGATCCTTCTGTATGGAGCAGAAACTTGGGAGGAAAACGGTGACCACCACCAACAAAGTCCAGACCTTCATCAACACCTGTCTGAGGAAAATCCTCCAAATCTCCTGGCCAAACACCATCAGCAACAAAGGCCTATGGCAGCAGACTTTCCAATTCGCTGCTCATGAAGAAATCATGAAAAGACTCTGAGGCTGGATAGGTCACACCCTCCGCAAGCTTGCATCAAACGCCACCAGGCAAGCCCTGACCTGGAACCATCAAGGGAGAAGGACAAGGGGAAGGCCAAGAAACACATGGCGCCAAGGCCTCGAGGCTGACTGTAAGGAGATGGATTACACATGGAGTCGGATTGGAAGAAAAGCCCAGGACACAGATGGCTGGACAGTCCTGGTTCATGGCCTATACCCCAGGAGGGGTAGTGCGCATACGTAAGTCATTGGGATTGTGTGCAGAGGTTCAAGGCACACTTTACATGCAGGGCCATCGTGCGAAAACTCACCTGCACTGCACAAGCAGACTGCGTACCGAGACTTAGGGAGCAATGCTCAAAGGGATGTGTGTGCAGAGACGAAGGATGGATGGGAGACTGCATGCAATGGGTGATGACACATGCATGTGGGGACTGTTCAGAGGCATGTGGCACAGCACACACAAAGCCCAAGTGTTCAAAGGCTAAGGGAACAATGGACTAAAAGTCCTGTCTCTAGAGAGAACTGGGTGCATTACATTGAGAGACCTGTGTGCATAGGCAAAGGGTACAATGTACCTGGAAGCCTGTTTGAGCACATGTTCAGAGGGCTATGCACACAGAGACCATGGGCGAAGATATTCAGGGTGTAGTGTACATGGAGACTGTGCGTTCAGAGACTTATGGCCATTGTCCACAATGATGGCCTGTACAAAGACTAGAGGCACAACACGCCCAGAGGCCTTGTGAGGCTAAAGGCACAAGGTACTAAGGGCCAGATGTATCAAGAATGTATTTTGCGATTCTGAAATAGCAAATTTTACCGATTCGCAATTTTGGAATCGCAAAATGCAATGTATGTAGGATTTGCTAAACAAATTGCGATACCTACACCTTCCCTAATAGCGAATCGCAAATTAGGGAATGCCTAGAGGCCCATAGGAATGAATGGGAAAGCATTTGCAATTTGCGATTATCAAATAGGTAATCGCAAATTGCAAATGCAATTGCAAGGGTGCCTGATGCACCCCCAAAAAAGGTAAGTGTGCACATGTGGCGCACACGTATGCCCTAAGGGCATGTGTATGTGCCACATGGCACTTAGAAAAATGCAATTTTGTGCATTTTTCTACGGATTTGCAAATTACCATCAACTTGAAGTTGATAGTAATTTGCGATTCCTTAATGCAAAGTCGCATTTTTTAAATGCTTCTTGCATTGCTTTTAGGGATTCGCAAATTGCGATTCCCTAACTGCATTCGCAAAATAGGTAATTGCAAAAATTGCGATTACCTATTTTGCGAATGGATTTTGGTTTGATGCATTCCAAAAGGCTTTTTACCGGTCGCAAATGGGCCGATTCTGCGAATCGGCCCGTTTGCGACCGGTGAAACGCTTGATACATCTGGCCCCAAGACTCCTGTGTGTGCAGTCTCGAGCACCATGACTCCAAAAACATGTATAAGCTACGGCCTGCCCGTAACGTACATGGACTCTAGGGGCACAAGAGTTTACCATGCCTACCCCAACTCTTGCTATTTAGGACCCGGTGGAAGATGCAAGCTATTATACAGGAGCTAACATGGTTTTGTGAGAATAACCAACAGATGCTGCGGAGAGCCTGGGAAACTCTAGTCTGTTGCTCATGTAAAAAGCTCTAAGTATTCACAAATATTCTGATTGGTCTTCATTCAAAAAACTTTTTTCCAAACTTTTATTGGCCAAATGTAGATGTTTAACATAATCAAAGGAAATCTTTAGGGCTCCATAGATTCCGTGTTAACAGGGTCAATATTTAAAAATTTCATAGGTCACATCCCATCGGAACTCTTCCATACTGTCGACATTGCTCAGGCGTTCCTTCAGCAGCGAAAATTGAATAAAATTACTCCTGATGAAGAAATAATCATGAGAATACATTCACAGCCAGGGATCAAAGTGCATAAACCGTAAGAATACATTCAGATCTGAAAGAAGAGAGCTCATAATCCTCAGAATAAACACAGAACGCAAGAAAGACGCATTAGAACCGTGGGGTGATAGGTTAGAACTCATAAGCACAGAACCTAGGGAAAGTAGCCAAGAACCCATGGGAGGTACATTACAACCCTGGTAAGGTACAAGAGCAGGCGCCACACGAACTACAGAGAAGATAGCTTAGAACCCAGGGACCGAAGCTTAGAACCCAGCAGAGATGCAAAACAACCCTGGGACAGTAGCAGAGCAGTCGCAACACGAACTCAGGGAAAACAGCTCAGAACCCAGGGAAGGGAACCTAGAACCCAGGGAAAGGAACCTAGAACCGGCAGAGGTACATTACAACCCTGGGACGACAACAGAGCAGTCACAACATGAACTTCAGGGAAGATAGCTTAGAACCCAGAGAAGGATGCCAGAACCCACGGAAGAGAATTCAGACCCAAGAAAAACACTAAAAGTTCACCATCCAAGGACGAATATAACTCCGCACCCCTGGAGTCCGGCTCGCCAGGAAGGCCTATGATCAGTTTTCGAAACCACAAAATGGAAATTCAACAGACACAATCTGCATACTGCAGAGAGCAGACTCTACACGGAAAAACCGTTTGCAAAGATTATGAAGGAACCAGCAGCCTTGTTAAATGAATTAATGTGCAATACACCAATTTATGCTAATGCAATAGAGGATGAAATCCCCTGTGAAGCAACATATGAGAAATAAGACTGGAAAATGAAGGAGCAATAGGCTGCGTGCTGCAGAGGAGAGCGTGCATGTCTGTATGACTAGGGCTATGCATGTGGCTGTGAGTATGCTTTGTGTGTGTGTAACATTATGTATGGGAATAGGAGTATGTATTTCATGTGAGTCTATGTCGCAAGTATTCATGTGTTCGAGTCTGTGTGTTGGCTTGTGTCTGTTCCATGCCTTTGGGAGTGTGTTAGTGAAAATAGGGTGTGTATGTTTGCATGTAGGAGAAAGAGTGTTTGTGGGGCTGCATGCATTTGTGTGTGCTGGTACGTGTTAATATGGGTTTACATGTGTTAGTATGTGCAAAGAAAGCACCCACCATGTTTATGTCAGAATCCTCGAAATCAGTGGGAGAAGTAGTGACCAATGGATCTGCGAGGCCTTGCTAATGGCAGACGGTGCACAGAGAAATACTTATATCATAATATAATGTAACATAACAATCTAAGTAAGAAGTCTGGTGCTGTTGGTCGAAGCTGCATTTCTTCTCTCATGGAAAGTTCTCCATGCTCGCTTTCACGCGGTCACCATATATACCTATATATGTTTGACATTGTAGCTTCCGTCAGTGGCTGGCCTGGAGGATACTCAAGGCTACCAGACTCATAACAATTTTGAAATATCCCATGCCTGTTTGTGTAGGGAGACTGCTTGCCTGGTGGAAGTCTACCACAGCATAACATAACGTATTATTTTAACATATGGATGGCATCCCTGCTCGACAAACGCATACTTGCAGTACTGTGACTCTCCACTAGAGGGCCAGCCCTAGGACAAGAGTCATGACAGCGGCGCTACTGCCAGCATTCCGTGTGTCTTTAAGGAATGGCTGGTGGGAAGTCACCCAACTTAATGCACTTTTGAAAGCATGATCCTGATTCATTGGCAGAAGTATCCAAGTTAATCTACCATTGACTATTTAAGTCCTGAGCCTTTGCATTCAGGGTATTCTTTTGTTTGCTATTTGAAGAGCTGCGCCCAGAAGACCTGCGTGACCTGAAGAGGGCTTCCTTGTCACCATACCTGTATGTTGCCTGTTCCAAACAGCTGGCCCAAGCTGAAGTAGGCTTGCCTGGATACCCCCTGCCTGCTGAAGCGCTTATCTATGGACTGAAATCACACCTGCATGAGGAGGACGTCACCACCAGCCACAACTAAGCTGCCTCAAGAGACAGTGACCAGCCACGACAGGTTACCTGCCCTCCACAAATACTGGGTCCAGTTGGTGCCAGTGACCCACCCTCACCACATGTACTGCAAGAGTGAGTTGTGACACTTGGAGCCCACCCGCCTACCCTTCAACATCTGCCCAGCAGGGTGCAAATGTTCAGGAACTGGTAGTCTGCATACTGGATCCGGTGACTGCGAACATGTCCCATATTGAAGATACAGATCCATCTACAGCCCTTTAGCGCTAACCCAAGTGAGCCCAGGGACAGCAAAGGCATTACAAGTAAAAAAAAACTTTAAAAAAACTCAACTTCAACTGGTAGAATCTGAGATATCGCCTTTTTGCCCCCAGTAGACCCAAATCAAGGGAAGCTGCAGGACCCCAGCACATGCCAAAAAACTCTGCACCTGATCTAAACAAATCTGGGTAATATCTAGACCTGGGCGAAAAACTACGCTACGCTCGCGGAGTGTGCGTAGTTTGCGCAACTTTGCGCTACGCGAATTGCACGTAGCACAGTGCAAAAACGCGTAGCGTATCGGGCATTTTTTGCTCGCTCGCGGTCCTCAACGTCAAGTTGGCGACCGCGAGCAAGCAAAATCAACATCCCAGCGAGACTTTTTCCTCGTTCGCGATCGGCAACATTAAGTTGCCGATCGCGAGCGTGGAAAATAAACCTCCTGGCGAGATTCTCAACGCGGGGAGGTCAGGTTTCTCATTGCGAGTGGTCGCGTATGCTCGCGACCGCTCGCGATGAGAAACTACCAGTCCGCGTTGAAAGCTGCCGCTCGAGTACAAATCTACTCGAGCGGCAGAAAACAACCGCTTGCACTGTGCATGATGCCGTTCGCAATGATTGCACAGTGCAGACAAGCATCCGGCACTGTGCAATCATTGCGAACAGCATTTCCCTACCGCACTACGCAGTTCGCGTAGCGCGCGTAGTGCAAAGTACACTTCACGTAGCTACGCGAAGCGCGACTACGCGAACTACGCCCAGGGTTAGTAATATCAATAAACCTCTTTTTGTTTCAAGGACTCAAATATGGCCGGACTGATCGTCGCCATGGAAGCAGAACACTCTCTCCAACCTTATGACTGAGCATAGGCCTTCTGAAGTTTATTGGGAACTTGTAGTTTGATGATATCTCATGACACCTCCCCTCGCTGCTGTTAAGTTGTTAGGGATGAAGTGGCAGTAATGATTCAACCTGACTGTAATGTTTCAAGCCTGCTGTGCTCTGTTCTGTGCAACTTTGTCGGAACACTTTTGTAAAGCGCTCTGAAACCTGGTGTGTACATTGGTTGTGTTTTATTGGGTTTTACTTAAAATATAAAACAAAATAAACAGAAATAAGGGTTATTAATACAGCTGGATTCCAAGCACTGTAGTTCCATTGTGCACCTCTCTGAATCTCTGATGCTTCATGCTTCTCTGACGAATGCCTGTTCCCTAAAGAGTACACATCAGTAGTGGTCAGCCAAACACCAGAATTCTTTGGGCTTTGCAGATATTGCCACCAGAGTGCTACTGCTGTCCATCGTGGGATATTGTCCATAGACATTGCCACCAGAGAGCTACCTACTGCTGTCCATCGTGGGATATTGTCCATTAAATTAGTAGGCAAAAGGTGCCTTGGCTATGTCTTCTTACCCTTTATTCTGTACTGACCATCAAAACTCCTCCTGGATAAGTATGGACCACAGCAGCCACTGGAAAGTCAATGAAACGTAGGAAGTCTTGGGTAAGCACTGCAATCCTAGTGTCCAGCACCCAGGAGGAGTAGGGAGAAGAGGTAGCTTTACTTCTGATGTGGGCATGTGTTCCCTACAATCCACAGGATGTGTAGAAAGAGTGTGTGAGAGTAAGAGAGAGAATATTAAGAGTGCATGATTGTATATTACTCTGGATGTGAGAGTGTAAGTTTTTTGTGTGTGTGTGTGTGAGATAGTGGTAAAAAATGTGAGAGACTGTTTGAGTGTGTGAAAAAGTGTGAGTATGTGTGTGTATTCAGATCCCTCTTGGGTCTGATAGGTTACCTCGTGCATTGGTGCTAGGCAACATAGTCTAACATGCTTGTTTTTGCATGCAAATCCATATGTATATGTCTCTGTCTTTTGAGCTGTATTGTTGCCAGTGTCTGTGTGACAGTGTGTAATTATTTGCCAACGGGTGACAATGGATTATTATGTACCTGAACGTCTATTTGTTCCCCTTTTCTTTTGGTATCTACTTCTTTCTAACTCTCCCTTTAAGGCTGATGAGAAATTGTCCTTTAATGCTTTATTAGAACATTGGATGGTTGAGAGCTTCATTGAAGTCAATGGAGTAGCTCCGGGCTTATAATGGCTACTATAAGCCCTCTGCTCCAACATTCCAATGTTTGTCTTCCTGTTCTCGCTTTTTAATTTAGACCATTCTACCCTGATTGGGTGGAATGCTCTAATAGCCTTATAGCCCTTCTGGCTGGTGCTGTAGCAGTTGTTAAAGCGATACAAAGGGGATGATGGACGGAACGTTTGAGCCAATCAAACACTCACCCCCAGTCAACTGATCTGGGTTTAATCCATCATCATTCTTTAGCTCACTCCACCACCCCAGTTCAGACATGGCCATATGCAAATCAGTCTGACCCTGTGCCTCATGGGAACAGTCCAGCCCGAACTGCCAAGCCATGTCTTCCCTGGACCGGAAACAAGCATCCTAGGACCGGTTTCTGGCATTTCAGCCGTCATCAGCCAGGCTTGCTTGAATCCAGTGGCAAAGTGAGCAAGGGACCCACGTCTGGGCATACCCCCGCCAACTTAGGGCGAACAAAGCGATACAAAAGGGGATGATGGACGGAACGTTTGAGCCAATCAAACACTCACCCCCAGTCAACTGATCTGGGTTTAATCCATCATCATTCTTTAGCTCACTCCACCACCCCAGTTCAGACATGGCCATATGCAAATCAGTCTGACCCTGTGCCTCATGGGAACAGTCCAGCCCGAACTGCCAAGCCATGTCTTCCCTGGACCGGAAACAAGCATCCTAGGACCGGTTTCTGGCATTTCAGCCGTCATCAGCCAGGCTTGCTTGAATCCAGTGGCAAAGTGAGCAAGGGACCCACGTCTGGGCATACCCCCGCCAACTTAGGGCGAACAAAGCGATACAAAAGGGGATGATGGACGGAACGTTTGAGCCAATCAAACACTCACCCCAGTCAACTGATCTGGGTTTAATCCATCATCATTCTTTAGCTCACTCCACCACCCCAGTTCAGACATGGCCATATGCAAATCAGTCTGACCCTGTGCCTCATGGGAACAGTCCAGCCCGAACTGCCAAGCCATGTCTTCCCTGGACCGGAAACAAGCATCCTAGGACCGGTTTCTGGCATTTCAGCCGTCATCAGCCAGGCTTGCTTGAATCCAGTGGCAAAGTGAGCAAGGGACCCACGTCTGGGCATACCCCGCCAACTTAGGGCGAACAAAGCGATACAAAAGGGGATGATGGACGGAACGTTTGAGCCAATCAAACACTCACCCCCAGTCAACTGATCTGGGTTTAATCCATCATCATTCTTTAGCTCACTCCACCACCCCAGTTCAGACATGGCCATATGCAAATCAGTCTGACCCTGTGCCTCATGGGAACAGTCCAGCCCGAACTGCCAAGCCATGTCTTCCCTGGACCGGAAACAAGCATCCTAGGACCGGTTTCTGGCATTTCAGCCGTCATCAGCCAGGCTTGCTTGAATCCAGTGGCAAAGTGAGCAAGGGACCCACGTCTGGGCATACCCCCGCCAACTTAGGGCGAACAAAGCGATACAAAAGTGTTTGATTGGCTCAAGCGTTCCGTCCATCATCCCCTTTGTATCGCTTTGTTCGCCCTAAGTTGGCGGGGTATGCCCAGACGTGGGTCCCTTGCTCACTTTGCCACTGGATTCAAGCAAGCCTGGCTGATGACGGCTGGAATGCCAGAAACCGGTCCTAGGATGCTTGTTTCCGGTCCAGGGAAGACATGGCTTGGCAGTTCGAGCTGGACAGTTCCCATGAGGCACAGGGTCAGACTGATTTGCATATGGCCATGTCTGAACTGGGGTGGTGGAGTGAGCTAAAGAATGATGATGGATTAAACCCAGATCAGTTGACTGGGGGTGAGTGTTTGATTGGCTCAAACGTTCCGTCCATCATCCCCTTTGTATCGCTTGTTCGCCTAAGTTGGCGGGGTATGCCCAGACGTGGGTCCCTTGCTCACTTTGCCACTGGATTCAAGCAAGCCTGGCTGATGACGGCTGAAATGCCAGAAACCGGTCCTAGGATGCTTGTCTCGGTCCAGGGAAGACATGGCTTGGCAGTTCGAGCTGGACTGTTCCCATGAGGCACAGGGTCAGACTGATTTGCATATGGCCATGTCTGAACTGGGGTGGTGGAGTGAGCTAAAGAATGATGATGGATTAAACCCAGATCAGTTGACTGGGGGTGAGTGTTTGATTGGCTCAAACGTTCCGTCCATCATCCCCTTTGTATCGCGTAGCAGTTGTTAAAGGCCTGCTTCCTCATTATAGGCCCTCGCCTGCGGCTTGGGACTATAACTCGGCTCTTTAACAACCAGTACAGCTCTTGTTAGCGGGCTAGAGGCTATAGTGAAATAATTTAACCATTTGACTTCTGGGGACCTCTAAGGAATAACTATTGGACACAGGGAACCCCCACCGAGGCAATTTCTACAATTTGAACCTCAAAACAATGCACAAAATTAAAGAAACAAGTATACATTAAACAAATACATACATTTTTAAATATATTGTTTAGTATACAGATAAAAGAAGTGGAAAATCTAAAGTTTAAGGGGAAGGCTGTAGCATTTCAAAATGTGTATTTATTTCTACAAGACAAAGCGATGTGATAGGCTCTAGCATATTGCTTTGTCGGGTTTTTTTTGCTCTAAGGTATGCTTTTTTGTCAATACAGATTAGTGCTTTAATTTCAAATTCCTTCACATTTATAGAATGTTAAAAATGTTAAAGTATACATGCATCTTTTGTATGTGGATGTACTTTATTAAACTGCTCATATTATTTCATTTTTTAACATTCACGGACCCCCTCAGTAGATGTCAGAGCCCAGCTTTAAGACCCACGGCCTCGTTGCTAGGGAAGAGCCGGTTCCGTGCGCGCGGCGCTCCCGCCTTCTCTCCTGTGTGCGCAGCCCGGATGCGTCTCCCTCAGGCCACCAGAGTGCAGACTGCAAGGGTCACAAGAACTTCTGCCGTCGACTCACACCCAGCCATGATTAATGTTTTATATTACAGGGCAAAGCACGGATCGAAAACAATATATTTTCCTTTGGTAATAATATTTCTGCAAAGGGTAAAACTTTCTGCGTCTAGAACTTTAATTTCCTCTTCAACCAACTGAACACGTGACGTGTGAGAAACGCCGTGACCTCTGCGACGTCCTTCAAGTCTTAGAACTGTCAAATACCCAGCTGTGGTAGGCACCAAAGCCTCGGCCTCCGGAGCCGGGCCTCACCACTGTAACAAAACCACTGAACACTCATCCCCCTCACCCGGCACCTCACCCTCCGCGCCCCCCTAACAGGGCCTCACCCATGCAGCAAATCCAGACACTGCCTTCCTTGGCAGAGAATCTCACGTCCCACAGCCAGGTCCTCTACTGGCCAAGCATCTCTCATGTACCAAAACCACGAACGCCCTAGCCAGAGCGCGTCACGTGTACCAAAACCATGACCTCCCCCAGCCTCATCAGTAGAGAATGTGACATACCAAATACTGACCCTAGCCAGGCATCTCACATGTACCACACCACAACCGGTCGTAGCCGGGGCATCTCATATGTACCAAAACCATGAACCCCTGCCCTCTTCAGAAGAGAATATCAAACCACACCCTCCCCTAGCTCAGACACATCACGTGTATCAAAAGCATGACTTCCCCTTACCAAACCATTTCACATGACTGCTAGCCAGAGAATCCTATGCAGTGGCGGCTCCTCCGCTAAGGCGGAAGAGCGTCGCCCCACTGAGTGAGCAATTAAAAACAGAAAAATAAAATGACAACATAACGTTATTATCATTTTATGTAAACTACTGGCTCAGTTGGTTGGGGGCAGGGCGAGGCTGGGCTATTTTGAGGCTGGGGGAGTGGTAGGCACTTCCTAAGTGCGCATGACATTTTGGCTGGCCGTCTCGGCACAGCCAAAATGTCACGCACACTTTGCATGTTCTCCACCCAGGCTGTATTACAGCCTGGGTGGAGAACATGCTCAGGCTCCCATTCCCTGTCTGAGCACCGAACCACGGCGCTCAGACCAATCACAATGCTGCATTGCAGCGTTGTGATTGGCTCAGGGGAGCCTGGGTGCCTCCTGCTTCCACAGAAGCCAGGAAGAGGACGGAGGAGAGGCGGTGGCCGGCAGGTTGGCTGGCCGCATCCAGGTAAGCGTTTTTTTAAATTTATTTTTAATTCCCTCCCCCACCCCCGTTTGGTAGCAGCTGCTACTGCCTATATGTACCAAACCCAAGACCTCCCATAGACAGGGCATCTATTATGTACCAAAACCATGACTTCCTGTAGCCAGGGCCTCTAACATGTACTATAACAACGACCCCACAGCCTCTTCAGATAATCTGACATACCAAACTACAACCTCCCCTTGCCAGAGTATCACACATGTACCAAAACCACAACCTCCTAGCCTCTTTGGAAGAAAATCTGCCATACCAGACTGCAACCTCCGCTAGTCAGGTATCTTGCATATACCAGATTCACGACTTGCCCTTGCCAGAGGATCTCATATGTACCAAAACCATGACATCTCACAGTTGGAGAATCTCACATGTACCAAAACCAAGACTTCCCTATCCGGGGCATCTCACATGTAGCAAAACCATGACCCCCATAGCCTCTTCTGAAGAGACTCTGGCATACCAAACAACAACATCTCCTACCCATGCCATCTCACCTGTACCAAAATCTGGCATAGCCAGAGTATCTGACGTACCAAAAACCATGACATCCCCTAGTCAATGCCTTTCATAATTACTAAAACCAAAACTAGACAGCACATCTCGCAGGTACTTAAACCATGAGCAGCCATGTGTAGTCACATACCAGATCCGTGATATTCCTCAGCCGGAGCACTTTATATGTGCCAGAATCATGACCTCCCTGCACAAAAGCCCACGTGTACCAAACCATAACCTCGTACCAAAACCCAGTACTCCCCTACCCAGAAAACCTCATATGTACCAAAACCATGATCTTACCGGCCTAGAGCATCTCAATTGCGGGAAGAAAAAAAACATGAACTCCACCACCTAGACCCTCTCACATGTCTGACCCATGAACTCCTGTGACACACCCTAAAACATTACATTAAACAGAAAAGAGTATGCATCAAAGCACCTCCAGTGCACCAGAACTGATACGCATCTTCCAAGAACATCTCGCAAGTATCAAAATCAGAATCTCTCTCGGGGGGGGGGGCACCTACCATTTGTGCTCAAGGTGCAGTGCCACCAGAGCCCTGAGAGGCCAATTGAATACTGACAATGCCGTACCCCACAGCAGTCAAAGCGGCCATTTCCCTTGCTTGCACCAGGGCCCATGCCATCTTGCTACTCTACTGATCACTCTGGAATACGTCACATATACTAGAATGGTAAACCCATTTTGCCCCCTTGCACTAGAACCATGCTCCATCTTCCTCTGGAGGACTTCACATGTACCAGAACAGTGATGGTTCCCAGAGCCACTCACATCTATCAGAACTCTAACCACCCTATGCACCCTAGGTACACTAGAACAGTAATGCCATGAATGCAACTCACACTCATATTAATGAAGATCCCTTTCTTAGAAATTAATATGTGCCAGAACCATTACACCCTCACCTGAGTACACTCTGTGTGCACAGACCTCCTTCTGAGCTCTTAATACGTAGCCTCCCTCCACCCCCATGTGGTTTACAAGATTACATTAAAGCAGACACCGGAATTTTGCGGCAAAGGAGGACCAAATTATGTGGCAAGGTTAAAATAAGTCCAACTGACTGACCGACCAACTAGGGGTACTTGCATAGCGCACTAATTCCCAATAGGATTTCAGGGCGCTGGTGACTTAACCTGATTCAGATATGTGTTGAACAATTGTTTGAGGGTGGTATTGTAAAGCGCACGTTCACCCAGAAGGGTATCTTGGCGCTGAATAACAGACGTTTGTTATGATTGGTACAAGGCATGTAACATGGTTCTGAAGGTCGTTCCAGGTGAGTGCGGGATGGGGAAAAACGAAACAGCGCTTTTCTCTATAAGTGGCAAAGAACAATTAATTTGCATGTTGTATAATCAAAGGAAAATTATTTGGCACAGTATATGTTATTGTTACCAAGCTACTTAAACACACCTAAGTATGGACTCAAAATGGGGCGTGGCCAAGCAACATGGCCGACAGGATGTGAGCTTTTTAGCTCCCGGCCGGGCCGACAGCACCATTCAGATGAGTACTGATGTCCCTGCCACCTTGGAGGTGGAGGGGGTACCTGCAAATTTGAAAACCGTAAATCAGACGCAGTGGCTGGGTGCAACAGCTGACGTGGTCCCAGAGACCTTACTGGAGCAGGTTACGGACGTGGCTGAAAAGTCAGGGCTTGGTGGCCAGCAATGATGCCCTAACTAGACTGGATGCAGTTACACATTGTTTGCATGTGGTGCTGGGGAGTGATTGGGGGCTGGTTGGGTGGGGCAGACTGGACAGAACGCCCGTTGTACGGGTATAAAGTGGGTGGGTGTACTGTGGGCCCAGATTCGGGACCAGAAAATCCTATCACCAGGGTTCGAGTATTTGGCCAGGGCAGACCCTGGATCACCGGGGTAGGTGGGACCGGACCACTTATACATTGTTGGATGAGAGAGTTAGCCCCAGTTGGGCGATTCAGGGTGACGTGCACGTCCTGGCACGATTCAGGGGTAGGCATTTACGTAAGCACTGTTGCATGCAAAATGTCCATGGGTGGGGGAGGGGGTTCAGAACTGAAAGTTCTCTTTATCAGGTTTGGTTTATAGGTGTGCACCGTTGCAGAGCAGGGCTAGACAGGCAGGGACCGGCAATGGACAATGACTTGAGCCTATCTCACTATGGGGACGGAAAATAAATTCTTGACCTGGAACTTGCGGGGCCTGGGCACCTGTACCAAGCGGCACAGGGTATTAACTTTTCTAAAACGCCATCATGTTTCAATAACATGCCTCCAGGAAACGCACCTGGACAATAGTGGCGCCACTAGAGTGGCAAAAAAATGGCGTGGCCAGATGCATTATTCCTCTTTCTCTACATACACCAGGGGAACAATGATCTGGGTGGCTCTGGGCGTACCGTTCACCCCAACCTACAGCAAATCTGATATAAACGGCAGGTATGTCCTCCTGCGGGGTACTCTAGATGGCAGGGAAATTGTCATCCTAAATACATATGCACCAAACACAGACGACCCCACGTTTTTTCAGGTCATCCTGGACTTGCTGTCTAATGACCTAGACGTCCCTTTCATATGGATGGAAGACTTTAATTGTGTCCTTGACTCAGAACTGGACAGATATCCCCCCAAAGTTGGCACAAAACCTAGAATGTACCGGAAGCTGCAAGAGGTCATGCATGAATTGGGGGCACATGATATCTGGCGGGAAGCCCATCCCAGACTACCACTCTTCACATGTCATTCACTTACACACGGTACACGAAGCAGACTAGATAGAGTCTTAGTCTCAGACACACCAGCTTTTCCTGAGGCATTAGTAACCCACCTGGCGCGTTACCTATTTGATGATACGCCAGTTAGATTTTCGTTGCATTGGGGATCCCATACACTAGGCCCCAGGAAGCGGAGGTTCCCGCCAAACCTGCTTGAGGATGAAGGCCGCCCTCTCCAAGGTGGTAACAGATTATTTGGGGGAGAATTGAGAGGGGCATACTGGGAGGGCTACTGAGTGGGAGCCCTAAAGGCAGTAGCACGTGGGGCCAGTATGGGCTTGGTGTGCGGAGTTAGGAGGCAGCTACTCGGCAATGTGGATAGGGATGAGAAAGTACTCACAGTTATACAGGCGGGGAACCCGATTGATCCAGACCTGGGCGAACGTGAGCGGGAGCAGCGCACACTCATCACTGACATATGCAATAGATTGGATAAATATACCCTGACGCGGTACCGCCAGAGGCTATATGCGGAGGGAAATAAATCGGGGCACCTTCTGGCGTGGATCCTGCAACGGAAACAGGCGCCCCCGCTGACGACCACTTTGGCGACGGAGGGGGGAATATCGTTCACACCAGTGCAGGAATACTGGAGACATTCCAGCGCCACTTACAGCGCGTGTACACTGCAAACCCAGGAGTGACCGTGGAGCGTTATGGTCCCCTGGTAGAGGGACTGGCTTTGCGCAGCTTTCGCACACAAATGCGACAGAACTAGATGCTAAAATCACTGTCGAAGAAATTCAGGAGGCACTACGGGCCACGCCGGGAGAAAGGCCCCTGGGGCAGACAGTTTTCCGGTGACCTTTTTACAAGCTTATTCATGCCAGCTGGCCCAGCCCCTACTGCAGGTATACGAAGAGGCCTTTGAGACGGGATGTTGCCCCCGTCGATGCGCGAAGGCAAAATCGTTATGTTACTCAAACCGGGGGGAAACAATCAAGATCCTGCTGCATACTGGCCCCTCACCATGATAAATTCAGATATCAAACTATTGTGCAAGATCCTGGAGACCAGACTGGCCCCCCACATGGCATACTTGGTGCACGAAGACCAGTGCAGGTTTATACCAACCTGCAACACTGGTATGAATATTAGACATCTGACGCACATTCTCCATGAAGTGCGGCACCGCGACGAGAAGTTGGCCTTGGTCTCTATAGATTTAGAAAAGGCATTTGATTCAGTGGACTGGGGGTACCTATTTGAAGTGCTCAGAGTTGGCGGCTTTGGCCCACGGTTCAGCCGATGGGTGCAGATACGGTACACTGCGCCCAGCACTAGAGTCCGGGTGGGACATAATAGATCGAGCGAGTGGCGCCTGGGGAGGGGGACGCGCCAAGGGTGCCCGCTCTCCCCCCTGTTATTCGCTTTGGCAATAGAGCCACTGGCGAATTGGGCACGCAGAGATCTGGGGCATTGGGGCACCAACACGGGCAGGGCCCCACATGTTATATCATTGTATGCAGACGACGCTCTATTCTACATCTCATCGCCCCGGGAGGTGGTCCCGAAGCTCCTACAGATACTAGAGGAGTTTGGTGGATGCTCTGGTTTACGGCTAAATAGGCACAAATCATTGTTATTCCCTGTGGCTCGTTTGACTGGCCTCCCCCGGAATGCCCTTCCATTGTTGGGATTGCGGTGGGAGACAGATTATTTTCGGTACTTGGGCATTCAAGTGGCAGCACAGGATGCGCAGATACTGCAGCTCAACGTCTACAAGGCAATTGATGCGTTGAAGCATTTGGTGAGTTTTTGGAACACTCTTCCTCTGTCTTTAATGGGTAGAATGGCGATTGCTAAAATGGTGGTGCTACCCCGCTGCCTGTACATGGTACAGAATACACTTTGTCCTATACCATGGCGGATATTCAGGACGCTGGACTCCATACTAATAGATCTGTATTGGGCATGCCGCCGTAGCAGAGTGGCGCTTGCCACACTGAATCGCACATATGAGGGAGGTGGGTTAGAGACACAGAGATTACACTTATATTATTACGCAGCACTGTTACAACATGCTGCCAGGTGGTTTGATGAGGGCGATAATTGGGAGAAGAGGCTGCTCCATGATAGGGTACCGGCTGCCAACCTCCCGTCACTGCTACTGGAGGGAGCGGGAGTCTCTGACACGGTAGCGTATGTGGTTAGGCATACCGCACGCAGCTGGCAGATCTTAGTGGAGCGAAACCTGAAATGTGCTCCATTCTATCGGGAACTGTTGGTGTGAGACCTAGCACCGGTCAGGAGAGTGATGGCCAACAAGTCCTATCGGGCGTGGCAGGTGGGGGAATGCAGGGTGCTCGCGGACTTATACCCGGCCGAGACTTATCACATAAGAGCAGGCATGTTGTGATTTTGGGTTGGGACGGGGACAATATCTACAATTTACTGCACTCTCTTAACATATTTAAAGAAATATGGCCCACATATCCCTTGATCCCGTTGCACACCCTGCCCCTGGACATAATCCTCATGTGCGGAGCTGGAGGGTGCCTCATATCTTTGTTGTATAAGGCCATGAGGGAGGACGCGACTGACCCTCCCCAAGGGCGTTCGCAACATGGAACGCAGACAGAGACACCTCTGGGGGATGGTGACTGGAAGATGGTGGGCGCTCTCACACACTCAGTCTCATGTAATGCCCGTTTCCGACTTATTCACTACAATTTTGTGCATCATACTTACATGACCCCGGAAAGAATACACCGCATGGCTCCAGATAAACCCAACGCTTGTCCCAGGTGTCATAAGGAGGGGGCTCATTTTCTATCTTTGGCTTGGGAGTGCTACGAGGTACGACTCTTATGGACAGAGGTAGTAGAGAGGGTCAGAAGCAGTGTTAGCCGTCTTGTACAACTGACTCCAACCCACTGCCTGCTAGGGTTGATACGTAAACGTAAAAAACAAACCAAGATGGCTTATAAGCTTCAGCAAATACTACTAGTACTAGCGCGGCGTAGAGTTGTGATTGTCTAGATGGGGGTGCGGGCACCCAAGGTCTCGGCGTGGCTGAGGGATGCACGTAAATGGACTCTAGCGGAGGAGGTGCACATGAATAGGTGTCGTAGAGACGAAAAACTAGAAGAGGATCTAAGAGAGTGGAGGGAACTCTGCCGAGGACTGCTGATGGAGGTGACACAGGCGAGCCCTTGTAGTACATATGGGGGTAGCATTTGCCCGAGCTCAGAAGAGGAAAGGGATTAGCTGGCTGGTGCATTGGGAGGGACCCAAATGGAAATGTTTATGTACATGCAATGGCCGGGAATGTAACTAATGTGGCTATTTCTATGCTACTCATGAAGGCTCACTACGGAATGTACACCTGTGTTAATTGTTACCTATAATATATAAATAAAGTTTATAAAAAAAAAGTTAAGCATGAAGTCACTCAAAATATATCCCAAACCATAAGAACATATAACAGTTCCTTAAAAAAAAGACACCTGTATACCTTCAGCAGGCACTACAGGGTATCCTCCAACAATTAATAATTCTGTCTTGCATGGAAGTTCAGGAACAGCACTATAATATTAGTGTCCTTTCTACATTCAAGAATAGTTTGTACAAAAACATATACAGGGTTACAGAAAACAAACAAATCCCTCCCTCTTGTACAGCTCTTCATAGTTGGTTCGCACTTTATAATTACACATACATATTTACTTCTTGTAATGTGTGGTGTGTCTCTTTTTTCTGGGCATCCCTTCTATAGTTTAAGACCTGCCTCGCGCAGATAGATCACCGTCAGCTTTATTCTGTGTTCACATAGTAATGCTTGTGAAAGCAACTGTTTCCAACAAGAAACAGCCCTGCAGAGCAGGATTATACACCTTGTATAGTTATCATCGCGGGTTTCTCACTAAGAGCTGCTTTGACGTCACGCTATTAAACCTTAAAAGAGATGGAAAATGTTACAGTTAGAGATTTTTCTAAATTTTAAGTGCTTTTTGAAATAACTGCTGCTACTGTGATGTAAATGTGGATGTGCAAGTACAGCGAAACAAGCATTTCCATAATAGGATGATCAACTCTTTTCAGTCCTCTCTGAAGCATATTCAAATATAAGGAGTTATTGTTTCCTCCTGAAGACATAAGCATTTCCCCCAGTACATTAGGGATATTAATACCATCTGAGCAAAACTAATATACAAGTACAGCATTCAAAGACATACATGGCTGGTTAGCTTTTGCAAAATGATGAGAGATGTTGCATTTCATATGCAGCATTTTCATTTATTTTTGATCTGCATTACCTAGAATTTGTTTTTCCAAATGTGCAAATTCTGTATCAAATAGCGTATTACATGGAAAGTTATACAAAAATCATATTCAAGCAGAAAATCCAGGTGCCACTGAATCATGTATCAGCGCAGCTGCTTACATTTACCACAACCGTGACATTCTTTGCAGCTCTTCGGTTGTTAAAGTACTGGAGAGAATTCAACGAGGTATCCTATTGTTTGGATTGTTTTTCTATAGCTGGAGAATTTGATCATGACGTATAAGACACCTAATCTAGAAACAGTTAAAAGAGCCATGTGTTTGGGAACATGTCCTTCCCGCAGGAATTATTTTGTCTGAAGAGAATTAGCAAGAAGATGATTGGGAAGGATAGGAAAGGTTATACCAACTAGTAACTTTGCCCTATAGCTTCTCTACACTTTAACCAGAATTCTTTTACTCGAGGAAGAGCATCTCAGATTGGGGATTTTAAAACTTTTCCTTATAAATAATGTACCACAGGCATTGCTTTTTCGGTGCCAAAAACAAAATTATTGTAGCCCCCTTATGGGCAGTTTATAGAACCAAATCCAACACATATTTTTGTTTTCCAGTGCTTACCTTTACTACTACAGATGCAAACAATTTAGCTATAATTTTTGACCCTTGCTTAATTTTGATGGTATTTTGTTTACTAAATTCTTACAATTTTAATGAATTTGATGGCATCTTTTATTTCCTTATTTTCATAACTGTATTGTTGTTTTGTCAACTGTCACACGTGTGGCACGTATTTAAAATAGCCTTGCGTAAGTTACCAAGGGTGAGCAAGATATTCGCCACAAATATTC
This sequence comes from Calotriton arnoldi, assembly GCA_963921515.1. NCBI lineage: Eukaryota > Metazoa > Chordata > Amphibia > Caudata > Salamandridae > Calotriton > Calotriton arnoldi. The sequence goes on from CAWUFW010001829.1 coordinate 358,656, forward strand.
AGTCACAAACGCGTCGGAGTACCCTGTTCATCAAACTCTTGCTTCACCCGCCTCTTTTAGAGCAAGGCAGACCCTAAGCTTTCTATCAATGGAGCCTCCGTTAGCTCTGTTGATGGAAAGATTCCTTCGCCAGCCTGACGGAGTAGGGCGGGTCAGAGGAAGAGCATTACACCAGCTGCCCTATTTAGGGGTAGACAGTGTATTTTCTTTTTCTGTTTGACAAAGTAGGAGCAGAAAAACTCCCACGTTGTGGGGGTCATTAGTTTCAGTTTGTTTTTGAAACACAAAAAAAAATTAAAAGATTGGCAGACAGTGAGCCAAAATCGAAGGTGGCTGCCCAACAACCTTTTTGTACTTTGAAGGGAACCGCATTTCCTTTCAAGGTACAGAGATGACCACTGGCTGGGAGACATCTCTAAATGTGATGAACAAAGTACCATTGGAATGGAGGAGGCAAGGTCCTCGGCCATTAGAACAGACATTAGCCTGCCCATCAAAGTCACAAAATGTCCTCCACCATTCGACAGACACTACTTTATCTGTTAACATCACAATCAGGGTCAGAGTGTTTCTGCCTTGCTAGACCCGGATTTCTGGGCACCAGGGAACTCAGGGGTTACTGCGCTCCAATCACATCAACTGGAGTGTGTCCCACTAGTGTCCGGGATCTCAGTACTATTGGACCCAATACTGGATAACCAAGTACTCCTCTCCAGCACTTGACTCTCTCAGGGTAGCGAGACTGAGCAGTCCAAGGCTTACTCAAGGAGGTGAGGTGGAGTTAGACATTCAGAATACAGTGCACACCGTACTACCAGCTGATAAAATCAATGTCCAATCAGTGCTTTACTTTTTATAAAAGAAAAATACTTTAATACACACAAGAGAATTATACTACACATAAAACTAGGATAAACAGTGAAAACGAGATATCTCTGCAACCCTCTGGGCCAGAGTTCTGACCCCAAACAGTATTATAGTGCCTAGACGCTAAGCACTATAAAAACTCAGTTAACATGTAGACACACAATTAGCATTGCATATTACAGATTATGTTGCACATGGTTGCTCTCATTTGCCAGAGCCATGATACCAATCCTTATATTGGAATGAGGTAGTGTCAGCATTTGATGTGAAGTCAAATGCTCTTGATCAGCCCCATAACCTGCCACTCAAAGCAACAGAAGTGCCCTTCCATTCTTAGTGAGGACAACACTCTAGGGGCGTAAAGGATCTGTTCACAGGTGCCTGATGTCTTGGCACAGTTTACTGGAGACCCACTAGTCCAGTAGCTACCGGCTAGCTGTCGGAGGGTAGTGGCTGGCCAGAGAGCCAATCTACCCTGATACCCCCGCAAATCACAAAAAGGAAGGTGGAGGGCCTGTACCACCGGACAACCTTCAAGTTACAGATTGTAACTGGAAGTTCTACACAGGCTCCCGCAGCACCGGGGAAGGGTCTGGGCAAAGTGATCTCACCTTCAAAGACTGGGATCAAGCTTGCAAGTCTCCCTCCGTTGAAGTGCTGCAAGCCTCCTTATCTTGAGCAGCTGTCTACAATTTCCTTGTTCTGAGCGCCAGCTCCACGAGCCTCACAGAACAGCTGGTACTCTGGCCAAACTCATTTGCAGCATAGTCCATCCGTCACAGAGAAAACTTCCTCAAGTTAACCCCCATCCAGGAGTGTGCAGAGACGCGGTGAGCAAGCCTCTTATCTTGCCTCTACACAGCGGGCCACAAATGGCTTCCTCAGATGGACCCTGTGTAAGGTCGCCTCTTCAGAATCCTAGGCTAGTCTTGAACAACTGACCCCTAAGGCCAGACTTTTATCACTTCTGATTGATAGGCTGATCCAATCAGAGGGTCTGCTACTTTTGAATCCTTGGTGCCCCTCCAATCACAAGGCACATTTATCGCATGTCCCATATCCCAACAGAAAGGGTCCCTTCTAGCAGGGTTAGGGCAACTAAACACAGATAAGAGTGAGTGTCTACCCCCAGCCCACCAGGCCTGTCCCAGGAATTGGGAGGGGCACGGGGGAGCTGGAATGTCCAGCAGAACAGATCACATTATACACAATGGCTCAACTCACCATCTTTCCCCAGTACACCCACAGGCTCTCAAACACACGTCAGGTAGACAAAGGCAAGAGTACCACAGTCATGAGAGACTGCACAGACTTGATCAGATGGATGGTTAGTCGTCCACTCTTGTTAGAATACAGGGATACAGGTATCCCGGACTACAGATTTATTGCTGCCACCACGGTCAGTCTATCACAGCCTGTGTAGAGAGAGAGAGCAGTAGACACTCTCTCTGTGAAATAGGGGTGCATGCCTACCTTCGACCTCAGAGCAAAGCTCTAGAGCCTCAATCCATGTAAACAGGGAGACCCTCAGTGGACATGTATGATTGTCAAGCTCAAAGAGGTAGGAATCTGGAAACCAAACAGTAACTTTTAAATGACTTCCCTGGAGATCAGCATATGGCAGGGAAAGCACTTGCTCCAGAGGCATGCAGAAGACTTCCTGTCCCAACAGGCCTTGTGAGAGCTTAGTCGTGGTTCATGTGACCTTTCTCTCGTTTACCTGAACAATATGGTTTCCTACATGCGTGATTGATAGAGATCTCTGCAGATAAATTGTAAAAATTGATTAAACTGAAACTCATGTGGCCCGAAAAGTAACTCTTTTAAAAAGCCGGCTAGGTAGTAACCTTGATGAATATTTGGCAAAACATAATTTGCATGTAGTTTTTCAGGTTCTGCAGTGACAACAGGTTGAAAGGTAATGGTATTAGACTGCAATCATTGCGAGGAGATTTGAAAGCTTATAAAATCCCCAAAATGGTGCATTGTACACATGTAGAAATGTAGTAGTTCATTAGTAATGTTTTGACTATGGGTGTTTTAACTTTTACAGCTTAGATGTAGGGGAGACAGATTATTTCTTTGACTTTGAGCGAGATCACAACATTTTTTACTGCAAGATTGTCTTCTTTTGAGACTTTCATACAACTCTAGTGCTAGTGCTTGAAAGGCTGCAAAATGAAATATACAGTATTTGTTGATGTGACGGCAGAGATGAGAAACACATCACTTAATTGAGAATACTATATTTGAACAAAACCCAACACCACAGGGCAACTAAATATTTAAAGAGAGGAGTGAAATAAGTGGAAATATATCCTCTCAGAGGACACGACACACACAGAAACTCAAACGTATAACCTGCAAATTAGAGATACCAAGTGATAAGTATATGAAGGATATTTCCCATCCATATATCCAGACCACTACATGTCGACCACCACTTTTGTATCCTTTACGAAATCATCCTAGGTTGATAGCGCTCTGCCCTCCACTAAAACTTTAGTAAAGAAATTTTTGCAAAATCCCAATCTGGAACAAATCAATCCTAATGATTCAAAGATTGACTTCAATTCTTCATCAAAGAGGACAACGAGTCCAGTTAGGGGCTTTTTGATCTCCTTCATCCTTGGCCATCTGTGGCGACACTTATAGTTCTTGCATATTTCACTCTCTGTTCAATATATAACTAAGAGCTTTGATCATCTAAAACACACAATTTAAGATTTCAAACATATGCCGACGATGCATTCTTTTTTCATGCATTGAGAATGATGGAGCAAGGTAAATTAAACAAATTTGTAACACCCCATGATAGGGATAATAATTTAACAACATTAATTGTTTGCAATATTAATCAACAAATCTGCACTTTTATAAACATTTACATAAGTGGGTGGTAATCGCTATTTATGTGCAAACTAACTTATTTACAATGGTAAAGTAAAATAATAGTTAATATAGTAATTTGCGTACTAATTAGAGCAAGATCGCATGATTTGTGCTATGTAGTAAAATTGTATTGTGGCAAAGAATGCGGATGGTAAGTAAAACATGGCTTTAAATGTCGCTTCTGCTAGGTAACACCTAACTTGGGTACTTAGAATGACGGGTGGGAAACAGAAAGGCTTATTTTCCTTATTTTAATTATGATTGTGTTTGTTTCTATGATAGTTCGTTTGGGCCTGCTAGGCCATGCTGTGAAAATGTCTGCCGAGGCAGATGAGGTCATGCACAGACAAAGATGGCCTCTGAGCGGAAGTAAGCCACCGAGCTAAAGTCACGTGGTTACCGATTGAGCCCAGAGTGAGAAGAGTCAAGGTCAGCGGGACCTGACACGAGGAGAAAGCCAAGAACGACTCAGCATGCATCCGTGAGAACCTAGCATGAGCCTCGATGAGTTAACAATGGACTGTTTAACAAAAGTGAAACATTTAGCGAACTGTCAATTGGACTGCTATTACCCAAAGGTCGTGGGAAGTCATAATCCTTAAACAATTTTAGAACCGGATTGAACAAGGAGGGCAATGAGGTGATTCTTGCCTCCCCTCAAATGGACCAATTAGCGTGATTCTCGCCCCCAATGTTTGCAACTTTTTGTTTAGTAAGCTAGTAGTAGGGTATAAGAGGACCTGCTCTTAAGTAGGAGGAGCGCTATTCCTGCATAACTTTTTGGACACTGAGCGTGATACGGACGAAGCTGCTGCCATTTTCTATAGGCCGTATTTTTCTTTGGAAGAACTCTTTTCTGAACTTTAAAATTTGACTGGTAAAAGGAACGAGACCGATGCGGGAAAACCTGTAAGGGAGGTCCGTCGAGGAGGCTGTTAGCGGGACAGTCAGTCAGTTTTGGGAGTTCAATGCTGTGATCTGCTTTTGATGAAAATCTTTTAATCCGCAACAAAAGGGTATGCATTTAATCTTTTCTAAAATTATATTTCTTATATGTTATTGAAATGTAATAAAGTGATTAATAAACTAAGAATCTCACTCATGCAAACTGAATTTAGATAAAATCTATTTCTAATTACAGATAACGAGTCTGTGGTTCTTTTAGCTCAATATAAAAGTGTAATGATTAAGAAGGTACTAAATGTGATTGAGCTGGTCTTAATCACCATCAACTTATTCTACTAGTTGGTCCATCGACCAAAAAGCGGAATACCTTGATGTTTAGAACCGACAGGATTAAAAACTGAATAAACTTGAGTGTTTAAGGAAATATTCTGTTAATTTTAAATAAGGTATTCCGTTCTTCCAGCAAATCGTTCTTCTCCTTAGAAAAAGTGGATGTGATCCAGGGAATAACTGAGCGAGTGTATGATATGCGGTGTTATGGGCCCCACCGTCATATGGTATAGTTGTTGTGAATGATCTTTACCTGGATGTCATGTCCAAAGGAGAAGAATTTATATTAGCCACGCTGGATCAAGAACAAGCATAGGATGAGGTGTATACTAACCTAGTAAAGGAGGGGGGGGGGGACAAACACAGATTTCCTAAGATCAATACATTCCCTCTAATACCTATGCTCTGTGGCCAGAACATCCAGAATACAAGCTATGTAAAATGTTTGGAGGTTTTCAAAGAAGCCAATTTATGTACAAAGGTCCAGGTGGTGTAGGACTACTAGAACCATCATATTACCATGGCCCTCCTGCTCTTAGAAAGTCCAAAATGCAGTGTCTAATTCGGGCCTAACAAAGAGAAATCATATGTTACTAAAATCTCTTGTCCTAAACAACCTGAAAACTATGAGCTGTTGGAGTCCACTGATGGACTTACTCGGGAGTGCAATGGAGGATCCCCTGACTGATGATATTAGGCAAGAAGACAGCATTGTCAAAGGTAACAGCAAAAGTAAAAGCTATTTTAGTTTGTCCTCCTTCAAATCAAAATTGTAATAAGCACTCTCCAAGTGTCCTTATCCATCATTTCATTCATACATGTGTTCATCTAAAATTGAACCATATTTATCCTGTGTTTGATGGTGTTGTGTGTGAACGCTGAGGTTCCCATGGTGTACAGTGGTATTGCAACACTTGTAAATAATCCTGCTTCCATCTACATTTTTTGCGTGCTATCTCAGAAAGCCTCCTCAATCGTCGAAAAACCCTGCCTATTATTAAACTGCCTACACCTTATTTCAAAGAGTACAACCTCTCCTTTAAATGTCATACCCCCTGCAACCTAATAAAACCTATACTCCTGTAGCCCGTCAATACTGCCAATAAATTAATGAAATTCCCAGATCCCGCCCCCGACTAAAGATCACACCTAATTTCCTACTAATGTAATATACCACATAGTAAAGGCATGGAATGGTACCTGTAGAGCACAAGATTAATCCCAATAACCAACAATAACTAATAAAAAAAACACTAACCCTGGAACCTGGAGCAGCATGCTGCCCAGTGTAAAGCATAACAATGCCTCATTATCAGGGGTAGTAAGTGCTATATAATGCAATCACAATACAATATATAGCCTCACACTAAAACTAATACATAACTCTCAGAAGTCAGACAGTCATTTATAGCTCATAGAGGCTGCCTAATAAATCTCTTTACTGCTTAACACTCTTACACTCACATAAAACAAAACTGCTAAGGGTAGTAGCCATCACCCAGTAGTGTAATAGCCATCACCCAGTAGTGTACTAGCCCACAGAAATAAACCACCCATTTTCATCTAATCAGCCATGGAATAACTTAAGAGATTTGCCACATGTTTCTGGCCAATGCAGGACTATAATTGAGTCCACCACTGCAGGTCCCAACTAGCTACATACTACGGCTTAGTTGACAGACTGAATGAGATCGATATTTACGGATTAAATTGAGATGTGCTTAATACTAAACATAATATATGATGGCCTTAAACACACAACATGGCAGAACACGTAAATACAAGATTGGATGGAAACAGTTTGACTGCCAAGTTTTCGATTACTTTAGAGACATGATGATGCCCTACTTCTGACACATTATACCACACATATATGAGCCCTGAAGAAGTCCTAAGTGGACAAAACGCATTGGCTTTGGCTACAATTGGATATATTGAGGAGAAGACTGAAAAATAAAGAACTGATTATGCTATGCACTATTGACTATTTAGTATTTTTCCTACACTAGGATAAATGTTGTATACCATGCATTCTGGATAATGAAAATGTTTTGATGGGTTTGAGTGCTGGTTAATTTTTTTATTTTATAACTGTTTTTATTATTTTATTCTGGAACCGTACATCAGGACAGTCAATACCATTTTGGTCAGTATAAATTTACAAATAACATGCTGTATACATCGCAGGATATTCCTCTGAGTGCTGGTTAATTTTGTATTAGTACTAAAAAAAAAAAAAAAAAGGGACCTGCAGAGATGCTCAAAGCTGCCAGCGTACTGAAAATCATTATCTGCGCCCTGTCTCTCACACTTCGTCCATCAGACATCTAAAGGCTTCGTCCCATAACATGATAGCCGCACCCAAATGGTCCTCATGCTGCACAATGAAACACTTCCCACACAGGATCAAAACAAAGACAACACATTTCCTACCAATGTAGGCAAGCACAACAGCGCTCCACATAAAATATCCTTGGTTAGCAAGCGACATGCGGTTTATACTGGACTCTGTAAGAAATCACTGTCTCATTCCCTTGTCCTTCAAGGTTTATGGGTTAAACCTGCAACACTCCATTAGTCCTTGCTTCCAGAACCCCATTTACCACTTTCACAGCGATAGGCAATTGTAAGCCAAAATCTAATAGATTCATAATTCACAGACAAAGGGTGTCAGAGTATCACTTGGACCTTACCAGCCCAGATAGAAACAAGGTGACAGGAGTTCTCTGACTGCCCATTAGCCAGCCCTTTGACTGCTTTTTCATAGCTGTGCTAGCAATTCATATGCAGGCAGGTCTCGGAGACTGTTTTCACTGCCCCAGGAGGATTGTGACATGCAACCATCCCTTTAATCCGAGCTCATTTTCCTCAATTAAAGTTTGATCTGAAATTTTGAAAACACTAATGGTGAACTGTTGCAGTGGTTCCTTTCTTAATACATCAAGGGCATGCTGCCTGCAAGTGACACTTTATACATCAACTTGATCAAATGCAAAGGACATACAGGCTGCTATCACCATATTGTTTAAGACAGTTAAGACAACCGAGTATTCTGCTGACCCCACAACAAAGTGAAGTATCCTAATCCAAAAGTTCATTTTTATTTTGAGTTGTATGAAGAAATGTGTAATATATGCAGGCTTTGGTGCATTCTCCAGAAAAAATGCCCTGTAACATTCAAAGGCTGCTTTGGGCCTAGAGAATTACATATTTATACCACTCTGAAATAGTCTCAACAACACAGTGTTTCACATTTCTAGTGTGTATAATCAATTGTCTGACTCTGGTAACACAAATCGCTTCTGTAGATAAATATTGTTTTTAGGCCTCGTCTGCAACAGCACATGCACTGCATATGCGCTCTCGCTTGCAAGAGACATTGTGTAGGACAAAGGGCTTGCAGTCCACCCATTACTTACCATTAGTGGGCTTCATTGTGACTCTTATTTGCTTCCTTCTAATTGGCCCGCACATGCAGGCTACACTTCCTCTTCTTTCAGATGGTGCATGGACCAAATACTGATTGCTTCAGCTTGATTGCTGTCCTTCCGCTGATCGGGCTATGATCAGGTACTATATAAATCTTTTTTCCTTCCCCTATCGTCTTTCCCCAAGTTGCTTTTTACCTTCCACCACCCCCGTTGTCATTGTTGCTTCTTCTCCCCATCCCTCCACCATCCCATTGTCTGTGTTGCCAGTTCCCTGTGGCCATTCTTCCTGTTGTCTGTGTGTTGCCAAAGCTTATTTTTGATAATTGTGACTTTTGTTGCTTAATAGCATATGTATACTATAGGACTTATAAGGAGAGGTTTGACGTGAACATGTATAATTGTAAACAGATGGCGGAGAGGAAACTTTGGCCGCTGGGATAAAAATAAACTGCAGCAACGTGTAGGGGATGTAAAAATTGGTTTGACTGTCAATTTGCACAAATCATTTGATCAAAGGCACCCATCGTGGAGGCACTGGATATTTGCTTTACCATGGGAGGTAAAGTAACAAGCACTGTCAAAGCCAATCGGTCTTGCCTGTGCAACATCCATTGGATTTGTCAATTTTTATGTTTGTTAGCCATGTTGTACATCTGCTGTGCATCATAGCTGAAATAAAAGACATAGGCTGCGCGATCTCGCTTTTTTACACTTTACATTTTTTTTTTTCCCATTTCAGTCAAGCTGCAGCGCACTGATCCATTGTTGCTAGCCGGCTTCTAACCCCCACCTTATCCTGCATTGCTTGCCCCTCTCGTCCCACCACAAAAAAATGGAGAAAGCCAAAAAGTCTTGCAAAGACGCGACCTATTAGCTTTGACAATGCTTGTTTCAGCAAAACTCTGAAATTTATTTTTCCTTATCTAACTTACCCTTATAAAGTACCTGCGGCTCATGCTTACATCCAAGCACATCTAGACTACAATAATTCCATATTCTTGAGCCTACCAAAAAAAGATTACAGAAAGATTCCAAAGCATGCAAAACACTATTAGAACATTATTCTCACTGGGAAAATCGGAGTGTGTGTCAGCCCGTAAAAGACAGATGGACTGGTTCCCAGTTGCAAAACAAATTCAACTTATAGTCCCTGCATACTACATAAGACTACAAGAATTAATCTACCTTTTCTGGCTCAGAAATATGCCCCAAAATAGACACCAAGGAAACAATGAGATTAGCAAACAGGCTTGACTTCTCTATCTTCAAATATAGAATAGAGAGAAATAGGGTGGTAGATCTTTCTCTACTGCCACCACCAACCTCTGAAACTCCCTACAACGATCCTTAAGAAGAGAGAAAAATCTCCTGGGGTTCCAAAAAGCTCCTTAACACCTGGCTAAAGTATTCCAGCTATAATCATGGGATGTGCAGTATGGTGTCGCAACTACTCTAGTTTATGAGTGATAGTGCGCATTACAAATGAAATTAAACAAATAAAAGAGAACAATTAAAAATTGTGCTATACTTGTATCATAAGACTTACAATCCAGTCACACCTTATGCTACTAGATACAAATTCCTTTTGTTGAAAATTTTATTAATGCCATTTACTTGTTTTGGAACTTACATTATACTGTTTGTTGTATGTTGTGATGTTGACAGTAACTCCATCCACAAAGGCAAGGTTCTTTTGGGCACTGGTCAAACTGACGACTAATTAAATCATCGCTAACCAAGGTCTGCTGCCTGATAGCAAATAAGCAATCAGTAAAGTAGGTTACAATTTGACATGTACTCTTGGAAGTGAATAGTACTTTTTTAATAATGTAAAAAACAACACAATACACATTAATTTACTTCACCCTTGTTGCGTTGAGTTCCCTACGCTAGACTGTTGCCCCTGGATTGGTTACAACCCTCTTGTGCCGTTAATGCCGCGATGGATGTGTCCCAGTGCCTTAAGGGAGGTTTCCACGCTGCCTGGGACCTCTATCTGAATGGTGCTTTCGTTCCGTTGGAGGAGGCCCTAAATCAATTTGGCCCGCGCCGCAGACAGTTTTTATAATACATTAAGTTGGCTTACGTATGCCGTGAGCTCTGCACTGATTACCCTGCGGAGCCGCAGACACTACACCTGATGTTGGACCCTGGGTCGACTCATGGGTTGACATCTCACTTTTATAAGGCTCTAAAGGGCGATCGCCAGATTGACATGTCTGGGGTCCACAGTAGGTGGGCGCCCGCTCTGCCCGATCTATTCATGGATGGTGCTTGGCAGAGGGTTTTTGCTCAGGTCCAGGAGGTGGAGTAACACGCGGTTCAAACTGACCCAGTTTTTTATTATGTACACCACGTTTACATGACTCCGCATCTTTCACACAGAATCAATGGCACGAGGTCAGCAGCGTGTCAGAGATGCGGGGTTGCACCAGCGTCCTTCCTACATATGACATAGGAGTGTGGTAGACTTTAGAGCTGGGAGAGGTTTTGCAAATCTTTCTCATGGTCACATGGGTGGCACTGGAGACCTCCATTGGCCAATGCTTATTGGGGGTGCTCCCGACACCCTGACGTGTGACCAAGATGATCTACCGCTTTGCTGTTCTGGGCCTGGTCCTCGCAAAACGGTAAGTGGCCATTTATTGGCTGCAGCCTGCTGCTCTGGCGGTACGGAGTTGGCTGCTAGATTTGCAGGAATGGGGTGTGGGGGAGGAGAGGAGACTAAGGGCAGTGAGTACTGATGAACATGTGGAACAGAATTTGGAGCGATGGGCAGCCATGTTGGATTGCCTAGCTGAGGAGGAGTTGTCATCGAATGGCATCCAGGCCGCCTCCCAGAGCCCAGACAGTTGTCTCCAGTTTCAGGAGGGTAGATTAGCACCCCCTAAAGGAGTGACTGTGACTAACGTATGGGTGTGGCATTTCGTGGCTGCAGTGAATGCCAGGTGTTGAGGAGTGGAGAATGTTATGATGAGGTGTGATCCCTCGCCTCCCCTCGCTATTCTGGTTCCCCTTGGGGAGAATACACCCCCACCGGGGGACCTGTTATTTACCTGTGCTTTGTCCCTCCTAGTCACGGGGGTCTCGGGAGTGACTGGGGGTTACTCTTAGGATTGGTAGTCTATTGCTGCCCCCACTCACTGCTGCTGCTTGTTTTTACGTTAGTATAACAATGTTTCGTTGAGATAGTTTGCAATGTTATTTCTTGTGCAGATACATTGAGAAACTGATGCCGGTTTGCTTTCCACTGGAAGTAGTTTGCTCCGCTACTACGCGGACTGTAATTGTACCTTATTGCTATGACTTGTTTATTGCTTTGATTTAAATAAATAGGTTAAAAATAAATACATTTACTTCACCCTTTCAATTGCATACATTTTTGGCATATTGCAGTTTCTTTGAAGAGGGGGTTGCGCAATCAAAGTCATAATCCGCCATGACCATAATAGTGAAAATCTTTTGAGGAAGATGGGTGTATGCACACCAAAGCACTGGAATTGCACATACGGACAGACAAGGTCATTATTAAAAGGAACATTTATTGTCTAGAAACCGAATTATGATAAAAGATTCAAAAACAAAAGCAGAGATTAGAAAAGATGGAGCACGGGTCGAATCCACATAGTATAGAATGTGGTACACTAGAAAGGCGGGTTGCACAAATAATGCTAATATTTTGAAAACGTTTGGGAAATTCTGAACTACTAAAAACATTTGAATAATCCCCTCAATCCGGGCTTCCAAGTCTTTTATCTGATGAGGTTTGTAAATTCCCTAAAATGGCTTCGTAACAACATACTCTTCCCTAGCAACTCTTCCCCTACCATTCCTGAAATCATGGATCCTTCCTTGCATTGTCCAAGCCTCTGAAATTTCTGCCTCTTGCTGCTTTCATTATTTTCTGTTGCTCTCTTTGTCTTGTTTGTTGTGTTGTGTATGTTTAGCTTCTGCCATCTTCTATTTTCACATCGTAGTTCAAGTGATTTCGGCCCTTAGAGCTTGGCGGATGGGATATTCCGTCACAAATGGTGCGGATACCCTGTCTGCCATACTACACGTACCATAGGCTATAACGCACGCGTACATGGCGGACGAAATATCCGCTTTGTTTGTGACAGAGTATCCCGTCTATCAAACTCTAAAAAAGCTTCTAATCAATATTGTGTTTAGATTTTTTCCTAATGTTAAGTCTACGCTATTAGTCTCCTTACCCAATGATACCAAAAGATGTATACACTTACTCTTTAGTTCCAAACAAAAATCTAGAACACAAAGCAGGGAAAGCTGGATAGGTACACTGACAGGATCTGTAGAAGACAGTTTGGATTACACAATTATTAGAGAGAGTAACCAAGACAGACTTATTGACCCAACAGTAAAATGGCCTGCAGGTTTAAACGACCCATGACCCCCTCCCCCACATAAAATTAAAATTATCAATGAAGTAGCTACAAGCTCCCCAAGCGATTGAAGCCTACCAGATGGTACAACTTCTATAGTAACACTGAAGGGCTCGCTTCCTCTCTTAGGTCCACAAAAACAGATGGTATGTGCATAAAGTGTCTATAAATGGTCTTCCTCTGGCACAGCTACTTATCGGGATCATTCCAGTGCCAATTAATAAGTTTGGATTGAACAATTCGCCTACAGTGAAAATGTGGCTGAGAAAATGCCACGGTAAGAGCATAATTTATAAGGCTGACAAAAACTTGACCAACGGAGATTAGTACTTCACAGAGCACTGACACCAACTACACTCTAAGCATGCAGGAAAAAAAGGGGGGGGGGTCTAAATCCTATAAATGGCATGGCATACCTGACTGTAGAGACAACTCTGAGATCCCAAATGTACCCCTCATGAGAGAAGAAGAGGTTAGACAGAAGGCCTTCTATAGAGAGAAAAGTAAATTGCGAGAGAGCTATTTTCTCATCATTAGGCAGAAAAGTGCATTGGGAGACATATTTCTTTATCATTAAACAGAAGAGTACATTGGGAGAGATATTTCCTCATCATTAGACAGCTGTGGTCCGAGAGCCGTGAAATCTCATTTTCACTGCAAAATAAAAAGTCTGCTTTCTGAAAGCGAAGGAAGGCAAGAGAAGGAGCCTGCCTGTGCCAGCGCGGAATCAAAGGACACCTGGGCTCACATACAATGAAGATAGCATACACGGCAGGTAGATTACAGATGTTCTTAGTTATGCAAAATCCATATGAAATGTATTCACACTCCATCATAAAAATGAGTGATACTCATTGGACGGCCGTTTGCATTTCACAGGGCTAAATGCGAGGTGTGCTTTGTCCCCAGGTCTGTCTCTCATTTATATGGGTTTTTCTTTCATGGTCTGGAGGCTGGCAATTATTTACCACAGAAATTAGGCACGTGCACAAGATATTGTCCAAGTCCATAATTGGGCGAGTTCCTTAAGGTACCTTAGAATCTCACAACTAAGGGACTATCAGCGATCCCCAAGCAGTGTGGTTGATCAATCCTCTTGAACGGTGAACATATTAAAAAAATAAATCAGGATTGAAAATAATAAATTATTTCTACCTTTGCATAAATACTAACCAAAGTCAAGGCTTGGACGAGACAAACTTCTGAAACGGATTATCCAAAATGCCAACAGAACCAACAAAGACTGCACACTCCCCAAGAGAACCTTGCATGTATCAGAACAGTGACATCCCTTGTGGGGAACATTTCCCATGTATGAAAACCGGGAACTCACCATCCCAAAGCACTTCAAGCATGCAAGGAACAGAACATGCCACTGAACGCCATTATCACAACTGAGACCGGCTCTCCTGCAGCACATGTTCCATGTATCACATCTTTGATCTCTCGCAGAGCAGAGAAACCAAAACTGTGACCATCCGAGCGTAACTCAAAAATGTACCAGGCGCAAGAACTTCTAGAGAGGACATGACATGTGCAGGGCCTTGAACTTTCCTAGGTCACCTCACAAGCACAAAAGGCTTGAGCCCTCCATAGCCCGTCACACTTACAGAACCACAATATCCCCTCAAGACTCATCATGTCTATCAGAACTGCTACCTCTCATAATATACCTAAAATTTACTAGAGCCCTGCTCCGCCACCCCTTCACACAAAGCCAAATGGTCCATGTGGCACACAGCATCGCCAGTAAATATCTGTGAAAAATTTGAACTAGGTCTGATCTATCGTACTCCTCCCTCAGGACCCCCTTTCTCTCCACTTTCTTTCACAGAAAGTGTGCTCTCAAAGACTCACGTGTTCCCTGTTAACAGCAACATGTTGAAATGCACAACGTGGAGAGGAGAATGCAGGCTGCTTGTGTGCAAGTCTCTTCCATGGGTTCTTCAGATTATGAGCAGCAGGTGTACAACAGCATCTTTGGTGCACTTAGACGAGAAAGAATCTGAATCTGCTCTGCTGTTAACCAGCCGAGTCCATCCTCTCACAGTCCCTCTTCATCGTTTCCTTCAGGCCTCCATGCAGCATAACCATTGTTGTCAATCAGTCTCATCCAAGGTGCATGCTGGGTGGCTCTTCGTTGTCAGAGCCCATCCAACCTGCTGACCGGAAATGTGTGCACCCCACTACGGATTCAGCTGTGCTGCCCATGAAGTTCAGGCCAATGAGACCACCACTCCAACCATCTCTAATACATATCCATGGTAGAGCTCAGCTCAGGTGGGGGTACTTCCATGGTACCTGGCACACAACAAGGAGGCCGAGGCTGGCCTTTATCACTCTCTCCTTCCTCTTCTGCTACAGGAGACGGGGCTGGGATAGCGTCCTATGTGATCTGGAACAGTATTGGATTTGTTAATCATGCATGCCAAACTTTCAACTGCCCACTTGGACTTTTGAGAGAATAAGATTTCACTTTTAGTGTGATTATTTTTAAATTTCATGAGCCTGCCCACATATCTGCTTAGTACTGCAGGTCAGTATGTGTAAGATCCAAATGGCTTAGGTACAAAAACATGAATAAGGCAATCCAGACACAGGGAATGGATTGATACATTTTTATTGCATTCTATGCATCATGATATGTCTTTTAAAATTGCTGTAGATATTTTGTGTAGTATATGTATTGTACTTAAATGATTATGCTAATGTATTACTTGTGGTTTTATTGTATGGCTCTTAGAAATGGGATTTCTGGTTGACAAGGGCAAGCGCCTAAGCCAGGCACAAACCACCACTCTAGTCAGGGCAAGGTAGTTACACACTGAAGATAACCCCTGCTCACCCCCTTGGTAGCTTTACACGAGCAGTCAGGCCTATCCCAGAGGCAATGTGTAAAGCGTTGGCGCAACACACTCAAACAGCAGCGACACACTAGGCACACCACAAAAGAAACTCCACACCAGGTTATATTAAAAAAATAGCCTTTGTATTACTCATAAAAAACCTTACCACGCAATCACATATATACACTGTGCCACCTGGCACTAGGTATGACTTTACAGGGGATTATATACACTTACAGGGCCAATCGGGCCTCTGTCATCACCATCATAACTCACAGGTGGTGCAGACAACCAGTAACTACTGGTAGACATTGTAAGTAGCATAGACACATTATGCATAAATCATGAGGTATGAGCATCATCACAGTAGCATAAAACATTGCGCATACAGATATTAGGCATACATCCTACGTAGAAACAGTGCAACATTTCTACAACACATCACGCCCCTCATAGGCATAACCATAACTGCACAATATGCCACCAATGGTCCTCCGTGCACCTTAGTACACACTTGTAGCGTACACATATTAGGGAAATCCCATGCCATCAAATATGCCTGTCACCATTAACCAAATCACTTGCGCCTCTAGGCACTTGCCATCAAAATGCGTAAGTCATAAAACGTATAAAGCACTTTGCATCAGCTTAGGCCATAAGCACCCAACTCACTTTGCCACTGGCAATTGCCATAACCATCATAGCGCACTAGAGTGGGTATTTGTAGGGTGCACACGTCAATCTCCAAGTAGTCAAGTCCAATAGCCAAGTAGTCACCCCTACCACAGTGAACACACTCATACACTGGTAGGGGTAGCTCACCTCTCCTGCACCCTCCACGCTGCTCCTGAAAAAGGGAGGGCAATACAGTGGACAGATCCACTAACCCAACAGAGGGTTACCCAGAAGAAGTGAACTGCCAAGGTCTCCGCGATAAGGCTGCCTGCTCTGGGTAGCGTGAGACTCGAGATGCTGGCTGCTTCAGGCGGGCGCGTCCCGGTGGCCCTGTGCGGCTGGTGCGGCGGGGCGGAGCTCTCAATCCATGGGCCGCACTGGCTTGCACGGGGACGTAAGGCTGCAGGAACCGCGTTGGTTTCAGCTCCCTAAGCCGATGCTGGCGACGCCGGGAACTCCAGGCAGCATGCCTCTCATGCAGCGTTGGGGACTTCGGCTCCAGGAGGAAGGGAGAGCGTCCTCGTTGCTCTCTATTTCTCAGCGCAGCGTCCTGCTGGGCGGGGCCGCGTATTCCTCCCTCGGGCACCGCCAGCTTCTACAGGTTACCTGGCAACGATGGGGGCTCGTACGCGCCTGCTTCGATGACGGGCAGACGTACCTGGGACTCCGAGCTCTCTTCCACCCAAGGGAGAGAGTAGGCCAGCAAGCTTTTAATTTTTAATTAAATCCCACGGAGGCTCCCAACCACTGGAGCACACGTAAGCTCTCCCCAATAAGAAAAACTGCCTGGGCAAAAGCGCTCACCACGCACTTCCGTTTCAAACAAGCTGGGAAATACAGCGCTCGCCACGCGCTCCAAAGGAGCAATTATAAAGCGCTCCTTAATACTTTTTATCTGAATACAGGGTCCAGAACAGTCCTTCAACAGGAGCCCTCGTCAGAGCTTCCTCTCTTGAATCCAGCGCTCACGTAGCGATAAGTTGCCTAAGAATTGCAGGGCAGGATCCCCCAAGCCCTGAAGGGAACAGTTCAAGTGCTCCCCACGCGCTGATCCCCAAAGTCCAGAGGGGCAGAGCTGGGCCCAGGCAGGGCAGCTCACAGGGCCCTCTAGCAGAGGGGGAAGTCCTCCGTGGCGGTTCCTCCTGGTGCCCAGCAGTCCTTCAGCAACATAGCCCCAAGCAGGTACAACCAAACATGGGGTCACAGCCCCAATACTAATTCTACTTTAAGTCTTTGTTCTCCCCCTGGAACAGGGCTCTGTGCCCGGTCTAAACCAGTTCTGGGGGGCACTTAACATTTTATTTACAGTGTACAACAACCTCCTTTGTAAGTGTAGGCTCTGGCCCCAGACACACCATAGGGGGGCGGAGCCAGCATTGTGGAAGGCAGGCACAGCCCTATTCAGGCCCTGGTGCTACTCCTCCCACCACTCCAAATGCAGATTGGCCTATTCAGCCTAGTGATGACTCACCCAGCCCCTCTGGAGCCACTGCACCTCCCCAGCCCCTGTCACTCCAGACATGCAATACACAACAGGCAGGCACAAAGACACATAGCACACAGAAATGCCCACTTCTAAAAGTGGCATTTCTAAAATAGTGATAATAAATCTGCGAACACCATTACGCAGCATTTATTACCACTATTCCAAACATACCAAACTTGACCACTCTACTCCTCTCAGGTCAGGAATTACCACTGAAGCACATATCAGGGAATTGAATCCCCACTGCATTCCTATGAGAGGGCAGCCTCACAGTAGTGAGAAACCAAAATGGCTGTTTGTCACTACCAGGACATGCCACACAGTTGAGGCACATGTCCTACCTTTTACCTACAGCGCACCCTGCCCATAGGGCTAGCTAGGGCCTACCTTAAGGGTGACTGATATATAGTAAAAGGGAAGTCACAGACGTGGCAACCACTTTATGTGCCACGTTACAGCGGCAGGAAACTGCGCGCGCAGGCCCAGCAATGGCAGAGGCCTGAGACAGGTTTGAAAGGCTACTTTGGTGGGTGGCGCAAGCAGCGCTGCAAGCCCACCAGTAGCATTTAATTTACTGGCCCTGGGTATATGAGATACCACTTTACAAGGGACTGATGGGTAAATTAAATACGCCAAACAGGTGTAGACCAATCTTACCAAGTTTACCATAGAGAGCACATGCACTTTACACTGGACAGCAGTGATAAAGTGCCCAGAGGCCTAAAACCACCAACACCAGGTCAGAAAAAATACCAGGAGGAAGGCAAAACGTTCAGGGATGACCCTGCAAAAAGGGCCATGTCCAAAACAACCCTCTTCCAGCCTAAAGCCAGGGTAGACCAAACAATACCTTGATGGGCTTCCCTGCTTGGGGCGATAGAACACGGACACGGGCCCACAACTGCAGGGGCACACTCCAGTTCTACGCCAATCTGAACACATGTGATTCCCTCTGTCTAAGCTCCCAGGACCAACTAAGCTATCCCACTGGGACTCCCTAGCTGTCCGCGGCCAGGACCAGGCCCTAGGCCATTCAGATGCCTCTGGTCCTTGCCATCTCACAGAGTGGGGGGCAGTAGCCCCAGGTACATAGTACCCATTCTCCAATCTACCTCTCATCAGTGCAATTCTAAACTGCCACTGATCCTCCAACCCAGGGTCTGCACCCTCAGGCTGACCAGGAGTCACAGGTGAGGCTCTCCTCCCCCTACCCCTCCTTCTAGGGTTCCGCACTCTCCTCCTAGGAGAGGCACCCTCAGAACACAACTCTCCCACCAGTTCAGGACCTCTCTCCTGCAACTGGTCTCCCAACCTAGGATCTAAACCCTCAGGTTGAACCAGGGTCAGAGGCAAGGACTCCCTCCCTCTGCACCCCCTTCCAGAGTTCTGCACCCTCCCACCTGGAGTGGTACTCCCAGAAGACAAACTGGTAGGGACACTGGTTACAGATGTCCTTCCCTCCAGGTCAGGCAGAACCTGAACCTGGCCTCCCAACCCAGGGACTACACCCTGGGCTGAACACTTGCCTGGCACACCAGGACTTCCAGGGGAGCACGCAGCCCCCCTCCTCCCCCCCCCAAGGGTAACACATACCTCATGTGTTGCGTGACAGTCTGCATGGCGCTGATCTCCTGAACCCCTGTCCATCTGACAGTGCGCGAAGAATCCCTCAGGACAGAAGTGATGTCACCATGGTCACTCCTAGAAGGCTCAACCCTTATGGCTGGTCCCTGACCCACTGGTTCTCCCATTGGGGACTCTCTCCCCCTCTCACCCCTCCATCTGGACTCCTGTACCCTCCACTCAGGAGCGGTACCGCCAGAGCCCAGAACTGATGGAGCTCCACTTACAGACGCTACAAGTTCTCCTGACACTAGGAGATCCCCCTCAACGGATGGCCTACTAGTACAGCCATGGCTCCCCACCTGGTATTCCTAAGGGAACCCTCCAGGCCCTGAGACTGGGTTTCGGGCACCTTGGGACACATCCCAATCTCACTCCTTCTCTGCGGAGACAGGACGTAAGCCCCTACACCCCTCCCACTACACCGGGACCTATCTGGGCTACTAAGAACCTTTCCCACCACCCTGGGCTAGGAAATACCTGAGCCACTCCTCTTAGGGTCACTCCCCAATGCCTCTACAGACCCTTTGGCACTCACCCAGAGGTCTGCCTCCTGTGCAAGCTCCCTGGGATCAGAGAACTCGCACTCCAACAGGTGTTGGCATGACCCTGGAAAACAACAACGGAACATGTGCTCTCTGACAATCAGATTGACCAGCCCTTCAAAATTGTTTGCCGTGCTACCCATCACCCAACCTTCCAGTGCATCACAACACTCATCCACAAACTCCCCCCAAGACTGGTGAGGCAGTTTCCTACTGCCCCTGAACCTCAACCTATACCCTTCAGGTGCGACCCCCTCTTCCTGGAAAATAGATACCACGCTCTGGGATCTGGGAGTGGGACTTCCTACACTGGACCCCACCCTCACTGGTGAATCCAGACCACTAAAACTACACTCAGGGGACAAATCCTCAAGAGCTAGCTTTTCTCTGGCGAAGGCCTTCTCTGCCTCCGCCATCCTCTCCTGCACTAAGACCCTCTCAGTCTCTAGCTTTTTCTCTTCAAGGACCAACTACTTGAGGCTCAACTCCTGAGCCAACAATGCCTTTTTCTCCTCTACACCCAGCTACGCTATCTCCTTGGCATGCTCTAACCTGAGCCTTTCCAAAGCCAGCTGGTGCTCCCTTTCTTCCCTCCTATCTACCCACTCCTCTGGGGACAGGGAAAGGGATGGGGCACTGCCCCCAGCACTGTACCCAGCAAGGGACTCCCTCTCTACCGGGTCCTCACTATCTACTGGCGTCCCTGCCCTGTCATTTTCTCCCTCCTGTGCAGACTCTTCAGGGCCACCCTCAGACCCACCACCCTCTTGGTATGCGGACAGGGCACTCTTCCTCTCAGAGTACTCAAGTCTCCATTCATCCTCTTGCAATTGAAGCAGGTTTTCCGAAGGCTTAGCTGGGTGTCTTCCCCACTCACTGCTATGTCTCTCTCCTCACAGAGCCCCCTCAACTCCAACATAATGTATTTGAACAGATCACCTACAAGAAAGGCAGATTCCATTTTTGGCAAGGCACTAAGACACAAGTGCAACACAAGAGACCTAGGTGTAACAGCTGCAACAGGAGTACACAATAAAAAATCACTTTTGCAAGGAGAAATAATAAAATCAGGAGAAATCCCCAAACACGTGATTGTCTAAAATGCAGAGTTTTGTAGTGTAACCATGTGTCACTGTGGTACTGCGCAAACGCAAGTCCTATCCTCACCGCTGACAACCAATGTTGGAAATGGGCTTTCTGGTTGACTAGGGCAAGCGACTAAGCCAGGCAGAAACCACCACTCTAGTCAGGGCAAGGGAGTTACACACTGAAGATAACCCCTGCTCACCCACTTGGTAGCTTGGCACTAGCAGTCAGGCCTATCCCAGAGGCAATGTGTAAAGCGTCTGCGCAACACACTCACACAGCAGACACACACTAGGCACACCACAAAAGAAACTCCACACAAGGTTATATACAAAAATAGCCTTTGTAATACTCATATAACACCTTAGAACGCAATCACATATATACACTGTGCCACCTGGCACTAGGTATGACTTTACAGGGGATTATATACACATACAGGGCCAATCGAGCCTCTGTCATCACCATCATAACTCACAGGTAGTGCAAACAACCAGTAACTACTGGTAGACACTGTACGTAGCATAAACACATTATGCATAAATCATGAGGTATGAGCGTCATCACAGTAGCATAAAACATTGCGCACACAGATATTAGGCATACATCCTAGGTAGCAACAGTGCAACATTTCTACAACACATCATGCCCCTCATAGGCATAACCATAACTGCACAATATGCCACCAATGGTCCTCCATGCACCGTAGTACACAATTGTAGCGTACACATACTAGGGAAATCCCATGCCATCAAATATGCCCGTCACCATTACCCAAATCACTTGTGCCTCTAGGCACTTGCCATCAAAATGCGTAAGTCATAAAACGTATAGCGCACTTTATCAGCTTAGGCCATAAGCACCCAACTCACTTTGCCACTGGCAATTGGCATAACCATCATAGCGCACTAGAGTGGGTATTTGTAGGGTGCACACGTCAATCTCATTAGCCAAGTAGGCGGTGTCACCCCTACCACAGTCAACACACTCATACACTGGTAGGGATAGCTCACCTCTCCTGCGCCCTCCACGCTGCTCCTGAAAAAGGGAGGGCAATACAGTAGACAGATCCACTAACCCAACAGAGGGATACCCGGAAGAAGTGAACTGCCGAGGTCTCCACGATAAGGCTGCCTGCTCTGGGCAGTGTGAGACTCGAGATGCTGGCTGCTTCAGGCGGGTGAGGCCCGGCGGCCTTGTTCGGCTGGGTGGAGCTCTCAATCCATGGGCCGCAATAGCTTGCACGGGGTCGTACGGCTGCAGGAACCGCTCTGGTTTCAGCTCCCTAAGCAGATGCTGGCGACGCCGGGAACTCCGGGCAGCACGCCTCTCATGCAGCGTTGGGGACTTTGGCTCCAGGAGGAAGGGAGAGCGTTGTCGTTGCTCTGTTTCTCGGCGCAGCGTCCTGCTGGGCGGGGCTGCGCATTCCTCCCTCGGGCACCGCCGTCTTCTACAGGTTACCTGGCAACGATGGGGGCTTGTTCGCGCCCGCTTCGATGGCGGGCAGATGCACCTGGGACTCCCAGCTCTCTCCCACCCAGGGGAGAGAGTTGGCCAGCAAGCTTTTAATTTTTTATTAAATCCCACGGAGGCTCCCAACCACTGGAGCACACGTAGCTCTCCCCAATAAGGAAAACTGCCTGGGCTAAAAAGCTCACCACGCTCTTCCGTTTCAGACAAGCTGGGAAATACAGCGCTCACCACGCACTCCAAAGGAGCAATTATAAAGCACTCCTCAATACTTTTTATCTGTATACAGGGTCCAGAACAGTCCTTCAACAGGAGCCCTCGTCAGAGCTTCCTCACTTGAATCCAGCGCTCACTTAGCGCTAAGTTGCCTAAGCATTGCAGGGCAGGATCCCCCAAGCCCTGAAGGGAACAGTTCAAGTGCTCCCCACGCGCTGAGCCCCAAAGTCCAGAGGGGCAGAGCTGGACCCAGGCAGGCCAGCTCACAGGGCCCTCTAGCAGAGGGGAAGTCCTCTGTGGCGGTTCCTCCTGGTGCCTATTAGTCCTTCAGCAACTCAGCCCCAAGCAGGTACAACCAAACATGGGGTCACAGCCCCAATACTTATACTACTTTAAGTCTTTGTTCTCCCCCTGGCACAGGGCTCTGTGCCCGGTCTAAACAAGTTCTGGGGGGCACTTAACATTTTATTTACAGTGCAAAACAACCTCCTTTGTAAGTGTAGGCTCTGGCCCCAGACACACCACCGGGGGGCGGAGCCAGCATTGTGGAAGGCAGGCACAGTCCTATTCAGGCCCAGGTGCTACTCCTCCCACCACTCCAAATGCAGATTGCCCTATTCAGCCTAGTGCTGACTCACCCAGCCCCACTGGAGCCACTGCACCTCCCCAGCCCCTGTCACTCCAGAGCCAGACATGCAATACACAACAGGCAGGCACAAAGACACATAGCACACAGAAATGCCCACTTCTAAAAGGGTAATTTCAAAAATAGTGATAATAAATCTGCGAACACCATTACGCAGCATTTATTACCACTGTTCCAAACATACCAAACTTGACTACTCTACTCCTCTCAGGTCAGGAATTACCACTGAAGCACATATCAGGAAATCCCCAATGCATTCCTATGAGAGGGCAGCCTCACAGTAGTGAGAAACCAAAATGGCTGTTTGTCTCTACCAGGACAGGCCACACAGTTGAGGCACATGTCCTACCTTTTACCTACAGCGCACCCTGCCCATAGGGCTAGCTAGGGCCTACCTTAGGGGTGACTGATATGTAGTAAAAGGGGAGTCACAGACGTGGTAACCACTTTATGTGCCACGTCACAGCAGCAGGAAACTGCGCGTGCAGGCCCTGCAATGGCAGAGGCCTGAGACAGGTTTGAAAGGCTACTTTGGTGGGTGGCGCAAGCAGCGTTGCAAGCCCACCAGTAGCATTTAATTTACTGGCCCTGGGTATATGAGATACCACTTTACAAGGGACTGATAGGTAAATTAAATATGCCAAACAGGTGTAGACCAATCTTACCAAGTTTACCATAGAGAGCACATGCACTTTACACTGGACAGCAGTAATAAAGTGCCCAGAGTCCTAAAACCACCAACACCAGGTCAGAAAAAATACCAAGGGGAAGGCAAAAAGTTCTGGGATGACCCTGCAAAAAGGGGCAAGTCCAACAATGGCTTACATTTGTAAATCTGAGGCATTAAAGTTAATGTTACTGCTACAGAAGACATGGCCGCGAGGAGGTCCATAAAGCTACTAAATGCGCGTGCTTTGGGGCCCTCGCCACTACAGGGCCCTATTGAGGCTCGTAAACACTTCAAGCTGAATGCCCATAAGGAGACACCTTAAGTCGTTTGTCTTGGTAACTGGGGACATACTCAGATGGTTTAGCCCGCTGTTGAGGAGTTAACAGTTCTTACCCAACAAAAAAGGAAGACGCTTTGGCCAGGTAGAAGGAGACCTAAAGTGGGGTTCTGCTTAGCAGGCAGTGTCACAGCCCAGTTTTATTACATGACCCTTCCAACGAGCAGTACTATAAACAAATGCATATGATGCATGCGTCAAACAGAGATGACTTGTGCAGCCGAATATATTTTAGGAAACACGGCATCGCCACAAGGAAACACTCACGTGCGCCAAACCCACCATCATCTGCAACGCTAAATGATCTATCTGTCAAACAAATCTTCGACTTCAAATAGACACCAGCCAAACAAAACTTAACCAGCAAAGCCAAAGACTGCCTGACAAAAAGGGAAGAGGAAACCGATGATGACGCATGACACCGTTATGTGTACGAGGTTTCCACTTCCATAAAGGATAACTTTCTTTGCAAACACAGCACAAGTCCAAAAAGTCTTTGGTTTCCCTTCTGTTTCTACAACAAATAGGCAAGATAGAGAGATTCTTTGCAAACACAGCACAAGTCCAAAAAGTCTTTCCCGTCAATTTCTACAACAAATAGGCAAGATAGAGCGATTTGGGATATTCTCACTCTCTCATTGATGCCACCGTACTTATTTAAGTGGTAGGTTTCATTTTCCTAGAGGGACGAACGGTGGCCTACCCTCCCCCTCCTCTCTCTTCGTGTGTTTTGGAGTGCGTGACAAACACAACATACCCTGCAAAGCAAACCCATGACTCGCTGGCAACCGCAGGCCATCCACTGAACACACACTGAAACTAACACAGACAACTATACTATTGGACACAGGCACCGTCCCTGGCATTTCCCATGTCCTGGTGCCCAATAATGTGCCAAGCTGGCATGGGCGTGAGTTGGCAGAGAGCACGCCGCACGCTGCAGGCGCGCGCTTCGACGCAGTCAGGGAGGAGAGTTTAATTAACAGAGGAGCAAGTAAGCAAGGCCATTAGCAGCTCCCGACTTCATTAGCGCAGGACGGAGAAGCATAATGAAAATAACAAGGCTCCACTTTTATTGCAAACTGCTTTATAAAAACCCTGAATGTGGTTTTGCAGCTGAGCAACTCCTGGAGGCCCCCGCAGAGCGCTCCGTGCTGGCACGGGTCCATGGCGGGCCGCTGTGAACAGCTGCAGCATGCGCGCAGCTCGTGCAGGAAGGTCTCAGGTGGGATAGAGATCTCTCTCTGCTAAACCGAAGGCTGTCTCCAACCTCTTGAGCAGAGCTCCCCCGGTCTCACACTTGGAGGGACTGACTGAACCCCCAATATACACAGGTGCTCCACGACTAACAAAGAGGCATGGGGGCAGCGGCACCCCTCCCGAATCAACAGTCCCCCGACCCACATTGAGAGTGACTGAGTGACTCCACCTGTGCGTAGGCTCCACAGCGCTGGATACTACAGTGATGACACCGGTATGCCAATGGGTATCGCGGAGTGGCCTTGAGACCCCACTCCGCCCTTTATTGGACCCTCGGGCCATGCCCGGCCCTCGGGGTGTGGTGAGGTGACAGTGCACAGTAGAGGCCGGGTGGCATTCTACATCTCATTCAACTTTTAATACACCGAAAAATCTTTAGAATGCTTTCTGTGAAATACAACTAACAGTCTCTGGTTCGGCATCGCATTGGGCCGGAGTCCATAGATCTGGCTTTAGCTGCCTAAATCCTTGCTCCCCTGCACACCATTGTTCAAATGGGTTGCTTGAGTGGTGTTCTCCCTCCGCAGTCCAACGTACTTCCTGGGGCTCACAACTCTTAGCTTGGCTCCACGTGATCAGGCTCTGCTTATGGCGAGTTTTGTCCCGGTCTGGGATTCATCGTGTTGCCCTCCGGCATGTCCTCGATCTCTCTTGGGCTGCCGTCCTGGTTCTCTACTGGGGCTCCAACTCGTGTGAACCAGAAGACATTCCTGGCTACAGTGGATTGCCGCCGTTGAATGCTGACAATCTCCCACACCTCCTTCTCGAATGGACACCAGAACTCCTACTCGGATGGTCGGGACCTTGTCTCCGACCACCAGGTCTGGAACCACTGCCTTGCGGGCCAGGCTTGCTTGGTCATTTGTGACCCTTCTTTTCTGCCGGATGTTGAGGCTTTCGTAAGTACCATTGGAAGTCTTGCCCCTGGAACGGGGGTCCATTGTCTGTTTTGATTTCTTCAGGGATCCCTAGTAGCCAGGGGCGGCTGGTGGTAAAGGGCATTAGCCGCTTCGCTGCGGCCCGAATTCCCCCGCGGTGCGGGAGAATTCTACGCGTGCGCGGTTCGGACGGCGCCCGGCCTTCCTCCGCACACGCCCACCGTGACGTCAGACGGCCGGGGGCCGTCCGACGCACGGAAGCGGTTAGGGTCGTCGACCTCCCACCCTGGGAGAAAAGAAAAAGAGTAAAAGACTGAGCAGCTGGAAATAGATTGCTGTTGCTGCTCTGTGACGAACTGGTGTGAATCCCTGGTTTTTTGGGGGGAAAAGGGGCCAGGAGAATGTGACCCGAGGCCTCCTCAGCATTGAACATGTGTTACCAGGTCAAAGTGTTCACCGCCGTAGAGGAATAAGCCAAGCCTGTGACGGCAAACTGGAGGGGCGTGTTGGGTTTTCAATTTCACAAATGAGTTTCCCTTTCGGGCGTTATTCACATGGCCCAAGGTGGGGATAAAACAGTCTTACAAAAAGGGTATGCCATTCCTTACAGAGGAAAAAGGAGAGAATATGAGGTCGATCAAAGTCTAGGGTAATGGATGGGCGTCCGCTCACGTAGGAACAAGAGCCTTCACACACCCAGATGGGTGACATGCTTCATTATAGGGCGTGCTCCTTGTGGGCCGGCACTGCAATGCCCGACGGGCACCCACAAGGGAGCTCTTTATTGGAGATCTTTTGTCCCAATGCTGTATGTGAAGTGTGAGTGTAGGGCCTCTGGTGTAGATTAGTATGTTAGAGTGATTGTGTGTGTAAAAAGGTACGGGTTATAATAGACTAAGTAGTCCTCGAGATAAGGTTTTAATAGACAAGTCTACTTGTCTGGTTTAAAACGTAGTGGCTATCACCAGACGCAATGATCTATGATAGCTCAAAGGGTCAACATGTTTCTTACCATTGATGAGTCAATAATGATCAGTAAACTACACAGTGGTTTGAATCTAGGGTCATATCAAGGATTGTCCAATCACAAATTGCCTATGAAGATACCTTCATATGGTATTCTTTTATAAAGAAAGAAGCCGACCAAATTTGGATAGCCATTCTGCCTCCTCGAGTGGGAGCACAGAGTACGCTGATTTAGCATGAATGTCGTAGTGAAGACTCCACATGACGCCAGATACCTAAAGGAGCGGACCCCCGTCTGTTACCCTAGACTTTGACCAACCTCATATTCTCTCCTTTTTCCTCTGTTAGAACTGCATACCTTTGTTTTAAGGCTTGACCCCTATAGGAGCACGTATGCTGGACCTATAAGAGCTCATGGTCACCCTTTTTTGTGAAATATGGGAATAAAACAGTGCCATTAGCTAAATGGCCGGGGGTAGAGCAAACCATTTCTAATAACGAAGGAGTGGGTGTGTCACTGATCTCTTTCTCCTCCTTTGCCTCCCAGCAACTACTGCTGTTGCTCAGGACTCGAAATGTGATTAGTGGGCTGGGGCAGGGGCACAGCAGAGCTTCTTCCAGGTTAATTAACCGAGTCGGAGGTGTAGAGTATTTTTTACTTTTGTTTCCAGTGCGTGTTCGGCTTGAAAGAAACTTAATAGCTCACACTTTCACCAAACTAGTTGGCTGGATACTACTAATTTAATTAGCACTGCAGCGCTGTGGGATGCCGGTGGTGGGGGATTTCTGTGTGTCCACAGAGGCGTCGCGGGCAGGGACTTAACACTCCAAACCTCAACTGTACAGTAAGTTTGTCCTCTGTCTTCCGTTCCATGTTGGCTGCACATGCATATAATACAATTACTCCTGCTAATTGTTGACTAGTATATTTATGAAAGATAAACACCCATTTACTGGTTGATTTGTACAAAGTGAAAATGAAAAACATGGGATTAATCCCTGCTTTCCCTTTAACCAAATTTTATTTCCCCCATTCTCCTTCAAAAACGTGACTTCAGAATATGAGCAGTAAAAAATATATTGTGTTTAAATTAACAGACTGTAATGTTGTTCTATTTATAAGAATCTAGGTCACCTATAGGATACACATGACAACTGAATTACCTTTTAGTCCACTAATGGCATTGTCACAAGGGCGGGGGCAGGAATTGTTCTAAGATCATGTTTAAAACTATCTTTCTTAATAAACCTCTCTCAGTGCATCGATATAATGTGACATAATGTCAAATCTTCAGCATGCTAAAGATATACAGCTTTTAGACTTTTAAAGAGTCTTTATCGTAGTTTAAGTATGGTTGTATGTTTTACATGGAAACATTTTCAGGGCTCGGCTCGAGCATGGGCTCTAAGAGCCAAGCAAGGCTCTTGGCTCTCTCTGTTAATTTGTTGGCTCACCCAGCTCTACTTATTCCAAAACAAACTGCATCGCTATCTGTCATGTGTAATGGGAGCATGTCTATAGGGTCAGAGTTTGTGCTATGTGCTCGGAGCTTGCAGGTGTGCCTGGATATCTATATAAAAAGTGTGCACAGGATTTGGTATATATAAAGGAACACAGGGATTTCTCTGCATGAGTACTAGTATTTTTTTTTTACATTTGTCTATAGACTCAGTATATATGGATCCATAAGCATATGCACATATGGAATCCATATACTGAGTTTGTGCGCAGGTCCCACTCGGGTCTAAGATTTCTGCCCCAACACTTTTAAAATCCACCAACTGCCACTGCTAGTAGCGCGAAAGTCTTTTCCAGTACAGGTTTCACGTTCGAAAAAGCAGTTGAGGACACCAGCTACACGACCGGGAACTTGGTGTGGCTGTCAATCATTACAACCGTGAGATGACCATCCTTTAAACTCTCAAAATCCATGCTGATGCAGGACCATGGTGATATGCAGGGTTCTTCCATGATTACTGGAGCAGATGAGGGTTCTCCACTCGTTATGGCGAAGGAATGGCAGCACTTGACCTGGTCATCCACTAAGGTGTCCATGCCAGGGAACCACACGTGGTCCCTCAGTCTTGCTTCTGTCTTTACTATGCCTTGGTGGGCCAGGTCGACAACTCGTGTCACAGGCTTCTAGATACTACGATCTGCCTTCCTCGAAGAAGCAGGCCATTCCCACTGGTGCTCAGTTCATCCTGTATCCTCCAGATTGGACTCATTGTCGCCTGTTCAATGGTGATCAGTGACTTGGGGCCATCCAGGAAGCTGCGTCACTGTCTCCTGAGGAGCACCTCCATCGCCTTGGATAGACTTATATCTTTCTCAGTGGCCTCCCTGATCTCCTTGATCGATAGCGCCCTTGGGCAGTCATCATGTACCACCATCCTCACAAAGTCCTCCGCTCTTCATCTTCATCAGTCCCCCCGGCCCCAGCCTACACCTGTGGGCGTCTTGACAAGTAGTCTGCTGGGTTATTCACACCTGGGCAATACACCACCTCAAACGTGTAAGAACCGTTCGATGCGCGGGGCCCATTCCGGGCTATGCCAGCAAAAAGTAGGGCCAGTGGCTTGTGGTTCATCACGACCCGGAACTTTTGGCCACAGAGCTATAGGTGAAAATGGCGGCAGGCCCATCAAATTGCCAGCACCTTGTGCTCAACCAGCGTGTACCTTGACTCTGTGTCTGCCAGGGCTCTGCTTCTGTATGCGATGGGGGACCACAACCCCTTGCTTCTTTCTTGCAGGAGCACTGCTCTGAAACCGATGGGGCTTGCATCCGCCAACACCTCCATTCAGCACCTCGGGTCAAAATATGCCATGGTGGCATCAACCAACAGCGCCTCCTTCACCTCTCAGAATGCCAGGTCAGTGCATGTGTCCTAGTACCATGGGGAATCATTCTTTGTTAGGTTTGCAGGGGTTCCTAGATGGTGGCGAGACTCTGGATAAAGCGACAACAGTAAGTGGCCATCCACAGGAAGCTCTCAGCTCTGAAGCATTTCGTGGGACAGCTGCGTTCCAGATGGCTTCTAGTTTCTTGGGTCTACCTGAAGTCTCTCATCTGAAAAGAGGTACCCAAAGAACTCAACGGTTGTGTAGAATGAGCATTTTTGCTTGTGCAGCGTCAGTCCACAATCGACCAACCGCTAGAGGGTCACCCTCAGCCGCACATGGTGGTCCTTGATCGTGTCAGAGAATATGAGAATGTCGTGGCAGATGTTTATCACTCTAACCAGGACAGAGAGGGCTAACCAGATGGCGTTCTGAAACGCACTGCTGCAGACACTATCCGAAAAAGTTCAAACGTTTGTATCTGCGGAGTCTTACATGGGTTGAGAAGGTGGTTACATAACAGCTGGATGGATCAAGTTCTAGGTAGTGATAGCCTGCATTGAGGTCTAGCTTTAAAAAACACCAGGCGCGTTTAGGTCTGCTACTATGTCATCAACTATCTGTGTTATATTGCACTCCCTGCGGATAGCTTTGTTTGGTAGCCGCATGTTGACACACAGTCTTATGGCCCCGGGTTGTTTGGGCTTGAGGGCTAACACTAATGGCGATAACCAGGGATCTAGGTCCTGTGAGCTTCTCAATCATCCCCTTGTTGTTCCAGCTCCCTCTGTACCAGCGGCCTCAGGTGGAACCTCACCCTCCAGTGTCGGAGGGCCTGGGGTCTCACAATGGTGTCAATCTGTAGCTTCACCTTAAGGCCTTTCAGCCGTCTCAGCACCTCAAACAGTTGGGGAAATTCTTGCAGGATGTCTGCAGCATGACATTCATGCACTTACCGTGAAAAGAACACAAGTCCCGAGTCCTCGGTGGTGAAGTACCCAAGGACAGTGCCAGTGCTGCCTCCAGTCACATAAAATCGGACTCGTGTCAACGTCCCTTCGCTCTTCACCCTGACTTCTATGACTCCTCACAACAGCAGTGGTTCCGTGCACACAGTATGTATATATTCTTGCTTTAGTCGGTGCTAGTCTAGGCCATGGCATGATCTTGTCAAACTGAACAGAGTCCATGACATTGACAGAGGCACTTGTGTCAATTAGCGCCTTGGCTTGGTCGACTCCACCCATTGACTGACT
Organism: Calotriton arnoldi; assembly: GCA_963921515.1. Classification (NCBI taxonomy): domain Eukaryota; kingdom Metazoa; phylum Chordata; class Amphibia; order Caudata; family Salamandridae; genus Calotriton; species Calotriton arnoldi. The sequence continues at coordinate 390,289 of CAWUFW010001829.1, forward strand.
CCACTTCTTTTATCCACAGTTCCCACGTCTCACACTAAGAAAGGCTGCCTCCATCACTGAAAATCGAAGGGCTTCCCCGTCTTTCACTGGGTGGGGGGCTCTCTCCATCACTTAGTCCACCGTTTCTCCAGTTCGGGCCCGGTCTCACACTGGCGGGGGAAAAAGAGAGGGCGGAGGGTTCTCTCCGTCCCCTTACCCCCAGTTCTCCCTCTATTTCACACTGGGGAAAAAACTGTCTCCCCCCTGCTAATGCCCAGAGCTTGCTTGTCTCACATTGTGATGGGCTTTCTACGCCCCTTTTATCTGTAGTCCCCTGACTCACATTGAGTGTACTCTTTCCACCCTCCCATCAACATAATTGACTTGTCCCAAAATGGAGGTGCTCTGTCTGGCCCTCATATGTCCAGTGTCTCACACGTCACACCGAAAGCCAATGCCTCAGTCTCAATGAGAACGAGCGCTCCCTCTATTTCACTCTCGGAAACATCGCAATTACCCTCTCGTCCCCAGATCCTCGACTCCACAATTTAAGAGCAGTCTCTATTCCTAGCCCTTGCACTGGAAGCGGCTGTCTCCATCCGCACATCAAAAGCACCTAATGCTGGAAGGCGCTGGTCCTACTTTGGGATGGGAGCGAGGGTGTCCATTATGCCAATAAGGTGGCTCAGTAACTTAAAAGGTAGCTGCTGACATTAGCTGTGATCTACACCTCAAATACACAGGCCCTGAAAAGGCCAACAATGCTTTCTATCCTTCCCAGGCTGGGGAATTGAATACCCTTAAACTAGATAATAACACTTGTGTTAAGAAATGCCAAAAATGTGGAATGACGCTCTATGTAAAAAGTTACTATCACCCATCTTATCTTAAGAGCTCAATCTGATCCTAAATGACAGGGAGGGTGTCTATCGCAGTTGTTGCAAGAGCATGAACATTCCCTAAAAGTAGTAGCGGTCTCTACACCTCTCACCACCCGAATTCTATCTTCATAACCGGAAGGACTGTCTCCAGTCTGCTCATCCCTTGTGCACTGTGCCTTACACTAGTAAATAACGTGTCATGTATTTCCAAACTCCTTAAGTTGTATGGAACATACATAGCAGTATTAAAGAGCAGACTGCATATGTTCCTACTGAACAGGATGCCAAATACCTGATCTGAGACGGTAAGGTAAGCCCCTCAGAACCCCCTTAGCCAGCCTGGAAGGCTTGACACAGCAGCAAAACCCTAGCAGATGGGAGGCGGCGTTAAGGACGAGTCAGATGCAGTACAATACAATTTTTACAAACACACCATGTATATGACTGTCCTGCCAGGATCACTACATAAAAAGAAATACAACTTTAATCAACATTTCAGTAAAAATGAGAAAAGTGGTGGCAGACTCCCGCCTCTCACCATACACGTACTAGAGATACTGCAGAAAATAACTTTAGAGCAATATCTGTCTCCCTCTTATAGTTTAAGGATTTCAGGACAGTGTAGCTCAGCACAATTTGTGCCAATTACACAGAGAGGACAGTCCCAAATTCAGAGGTGAATCCTTCTGGAGGATGGGAATGTTTGAAACTGCTTTCAAAACTAAACTACAGACCTAATCCCTGCCCACAGCTCACACAATGAGGTCTGGATCTGGGGTGCAGATGCCGATGGAGTCTGGAGTGGTCAGGGCTGAGGACTAGCGTGGCTTGTGGACACCTTGGTCAGCAGCCTAGAGCTTAGCTCGGAGCAGGGGAGTTGGGATTTGGGTGGTCACTCACATTAGGGGCAACAAGAAGCTTGCCAGGAAAACAGACAATGGCCAAATAAGACAACTGGTGCAAAAGGATAAGGATGTTCGTTGCTATAACTTCGCTACATCTTTCTTATTCCAAGTCCACTTTTTCTCAGCCATTAGTAGAGGATGTCTATTCACTTACCTAGAGTCTTCTCTGTTCACCTCTGGAAGGGGCTGTCTAATCCCACATCCAGAGTCTTCTCTGTTCACCACAGGTAGAGGCAGTCTATCCACACATCTACAGTCTTCTCTGTTCACCACTGGTAGAGGCGATCTATCCTCTCATCTAGTGTCTTCTCTGTTTGCTACTGGCAGAGGACATTGATCCCGTCATCTAGAGTCTTCTTTGGTCACCACTGGTAGAGTGGTGTATTCCCTTATCTAGAGTCTTCTCTGGTCACTACTGGTAGAGGGGGTCTATCCCCTCATTTAGAGTCTTCTCTGTTTTCCATAGGAAGAGACGATCTATCCTCTCATCTAGCATCTTCTCTGTTTGCTACTGGCAGAGGCCATTGATCCCGTCATCTAGAGTCTTCTTTGGTCACCACTGGTAGAGGTGGTGTATTCCCTCATTTTTAATCCTCTCTGGTCACCACTGGTAGAGGCAGTCCATTCCCTCATCTAGTCTTCTTTGGTCACCAGTGGTAGAGGCTGTCTAGCCCCTGATCTAGAGCCTTCTCTGTTTACCATAGGTAGAGGTGGTCTATCCACTTATCTAGAGTCTTCTCTGTTCACTACCGACCGAGGCTGTCGATCCCCTCATCGAGAGGCTTCTTTGGTTACCACTGGTAGATGTGGTATTTTTCCTTATCTAGAGTCTTCTCTGTTTACCAATGGTAGAGGCAGTCTATTCCCTCATCTAGGGTCTTCTTTGGCCACCACTGGTAGAGGCAGTCTGTCCCCTCATTTAGATTTTTCTCTGTTCACCATTGGTAGAGTCGGTCTATTCCCTCATCTAGAGTCTTCTCTGTTCACCACTATTAAAGGTAGGTTTATCCCCTCACCTTGTCTTTTCTGTTAACTACTGGTAGGGGCGGTCTATTCCCTCATGTAGCGCCTTCTCTGTGCACCACTGGAAGTGGCTGTGTTTTTATTCCTCTTACTCCAGAGCTCCCTCTGTTCACACAGCTGCCTGCACCTCTGATATGCTCCTACACAGAGTACTTTCACTGCACACAGCCTCAGTGCTATAACTTTTATTGTAAGAGCCCAGTGTAAACTGAAGTCACTGGGTTCTCCTAGACAGAAGCTATTGAGATCATCATGTTTCTTTTCCTCAAAACAAAGAGCGCAAGAATACGGGAAAAGGCAAACAGGCAGATTAAAACCTTTCTCTTTCTGCTTGGCTGGGGACATCCCCCTGAGTTCTATCAAACTACCTGCAAGGAGTGGGGGATCTGAGAGTGGTTGGGCCGTCTGCTAGTCAAAACAGGGGACATCTGCCTGTAGCAAGGGATGCACAGGCCTCTTAAGGCCCAACTTTCTGTAGCTTGGTAAAGGGGCAGGGGGATAAGGGATTCCTTCCTGTGCTGCCAACATTCATGCAACATTAATTTTCCTAGGGGCATTGTCGGACCCCACAAGATGGCGGTCGCGGGCTAACAAAGCTCTGCATCTTCCGCTTCCGAACCTGAATCATTGTGCTGCCCGACCCCACCGGGCCTGACACCAACGTTATCCTGGCGACTATTGCTCAATCCTGTGATGCTATGGAGGGAAAAATAGGGGCGGTGGGCACGGATGTTACGCTGCTCAGGTAAGATCTACGCAAGGCGATGGATAGGATAAAGGCTGCTGTGGTCAGCATCTACGAAGTGGAGGATAATGTCACTGATATGCTGCTAACAATCACGTGCTTGCTCACTATGACTATGGAGCTGGCAGCTCGGGTGGAGGATGCTGAAGGGTGAGCAAGGAGGAACAACCTCCGCTCTGTGGGACTTTCAGAAGGCTGCGAGGGGCCCTCCCCTGAAAAATTCCTGGATCAATGGCTGAGATCCATTGTTCTGGCGCAGTCTCTGTCATCTTGCTTTGTCTTTGAGAGGGCATATCGGGCCTTGGCTCGACCGCCCCCACCTGGGGCCCTGCCTCGTCCAATGATTGCCCGGATACCAAATTATGTGAACCAGGATGCTATCCTATGACATGTTAGTACTAGTGAGATGGTACTATACCAGTCTCAGAAAATCCTGATCTTCCCAGATCACACCAAACGTATTCAAGACCAAGCATGAACCTTTCTGGCAGACAAACAGAGACTGAGAGACTTGGGGATCTGCTACATGCTGTTTTATCTAGAAAAACTTAAGGTGATCTACTGAGGAAAGACTAATTTCTTTGATACCCCTGAGAAAGTGTTCCAATGGGCCGACGAAAGTGTTCGAATGGACCAATAAAAGAGTCACTATTCATCCCCATATCCGCCACCCAGGGCCATGGCCTATCCGAAGCAGAGGGTGAGGCGGTCATTTCCGGGCTGCCCCGGGGCTCGTGGCCAAGGTAGGAATCGCTCTCGATCATCCTGGAGAGAGCCACCAGCATATGCTGCTGATCCGTTGGGGGATTGTGGCTTGGAAAGTGCGGAGGGTGTGCCTGGAGAGGATGCAGAGGCATCTGCCCCGACCCAGTGATGAACTGGATGACAGTCACTTTGGACCCTGTGGTAGATGTTGGAACTGGTGCCTTGCTTGGGGTGCTTCTGGGTCCGTATACATTGATCTTCTTTACTCAGGTGGCCAGACCTACACTTTTTTCGATGGCTGGCGGGGGAGGCACACCTCGTGGTTGGGTGATATGCCTATTTTGGTTGCTGGTGCCAAAGGGTTCTGGTGTTGCCGGCATCTGGGGTGAACTGGGTTAACATAGTTGAATTTGAGGAGGGTTTCTTTGGGGCCTCCTGCCACTTGTGCCAAGTTGGCGCGGCTGGTCATCTGGCCCTGCAACAGAGACTTCATGATTCTTGAAGGGTGGGTTGGGGACACCAGGAGCTTTTTGGTTTGGGTTTTATTTTTGCTTAAGTGGTGTACTGTTGTGGGGGTGTGGTGTGTGCTTTGGGTAGCTGTGACTACCTACTACTCCCCTGTGTGCTTATCCAGATAGTGTTGCCTCGACCACACAGATTGGCCTGATTTCCTGGAATGTCTATGGCCTCTAGGTAAGATCAAGTGGACTGCTGTGCTCTCGGCAGCGAAATGGCTACACACTGATGTTCTTTTCCTTCAGGAAACTCATCTTTTGGGTAAAAAGATGTCCTTCTTGGCCTGCTACAAATACTTCCAGGTATTTTACTCAGGGTCCACGGGGGACTCTCGTGGGGTGGCGATCCTGCTGAAGAGGCATCTTCGATGTGTGTCACCAAGACGTGGTTGGATCCATGGGGCAGATACATGGTGCTCACAGGACGCCAAAATGATCAACCATTGACACTCATTAATATCTATGCCCCACCTCCACTGTCTTCTTCCTTTTTGAATTTGATCAGATGCCTCCTTGGAGACCTCCCGCCATTGGGAGGTGACTGAAATGGCGTGGTGGATGCTGCGCTCGACCGTCTTTGAGGAAAGCAGCATGGGGGAGTCACCCAATAGCTGCAACAGCCCTATGGGCGTTGGGCCTTGCCGACCCCTGGCAAATGCTTCACCCAAGGGTGCGGGGGTAGAAGTTTTAGTCTATGGTGCACAGCACCTCCTCCGGTCTTGACTACTACTTTGTTACTAAGACGCTCACCCACAGTGTTATAGATGCGCAGTTACTTCCTAGATGCCTCTCCGATCACTCTCTGATCTCACTCAGACTGATCTGGCAGTCCTGTGCCCCCTTACACTGGTGTTTATCTGCATGGTCCCTTCAGGACGCTGATCTCATCTCCCATGCTGGAGACTCATTGAGACATTAGCTTGAAGAGAACAGAGGCACGGTGTCTTCCCTGAGTATCCTCTGGGAAGCGATGCTGCCAAACCTTTGAGTGAGATCACTAATTATTTAACAGCCAAGAAACGCAGGAAACAACAGGAGGTACGGAGACTCGAGATGCCGATCTGTCACCTAGAGAGGCAGTATGCGTCCAGCCCTCATTGTATGTGGTGGGGTGACTTAGACCTGCTGCAAGAGCAGCTGCACGGCATCTTGATGGATTATGCTAAACTGGTGTGGCTTGCGGCGCAGTCACACCTATACCAGTGGGGTGACAAGGAGAGTAAACTCCTGCACTACCTCTGCTCGACGATCACACACTGTGTCCCTGTCTCATATGTCTGCGACGGGTTCAGGAACAAAATTATCGGGGAGGTGGCAAGAAGCACAACAATTTGCGCAATACTACGCGGTGCTCTACAAATGCGGTGACATCCGGTTGGAGCCACGGATCTCTCAGGTTGTTGCGGACATGCTTCTTCGGGTGCTCACCGCAGTTGCTAGAAGGAGAGCTGACTCACAAAACAGGGAAACCCCAAGACCAATGTGCCTCATATAGACCCATTTCCCCGCTTAACACGAAGGTGAAAATTCTGTCCAAGGTCCTGGCAGATCGCTTGATTGAAATCATCCCCTCCTTGGTGCACCCAGACCAGGCAGGGTTCATGCCTGGGCGGGCCATGAGACATAATATTCGCAAGGTTCATAAAGTTATAGACCTGGCGGCCTCGCTTGGCTGCCCCGCAGCCATACTCCTCACAGATATAGAAAAGGCGTTTCAATCAGTAAGCTGGACCTACTTGTTTGCCCTCTTGCAGCTGCTTAACTTTGGTACCAGGGTCATCGCCTACATCCGCCTTCTTTATACTGACTTAATGGCGTATGTTTGGGTGGGCACAGTGGTATCTGACCCGCTCCTTATTAGTGGGGAGCACAGCAGTGCTGCCCTCTATTGCCCCTGCCGTTTGTAATAGAAATAGCGCCGCTTGAGGAGTGGCTACAAATGAATGTACAGGTGTCAGGATTTGACTGGAGTCTGCTATTTTCAGACCACATTGCCCTTTACGCAGAGGATGTGCAAACTGGTACAATTGGCCCCAGCTCTCTGACCTCAGGACTCCCGCTCTTTCACACTGGAGAAGGATAATAAGATGAGGTACAAGGGTAAAACAGCCAATAGTTTTACACTAGTAAATGACAGCAAACCAACTCCTTGGCTAGCTCTCTTGATCCTCGGAGATCTGACCAAAAATGGTTCAAAGAGTACCTAGCTCAAGCTGGGGTATATTTGTAGACTTTGCTTCCAACTAAGAGAGGACCACATTCATGGAGCACATGATGAACACAAACACAGACACACACACACACACACACACACACACACACAATTGTCTCCCAGCTGCCAAGGCTCAAACGCATAGTGACTGTTTCATAAAATCGAGTCAGCTGTGTTGTATATGTTGCAGTATCTTTAGGTCATAGTGAGGGAGCCCCAGGCAAATCCAGGAGTATAGTCTAGCATCAAACCACCAAAACAAGAGTGGCTCTTCTGCTCTAAAAGAAGCTCAAGTATTTTAAAAGGCCTTACAGCGTCTGAATGAGAATTCAGTACCAAAGTGCTGCACCATAATAAGAATCAATGAATCAATGAGGGGAATTGTAAGTGCACTACTCACCCGTGAGGGTCTCCAGGCGCTTGTGGGGGGGTGTAAGCAGCTCCGTTCAGTCGAAGAGCCAGGTCTTGAGCGTCTTCCTGAAGATGTTCAGGGAGGGGGCACGTCTGATGTCGATCGGGAGCTCGTTCCAGGTCTTGGCCGCGATGTAGGTGAAAGCTCTTCCCCCTGTTCTGGCTCTGCGGATCCGCGGGATTTAGGCGAGGTCGGCGGATCGGAGGTTTCGCTTGAATGCGTGGAAGGAGATTCTCTCGTTGAGGTATTGGGGTCCGGTGTTGTGAAGGCATTTGTAGGGGTGGGTGAGTATCTTGAAGGTCATTCTCTTTTTTATGGGGAGCCAGTGGAGGTTCCGCAGGTGTTGGGTGATGCGCTCGTGTCGCAGGATGCCGAGGACGAGTCTGGCTGTGGTGTTCTGTATGGTCTGGAAATTGCAGAGCAGAGACTTGTTGATCCTGGCGTAGAGGGCGTATCCGTAGTCCAGTCTGCTGGTAATGAGTGCGTGGGTGACGGTCTTCCTTGATTCGAGGTGGATCCATTTGAAGGTCTTTCGGAGGATGCGGAGGGTGTTGAAGCAGCTGGAGGCGACGGCGTTGATCTGCCGGGTCATGGAGAGGGAGGAGTCGAGTACGATGCCTAGGTTACGGGCGTGGTTCGTGGGGTATAGGGCTCATGAGGGCGGTGGGCCACCAGGTGTTGTCCCATGCAGAGGGGGAGGGTCCGGGCACGAGGACCTCGGTCTTCTCCGAGTTGACAGAGAAGGCTGAACAAAAGATTTTTTCCAGAACCACTTCCAATTTTCATACTATGTCAAGGTATAGGGCAGGCACCATGTGAGGTAGCCCAGTACCAACAAGAGGGGATCTGTTGATCAAAAATGTTCACCTCAGTCTTTGAAGGATGAAGCTTGAGATCATTGTTTGCCATCCCGTAGTTGATGTCCACCAAGCAAGCCTGCAGTACATTTGCAGAACTTCGGTGTTGGCCCTCTAACCACAGAATCGCCTGTCTGTCATCAGCATCCTTATAAAAGTTCAGATTGGAACTACAACTAATATTCAATTGTGGTTGAATGTAGATGTTCAAAACAGCAGCAAAAGCACTGATCCATAAGGGACTCCAGAGGTCAGAGACTTCGGTTACGAGTATGGTGGTAACAGCACTGACTGGGAGCAATCAGTCTGTAAGAGCTTACACCTGAACCGAGCAGTCCATTGACTTCCAGCATCAGCTAAGCAAGCAAGCAAATTGGATGGTTGACGGAGCTGAAGGCACCGGTATGCTCAAAAGGATTAAGGTGGCGACATTGCCATTATCCAGTTCTCTTCAGCTAATGTCAATCACACGTAGGAGGAATGAAGCTGTCTCACTTCCTAGATGGAATCCTGCCTGAAGCGAGTCATGTCTTTGACTGACCTCCATATAAGGTTGTAATTGGCTGAGCATCATCTTCTCAAGCACCTTAGGCACATATGGAAGATTAGAGGATTGGAAGGAGCTTCTCTGTGTGTAAAGTTATTTTTTTAACAGCATCAGTAATACACTGTTTGAGGGAAGTTGGTACCACACACTCGCTAATATGACCTATTGACCACTGCCAAAAATGTAGCTGAGATGCTTATGTTCTCTAAAACCTGCTTAAATGCCTTGTGGGGACAGGAGTCCAGGGGGGAACCTCAAGATTTATTTTGCTGAACTGCTAAAAGGAACTCAGTCTGAGGCACCAGACGAAAGTGGAAAAAAAGTAACCAGCAACTTAGAGGCTTCGACTGGGGAATGTGGTTTTGATTTAGAAGTGGATGTCATGTTTCTTTCCGTTTTTCAACTAATGAGCTGTGAATCACTTGATTCGTACAATAACCTAGAAGGTGAAATTGTTGTAAAACTTGTGATGAGGGGGTTATTTGTGGTGCTCGGTATTTTTCGAAATATGTTGCTGAGTAACCGAAGCCTTAGTGATGCTAATAAAGTATTGGTCATTTTCAGCTAATTTACTTGCTTGTTTATGACAGAGCTCATGGAATAAACTGAGAAGTCACAAAATTAACTACAGGGAATAAACTGAGAAGTCACAAAATTAACTACAGTGAAGGCAGGAAGCCCAGGAACGGAGCACAAAACCCAGGTAAGATATTTATATCTGAGCGAATTAACAGAGAACTCGTAAAATGAACTGTGTGAAACTTAGGGAAGAGAGTTCAGACCCAAGAAATAAAACTAAGCACCAACAGGAAGATAGTTCAGCATCGAATGCCGAAAATAACAGCACCCCTGCAGGCCGGCTCGCAAGGAAGGCTTATGATCAATTTTCTAAACCACAAAATGGAGATTTGACAGGCTCAGTCTGCATACCGCAGAGAGCAGACTCTACACGGTAAAACCATTTGCAAAGATTATGCAAGGAACCAGCAGCCTTGTTAAATGAATTAATGTGCAATGCACCAACTTATGCTAATGCAATAGAGGATGAAATCCCCTGTGAACCAACGTATGAGAAATAAGTCTGGTAAATGAAGGAGCAAATTTAAAACACCCCATCCAAAAGGCTCTCTGCTGGAGAGGGGGAGAAGGAGAGAGAGAGGGGGGGGGCGGAGTGGGGGAGAAGGAGAAGGAGAGAGAGAGAGGGCGGGGTGGGGGGGAGAGGGAGAGAGAGAGAGGGAGAAGGAAAGGGAGAGAAGGAGAGAAGGAGAGAGAGAGGGAGAAGGAGAGGGGAGAGACACAGAGAGAGTATCTATCTGTAGAAGTAAGATTGTGTCTGTGTGCATCTTTACAAGCTGTGTTGAACAGGGTGACGTATTTGTCACACCTGGACAAACCATTACATCGGTGTGAGGTTATTTAACTGGTGTGGTAAACACCACCTATTCCGAGTTTTCAACATCAAAATAAGGCATAACATGCATATTAGGTTTTAATACACAGATTTCTGCATGTTTTGTCTTTTGTCTGAACATTTTCCCCTGATAAATTTTGACAGCTTTGACCTGCCAGAATATATCAAGGCAAAGCTGGAAGGGTGTAATAATTACAACAACTCGTGATTCCAATCCGTGAGCAAATTCCTGTTTGCATAGGGACTGGAATTTATCACTGAACATGTAATTGTAATTGTAAAACATTTGTAAAGCGCCTGGTTACCAAAGGCATCGCAGCGCTAGAGGCCTAAGTTCATGAACTACATATCAGTTTATGGAAACAAGAAGGTTTTTATGCGTTTCCGGAAGACCAGATGGTTAGTTTCACACCGAATGGCAAGGGGGAGGGAGTTCCAAAGCCTAGCGGCGTTATATGAAAAGAGGCGACCCCCTGTGCGGGCTTTCCTAATTCTAGGTACAGCTACCAACTGTTTAATGAAGGTTTGCGGGTATATATTGACTTGATCTGCACTATTTGTATCATGTCGGCACTATCTTCGAAAGATTTAATTTCGGTTTGACTATGAGTGAGTTGAAAAGTACATCACAGCGCTTAGGAAGTTGGGACGTTTGGGAAAATTTGCAGGACGACACAAAGAATGTATTAGAGATCAGCTTCTTTTAAACTGCAAAAGGGACAAACTGTCAGGAGCTTCTTCTCATGGATGAGTCTCTGTAGGAGGATGTTATACCAACTACAAAAAGGGTGGAGCACGTGATGTATTGTGTGGATGAGTTGAGAAAAGTAAATGTTATGAAGTCTGATGTGAAAGCTGTTGACATGAAGTGTGGGATTAAACCTATGGTGAAGTTCACGGGTCAGTACTATAAATTTGGGAAGGTAGGTCATATGGACAATAGTAAGGAGTGTCCCGCTTGGCATGCTGTGTACAACAAGTGTGGCTGCAGAGATAACTTTTTGAAATGCTAAGAAGCATGGACAAGACATCCAAAGGTTCAGGAGTAAAGGAAGCTTGCAAGCAGCAAGTACTGTAAGTGAGAGAAATTACTCCAGGCAATCCCATTGATGTTATGTGGGTGGATGTCATGTCGCCGAACATGATATTCGATTCTTGCTCTAGGTTAAGAATTATTTCAGAGTTAGAGTAGAGACATATGTTTGAATAAAAAGTGCCACCACACAACATGTATATTAGACCTTGAGGCTATGGGGTCAAGAAATCAAAATGAGGTGCTACTTTATGGGTTTGATTAAGTGCAGAACAAAGCTTGCAGTGAGAATCTGTTGCCATCAAATGAGATAACAGTTTGGGCTTGGCTCATCAAAAGTAGTAGTGGTGGGTGGTGGCGGTGGTGGCGGCGGTGGTAGTGGTGGTGGTGTGAAGAATTTGGTTCACTGCATCAGACTTAAAGCAAAATCGAATCGAGTGTACTTCTAGGGTTACAATGATGCCTCTGAGCATTCACAATACGGTGTGTGAGGAGAATAAGAAAATGGAGTTGGCTCGCTTGAATTCAGCTGATGAGGCTACCGGATGTCTGGCTTCGGTTGTCGTGGCTAGGAAGGCCAGTGAGGCACTCCGTCACTGTGCTGATTTTAGGGCCCTGAAAAAAGAGGCTTTCACTGGCAAGTATCCCCTACCAAATATAAATGATATAATGTCAACCTTAGCGAAAGCAAGGTATTTCACCACGATGGATCTACCACCCGCTTACCACCAGATTAGATTACATATATCACAAAAGCAGTGAAATGTTCAAGATCTCACTGCTTTTGAGACACAAATGTGGGGTATTCAATTTAGACAAGTATTTATTTGGTAAAGAGGAACTATATCTAGGTCATACTATGATGGAGCAAAGGGTGAAACCTAAGCAGGAGTTGAAAGAAACCATATGTGATCTAGGTGCTCCAAGCAATTGGGAGAAGGTAGTGTAGTTTCTTCGTGTGGTAGAATTTTGTACTCGTTTTCTGCCTAACTTATTAGAAAAGTCCAAGGAATTGTTTCATTTGTACTCGAAAGGTGTAGATTTAATCTGGAGCAAGGAGTGTGTGGTCGAATTTGACCTTGTGAAAACTGAGCTGAGAAGGGCACTTGACTTGCAGGCCTTTATTCCTGGAAGAGAGACATGGGTAGTCATGCGTGCCAGCAGTAAAAGGTTAGGAGCAGTTCTTCTTCAAGAAGATGGAGTTGAGGAAAGGACTATTGTGTGCGTCTCGAGGGCCTTATAGGATGTAGAAGTACATCAAGACTTCTGCTGTCTGATGGGCCATCAGGCAAACTGAGGTTCCTTTGTTTGGGGTAGCCGCCAACGCCCCTGTTCCTTTTTGCCAGCCAGAGGGGGAGAAAGCTGTGCCTGCATTCATTGGGCTCCGCTGGGGACTACTAATCCCACCAACCCCTGCGCCTGAGTAAACCCCTTAAAAGCACAACGCCGGCCTGCGGCGTGTGTAGCCGCCAGCGTTCCTGTTCCTTTTTGCCAGCCAGAGGGGGAGAAAGCTGTGCCTGCATTCATTGGGCTCCGCTGGGGACTACTAATCCCACCAACCCCTGCGCCTGAGTAAACCCCTTAAAAGCACAACGCCGGGCCGCGGCGTGTGTAGCCGCCAACGCTCCTGTTCCTTTTTGCCAGCCAGAGGGGAAGAAAGCCATGTCTGTAGTCATTGGGCTACGATGGGGACTACTACTCCCACAAACCCCTGCACCAGAGTAACGCGTCTAGAAGCACGAAGCCTGCCCGAACAAAGCCCGGGCCAAGGGGGGGTACGTCCATGCCCGGAAGAGGCTGGGCTGGGCCACCCCTCCAACTTCTTGGACACTAATTCTAGTATACTTCCATTTGAGGAATGGTTAAGCGGAAAACAAAGTCCTTTGAATCGGGAGGTAAAATCATCAATTCGCTGGACTCCTTTCTGATAAGAGCAGCGGATGTGTTCTCTAAGGAGATCGAGCTTACAGAGCGCCGCCTCTCACCGGAAGAGGTAAGATCTATTACTGAAATCCCTGACCTCACTGGAGCGGGTATCATAGAAGAGTGGACTATTCATAATACAGCGCCTTGTATGTCGGCCTGGATTGAGAATTCCAAGACCACCGGGGCAGACAGTAGAGAACCACCGGGCAAGACGAAAAGGGGGAGGGCCAAAAAAGTTGTTACAATCAAGATATCAAAAGCCCCTAACAGTATTCCCTCAGATACATTTCGAGGTGCACACTTAGATGCTGCACTTAGCTCACACCCGCTACTCTTGGGAGACGATCTATGCCAGAAATTGGAGCAGACTCTCAATTCACCTTTTCAGCCAGTTATGAGCAGGCTATCCAAAATAGAGGAGAGAATAACTCTCCTACTTAATACTAAACTGGCTTGTGACCGAATGGAGCGGGGAAAGGCGCACAAGGGAAATGTAATTCAATCTCAGCCACCCTCTGGGCGTCCTGTTCATTTTCCTGTTCCTACACCATACTCACGGGGCAAACCACATTCATCACAAATACTACCTAATGAGAAAATGGGTGTTCCTTCAGACAATCGAAGGCAATCTGTGGCTCTGGCCCCTAAAAGGAACTCAACAATGGTCCATCAAGCCCCACAGACTCTTCCTACACCATCTGCAGAGGGCCATCAAATGGGGAGAGCAAACTCTGATAATACTATGGGTAGTAATGGACGGGGAGCCAGTGGGCCTGCTGCTGATTATGGCCGAGGACCCATGAACTCGGAGAGGGCCTAGAAACTAGGTGGTAGATTAGAACTACCACCGGCAGCATGCCCATTTGTAATTATTCTAGTTAATACCCCCGAACTGAGATCAGCTCAGCAGGAATCCACGGAACAATTGATGGACAAGGCCCTACATTGGCTGTCTAAATTTTATATGGGTAGACCTAAGCTATACAATCATATCATTATGGCCAGACGAGTGAACTGGGTGGGTTATAGTCCAAAATCTATAGGGGGAGGGGGACTGTATAGTTGTAAATTTCAATAGTCAACGATTGGTCGAGCACTTATTGAGCATACTGCCTAATACTCCACAGTTTGATACTCGGATCTTTGCATTGCCATTAGGCTTCTTTTACAAACCCCAAAGGTATGCTCCAAGTACTCAGACCAGGGTTAGCCTATCTCATCATTCCACTCCCCGCTGTGATCTAATGAGCTCACTTTTGCCTATCAGAAATAGATTTGCAGCTTTGAGTGATCTAGAAGTATGCGACTGACTACCCGAATTACCTGAATTTCCAAATGAGTTCCAGAGTTTCTATAGTATATCCCCCAGTCAGGAGAAAACGGTTATGTGGAGAGCACCCACGGAAGCCCTAAAAATAATCTTGTGGAAAATAGCGGGTTACAATCGGAAAAAAACAACTCCGATTGGCTATCCTTTGTGATGAATTTCGATATCCTATGTTTCCAAGAAACATGGGGAACTGAACAGATCAACTTAGATGGGTACTGCACCTCTCAGACAGATGCGGTGCCATCTAGAGCTGGCCGTTCTAGTGGGGGAATAGTCACCGTAATAGCTAGCACAGCTAGGATTAAGATAATTACTTTCTTAAACGTTCCACCTTGTACCATATTCTACTTTGTGAAGGCCGCAATGGGAATGATTGTATCCCGATTAACTTTTACAATAACAATTTTGAAGGTAATATGGCATGGGTTCTAGAACTAATTGAAAGAAGGATATCGGCCATCTTATGAAATCCCATCATAATCTCCTCGACATAGTATGGATGGCCGATTTTGACGCCCATAGTTGTAGTAGGGCTGTTTTCTTAGTATGTGGCCTGACTGATGGCCTTGGGGATCCTATTCCCCATTTCAGGCACAATGAATATGGTAATGCACTCAACAGAAAAGTAACCAATAACCTCGAGATAATAAATTCAGTTGATACTAAAATGGGCCAATTAGATCATACGTTTTCTTCTCAGTCCTATAGCACAACCATTGATTACATTTTGGTCTCTGAATCTATAAGAGGACAATTTTCCCACCTCAATATCAAATGTTATGCTTTTAGTGATCATGCAGCTATTGCACATCAAATAGTTTGGGGACATAGTTGAAATTCCCCAAGAAATCGATATCTAAAGCCAATAATTGCAAGGAAAAATGGGGTTGTTTTGAAATGGGAAAAGATTGATACCTCGAGATTTATGTGTACTACTGTCACTAAGATGTACCATTAAATTTCAATATGCTTAGATCCAAATCCATCCAATAAGGAAATCCCATTAGCCTTTGAACGGATCTTAGTCGAAATCCATAGTAATCTCCTCCGACCAAGCGCTTATCAGGTGCCCAGAGAAGTAGGTTGGCTTGATGACACTTGTACTAAGACGCTAAAAAACCTTCACTCTGCTTTGAGATCAAAACCGAGAGAAGTGGATTTGGCTAAAACGTAACGCCTCTCTTATAAAGAAGCTAGACTTAATAGGATGAGGGTTCTAAAGGAGGAAGCCTGGGACAGGCTACAATATGCGGCAGTATTAAAGAATAGAAGGGACTTTTGGAGTGTAATCAACGCCCCGTTCCTTAAAGATGAATTAGGGATTACCTTAGATCTGCATGTTGTGAGGAGGCATGGGCGGCACATTTTGAAGAGGTTTTTGGGAAACCAGGGGAAAAATCCTATTTGCCACCTGGTTCCTCGGTGCTCATTCCTTAGGATATACTATTCTTCACCTTTGATGGAGTGAGATCCGCTCTGAACCAGTGCAGCATTTTGAGGGCATCTGGCCCCAAGGGGGTCCCAAGTGATTTATTTTTAACCAATCAGGAGCTATGGGCCCCAATACTTACTAATGTTTTTAATGTCTTAGCCCAAACAGGTGTTCCCCCTTCTTGTAAAAAGACAGTTATCATTCCAATTTATAAAAAGGGGGACAAGACTATCCCTAAAAACTACAGACCTATATCACTTTTGGATAGCACAGCAAAATTAATGGGTCGCCTACTCTTGAACAAGCTAGAGGCTTGGGCTCAAGAAAGGAACGTACTATCTCATGCTCAGTACGGTTTTAGAAAGGGAAAAGGGACAATCGACCAGAGCCTCAATCTAAATCTGTTAATTGCCAAGTACACTGCAGCCAAGGAAGGCCATCTTTATATGGCATTTATGGATCTATCACCCGCCTTCGATTGCGTGGCCCACGTAAAATGATGGGTAATAATGGAAGGTATGGGTATTGAGAAGTCGATAATCAATTATATTTGCGAGATGTACACTTCTGCTAAGGCTGTCCGTTACGGGAGACAGGGCGAACGTACAAGACACTTTGGAATCACCCGTGGCATTAGACAGGGGTGTGTACTCACCCCTTTCCTATTTTCATTATATTATAACAGTGTAGAAGCCGCTCTGGTTGGGTCTACCTCAGATGTCCCTTTCATTAACTCATCATCAGTGCCGCTACTCCTCTATGCAGACGACGCGGTGTTATTGGCACGGACAGGCAATGCACTGCAGAGTCTCATAGAGACGTATACTAGATTCATGAAGAATCTAGATCTCAGGGTAAATGAATCTAAGTCTTAGGTGCTCGTGGCAGGAGTGAGACTTAAAAATAGCCAAGATTGACTATAGAAGGGAGAAAACTGGAGGTGGTGGATACCTTTTCCTATCTGGGAGTACTATTTGATAAAAAAAAATATGTGGCAAAATATGGTGGCTAATAGAGGGCTTTTAATGGAAAGACGTAAAGGGGCTTTGTTTAGATTCATAAAAAAGCTTGGATTTAAACCCATAGATACAATTAAAAAGATCTATGAGGCAAAAACGATATCTGTTGCCACGTATGGGGCAGCTGCGTGGGGATTAACAGATGTATCTAATTTACAACGAATCGAGGACAGCTTTCTCAAAAGATTGGTAGGTGTCCCCCAATTCAGTTCTACCTATAATTGCCATTCTGAACTAGATGCACCTTACATTATGGATCAGATTAGTTCTGCTCCAACTCTTTTATGGCATTCAGTTTGGAAAAGAGAATCACTAAAGTTAACCCAAGAAATTCAGCGAGAATGCTTAAAGTTAGATGGTATAATTAAGATAAAGTGCCTTCAGTATATCAAGAGCAGCTTATACTCCATTGGCTTGGGCAAATTATTTGATAATCCGACCACATGTACCATTGTCTCCAAGGCTGAACTGAAGGAGTTACTAATAGAAAAACTAATGAGTGATAGATGGGAGTCCAATTGTTCCAAGTCTAGGGTTAAACAATACCATTTAGCACCTAGAATAAAAAAAACTGGTACTACATATTAATCCTTGGATACAAACTCACAACACAGACATTTATGGCTGAGGTTTCGATTGAAGTTAATCCCCCTTATATTAGGTTTTCTTTCCAATACTTATTCTATGGTTGCCCTTCCCTTTTGCCCATGTGATGCACGATCCTCTCAATGTGAATTTCATCTCCTATTCTTTTGTAGTCTGTATAGCGAGGAAAGGAAAAGATATATCTTCCCGCTTATGCGTAGTCTTAATTTCAGACAAGGTCGCCCATCTCTCTATTTTCTACAGTAGTTACCTAATCCTTTTACATGCTACTGCTTGGCCTCTTTTTTTTGGTGTGCTAAAAAAAGGAGAAAACAGTTTCCATAATATGGGACATAGAGAAAATTCGTATATAAAGAATTTGTGTGTTAATTTCATTCTTTTTAGATGTGATGTATTAAATTACACAATTTTAATTGAATTGTTTTAAATGAATTGTTTACATATGCGTACTTTAAAAACGTTTATGACAAGTAAGATTGTAATGCATATTGTATGTAGAATACTTTTTATGCCGTTTTTTGTACTGGCGAAATAAAGTGATGATGATGGTGATATTATGTCAAACTTAGCGAAAGCAAGGTATTTCACCAATATGGATCTACCATCCGCTTACCACCAGATTAGATTACATATACCACAAAAGCAGTGAAATGTTCAAGATCTCACTGCTTTTGAGATACAAATGTGGGGTATTCAATTTAGACAAGTGTTTATTTGGTAAAGGGAACTATATTTAGGTCATACCATGATGAAGCAAGGGGTGAAACCTAAGCAGGAGTTGAAAGAAACCATATGTGATCTGTGTGCTCCAAGCAATTGGGAGAAGGAAGTTTAGTTTCTTCGTGTGGTAGAATTTTGTACTTGTTTTCTGCCTAACTTATTAGAAAAGTCCAAGGAATTGTGTAATTTGTACAAGAAAGGTGTAGATTTATTGTGGAGCAAGGAGAGTGTGGTCGAATTTGACCTTGTGAAAACTGAGCCGAGAAGGACACTTGATTTGCAGGCCTTTATTCCTGGAAGAGAGACAAGGGAAGTCATGGGTGCCAGCAGTAAAAGGTTAGGAGCAGTGCTTCTTCAAGAAGATGGGGTTGAGGAAAGGACTACTGTGTTTGCCTTGAGGGCCTTGTAGGATGTAGAAGTACATCAAGACTTCTGCTGTCTGACGGGCCATCAGGCGAACTGGGGTTCCTTGTTTGGGGTAGAATTTTCTTAGCATGGACTCATCATAAACCTTTGCAAGAGATTTTCTCTAAGAAAGGTCTGGAACTACTCTCAGCCACAATCAGGAAAAGGGTGTTGGTGTTCCAAAAAAATGCACTTTCCACATGGAATACTTTCCTGGAGTCAAAAACAGTGCGGCTGACTGTTTGTCCAGATTCACAAAGGAAGAGACTAATGAGGCTGTATATATGGAAGCTGAGATGTGGCTAGAAGAATGTGTTTGCGTTGTAACTGTGGGGCATAATTGCAGAGGCGGTGGTGAAGAATGAAGTTATTCAGGGTAAGGCATTTGTCTCTTGATAGAGAAGTGGATAAGGTTTTTTGGTCATACTGGGTGGTCAAGGAAGAAATGTCAGTGCATGACAATTTGGTCTTCAGATGCAATAGGAAGATAGCTCCTTGTGGCTAACGAAGTTAGATCATTGACATGTCCCATGAGGAGCACCTGGGGTGGTAAACACAAAGGAGAGAATCCGATTTGACTTTTGCTGGCCTGAACTTGATTTTGTCAAAAGGAAAATCATAGTGTTTCAAGTGTTAAAAAAATTATAAAATTCACATGGCCAGAATTGCCCCAATGGAGTGTAGAGCCTTGCATTTTCGTGCCTGGCTAGAAATTGCAATGGACATAGTGGAAACTTTGAGGGGCGAAGTTCCATGCCCTATTTATTTGTGGCTGTTTATCTTTTTTCCAGGAGCCCGGAGATTTAAAGTATTAGTGCTATTTTATCTGAGGCAGTGATACTACTACTAGAAAGCACATTTTAACACAAAGGTATCGCCTATAGTACTCAAACAGATAACTGTGTCCATTTCCACTCTCATGAACTGGAAGAGCTTTTACAATTTTATGGGACTGCTCATAAGAAGTCTTAGCTCTATCATACTGAGACCAACGTAAAGGAGTTACAAAGGCATTTGGTTGGCTTATTACCTGACAACCCATTCTATCAAGAGCCATTCACCCTTTGAGTTGTTCCAAGGACATAACCACAATTCTAAACTGGTTGCCAGATAGATGTGGTGGAATGAGGTTTGGGTGAATATTTCCATTAAGGATGGATGGAAGAAGCGTGAGCTTGAAAAGATGAGTGTGAGGAAAAAGACTTCAATACCAGGCATGCTGTTAAAGATCTCAAGGTAAGTGTATTTGAATGGGTCAGTATCGGGGCGCCAGCTGTAGCCAAAACGCACTGACCCAGGATGGTTATCAAACTCTTTAAGAATGTTATCAAAAATACAGACTGCAAAGTTTGGAATCTCAGCAGAGTGATCTTGCCAAAGTAAGTCACCCGGTCTACAGCAACAGCCTGCCCAGGAGTGTGGGAAACAGACTGAAGGTGTGGATGCTATTAGTGAGGTTGGCGTTGGCACTCATGGCCGCACTGATATGAATGGTGATTACAGAAGGAGTAGTTTCTTACCTGTAACTCCAGTTCTGTAGTAGGGGTATCTCTGTGATAGTCATAATCATGTGAATAGTCCCGCCCATGTGCGTGGACCCCGGAGCACTTCAATAGATATAGTCTCTTAAGCTGTCTTCTTCTGCAGTCCTGCACAGACACTTAAGAGATAATAAAAGACAATAATGCAGCCTGAAAACACTAGGCTACTCTGGCCATTACTTCATCCTGAAGTGAAAAAGATAGCCAGGTAACAATTAACTTTAACAATTTTACTAAGCTTCACACATATAGAAACTCTCCTTCACAAAATCCCTTTTTCATGATAGAGATGAAGGGTTGGACAGACAAGCCCCATAGGCTGCCATTATATGTCTGTAAATGGATACCGTGCCTTTAAGAATACCCCCAGAGACCCTCGGTATCCCATGATGCACAGCCACAGGCTAGTTACTTTCAGTTCTTTTTGAAGGCGCATAAAGAAAGGCCTGTAGCATTCAGGATATCACTGTTTCATCCACCAGGGAGGAGGGCGGGTTGCTTATGACTATCACAGAGATACCCCTACTACAGAACTGGAGTTACAGGTAAGAAACTACTCCTTCTGTAGTAGGGGATCTCTGTGTATAGTCATAATCATGTGAATAGAATGGCAAGCCCATCCCCAAAAAACAACCTTAGCGGTGGAAGAAACAAATACACCCACTCGGATGCAAAAAGATTCCTCAGCGAAGCCTGCCCAACCTGAGCATCTGCCCTGGCATCAGAGTCCAGGCAGTAGTGTTTTGTAAAGGTATGGACTGACTTCCAAGTGGCAGCCTTGCAGATCTCTGCAATAGGGACGTTACGTAGTAAACCCACTGTAGCAGCTTTACCTTTAGTAGAGTGAGCTTTAGGTTTACTACCTAGAGTCTTGTTGGCTTTCTAATAACACAACTGAATACAGGACACAATCCACCTAGAGATGGATTGCTTAGAGGTAGCAAGACCAGTACTGACAGAACCATAGTTAACAAACAACTGATCCGATCTACGAATCTCCTTAGTCTTGTCTAAGTAGAATTTCAACACCCTCCTAACATCAAGAGAATGAAGGGACCTTTTTAGCAGGAGAGGAAGGATGCTGAAAAAACATGGGTAAAGAAATCGTTTGATTCACATGAAAATCTGACACCACTTTAGGGAGGAATTTTGGGTGAGTACGCATGACTACCTTAGAAGAATGAAACACAGTGTAAGGCTCTTGACAACAAAGAGCCTGGATTTCACTCACCCTGCGAGCCGATGTTATGGCTACCAAGAAGGCCGCCTTCCAGGACAGATGTTGAAGAGAGGCCTTATGAATGGGCTCAAAAGGATCTGCATCTTTAGAGGCACACCAGATGCAAAATCTCTTCCATTTATATGCGTATGAAGTCCGTTTAGAAGGTCTTTTGGCTTCTTTGAGTATCTCCATGCAGTTCTGAGGGAGATTTTAATGCCCATACTGCACTATCTCAGGAGCCATGCTGCCAAATTCAACGATGAGAGGTTGGGATGCACCATCTGCCCTCCAAACTTCGTGAGAAGGTCCGGCCGACACGGAAGGCGAAGGTGCGGCATGAGGGACCGGTGTAATAGATCGGTGAACCACCACTGACGAGGCCACGCCGGAGCAATGAGGATCATCTTGGCCCGTGACTGGGAAAGTTTGATCAACACTGTCGGGATGAGGGGAATGGGTGGAAAGGCGTAGAGAAAGCTGTTCGACCAGTTGATCCACAGTGCATTCCCCAGCGTTCCTGGTTGGTAGAACCTGGAGGCGAAGTCTCGGCATTTGCTGTTTTCTGCGGTGGCAAACAGATCGATCTCTGGAGTGCCCCATCTTCCGAAGATTTCTGTTACCACTTCGTCGTTTAAGACCCACTCGTGATTTTCTTGAACTAGTCTGCTGAGAGCGTCTGCCTGAGCATTCTGCACACCTGGCAGATGAGTCGCCGTTATGGTCAGGTCCCTGGCCAGCAGCCAGTTCCAAATTGTCTGGGCTTCCCGAGACAATGTGCGCGATCTTGAACCCCCCTGCTTGTTGAGATAGTACATCATTGTGGTGTTGTCTGTTTGGACAAGCAGAGAGTTGGTTCGAAAGGACGGCTGGAAGGCTTTCAGAGCCAGGTGAACCGCTCGGAGTTCCAGGAAGTTGATGTGATACGTGGTCTCCTTCTGGGACCACGTGCCCTGTATCTGAAGGTGGTCTGAATGCGCTCCCCACCCGTGGAGAGATGCATCTGTCACAATGGTCTGAGCTGGTATCTCCTTGTGGAACGGAATCCCCCGGAGGAGATTGTGAGGCAAGCACCACCACTTGATGGACTGGCGGGCATGCTGCGACAGCTGAATCCTGTCCTCCCAATTCCCTCGTCTCTGGTCCCACTGATCCTCTAGACATTCCTGCAGAGGTCGCATGTGGAGGCATGCATGTGGAGTGAGGAAGATGCAAGATGCCATGGAACCCAGGAGAGAAGACACCGTCCTCACCGTCGGCGAAGGAATGGTCAAGAGAGCCTGAGCCTTCCGAAGGATTGATAAGCGTCTCTCCTCCGAAGGACCCACGTTTGCATTGCGTGTATCGATGCTGGCTCCCAGATACTGCAGACTCTGTACAGGAGTGGGGACAGATTTCGACAAATTGATGTGTAGACCCAAGCGATTCAGTAGAACGGAAGTCCTAGTGAAATGCAGTTGTGCCTCCTGAAACGTGGCCGCCTTGATCAACCAGTCCAGGTATGGATAGATGAACACCTTGTTCTTCCGGAGGTGTGCAGCGACTACCGCCATGCACTTCGAAAAGGTCCTGGGCGCTGACTTCAGGCCGAAGGGAAGCACTGCATACTGATAGTGATTTGTTCCGACCAGGAACCGTAGGAACTTGCGATGTTTCCTCGCTATGGGTACATGAAAATATGAGTCTTGCAGATCTATTGCGCACAGCCAGTCTCCCTGATGCAGCTGAGGGTAGATCTGGTGCAGGGATAACATGCGGAACTTCTCTCTGCGGATCCATTTGTTTGCTTGTCGCAAATCGAGGATGGGTCTGAATTCGTTCTTGTCCTTTTTGCGTACGAGAAAGAACCTGGAATATAGACCTTGTCCCCTCTGGGCCAGAGGAACAAGTTCTATCGCCCTTTTTCTTAACAGGGTATCGGCCTCCACCTGAAGTTCGCGTAGCTGGTACTGTGAACGAACTGGTGGTATCGATGGAGGAGGGCTGGTGAAACGTAGACAGTATCCATTGCGAACAATATTCAGCACCCAATTGTCCTGAGTTATGTATTTCCACTCTGCCAGATAATTTTGAATGCTTCCCCCCCACCAGAGTGGGCAACAGAAGAGGGGGAAGTAACCTTTCAGGGTTTGGAACCCGCTGGGGCCTTATTCCCTGGTGTAGACTGCTGGGAAGCCCTTCCTCTAGGCTGGCGTCTCTGGAACGGCTGAAAAGACCGTTGAAACTGTTGTTGTTGTCCAGATTGACGGCCCTGCCCACGCTGGAAACATTGTGAGGAATAGCGCCGTTGGAAAGGGTGGAAATTCCTACGCTGTTCCTTAGGCTTTTCCAGGCCAACGGCTTTGAGAGTTTCAACCTCAGCCTTCATGCGAGCCATCTCCTCATCTGCATGGGACCCAAAGAGGGTGGTACCTGAGAAGGGGAGGTTTGCGATCCGCTGTTGAGCCTCCGGTTTTAGGGCGGTGAGACGCAACCAGGAATGCCGTCGAAGAGCAACGCCATGGCAATACCCATGCACTGCCAGGAGAGAGGTGTCCGCAGCCGCACTAATGATCTGATTAGAGACCATCAGCCCCTCGTTGAGCACCTCCTGGAAATCTTCACGTTTGTCCCTAGGTAGGAGGTCCATGAACTGATGAAGAGACTCCCACAGGGAACGGTCGTAACGGCCCAGCAGAGCCGTAGAACTAGCCGCCTTCATTGATGTGGCTGCAGTATTGCAGACCTTCCTCCCCGCAGAGTCCAGCTTACGACTCTCCTTGTCCGGAGGGACTGTAGATGAAGGGGCCGTAGCATGCTGCTTCTTTGCCGCCACCACGATGACTGAATCGGGGAGGGGGTCCACCCTAAGGAAGGCAGGGTCAGAGTCCGGAGGACGATATTTTTTCTGGAGCCTCGAAGGCGCCGATTTCACTGAGGCAGGTGTAAGGAATAATTCCATCGCTGGTTCCTCCAACCCCGGCACCAAGGGAAGCAGAGGACACGAGGTTTGCCTCTGTTGCAGCGTCTCAAAAATCACCGATGTAGTCGGGGTAGGCACCGACAGTCCAATGCCCAGCTTCGCCGCTCCCCTTACCAAAACCTCCTGGAACGTAGCAATGTCATCAACAGGCGAGATTCTCGGGGGTGGAGAGTCCGATAACGTGGGCCAGTATCTCCCCCCACTAGAGGACGTCGTGTCCCTAGTGTATCTAGAATGGGACCTCTCACGTCGACGGCGCCGGCGAGACCTCGTAGAGGAACGGTGCCTGCTGCGAGAGCGATGTCCTGGCCGGGAACGTGATCGTGGCCTGCTCGGCTCAGCAGGGGTCACAGGCACAGGTGGAGCTGCAGGAGGCGAAGGAGGAGGCGGAGGAGGTGGAGGAGGAGGCGGAGGAGTTTTAGGCGGAGGAGGAGGAGGAGTAGGAGTCCTGGGCCGCACAGGCGACGGCCGTGGATCCACAGGCTCAGCAGGTTCCAGTGTCCCAGTTGGAGAATAGGTCCGGGAATACTCAGAGTCCGAGGTGGCCACTTGCCTTCTCCGTTTGCGGGCTGGCCTTGTAGAGGGAGTCCTGGAAGCAGTGCCCCTCGACGGCGAGCGCCGACGTCGTCGTGATCTAGAGCTCACAGATGTGGAGGCGCTGACCACAGAGGGAGACCTGTCCCTTGACGTCGAGCTATGATGGTACCTCCTCGACGTCGACCGTCTGCGCGACGTCGAACCTCTCCTCGACGTCGAACTCAGCCTTCCTGACGGCGACCTTCTCATCGACGTCGTCTGTCTTCCCCTCGACGGCGACCTTCG
Source organism: Calotriton arnoldi (assembly GCA_963921515.1). NCBI lineage: Eukaryota > Metazoa > Chordata > Amphibia > Caudata > Salamandridae > Calotriton > Calotriton arnoldi. Next base: position 415,496 of record CAWUFW010001829.1, read on the forward strand.
TGTCGACGTCGACTGGCGGTGTCGCCTCGACGGCGAGCGCCGATGTCTTCCAGATCCAGATCGATGGCAATGATGCGTCGACGTTGACTGGGATGTCCTCGACGCAGACCTCAGCCGAGGTCTTGACGTCCTTTCCCTCGACGTCGACCTCGCTTCGGTTCAGAGCCCTGAGCCGAAGGGGAACATATCGCGGTCATACCTGGTCTCGATGTCGATGTTGTCGCCTTCGACGTCGACCAGGACCGGCGTCGTTTTTTAGCCTTTTTTCGACTGGGGAGCCCCCCAGAGGCCGACGCATGGGTCTTAGAGGAGGACTGGCTCCCTCCTTGCCCAGATGTCCCACCTGCAGTCTGTAGTCTTCTCTGCTCCAGGCCTTGAAGACGAATCTTCTCCCTGTCACGCAGGGTCCTCCTGGAGAAAGATCTGCAGATGACGCAGGAGTCAGGAACATGGGTAGATGGTAGACAGAGAATACAAACTCTGTGGGAGTCCGACTTGGCCTTTTTCCTGCCACATTCAGGGCACTTGTCAAATAAGGATGGCATTTTGACAAGAAAAATGTGGGCTAACGGCCCAAAAAAGACAGCAAAAGGAAGAGAAAGGCCAAGGACGTCGAGTAAAACACTCAAACTTCCTTTTAGAGCTAAATATTGAAAATTATACCAATAAAGGTAGAGCTCAATGCTCCAGGGTCCTGCTAGCAGGAGCCGGAAAAAAGAACTGAAAGTAACTAGCCTGTGGCTGTGCATCATGCGATACCGAGGGTCTCTGGGGGTATTCTTAAAGGCACGGTATCCATTTACAGACATATAATGGCAGCCTATGGGGCTTGTCTGTCCAACCCTTCATCTCTATCATGAAAAAGGGATTTTGTGAAGGAGATTTTCTATATGTGTGAAACTTAGTAAAATTGTTAAAGTTAATTGTTACCTGGCTATCTTTTTCACTTCAGGATGAAGTAATGGCCAGAGTAGCCTAGTGTTTTCAGGCTGCATTATTGTCTTTTATTATCTCTTAAGTGTCTGTGCAGGACTGCAGAAGAAGACAGCTTAAGAGACTATATCTATTGCAGTGCTCCGGGGTCCACGCACATGGGCGGAACTATTCACATGATTATGACTATACACAGAGATCCCCCTACTACAGAATATCAGTTACCGTAAAGATTATGTGTAGACCTTAGTTGGACATTTTTTATTGTTCTCTTGAGCACTGTGCACCTTATAATCTATTTTTTTCTGTCCTTTTCTCATGCATCATTCGGTTTCTTGTACTTCTTCCTTTTGTGGTTTCTGGTTTGTATAAAAATGGAATATGTATGACGGTTCTTGCCCGCTTTCCTCCTTGCCAGTCTCCCTTGGTTCTCTCTGTGGAGGGTGAAGATCTGGAATGAGCCGAAGTCCCTGGTTCTGATGTGGGCAGGTGGAGAGGTCTCTGCTGCTGAGGTGGAAAAAAAAGATCTCGTCCATTTGCACCTTTTCAGGTTAGTACATGTTGTGCGTGTAGCCAGAGATCTTCACCTGTGCAGGTTTGTAACAGCCGATGTTATCCTTTGTGCATTGCCCCGCTTGGATTATGAACCGAGACTGCTTGTTTAGGCATAGTCTATTAGCAAAGCCCAGTCTGGACTTTGCTATGGCAATAATTGCCATGGCCTTTTGGGGGAATGAGAGGCTTGTGTGCTGTAGCATGTCTGAATTAGTGTGTGTCTGAGTGTGCTACAGTGTGTTTTTGTGTTTATACAGTGCCGGCTTTAAGGCGGTGCGACCGGTGCCATCGCACAGGGCACCAAGCTCGGGCAAGCGCTGCATGTGAAGCACAAGTTACTAACTTGTGTAACGATATATCTGTAAGAGACAGTAGTTAGTGATAGATTCCTTACCTTAGAATATCCCCAGGCGTCAGGCTGGATCCGGAAAGTTTTGCGTAGCAGTACCCTTTGCGCGTCGGTAGGCGGCGTCGTGCGGCTCCGCGTCCGTCGTCGGCGTCGTGATCGCCGGGATGACGTCGCGGGCAGTACTTAGGCGCCGCCCCTGCGGCGCTGACGTCAGTTCTGTACACGACTTTCCGCGCCAGGAACGCAGAGCCATGCAAGAAGCTGACACAGGTGTCTGAAAAATACTAGGGCCCTGAAAGGGATGTCCTTAACCCTAGAAATCAGTTCGCAGAACGGGGAGGATGGGTGGGGCGGTAAGGAATCTATCACTAACTACTGTCTCTTACAGATATATCGTTACACAAGTTAGTAACTTGTGCATCTGAAAGAGACACGTTAGTGATAGATTCCTTACCTTAGAATAGATACCCCAGCAATACCAACCCCGGTGGTGGGTCTGCGAACAAAGATCAGACAAGGAAGTCCTGGAGGACAGAACGGCCAAAGAAGCCGTCCCTCCGGACCTGACTGTCAAGGCAGTAATGTCTAGTAAACGTGTGCAGCGAGGCCCACGTAGCCGCCTGACAGATAACCGGCAGCGGAACACCGCGGCCCAAGGCCGTGGTAGCAGCCGTTGCCCTGGTGGAATGGGCACGCAGCCCAACAGGAGGTTCCTTTTAGCCAAAGAATAGCAGGTCTTGATGCACAAGGTAACCCAGCGGGAGATGGTCCTCTTGTGCACCGCCCGACCTTTTTGGCGCCCACGTAGCCCACAAAGAGCTGGTCATCCACCCGGAAGTGTTTTGTGCGGTCAATATAGAAAGAGAGCGCACGTTTTGGGTCCAGACGGTGGAGCCTCTCCTCCTCTCTGGAAGGATGCGGAGGCGGAAAGAAGGTGGGCAAAGTGATGGTCTGCCCAATGTGGAAAGCAGTAACCACCTTTGGCAAGAAGGACGGACGCGTCCGAAGAACAACCTTGTCTGGATGAACAGACAGAAAGGGAGGTTTGCAAGATAGAGCCTGGAGCTCACTCACCCGCCGAGCGGAGGTGATGGCCACCAGAAAGGCTGTCTTCAGAGTCAGAAGACGAAGAGGACAGTTATGCAGAGGCTCAAAGGGAGCGCACATTAAAAGGTAAGAACCAAGTTCAAGTCCCACTGAGGCATTACAAACGGAACAGGAGGGAAGAGGTGAGTAATGCCTTTTAAGAACCTGTTAACAACAGGGGACTTGAAAAGGGAGGGCTGATCAGGGAGCCTGAGGAAGGCCGAGATAGCACAAAGATAACCCTTGATGGTACCCAGGGCAGAACCCTGTTGGGCCAGAGAGAGAAGGAACAGAAGGACCTCAGAAAGAGGGGCAGAAAGGGGATCCACAGCCTTTGCTGTGCACCATGCCACAAATTTGTTCCACCTGCAGGCGTATACCACCTTAGTGGAGGGACGCCTGGCTGCCAGAATCACATCACAAACTTCGGGAGGCAAGTCGAAAGGAATCAACTGCCGCCGCTCAATCTCCACGCAAGCAGGTGTAGACTGGACAGGTTCGGGTGGAGGACCGTCCCCTGCTGCTGCGACAGAAGATCCTCCCGAAGAGGCAGACGGATCGGGGGATCTATGCTCATATTGAGTAGCTCGGGATACCAAACTCTTCGAGCCCAGTCCGGAGCCACAAGAATGACTTGGGCCCGGTCGCGCCGAATCTTCTTCAACACTCTGGGTAGAAGTGGTATAGGCGGAAAGGCGTACAACAGACCGCAACTCCACTCGCGACGAAAAGCGTCGCCGTGCGAGTGCCGCCTTGGAAATTCCAACGCGCAGAACTGATGACATTGCGCGTTCTCTTCGGTGGCGAATAGATCTAACCAAGGCTCTCCCCACTGTAGAAAGAGTCCTTGCGCCACTTCCGAGTGAAGACGCCATTCGTGATCCATCATGCACCTGCGGCTGAGGTTCGTCCGCCCTGGCGTTCAGAGAACCTGCCAGGTGTTGAACCATCAGGAACATGCCCTGATGTTCCAGCCATGTCCAGAGGCGCAGAGCCTCCTGACAAAGGGTCCAAGACCCCACCCCGCCCTGTTTGTTGCAGTACCACATGGCGGTGGTGTTGTCTGTGAACACCTGCACTACCTTCCCTTTGACAGAGGGAAGGAATGCCTTGAGTGCAAGCCGGATCGCCCGGAGCTCCAGAAGGTTGATATGGAGCCGGGACTCCGCCGGAGACCAGAGGCCTCTGATCTCCGCCTCTCCCATGTGACCGCCCCATCCCAGAAGGGACGCGTCCGTCACAACTGTATGCTCTGGCTGGGGAAGGGAGAGGGATCTGCCCATGACCCATTGCCGGTTCGAGAGCCACCACTGCAACTGTTTTGCAGTCCCCTCCGAGATCTGGACGTGATCGGACAGGTTGCCCTGGTGCTGCGCCCACTGGAACTTCAGGTCCCACTGCAGAGCCCGCATATGCCATCTGGCATGATTGACCAGCAGGATGCAGGAGGCCATGAGGCCCAGCAGCCTCAGGGTCATCCGTGCCGAAACCCAGGATAAAGGCCGAAAGATCGGAATCATAGCCTGAATATCCCGGACTCGCCGTTCGGGAGGATAGGCCCGAAACTGCGTCGTGTCCAGAACTGCTCCGATGAAAAGGAGCTGTGGAGAAGGAATTAGATGCGACTTCGGCACATTGATGGAGAACCCCAGCGAGTGCAGGAGTTCGGCCGTAGTCTGGAGGTGGGAGACGACTGCCTGGGACGAGCCCGCCTTCAGCAGCCAGTCGTCGAGGTAGGGGAAGACTGAAACCCCTGCCCGGCGCAGATGAGCTGCGACCACCGCCATCACTTTCGTGAACACCCGAGGGGCACTGGTAAGGCCAAAGGGGAGCACGGTGAACTGAAAATGCTCGGGGCCTACCGTGAACCGAAGGTAACGCCGGTGGGCCGGCAGGACGGGGATGTGGAAATACGCGTCCTGCAAGTCCAACGCTACCAACCAGTCTCCAGGGTCGAGGGCAGTTAAGACCTGAGCTAGGGTGAGCATCTTGAACTTCTCCTTCCGGAGGAAGCGATTGACGTTCCGGAGGTCCAAGATAGGACGCATGTCCTCCTTGTCCTTTTGGGCACCAGAAAGTAGTGGGAGTAGCAACCACGCCCTACTTCTGGGGTCGGAACATGCTCGATGGCCCTCTTGGTCAAGAGGGCCGTGACTTCCTTCTGTAGAAGCACCAAGTGATCCCCTGACATGCGGTGGAATTGAGGTGGCATGGCTGGGGGTGGTCTCGAAGGGGAGGGAGTAGCCCCTTCGGACAATGTCCAAGACCCACCTGTCCGAGGTGATGGTGCGCCAGTGGGGAAGGTGATGGCGGACCCTGCCCCCACTGGCGTGCCGTGCACCTGAAAGGAGGGACTAGGAGGGCTTGGAGGCCGCGGGACGGGTTGGAGGTGGTGGCCTGACCCGCACGCTGGTTGCCCGATCCGCCACGGCGGAATCCACGTCCTCGGCCACGCGAAGACGCCTGCTGCGCGGGCCGGTGGCTGGGCTGCTGACGTGAAGGGGCGCCCTACCGTGGCCACGATAGGGGCGAAAAGCAGAAGGCAGCGGAGGGCGTGTAGCAGAAAGGCCCAGGGACTTTGCAGTAGCCCGTGAGTCCTTAAAGCGCTCCAACGCATGGTCTGCTTTGGACCCAAAAAGACCGACTCCATCAAAGGGCATGTCCATGAGAGTATTCTGGACATCCCCTGAAAAACCAGTGGTTCTCAGCCAGGCGTGGCGCCGGAGCGCCACCGTCGTTACAATCGACCTGCCCAGCGAGTCGGCGGTGTCAAGGCCACAACGGATAGTGTATTTGGCCGCATCCCTTCCTTCCGCAATGGCGCGGGAAAGCAGTGCCTGGACCTCCTCAGGGCACTGGGGCAAAACATCCGCCACCGAATCCCACAGGGAGTGGGTATATCGGCCCAAAAGACAAGCGGTGTTAACGGACCGCAAGCCAGCACTGGAGGAAGAAAAACCTTTCTTCCCAAACTGATCCAGGCGTTTGGATTCCCTATCCGGAGGAGCGGTAGGGAAGGCGGTTTGGGAAGCGGAGGCTTGGACAACCAAGCTCTCAGGAGTGGGGTGGACAGAAAGAAACAGGGGGTCGCCCGGAGCGGGGCGATGGCGTCGTGACACGTTCCGATCCACAGGAGCCCCTGTGTTGGGCTTGGACCAGGCGCCCAAAGAACGTCAGTGAGGGCGTCGTTAAACGGCAGCACAGTCTCCGCAGAGGAGGCTGCCGGCTGAAGCACCTCTGTCAAGATGTTAGTCTTGACCGTCAAAGTAGGGAGCTGGAGACGTAAGGCCCCAGCAGCCCTACGCAACACCGTACCAAAATTGGCCCCCTCCTCCGTAGCCACGGGAGGAGACAGCATGCCAGTGTCAGGAGAAGTATCCAGACCACTGGCCTCCCCTAGACTCTCTGTCCAGTCCTCATCATACTGACAGTTGCGTGTCAGGGGGTCATCAGACCCCTCCCAGTCCTCCTGGTCCTCCTCTGGTTCAAAATAAGGAGGAGGAGGGACATTTGGGACCCAAGGTCCCATCGGCGCCGGAGCCGGCGTCGAGCGACGTCGCTCCGGGTCCATGTCCGGAGCCGGAAGGAACTGGGGGACGACGCCGCCCGGAGCCCAGGGCGGCGTCGAGAACGGCACCGGAGACATCGGCGCCGGCGGAGGTGTCGTGAGGTCGACCGGCGTCGATGGGGGTTGTGGAGCCGGGATCGAGGCCGGGGCCGAAGCCGGAGCCGGGATCGAGGCTGGAGGCTCGGGCGACGCCGGGGCCGGAGCCGCCGGCGACGCCGGAGCAACCCCATCAGGGCCCGCGGGGCCCGAAGGCGCACCGGAGGGGCCTGAAGGCCCGAAGAGGCGGGCCATGGCCGACAGGAACTCCTGTACCTTGGCCGGATCCGCCCCCGAACCCGGGAAGGGCGGGTATGGACGGGGGCAACTCCACAGGCAAGTCCGGGGCCGCGGGGCGGGACGGTGCCGGGAGGGGCCTCAGCCGAGTCGCGAGACCGGCGAGGCGAAGTCCGAGAGCGACGATGCTTCTTGGACTTCTTGTGCTTCGACTTACCGGACGAAGAAGTCGACGACCGGTGTGCACTCCGCGAGCGACCCCTGGACCTCTCACGCGACCGGGGCTTCCGCGGAGCCGAATGCCGGGCCTCGAGGAGCTTTCGAGACCGCTCTCGCAAAGCTTTCGGGTTGAGGGCCTGGCATTCGGGACAAGACTCGGTGTCGTGGCCTCGGCCGAGGCAGAAGAGACACTCCCAATGCGGGTCGGTGACGGACATCATCCGCGCACAGGCGCCGCATCGCTTGAAGCCGGGCATCCCTACGACACCTTAAAATTGTGAAAAAACCAGTGAAAAAATCACCAAAAAGTATGGTCAAAAATTGACCAGGGCACTGCTCTTCCCGGATCTGCGCTTGCTGGCGCGGAAAAAGAAGAACTGACGTCAGCGCGCAGGGGCGGCGCCTAAGTACTGCCCGCGACGTCATCCCGGCGATCACGACGCCGACGACGGACGCGGAGCCGCACGACGCCGCCTACCGACGCGCAAGGGTACTGCTACGCAAAACTTTCCGGATCCAGCCTGACGCCTGGGGATATTCTAAGGTAAGGAATCTATCACTAACGTGTCTCTTTCAGATACTATCTTATAGAGTTAAAGATGCCTGGTGCAGAGGTCGTTGTCAGGCGATAGTACAAATATTAATAACGCTGGTGATTAATGTACTTGGCTGGAGAGATGTGAGTTTTCTCTAGCCACAGTTATGACTCATTGTAAAGTAGTACAGAGGGTTAATGTTCCTGCTGCAAAGCACAACATAAGAAGCAGATCTCAGATTTGTGTATTATGTAGATAGTAGAGCGAGTACTTTTGTATCCTCGATCCTTTTTTTACCTGTAGTTTAAATGACATTCCTTCCAATAGCTATGTGAGCAGTGAGCTCTGAATCAGCACCAAAGGGCTGCTTGCAAACTGCATGGCCTAGGTTTAGAACCTTATTGTTATTCTAAGGTTGCTAAAAATGGTCTCTTTTGATAGTAACACATTCTTATTCTTATTAGTGCAGACAACCCCAGTCCCTGTGTTACATATTAAAGCCTGTTTATGTATTTCTCCAGACTAAGCACTCTTAACATACAATACCTACCAGTATGGATGATATGCGACTCATGCAGCTCTCAATGCCTTATGTAATTGTACTATACATTGATCCCTCTGCACCCTATCCTGGACGGTCACCTGATGGTGACTGTCTTCGGCGGATTGAGGAACAACTGGCCGAACTGAAGCGGGACCTCCTTACTATAAATGACAACTTCCAGATCCTCCTACAATGTTCAATAAAGAATGATAAGCTCCTCACACCATACCCGCCCGCGAGATTGGATCTGCCCTCGCACCCTGCAACTACTTTAAATGGTGGAATGGAAATGGCTTCTGTTACCTCCCTGAGTTACCCTCACGGGCCCGCTCACCCTCCTCCTACCTCCACTCCAATCCCTGTAGTTTACAGCCGCAGGGGTCTGAGGTTGAAACGCTCCCACTCTCCCTATCTTTTGAGGACTACGCAGTCTCGCCTAGCTCCATTCCCACTATCTCCTCTGATCCTGAAAGAGAACCGAGTGTTAACTTGAGATACTTGAATAAGGATAACTTACTTCAGGTAGTCACCTCGCACCTAGTGGAAACAACTACAGATTCCCATATCAAATCGATGCTTCTCAACTGCAGATCAGCAGTGAAGCACGCAGCAGATATCTCCGAACTCATCTTATCACAAGAATTAGACCTCCTGATTCTTACGGAAACATGGCTCAATGACTCTTCCTCCCCAATACTTGACATTTTAATTCCTCCTGGCTATGACATTGTCAGATGTGATAGGGCTATTAAATCTGGGGGGATTGCCTGCATCCATCGCTCCAGCCTCGTTTTGAAGCAGACTCATAAGGACTCGATGTCCTCCTGTGAGCTACTTGTGGCTGAAATTTGGAACAAGGGCAAGATTGTCTGTGTGCTTCACTCGATCTACCATCCTCCTGGGAACAACAACTTGCGCTTCGTAGAACAATTAATGGAATCCATCTCTGCCAGCTCAGCCCTCCATACTAATCACATCTTCCTCGGTGACTTCAACCTTCACTGGAATGACTCTAATGATCCAGTAGTCTGCTCTCTTAAGTCTTTCCTCTCTGACCTCAACTATATACAGGCCTGCAACGGTCCTACCCACTGCATGGGCGCTACCCTTGACCTCATCATAGCTAGAGAACACATTATTCAACTAGATGACATAGTACCATGTGATTGGTCGGATCATCTCCAAATCTCCTTTCACATTCAGGAGAAGGTATTGCTAAGACAAGGGCAACCGCTCAAAAACAAGCAATTGTCTCGTAACCTGAGAGATATCGACATATCTAACCTTTCCATCTTGAGCAAGAATCTGCTTGAACCTCCAGCTACCATGAATAATTTGGAAGAGTTAACGGATCATTACTTCAACACTATGTCTAATATTCTCGACTCGGCAGCCCCGATGCTACTTAAAAGGATTCCTTGCAAACAATCCAAACCTTGGTTCAATGGTACCCTTAATGCCCATCGTCGCAATCTAAGGCTCTCTGAGAGACGTTGGAGAAATGCCCCCTCCACTTCTAGCCTCGAACAGTTAAGAAAGATGAGAAGTTCTTACAACAAACACATTCGCAGCGCAAAATCAGAACATTTCAGAGATCAGCTTGACAGCGCTAAAAACCGTCCCAGGAAACTGTTTGATATCATCAAACAACAGGCTAATCCTATGCCAGCAATCAAAATCGCTGGACCCAGTGAGGAGGACTTCTCAGCTCACTTCGCTGAAAAGTCAAGAAATATTGAGCGGGAACTGCAACGGACCGCAGATAATTTGCTGTCTATGAGTTCCGAGGGTTTGCCTGCTCACACGGCAGTATGTGCCCCGCTTTACCTCACAGACTACACACCCAAAAACAATGCCTGCTGGAATACCTTCCGAACTCCTGACTTGAAAGAGCTGTCACTTTCCCTGGCTTCTCTGAAACCTTCCAACCATTACAAGGACCCACTCCCCGCCAAACTGCTCAAAGACCTCAACTTGGCAGTTCTGCCTCTCTGGTCCAAGATCATCCAACAATCTCTCTTACAGGGAGGATTCCAGACTGCCTTAAAATGGGGCAAGTCACACCCATCCCCAAGAAAACCAATGCAGACCTAACAGATCCTAGTAACTTCCGGCCGATCACCAACATCATGTCTTTAGCGAAATTGCTCGAGAAATCTGTTCACACACAGCTCTGCGAGCACATTGAGAAATTTCAGCTCCTAGACCAACATCAATCAGGCTTTAGATCAGGTCATAGCACAGAAACAGCGCTAACTCACATTGTTGATGATGCATTGAGAGCTTTGGACCAAGATACACCCTGTCTGCTAATCCTGCTGGACTTGTCCTCTGCTTTTGACACTATCAAACATGACAACCTGATTAACCTTCTTCAACACAGGATGGGGCTATCGGGCCCTGTCCTTAATTGGTTCTCCTCTTTCCTACGCAACCGAACACAAAGAATCAAAGTCAACCAATCTTTGGCGGCCAGCACTTCAGTCTCTATTGGGGTGCCTCAAGGTTCTGCACTTTCGCCCACACTCTTCAACCTATGCATGGAACCTCTAACTGCCATTTTAAATGATTCAAATATTCAGTACCACATGTACGCGGATGACACTCAACTATATTTGAAGATCTCCTCTCCAGATGACATTAAAACTCTTAATATAGCGCTTAAAAAAACTCAACAATGGCTAACACATAACCACCTTTTACTTAATTCTCTCAAAACGGAATTTCTCCTGATTTCCCCACGGAACCACGAGGCTCCCACGCATAACTGGATCAAAAAAATCTCAGCACTCAACTGCACACCGCATTTGGTGGACTCCGCCTGTTCTCTAGGGGTCACCCTAGACAAATTTCTAAACATGCAAGGTCACATCAGTGCAACCATTAAGAGTGCCAACCATCAGCTCAACACTCTTAGGAAAATCAAACAGTTCCTACCTCCCGAAGACTTACAATCAGCAGTCCAATCCTTAGTTATCTCACGATTAGAATATGGATTGGTAACCCTAGCTGGTCTTCCTAAATCTAGGCTAGCACCGCTAAGAGCTACTCTGAACGCTTCTGCTAGACTAATCACTGGCTCAAGAAAGCATGATCATATCACACCTGACTTAATCCAGCTTAACTGGCTCCCCATTGAAGCTAGGATCCGTTTCAAGATAGCCTGCCTGACACATAAAGCTATACATTTCAATAGCCCCGTTTACCTGGCAAAAAAACTTGAGCTTTCCGGAGCCAGAAGAAATTTAAGAAGCTCCAATACCCTACTACTGAAACCTGCAAAATTCAATAAAAAAGAACTTACAATCGCACCTTCTCAGGGCTGGCTCCAAGAATTTGGAATGCCTTACCGACGGAGATCAGAGCCAACCCTTCGACTGCCTCATTCAAAAAACAGATCAAACGACTACTATTGGAAGAACTGCATCAGCAATAGCTCCTTGTCATTTGCTAGTCAATTACCATACATCTCCGACAAGCTTCTTTACCTTGTGTTGAAATATATGACAATTTAATTTCACTTTGTTTGTAACTCATGCTTGACAATCATTTTACTTAGAGTTTAATATGTATCTCATCTGTCTTTGAAGTAAGGAGATGATGACACTGTTTAGGCCGCATCTGAGTTGGCTGTTTACTGTCTGTTCATCTTCTACCTACTCTCCCCTAGCGCCCTCAGTTATTTTATGCCTCAGGTTCCTCGCATTTTGCCTTATTGAGTGTACTTAGGTGTTTTTTTTTGTATGCTTAACAATTCACTTTATGCTTGAAACTAGTGCTTGACAATCTTTTCAACTGGAGGTTTATAACGTATCTCGTTTGTATTTGAAGTAAGTCGATGCTGAAACTGCTCGGCCTCATCTTGGTTGGCTGTTATCGGTCTGTTTATTTGCTTTTCTTTGTAAATGTATTTATACTGTCTCTGTACGTAAACGTCATTTTTCATCTTTGTACAGCGCTCTGTTACCCGGTTGGGTCTTGTTCGCGCTTTATAAAACTTTTCAAATAAATAAATAATTTACAAACTTGTATGATTCTTTGTCTCTGTATAATGTGAGTGTGTGATGTAAAGCGCACTGACACTACTTTGGGAAGAAGAGTGCTATAAAATAAATTAAATGTGAAAAAGGAGACTATGAGGGACACTGTTGGGGGTGGGGTGGTGAGGGATGTATAGAGAAGGTCAGTGGATGGGGGCGCACCAACAAAGATCGCACGTGCACCACCAGCACTAAAGCCGGCCCCGAGTTTGTGTCTCTACGAGTATGTGCATGGGGAGGAGGAGAATGTGGGTTACATGACAGCATGTGTCTGCCTGTTTGTGCATCTCGGTGTTCGCGTGCGTTAGTATGGTCTCTTAGTATGTGCGAGAATGACAGTCCTGAGCTGTTTGTTGCAGCTATTCTGCTTTTCGTTCATCTTTCCCATGAAAAGGTCTCCCGATTCGGTCTGCCTTGGCCTCCCAGGTGCGAACTCTACATTTTTTTCAGTCCAGCTCCAGGCGGCCGCCTAATTATTCTCAAGGGAATTACATCCCATTCATATTCGCAGGGCCGCCACCTGGCTTGATGGCAGACTATCAGGGTTGTCGTACAGCCTACTTAGTGACCTCTGGTGGTGAGATCTACTGACCCCTCCGAGTCCACTAAGGTACAATAAATTCAGTGCCCAAAATTAAACATTACTCCCCATCTCAATGGCAGGATAAGATTTTGAAGTGGCCTGAGTGTTGCATTAAGTGCATTGCAAGCGACTAATATACCATTTCATGTTACTGTAACACATGGGTAGCAATCCTGATCAAGAGATGGATGCTCGCAATATTGTGATTCCCTGCAAAAGAATCAGCTTTTGGATAGGATTCCTTTCCCCTAGAGCCAGTGCCAGCATCCTTTGCAACCAGGATAGGACGGGGACAAAAAAATAGGTCCTGGCACCAAAATAAAAGTGGTCTCCATTAGTGAATTAGAAATCTAAAAATGTACCTAATGTTTGCAAATTGGGGCTCTTTTTATTTTATTTTTTAGAAAACATACTGAGGTCAGAGAACATTTTGGGAAACAAAGGGGGTGGCGGGTGCACGGTCCCACGACCACTTCCCCACAAAAACACAGAGCTTGGTAACCCGCTAGGACTTAAGGTGGCAGTTCTAAATACGCGCTCACTGCAGAAGCATAGCCTTGAAATCTTCTCGCTCCTCCAGGAAGGGGCCATAGACATCATGGCAGTTACAGAAACATGGCTTGAGGACACCTCAGTCCCGGATGGCAGCCCTCCCCGGGGGATTTCGATGTCCTATGGCACAACAGACAAGAAAAGTCTAGACTAGAGGAGGGGGAGTAGCTATATTTTATAACAAACGGCTAGTGGTAGATAAGAGAGCCTTGAAAATGTGGAAATTTTGGGGGTAAAAATCTGGTCTAGATCCTCCTGCTTGACACTCCTGGTGGCGTATCGCCCCCCCACGATCAACCCCCAGGTTCAATGAGCTATTCACGGAAATTGTCAGTGATCTCTGCTCACGGTACCAACGACTCCCGGTAGTGGGGGACTTTAATTACCATTGGGACAAAGCACCGAGAGAGCTGCTTGCCAGTCAATTTGAGGAAGCCATGAGCTCGATGGGGCTCCATCAGTTGGTTGACTCCCCAACCCACGTCAAGGGACACATCCCTGACCTCATTTGGACCACTCGGCCACTGGCCAGCCTAATAGACATTAGCCCATGCGCCTGGTCTGACCATTCACTAATCAGTTGCTGGGTTCCGCTGGCCAGCACCCCGGCGCAACCACCCCCGGAGTGGAGAGTGATGCGAGGCTGGAATAAAATCGAGGCAGGCAAACTAGTGGGCACTTTGCTTAGTATCCCACCTAAAAATTACACAAAAGGCAACCTCGACCAGGAGAGCGAGGCCCTTACTGGCATCTTGAGAGAGGCCATAGATCAGGTGGCACCTGCCCGGAGGGAAAGAGTCAGGAACAAGGGCAAAGGGGCCCCCTGGTTCAATGAGGACCTGAGGGGAAGGAAGCAAACCCTCAACCAATCTGAGAGGCTATGGCGCAAATCATACAATCCAGCTGCGCTCGCAAGCTACAAAACCATGCTAGCCATATATAAAAAAGCCATCATGACCAGGAAGGCTGAATACTATGAGGCTAGAATTAAGGACGCCGCAAATAAACAGAAAGAAACTTTCAGAATCCTGAAAGAACTTAGCCAGAAATCCACACCCAAACCAGCAGACTGTAACAGGTTTCAGGCCTACTTCCTTCATAAAGTCAGGGACATTCTAGCAGACACTGACAATACTCCAACTACCCAGTGCCCCCTGGAATGGGATCTGGCCCCCACATCCCCGGCAAGCTACTCACCTCTCTCCCTAGTTTAGACCTAACCTCCCTGTCACTCCTGATGAACTGTGTCAAATCAGGCTCACCAGCAGATCCCTGTCCTCCAAGGGTATTTCGAATGGCCCTTCCCGGAATAGAGAGCGAGATCCTTGATCTACTTAATCGCTCTCTGGAGACAGGTTGTATGCCCGCCAGCCTGAAGGAAGCTAGGGTCATCCCCCTACTGAAAAAACCAGGGGCAGATGTGGCTAATCTTAAGAACTATAGGCCAAGCTCCCTTTCCTGGCGAAAGTAGTGGAACAACATGTCCTCAAAACTCTCTCGTGGTTTATTGAGGAACAACGGCTACTCCAAGTGCGGCAGGCTGGTTTTAGGGCCCAGCACAGAACTGGTGATGTTGTCAGTGCTGGACGAACTTAGGCTCATGGCCGACAACAAAAAGCCGAGCGCCCTGGTCCTATTAGATCTGTCAGCGGCGTTCGATACGGTCAATCACGCACAGCTTCTAGCCCGGATCTCCGATTTGGGCATCTGTGGGTTGGCACACCAATGGCTTGAGTCCTTTCTGTCAGGTCGGTCCCAAAGGGTCCAACTGGGAGAGCAGGTGTCGAACATTGGAGCACTCACCTGTGGAGTCCCACAGGGCTCAGCACTGTCCCCTCTCCTTTTCAACATCTACCTCCAGCCACTAGTGGCCGCACTGGTCCGCATGGACTGCCAAGTATTTAACTACTCGGACGAGACACAATTAATCCTCCAGATTGATAACTCCCCTCAAGCCCACGCCCGTGTGCAAAACTTACTCAGATACACGGTCAATTGGATGACAGCTAATTCACTAAAAATCAACCCCGATAAAACTGAGGTCCTCGTCATTTCCTCTAAAAGCAATCCCTGGAATGACCTTTTCTGGCCTCAAGAGCTTGGCACCACCCCAACGCCAGCTCCGTTTGTAAAAAGCTTAGGCATCAAGATCGATGCCAATCTCTCCATGGCAAATCAGGTCTCTGCCGTGGTCGGAACATGTGTGGGCTTAACGAGACAGCTGCGGAGACTTGCCCCTCTCCTCTCATCTACTACACTACAGATGACCGTGTCGGCTATGATCGTGTCTAGACTGGATTATGGTAATGCCTTATATATTGGTCTCCCCGAGAAACTTATCAGTAAGCTACAGGTGACGATGAACGATGCAGCTAGGCTGATCTTCAGGCTTCCCAGACGGGCTCATGCTACCCCCCTGCTGCCGCAGCTGCACTGGCTCCCCATTAAACAGAGAGCAAAGTTCAAAGGCCTCTGCATCGCCCATAAAGCCGTTCACGGTCAGGCCCCAGCTTACATCAAGGAGCGGCTAGAGAACTATGTGCCGGGACGTACACTTCGGTCGTCCGAGGGAGGCTTTTTGGCCTATTCACGGTTCAAAACTACATCTAAAGGCGGCAGAGCCTTCTCCGTTTTAATTCCTCAACTATGGAATCGACTGCCCGAGAATCTACGCAAGGAACCCGCACGCCTCCCTTTCAGGAAACGACTCAAGACTCTTCTGTTTAGGGAGGCTCTGGACACAGCATAGAGCCCCTCCAAGTGTTGTATCTGTGACTGCTGGTGGGTTTTGGCCACTCTCTCAAAGCGCTAAGAGACCTGCCGGTGATTATGTGCTCTACAAATCCCAGTTAACATAACATAACATAACATATTGGTTTATAAAGCGCCTGAATCACCCCCCGAAGGGGTATCTCCGTGCTATGGAGCTGCTGCAGCCAGCCAAAGAAGGGGAACAAATTAAAACAGTACAGTTTTGAGGAGCCTTCTGAACTGTAAGTGATCCGGGCATTGCCACAAATGGGTAGGGAGTTGTTTCCAGTAGAAAGGGGGCTAGGTGGAAGAAGGCTTTACCACCTAGGCGCGATTTTTTGTAACGCGGAACAAGGAGTAGAGACTTGGTCCCTGAGCGTAGGGACCTAGAAGGCAGATATTTAGTACATTTTTCTGCTAGGTAGCTAGGACCTTTGCCACACAAGGATTTGTGCACAATGCAGCAGATCTTGAATCTGATCCGCTTCCGCACTGGGAGCCAATGCAGCTGCTGCAAGAGAGGGAGGGAGGCAGTTCGGGGGGAGCATTGGAAACCAGGCGAGCCGCGGTGTTCTGGACTACTTGCAATCTGTTCTGTGAAGCTTTGTTAGCTGAGATCAGAAGAGCATTGCAGTAGTCCAGGCGGCTTAGCACCAGTGCCTGGATGAGGGTTTTCCGAGTGGTCAGTGGGAGGAAGGGAAATATCCTGCCAAGGAGGCTTAACACATGGAAGCAGGCGCCGACGGTAGTTGCGGCATGCTCCTTCATTATCAGTTTCTGGTCCAGGCGGACGCCCAGGTTTTTGACCACAGTCTTGGGAGCGGAACCCAGCTCCGCTGGCCACCAGCTTAGGGACCACCTCACAGATGCAACTCCGAACAACATGATCTCAATTTTCCCCGCATTGAGCTGGCGGAAATTATTTCTCATCCAGCTAGCGATAGCCGTCATGCCCTCCGAAAAGGTAGACTGAGCGTTGGGATTGTTTTTATCGAAGGAAAGTAGGAGCTGAGTATCATCAGCATATGAGATTGGTACGAAACCTAAATTCCTGAGTAATCCCGCTAAGGGAGCAACATAAATGTTCAATGAGGAGGGAATGAGACAGGATCCCTGGGGTACTCCCTCAGTCAGTCCCATAGTCTTTGAGCGGAAAGGGCCTAGATTGATAGTCTGAGTTCTATGAGAGAGAAAACTCGACATCCATTGTAAGGCTGTCCCTTGGATTCCAATTTTCCTGAGTCTCCTGAGCAGAGTCTGATGAGAGACCGTATCGAAGGCCGCCGACAAATCGAGCAGTATGAGAAGTACTGCTTGCCCCTTGTCTAGGGCCTGTCTAATATGGTCGGTGACAGCGATCAAAGCTGACTCAGTGCTGTGCCTGGGTCTGAAGCCCAACTGGGATGGATCAAGGCAGCTAGAGGCTTCGACGTAGTCAGACAGGTGTTTGTTGATGTGTTTTTCTAATATCTTGCTCAGGAGAGGTAGCAGTGAAATTGGACGATAATTGGATAGGTCATCCATGGGGGCAATGGTTCTTACGGATGGGGATTATTTGTGCTGCCTTCCATTCAGAGGGGAGTTGACCCTCTCTCATCGAGAGATTGAGGATTGAGCAAATTGGGGTGGCTAGCTGTTTGGAGAGCAATGAGGTGGTCTTAGCCGGAATAATATCCAAAGGGGAGCCTGATTTTACTGTGTTTAGTAAGAACTCTACATCACCGGGCGAGAGCGTGGGGAAATATTCTAGCGTCTGCACGTTAGATGGGGCAGGAGAGTGGTCTGCCATGGGATCCTGCTGAGAGCTTCCGACTGAGGTGATTTTGTCGTAGATCAGTTC
The DNA here is from genome assembly GCA_963921515.1 of Calotriton arnoldi. NCBI lineage: Eukaryota > Metazoa > Chordata > Amphibia > Caudata > Salamandridae > Calotriton > Calotriton arnoldi. Next base: position 433,325 of record CAWUFW010001829.1, read on the forward strand.
AATTTTCTGAGTAAAGTGCGTTGCTATTTTATCACACAGAGCTTGGGAGGGAGCTTCTTCATTGTTACACGCCTTCGGGTTAGTGAAGGATTTTAGGATTTGGTGGAGGGTTTTGGGGCATTCCCTGCTTGATCAAGTTGCAGCGCAAAATGGGCTTTGCGAGCGGTTTTTTATTTTTATGATATTCAGCCAGAGCGGTCTTAAATCTTTCTTTATCCTGTACATCATGGGAAAGGCGCCAGCGCCGTTCCAGTTTTTTGCAGAGACTCTTTTCTATCCGAAGGTTGGGGGAGAACCACGCTGTCTGAAGGTGCCTGGCTGAGCTAGGGCACTGTTTCAGAGGGGCCAGGTGATCAATGGTGGTTTTAATTATAGAATTATAGCGGGCCAGGCATTCCTCTACATTGTCTGAATCAAGGTTCCAGAGTGCTGGAATTATATCCTGGAAGTGGACAGGAGTGATTATATGCCACTGTCTGCGCAAGCTAAGGGGGGTTGTGGGGGAAACGACGTGTGCCCTGGGACCCCTGATTTGAAACTCTATTAGTGAATGGTCCGTCCATGTAAGTGGACAAGGAGCTCCGCAGAAAATGTTAGGAGAGTTAGTAAAAATAAGATCCAACGTGTGTCCAGCTGAGTGGGTGGGGCCATCGTTGATCTTACTTAATTCTAATGTGGTTAAATCTGCCAGGAGCATCGAGGCATCCTTTGCAGTGTTTTCACTGTGAACGTTAAAGTCACCCAGGAGCAAGAAATTTTTTGTTGAAATGACATGAGAGGAAATTAATTCCATTAGTTGAAGCGAGACATCTAAGAGGGGACCTGGGGGCCGGTATACAAGGGCGCCTTTCCAACTGTTTTGAGAAAACATGTCAATTCTGAAAACTAGGATTTCAATTTTGTCATTGCTTAGTTGCTCAAGTATGGAGACTTTGATGGATTCCTTATGAATGATGGATATACCCCCTCCCCCCCACCTTGGTTTCTCTGTCCAGCTTTTGGATGCTGTAGCCCTCCGGGAGTGCCACTGGTATGGCAGGGGTGGAGCTGGGTTTGATCCAGGTTTCGGTCAGGAATCCCATGTCGGGGAGCGTGGAGGAAAATAAGTCCCAGATTTCAACTGCATGTTTAGGCAGAGATCTAACATTGCTTAATAAGCAATTACAGCATGGTTTCCCGAAGCGGTCTGGGGAGAGGTGTATACCTCTACACAGGGGCTGTACTGACTTTACCCTAGGTCAGGTGTTATACTATCAGTGAGGTGCTGTTCCAACTTCAGGCTCTGAAATTGACAGGACCTACGTGCAAAGGGCCCCTCCATAACCGTGGGAGCTCTAAGCGTAGCATTTGCATGGTGGGTACATTTATTTGCACTACCTCATCTGATCTCGAGGAGTTCCTGGTTGGTGTATGTGTATATGTCCTTCAGTCTGGTTCCGGATTCTGGCGTAAAACATGCAGGGGTCCTGGCGATGGCCAGACGCGGACGGGCGCAGACAGGCATGCCTTTGGCGTGCCATCTGCGCGTCGTGCCAGGCATGGGATTAAATAGGGGAGGCTACCAGCTAGACTGCTAACCTCAGTTTCGTTCCACCGGAAAGCACTGGAAAACTACTTCCGCTTTCGTGCAATCTTCCTCCACTCAAACGGGAAAACCTGCGGTGGACCGAGGAGAAATGAGGAGAGCAGTGCGAGTGTGGCGAGCAGTAGGTAAGTAAGTGCTAACCGTTAAAATAATGTGCATAAACATAAAAGCGTACCAGCTTAAGATTCCTTTTGCGGGAGATATCAGCGTTAAAATAGTTCAATTCTGTGACCCGACTCGAGCGCGTCCGCTGCGCGTCGTGCCAGGCATGGGCTTAAATAGGGGAGGCTAGCAGCTAGACTGCTAACCTCCGTTCCGTTCCACCCGGAAGCACTGGAAAACGACTTCCGTGCAATCCCCTCCACTCAAACGGGAAAACCTGCGGTGGACTGAGTAGAAATGCGGAGAGCAGTGCGAGTGCGGTGGGCAGTAGGTAAGTAAGTGCTAACCGTTAAAATAATGTGCATAAAACATAGAAGCATACCGGCTTAAGATTCCCCTTGCGGGAGATATCAGCGTTAAAATAGTTCAATTCTGTGGCCTGACTCGAGCGCGTCCTACTCGTAAAGACGTGCTGTATAAGTGTTTTCCAAGGTATGGAAGACTGCATGGATTTGAGATTGCTGCAGGCAATGTTTCTTTTAATATCAAGGAAGTTGTAGGAGGACGGGCGGAAATACGGTTTAGAAGGCTTTCTGGTTTATGTATTGTGGCATTTATTGATAAGGTGTATTCACAAAACGGGGTATGGATGGGTATTCCACATGGAATATAGCGTGGCTGGGTGGTTGTAGTCCTCCAGGCGTGGTAGTAGATGGTAATGTTGCTCTTTTTCTTTTCTCCACAGATTCCAGGAGGTAGTTGCCAAAGCCAATGCCCTCAGGAAACCAGGAAAGGATGCGGTAAGTATTTAAAGCCCACTGAGCAATTTTTTTTCCCTTCACTAAGGCACCTGTGATATATCCTAAAGAATTTGTGACCTTTGCTCTATGCAAGGAAGGTGCTCATGGTTTATAATGGAGCAGCAGGTAACTAGGCTTCCTAGCTAGTGCGGGATCACCATGATTGTCCCCTTCTTATTCATCCCTTTCCTATATAAGCCGTAGCACTTGGCTGGGCAATGTATGGGGATTGGATATATTGTCCCTAAAGACAGTGATAAACGTCTGGGATACTGCGTACTTATACAGTTGCGCGTGATATTAGTGGCATACACGAGGGCATAAAAACGTGAGACTAATGCAGCATGCCTTGAACATAACACAACTGAAACTGTCCAAAAGACAACTACAGTCCCCACATGCCTTTACAAGCTCCCACGAACTCCAAATACACTCCCTTCCCGGGTCACTCATTGCACTACCACAACTCTCCTGAGTCCTGGCTGGCTTTTGCACGTCCTCTGGCTGTGTCCACCAATCTTCGCACCAGGTCTCCAGGAGGTCCTCGGTGGACTCAGCTTCCCTGAGGATCTCTCCAGTCACTCCTGTGATGCCATACGCAGTCTTCTGGCCTCCTCAAGCGAGATCCTGGCATACTTCTTTGGTGTCCTTCATCTCCTCGACGTAGCTTTCGGGATCCTGCGCACCATCTTCCTGGTCCGTCTTTTCCTTCTGTGTGGTTACTCCACCCCTCTTCACCTGAAACGAGAAGTCTTTCCTCATTGTTTACGGCCTTTTGGCATGATTCAGCCCCATCTCTGTTCTAAAGTCCTTCCTTTGTTCTTCTTTCAGGCTCTGATGGCGTTTTGGGAGGATTGAGTGAGGATCTATGGCGGATTGTGGTTTTTCCATAGAAGTCAACAATAAAAACCTGCCCGCCAGACTATAAAAGGGGCCCACAAACCACTACAACTACACATACTCTGTCAGACCAGCCTGCAGGACACTGCCTGGTTGAGGTATAGGCCAGTCCAACCATATATGCAACCACAAAAGGAGCTGTTGGGAAATTCAACAACCAGCTGAAGGTAGTGTGTATGGCAATGAAGCCTATATAAATGGTTGTCTTCCCTCAGGGTCTTGATTCCTTCATTTATCAAACAATGTTCCATGCTGATTGGGAGTTGGACCCAAGTATAGCTTCCATGGAACAACTACAGAATGGCTTCGTAGCCAGCACTGGGGAGGTGTACCTTGAGACCTGAACAGATTTGAAACATGCCTCCTGCATGCTGAAGCTGTATGCTATCTGCTGTCAGCATGGGAGTGAAAGCTAGTGCCTGCATATGTGAAGAGCTTATCTGTGGACTGCAAGCACTCACGGCATGAGGAACACATCATCACCAACCAGAACCATCCTGCAAGCTTCCTCAGACAACTGAGCTGCCTGGGGTCAGACCTCAGTCAGTGAGATTCGGGGTATGTGAATCTTAATTTTCCCAAATAAAAAAGCAGTTGACTGCTGGGGGAATGGATAAGATAACCAAGGTCCAGGATGGACTGTTCCCATGAGGAGCAGGGTCAGTACTGATTTGCACTAAGTGGGCCTCTGGGGCTGATTTGGAGTTTGGCGAACAGGTACTCCCATTGCAAAGGCATGGGCGTACCCTGTCACCTGCCCGGTTTTGAGTCAGATGGACAGCATAGTTTACACCAATGAAGTAAAATTGACTCTGTCGATGCAACATTTCCTCCGATGGGACTACGGAGTAGGGGCTGTCAGAGGTAACCAATCCGACTGTCCGGTCTATTTAGAGGGGACAGTCGAATGGCTTTGTTTTCTAATTTCATCACTTCCGGATATATCCTGGCGGTAAAAGACATTAAGGGCTATGGGCGAAAAATATAGTAAATACAAAGAGTATACAGTTCCTAACTGATAAGCTTTATTGATTAAAACTGTTTTCTTTGGTACTTCCATTTCCTGTTTTAACCTTCCTTCAAGTCACTTACCTTCACTCACTTCATCTACACTGTTTAGGCCCCTTACCCCCACGGCACCAAACGGCAATTTGGAATAAAAGATCTGTGCCAAAGTGCCCCTCATAGGGAGCCAGTCAGGTTTTGCAGCGCCGACCTGACGAGGAGCACGCCCTATGATGAAGCATGACACCCAGCCAGGTGTGTGAGGGCCCTAATTCCAACAGGAGGAACCCCCCATTCCCCCTGCAACCCATGACCACATAAGCCGCTTGTCCCCCCGCTTATCAGTTAGGAACTGCATACTCTTTGTATTTACTATAGTTTGGGCACGTATGCTGGACCTGTGAAAACCCCTTAGTCCCTTCTTTGTGACCTATGGGAGAAAAATCCCATGGTGTGAGGCTCAGTTTTTTTTTTTTAAATAAACTCCTGCTTTGGGAGCTTGTTTTTGAAACATAAAAAACTGTAGAAAAGTTTATCGGTCAGCCCTCATATTTGACAGAGTTGCCCATGAAACTTTTCCTACACTGACAGCAACCGCCATGACTGCAGTTTCTGGCAGTGTATAGAGATGTCCGCGGGGCCGGCGGAAATCTCAAATTTAGTGGGCAGAGTAAAGGCAGGGTGGTGGACACAAAGTCTGCCTCTATTCTGTCTGCCTTTACTCCCCCTAAATCAGACCCTCTGTCTAGAGTGGCACAGTGGTTGGAAAACGGTGGTTTGGAATGCTGCCCCGTGCGACTGTCAGTGGTAAAACTATTTGCAAGTATTTGTCCCATCACATTGATTGTTGGATTGCCAGTATTATTCCTGGAAATCAGAAACGGGTACAGCTTTCCCAGCGTAGTACGGCCAGTGTTTGTTAAATACAAAAAGCTGTAAATTTGCATCTATTCAAGGAGATCTTCTGTAGTTGCAAATGTACTACTTTTTTAGTAAATCAGTCAGTACATATATTTAAGATCCTGATTCAATAAAATGAACAAGTCAAAACCTTTCAGTAGAATCAGGATGACGAGAAAAAAACAACACAGACCTAGCAGACCCGAAATCAGGCCCCTGAACCCAACTTCCAAGCCAAGAAAGTATTTACTTGGAGGGTGTCATACCCCAAACAGCCCCCCTGTAGATGTGCCCCTGCAGCTGCTACAAGAAACTGTGACCAGCAAGGACAGGCTAGTTTCCTTAAAAGACAAAAAGTGTAGATGATAAGCTAGGAACAAAGACTTTTCCCAGCAGTCATACTCATGCTACATAAACCATTGCTTCCATTGATCATTCAGCCCCCATCCCATGGACCTTGTGTACTGCAGCAACATTTCCTCCGCACAGCCTAGTGTCAAACCGGGGCCTGCAATCCTCACCCCCAACCTGCACTGCAAGAGAAGATATGGAAGGATCTCCTTTGACACCTGCCTGGTATGGCACGGAGTTCCAGGAATAGGTAGGTTTCATACCAGAATATGCTGGGACATCAGCAAATGGATAAGAAGTATTCGAGAGGTGCCCTCAAGTGTGAGTACTGCCATACTATTTTATTGACTTTTTATTTTTATTTTATTGAAAACCATATACAATACATGAATATAAATCTGATTCTACATCCTTTAAAATTCATCCAGAACATTCAAAAAGATAATAAATAACACCAATTAATCAAACAACACCCAACAGTTCTAATAGTTCATAATTAAAAAGCAGCGAGTTCTTAACAAAGACACCTAGACTCTCAAGGTTTGTCTCCTTATTAACAAAAAAAGAGGGCAAAGTATATACAACTTTAAACCACAGAATCAAAGTACAATGCCCAAATCTTGTCAAATCTCTTAAGTCCCCCTATTCGAGAAGCATAAATACGTTCGCTCTTTTTAACCTGTCCCATTTTCCGAACCCATTCTATTTTAGACGGGATTAAATCCGTACGCCATCTTTGAAGTAAGAGTGATCTGGCGACAGCCATGCCGATATATAAAAACGTAATCAATTTCTCAGATAGCGGGAGATCTGGGTCATAACCCCATATTATCAATCTATCATTAAAACCAATTGATATCAAGCATTCTGTCGCCAGATACTCAAAGATCTCATTCCAGAACTTCTGGACCAAGGGACATTGTAATATTATATGAGTCCAATTAGCTGCAGGGTGGGTATGACACCGGAAACACTGCCCTGATTGACTGGGATAGACCTTGGCCACAAAAGAAGGGGTTCTATACAATAACCACTTACTAAAATATAGCATCCTCCTCCAATTAGCCCCTCTGACTGAACTAAAATTTAAACTATTGATTTTGGACCACATATTTACTGTAATTTCCTGATCTTCATATTTGCCCCATTTTAATATGGCCTTGGTCTCCAAATCTACCCTTTTAATTTTAGCCATATATCTTCTCCAATCGCCCGGTTTTTCGTTACCCTTTCTTCCAGTAAGTCATGAACTAAATGTTTCTGAGCGATAATCTGAGACAAATCGAGATTACTGAAGAATTTACTAAGAATTATATATGACCCCAAAAGAAGAAAATCACCTGAGATTAATTGAGACATTTCATTTCCATTTATCATTTCGAAGAAAATCTGAAAGTTTACAAAACCCAGCCTTAAGCCAGTTTTGTATAATTATAGAGGAATCTCTTATGCCTGCAGAGGCAAAAAGATCAGCTATTGAAGTTATGGCGTTAACAGCTGGAATAGAATACCGTCTAAAAAGTGCCTGGCGTTTATGGAAAAACCAATGCAGAGACTTATATCTTACTAATTTAGGGGATCGAAAAATTGATAATGGGCAGTGGATCTGATTTTCTTTCAATATTAAATCCATAAAATAATTAATAAAAAGACCCGACTGAAAACCCTGCTTGAATCTAGACATATATTGTGCAAAATACGCAAAATAGTATTCCTTCAAGTTGGGGAGGGCTAATCCACCATCTTCTAAATTCTCATATAAAGTGCTGAGTGCAATTCTGGGAATTTTCTTGTCCCATATGAACGATGTAAACATTGACTCTAGTTTCGTAAAAAAGAGTTCATTAACACACAGGGGATTGCAGAAAAGAGGAAATTAAACAGTGGAAGCACTGACATTTTTATCAAAGCGACCCTTCCTATAATGGTTAAAGGGAGAGAGATCCATCGTGTGAATAGATCCTGAACTTTTCGCAACAAAGGAACAAAATTCAAATCATACAAATCCGAGACAAATGGCGAAAAATAAACTCCTAAATACCTTTTAGGGTTTAAGTTAAAACACAAGAAAATGTCGGGGTATAAAACTGCCGATGTACACCCACACAAAATTATTTCTGTTTTTCTTTTATTGATTTTATACCCTCCAAACGATTCATAAAGGTCAAATATCTGGAAGGCTTTTGCCTGAACTTCCTCCTCTGGCTTTATAATAAGCATAATGTCGTCGGCGTATAATTTGATTTTACCCCTGGACGGCAGCGGGGGCGAATATCCCCGTTATTCCTAATTGCAATCGCTAGAGGCTCTATAAAAAAGCAAATAGCACCGGGGATAACGGGCAGCCTTGTCTGGTTCCCCTTTTGACTTTTACTTGGCCGACCTGAGTAGCATTAATAATAATAATGGCCTCTGCGTTCACATATAAATTCTCCACCAGCCCTATAATTTTGGAGGGTATACCAAATTTTGTTAAGATGTAAAATAAACTCTCCCAAATAACCAAATCAAAAGCCTTTTCGGCATCTAAAAGAAGAACTAATGCTGGAATCTTCCGAATCTCAAAGTAATCCAGTGCCTCTGCTAAAAAATGCGTATTAGTTCCTAGTTGCCTCCCAGCTATAAAGCCATTTTGATCGGGATGAATTAAATGGGAGGCACTCCCATTAAAACGATTGGCTACTAGTTTAGTGATTACTTTGTAGTCAGAATTAAGAAGCGTAATCGGGCGATATGAATTAGGGTCCTCACTATTTTTGGCTTTTTAAAAAAGCTAACTACATTCCCTTCTCTGAAAGAATGAGGTACAGAGCCTCCTTCAAAAATTGAATTTGCCAGCAATAGGAGATAATCCGAAATTACACTAGCAAAAGTTTTAAAAAACTCAGCGGGGAGGCAATGTGGGCCGAAGGCTTTACCATTCGGTAGGTTTTTCATAACCCCTTCTAGCTCTTCTTTTGTGAATGGTCTTGCCATGTTCCTTTTCTCCAGGTCTGTCAAGACCGGTAATTCATTTTCCTGAAGAAAATCTCCCAAGGATGACATGTCGATTAATTGATGTTGACCATATATCCTCTCATAGTGCTGTACCATGATGTCTCCTATTACTTCCGGATCCTCCACCCGGGTACCAGAAATAGGGCATCTCACTGCAGTTATTTGATTACTTGCAGCCCGCTCCCTCGCCTGCCATGCCAAAAATCTGCCTGTATAATTACTTTCCTCATAGATTTTCTGCTGATCCTGATGAAATTGGGATTCACTTTTAGCATAATACTTCTCGGCTAAGACCAGTTTAGCCTGATCCAATTGTTGACGATTTGCCACAGTGGGGCTAAAAAGAAATCTATCCATAGACCGTTGCACATTTTGCTCCAATGTTTGTTTCTCCGCTTTCCTACTCCGTGAATTCTCCGCATCCTTAGCCACGACAAGCCCGCGAAAAAAAGCTTTAAACGAGTCCCAGACCATATGTACTGGAGCTGAGCCATGATTTCGCTCAAAGAATTCTCTGATTTCTATTTTAACAGAAGAAACCCAATTTGTTTAAGGCGCAGGGGGCACAGGCTATGATAGCCCAGCAGAGCAAACTGAAAGTTTTAGTTAAGGGTAGATTTCACATTTTTTGCAGTGTCCCAGAGGCGCAGGAATTACTCCAGCAGATATCTTTGGAAAAAGCTTAAATAATTTGTAATTAGTCTTCAGTTCCTTTTTTTTTGGGTCTTTAAGTGCGGTCTTTAATGCGGTCAAGCGATTGTTCGCCTATTTCTTAAGAAAGGGAGGGGAGGACAGTGGGGGTGGAGGAGGGCCGATCAGCTGTATATGGCACCAAGTCACTGTGCCAGTATAAGGGTGGGTGTGGTAGGTCTGAATTTGAGCAGGGACAGCCATCTGCTCGGGCGCCTTTGGTTCAAGGGGGGGTACACAGGGGTGGTAAGGGAGCATCTGGGAAAAAATGAAAACCTCAATCTAAACTTTAAATACATCCATCCATCATTACACAGAAATGAAGCAGGGAAGAAGGGGGGGGCAAGCTATCTAGTTCGCTCTCAGGTGCAGATGGGGGCTAAATTGGGAGTTTTCGATAACTTTTTAAGTGATTTTTTTTTTTTTGCCGTAAACGACAACTTGGTAATAAGATAAATGGGAAATAAGGAATTGCTGAGGGTGGCTTCTTTTAATGCAAATGGCCTAAATAATAAGAGGAAAATGAGGGCCATTGAGGCCTGGATAAAGACAGAGAATCCAACTGCCATCTTGATACAAGAAACCCACATACCAGCAGGGAAAACAGCAGATTTTTCAATGTTTAAATCCTGGGCGGCGTATAGGGGTTTCTCTTCATCATCTGCGGCCCACAGGGGGACAGCGATTTTTCTGAATAAGAAATTTCAGGTAGAGGTTGTTAAGTCAATGAGTGATCAAAGTGGAAGATGGTGTTGGGTCACCTGCAATTTAGGACATAGACCATTGACGTTTGCTAGTTTATACGCCCCAGTAGAGGATAATCCTACCCCCTATGAGGAATTTTTCCAATCCTTAAATCAAGTTTCAGGGGAGTTAATTGTGGGGGGGGGATTTTAATTTGTTAATGAATCCGAAAATTGACTCCTCATCTAAAATGAAAAAACAGCTAAAGCAAAAATCATTTAGTCTTGTTCAAAAGCTATAGTTCAATCCTCGATATTGTTGATCCTTGGCGGGCTGCATTCCCCTTGGAAAGAGTTTATACCTGTTTTTCAGGCAGGTTCCAGACTTTCTCGTGCATTGATTTCTTTCTTATTTCGAGGTGTTTGGGCTTTATTTCACAAAAAGTTTTTCAGAGCGGGCTCTCGGATCATGCATTGGTTATTTTGGAACTGGAACTGGGTGAATCCAAGAAACCTTTTAAAAGATGGCAGCTAAATCGACAGCATTTACTTGAGGAAAACTATTTTATTGACTTTAATTAATGCAGCTTTAATCTCATTTTATAGATTTAAATCAAAATCTCAGCCAGTGATTAATTTCTTTAATTTATGAGTTCGGCAGCCTTAGCTCTGCTCTTATTCAGTGTGCTATGTTGTTCTGCATGTGTGCTATGTTGTTCTGCATGTGTGTTATCTCCTCCTCAACAAAACCACCCCACTAATTTAACACATCCGTTCATAAAAACTGTATACCTAGTGGAGAGGGTTAATGAACAGAATAGTGTCGCAGATACGAACCCACCCTGGCAAAGGCCCTGAACGCACTTATTGCAACAAGGGAGAGCATCAGGAAACAGTGAATTGAAACGGAGTAGCACACTTACACTAGTGAACTTTACCTCTGCCTTTGACAAGGTTCGCCATCTTATATTCTCAGGGGATTTCAAACTATTGGAGTACAATGCACAGGATTTGCTACCTTCCTCTCTATCAGACCCCTCATAATGCACATGGCTCTTTCAGCTCAGCACCCTCCTCTTTAATGCCCCCACCTCTTAACCCTCTACCCAAGTACATCTCTTCCTGCAACCTCAACCGCTACAATGATGCTGATGACTTGCAAATTATGTGACAACTTGAAAACCCTTCTCATATTGATTCCTTTGCCACTGGCTAATACTCCCAACCTCTTGACCAGTGAATGCCAATGAACAAATTCAAGCTCAACACATACAAAAACTGAGATACTAGCCTTTGGCAGCTGGACCTCCTACCATCCATCCTCCATCTGACCAAAGGGCTTGCCTCACTTCCAAACTCTTGCTGCTAAGAAAAGAATCCACAGCTGATTATGGATTCTAACCGCCTCCTTGTGAAACAAGTTACAAGTGTGTCCTTTTACATGATGTGCTACATATCTCGAATATTTTGTTACCTAGGTTTTCTTCAAATAAAACAAGCCACCATCAATCTGGTACTCTATATATGGAATATACCCACAAACCAGTTGCAAATGAAAGCACATGTTAACCTGTCATGGGTATGAAACTCTTATCTAAATACAATACACTTCTGAATTCAGTGGCTGAATTTCCCTACCCCCCGCCCAGGCCCCTTCAGTACCCCTCTCCACCCCAATTGACAAGAGCCTACATAACACTGAACTTGACCTATCCAATTCGATTACCGAACCCCTCACACCTAACAGCCGTCACCCCTCATTCCACACTCACTTCCCTATCTCCACCCTCACACATCAATCCACCCTCCGTAAATAACCCAGACCACCCCCCCTCGATACCTCCCCTCACCTTAATTGCCCAGAGCCTACACAACATCGAACTTGACCTATCTAATTTGATTACTAAATTCTCTCAATTCAAGAAAGACTTGATCTCCCACAGCTCCAGTACCCTCCCTCACCATAAAATCCCCACCCAGCCCTGCCCAAAAATCCCCCAAAAATTCCCCCGAAAATCCCTAACACCAAACACAATAATTGGAGATCAACTCCTCTCCGCTGCCGTATACATAGACCTCACCGCACCTCGAATCATCTCTCCCCGTCCGACCTCGCCGACCTATGCAACTCTTACCTTCCTAGCTTACCAACCGCCAATTCTCCACTCCCTACTCCCACATTCCTATTATCTTAGGGACTAATAGAATCCCCTCCTCCCCGCTTCCCCCAGACCACCGCCTCAACTCACGTCGATCCACACTTGCCCACCCACCATAAGCAACCCCACACCACTTACATGCATGCTTGTCAACTGTCGCTCCGCAGTCCAACATGCCACGGAAATTTCGGAAACTATCCTGAGTGAATTCATTGACATTGCATTCCTCACAGAAACCTGGCTCAAAGACCACTCAACGAGCATACTTGACCTACTCTCCCCCCCCGGGATACTCTATTCTGAGAAAAGATAGACCTGACAGAGTTGGGGGTGGTCTAGCCATTATCTTTAAAAATGAACTTCAGCTATCCCTTGTCAATAATTCTGGCTACTCCTCCTGCGAATACCTGGAAGCTGAACTGACAACCCAAAACTACCACCCAATTCGTCTACACAACATCTATCGCCCTCCAGGCCCCTCCCAGCCCTTCATCGAGGACTTATCTGAGCTCCTGACACAATCCTCATTATCCAACTCAAAAAATCTCTTTCTTGGGGATCTCAACCTCCATTGGAACGATACCGATGATCCCACTAACCCCCTCCTCACCAATCTACTTGAGATCAATGAACTCAAACAACTATGCCTGTCCCCGACACACACCAAAGGAGCCATCCTTGGCGTCATTCTTTCCAAAGAAAATCTGGTCTCCGTGACCAATATCGTCCCCATTGACTGGTCCGACCATCACCTTATACTGTTCACCATTGCTACCAATGCAAATCTCCCCACCTCCAAAATTAACAGACCTAAGAAACTGACCAGAAATCTAAAACATATCCCCCCGGGTGTTCTTGAGTCTAAACTCCAAGCTCAACTTCTGCTCATTCCCCCCTCACAAAATGCCAATGAGCTCACCGAACACTTTAACAATACTGTCACTGGAATTCTTGACCAACTAGCCCCGCCCAAACTCAAAAACCAAAGAACCACCCCCTCCAACTCTTGGTTTAATACCGAGCTTAATAACGAAAGACGGTCACTTAGACAGTCAGAAAGAACGTGGAGACTCCACCCCTCTCCAGCCCATCTTGCACTCCTCAGACATGCTAGATCCACATACAAAAAACACATCTTCAAGGAAAAGGCCTCCTTCTTCCGCACTCAACTTGATCGTGCCAAAAACAGACCTAGGGAACTCTTCAAAATCATTCGTAACCAAACTTCCCCCACACCTCCTAATCTGACCGCCTCCTCAGCCAGATGTGAAGAAATTTCCCACTTCTTCTCAGAAAAAATAGCCAAAATTGATCAATCCTTCCGCTCCACACAGTTCCCCTCCAACTCCCAATGCAAACCCATCCTCACCTTTAATGCCTACCCCACATCCCCTCGACCAGCTGACCCTGCTACCTCTCAGGAAACCAAATCCCCTAACACACAATTAAAGAACAATGCCTCCCTGCTCAACTTCCTCCCCGTGACTGAGCTAGAAGTCCTTAAAATAATTGGTAATCTTAAACCGTCCTCCCACACAAAAGACCCCTTACCCTCTAACCTTGTCCCTGCCCTTAAGCACATCATTACCCCATACTGGACCACAATCATCAACACCTCTCTCTCCACTGGCTGTGTCCCCACCTCCCTTCAACTTGGACAAATCTCTCCCATAATCAAAAACCCCAATGCTGACCCCAATGACCTAAACAATCTCCGCCCCATCACTAACCTCCCACTTCTCTCAAAGGTCCTTGAAAAATGTGTCCTACTACAACTAGACAAACACATCGAAAACTTCAACCTACTTGATCCCTTTCAATCAGGCTTCAGGAAAGGCTGTAGCACCGAAACGGCAATGCTCAATGTCGTCGATGACATCCACCACTCACTTGATAATGGCGAGACATGCCTTCTTATCCTCCTTGATCTCTCCGCAGCGTTCGATACAGTCAACCATTCAGCCCTACTCAATGTGCTTAGGACCCGTTTCGGCCTCAATGATACCGCCTACAAATGGTTCGTCTCCTACCTACAACACCGAACTCAGCAAATCAAAATTCAAAACTGTCTCTCTAACCCCTCTCCCGTCTCCCTTGGAGTCCCCCAAGGGTCTATTCTCTCTCCCTCCCTCTTTAACCTCTTTATGGAACCCCTCACCCTCATTCTTAAACAAGCAGGCATCAACTACCACCTCTACGCCGATGACACCCAAATCTATTACAAGATTAAAACTCATACCGACATCTTACACCTGAACAACACCCTCACCAAAATCCAAACCTGGTTCCACTCCAATCATCTCAAACTTAACCCTAATAAAACTGAAATCATTCTCTTCTCCCCTAAAAACAACCCGTTCCCCGTTCAATCTTGGATCTCTAACCTTAATGCACTCAACTGCTCTCTCACCTTGTCCAACTCCGTCAAATCTCTTGGTATTTCTATCGACAACACCCTAACCCTTAACGTCCACATCAAAAACTCAGCTAAAGGAGCCCTCCTCACTCTCCGTCACCTCAAGAAAATCAAACCCTTTATACCCACTGATGATTTTAAACTCGTAGTTCAGTCACTTGTTCTTTCACGTATTGATTATGGTAACGCCATCCTCAACGGAATCCCCAAGATCCACCTTGCTCCAATCAAAGCTGTGCTCAACCTTGCCGCCAGGCTCATTACAGACTGCAAACGCTTCGATCACATATCCCCGGCTCTCAAATCTCTTAAATGGCTCCCTATTGAAGGCAGATCTGCCTACAAAACTGCCTGCATCACTCATAAAGTCCTCCACCAAAACACTCCACAGTACCTCTCTAAAAAACTCCTCATTGCGGGCACCACACGACCCCTGAGAAGCACCAACTCACTCCTCCTTATACCACCACTGCATAAAAAGAAAGCCACACAATCACGCTCCTTCTCTGGGAATGCCCCTATCATCTGGAATGCCCTCTCAAAAAACCTGCGCTGCAACCCCTCCTATTTCAGCTTCAAAAAAGACCTCAAAATCCACCTCCTCAATTATTATTGGGGATCCTAACCTATGACCTGCACTCGACCTCCAATCTCACCATGTTATATTAGTCCAGCAATATTTGTCCATTTCATGAACATCATCGGCCTAATTAATTGATATATATAGCTCCTGCTCCTGTTTATCTATTTGATATGTATAGCTCCTGCTCCTGTTTATTCTATTTGATTCGTTTTATCTAACTGTTTGATTTGTTTATCTATTTGATTTGTATATTTCACATGTTGTCATTATCTTTTATCTACTTATACGCCATGTTTGGCTCAATTATCATTGGGGGTCCTAACCTGTGACCTGCACCCGATCTCCAATCACCATGTTACTTTTTGTCCACTATTTTTCTGTCCACCCCCCGAACATCATATACCTAGTTACTTGAAATGTATTAGCTCTTGCACCTGTATAATTATTTTGTTTTGTATATTTCACACGTTGTTTTCTTTATCTTTTTTATCTATTTGTATGCCATGTTTGCGTTATATTATCTTCTCATGTAAAGCGCTCTGATACCTCTGGGTCTAGCCAGCGCTATATAAAACTCTCAAAATAAATAAAAATAAAATAAATAAATGCTGACTGTCCCACGTTCAAAATTCGAGTGCCCCTTAGCCCTTTTAAGCTATCCGAACTGAGCCTCAAAATAGCAAGTAATAGCAATAAACCTCTTTTTGAAGAAGGAACTTAAATATTGTAGCACCGATCGTCACCATGGCAGTAGAACACCATCTCCTACCTTCCAAAACGACTGTGCGTGGGTGCCTCTTAAGTTTACAAACTTGGGGACTTGTAATTTGTCGTTAGTGCCTGTACCCTCTTGTCTCTGCTGTAAGGGATGCCCCATCACTGTTGTTTCAATAATGATTCACTCGGACTGTAATGTTTCAAACCTGTTGTGCTCTGCGGGACTTTGTTCATCAGAACACTTTTGTAAAGCGCTCTGAAACCCTGTGTGCAGGGTTGTGAACGCTTTATGTTAAAGCGAAATACATGTGTTAAGTTTACAATACCCTTTGAACAATTCATTGACTCATTGAGCCATGGCTCAAATCTCCAGCCATTCAACGAAAGCAAAATATTGTAAAACACAACACATTTGTAACAATGTTCAACATTTTTTTAGGGGGGAGAACGCTCCCTACCAACACCCCTCCCTCCTGGCAGTGGTTTGACTCACTCGCCCTCTATGTGCAGGATGAGGGCTGGTCTGACAGAATTTGCCAGAACTGCTTTTGGTTCCCAGTCCGGGCCTGGGGGGCCCATGACCCGCTTTCATTCCCCGTCCCGGGACCATGGGTCCGTCCCCGCTCTTACTGCGGCCCCGACGCGCAGGCCCATCTCCTGCCATAACAGGCCTGGAGCGGGCCCGGCTCCCCCGCGGGCGCAGCCCAGCTCCACCGCGGGCACAGCCCGGCTCCACCGCAGGCCCAGTGCAATCCTCTGCCGCCGCCGCACCGCCAGGCTTTAAGTATCGCTAATGAAGCGTCTTCTTACATGTAATGATATCCCTCTGCCTCTAATGACTGTTATTAAATTCCCCGGCACATCATACTGTACCAGCAAAGCGCTCGAAAAGGTTCGGCATTTTAACTTAAAGGACAACTTAACAAAGAAATGCTCTTAATACCTCAATTATGTGTTTAGAAAATAGGCAAACAGCTGAGCACTCAACACACCGAGGCTGGGCCAAGCTCAGGCGCCAGGGTGTATTTATTGTGGTTCCTCCTCCCCCCGCCTCATTAGCAGCCTCCAGCTAAACAAGGCAGTGAACACGAGTGGCCACTGATGGCGAGGCAGCAGGCATCCTTCCAGATCTGAGCAAGTGTAAGCTACAGCCGAGCACAAGGGAGCAACCCTTAGCTCCTGATCACAATTGTCCATCAGCGACTGAGCCCAAGGGACAACTGTTCAGCAGCGGCTGACCACTAGATGCCTAGTCCCCCAGTCCGTACGCTACATGAAACCGTAAGTGACCACCACCAGGATGAAGCCGAGTAAAGAGACTGACGCCCAGCCCACTGACTAGCCCTCTAGGTACAACTGAACATAACCTTACCCATCAATAATGAAGGACTAACACCCAGCTGCCTGGGTACCATTAACAGTGAACTGCTCAAACCAGGTTACGTGTCACCACAAGAAACACCACCCATCTGTGAGAAGGCCGCTCAGCTTGTGGAGGTCAGGAAGGGGTAGCCAAGAGCCGCCAGTGGTACCTGTGGCCTGTCCTTTGGTCTACCTGCTACCTCTGGTTTCAGGAGTCAAGAACAGAATCATCTCACTGTCCACAGGCAACCATGAGTGACTGACGCAATAACCACCCTGAGCGACTGAGCCTTAGTTCCCTTGTTACAGTCAGCAACAAATGAAAGACCCACACATGTTTAAATACAGACAACCATTTTTAATGCATCAAAACACTTAATATAGCAAAGTATAGCTTGATCCAAGAGTTGGCAGCTGGTGTACAAAAGTCAGTCACATCGTGATGAAACCAGAAAAATAACCAGAGACAAAATTATGCAAACATAAAAAATTTTTTTTCAAATAATCAAAAAATAAGCTAGAGATCGAAAATAGATGCAGAAAAAAAGAGCAAAAAGGTAAGGGATATGATTTTTTAAAAGACACAAAAAAAAAGAACCTGTGTAAGGTACTGCACAATAAACTACAAATTCAAACTACTTGGGGACTGTTCCAAATGAAAGATTAGGTACAAGTCGGATAGACAGGGAAGGGACTTAGGCAAGCGAGAGCAGCGTTTGACAAGCCCTGGTTGGAAATGTGTAACGTAAATAAGAGAATTTATAGCCAGAGGCATTGGAAGTCCGAGTTACCCTGGGGATCCCACGCGCACACTTCACAACCTCTCGGCCGAACGCAGACTGCTTGTGGCAAGTGTCTGAAACAGAAAGAGAAGCGGGGGCCAGGGGAGAATTACATATCATTTCTGTCATGTGACTGCGTTATCAGGAACCGAAATTAAAAATTAACCGAGAAACGGAAAGCAGTGAAGAATGGCTTTGAAGAGGAGCAACTTTCTAAGGGTGAAGGGCCGTGGACCACGAGCGACGGACCCAGGTCTTTGGCTACCACCAAGCACAGGTGATTGACTTTCAAGCACCCTGGCCACACTTGACCAAACAACTGCCTCCAGCCAACCACAACCCAACTTACATACCGCCAAGCCCCTTCGCTTCAGCAGTCCACCATTAACCTGGGGTCCTCGGCACATTGGCTACAGCCGACAAGCGTCGTAGCTACAGCAGACCAGCATTGTCCAACACCCAACCCTGGCTTAAGGTAACCAGCCCACCCATGCACCCCATCACTAACTATCTTACTCCCCTGCACCCTGGCGTAAGCTGACCATCACTAAGAATACCACTCCTCCTGCACCCTGGCTTTAGGTGGCCATCACTGGCTATCCTACTCCCCCTTCATCCTGGACTAAGGAGACCATCACTGACAATACCCTGAAGCCTGGACTAAGCACTGGCTATCCTACTCCCCCTGAAGCCTAGATTACGGTGGCCATCACTGTCTATTTTACTCCCCCTGAAGCCTGGATTAATGTGACTGACAATACGGTTCCTTCTGAACCCTGGCTTAAGGTGACAATCCGTGTCCCACTGCACCCTGCACCTTGGCTTAAGGTAACTATCACTAACTAGCCCACTCCCCTGGACCATGCTTAAAGTGTCCACCACTAACTATACCATGCCACCTGCACCCTGGCTTAAAGTGACCATGAATGGCTAATCATTGTTTGTACTATGAATGCAGTCACTCAGGAGTAAAAAGCTACAACCCCCAGTGTTGGGCCTAGTAGCTTCTGCTTGCCCCGTGGCTTTCTAAAGAGGGTTGCGATATATGCAAAATGTATTATATCTCAATCTTCAATTCTCATTCTCATATTTGTTAATCTCATAGATTTTCCTTGACCCCATATTGAACAATTCAGTCTAAAATATACATCATTTGAAGAAAGACAGTCATCACATGTTTCGCAATTCATAGGCTGTTTTCTCTCGGCAATGACTATAATTTTAATTATTTTTTCCATGAAGTCATAATTTGTTACTAAAGTTTTACCTCAGGGTCGAACAGTAAATATTTCCCATCTAGTTAATCATCAGCCTGTTGAAAAACACTGAGTGAGTGTTTGTAGCCAGCTTTCTGGACAACTGTTGTTGTAGTTAGTCAGCCTTTTGCAATGCTGCAATAGGGGATGGTGTGTAAATTATGTTACCAGAGAATTACGCCCAGCCAGCTTTAGAGCTTGCTTAAATTCCAACGCGCAGAACTGATGACATTGCGCGTTCTCTTCTGTGGCGAATAGATCTAACAAAGGCTCTCCCCACTGCTGAAAGAGACCTTGCGCCACGTCCGAGTTCAGACGCCATTCGTGATCCATCAAGCACCGGCGGCTGAGTTCGTCCGCCCTGGCGTTCAGAGAACCCGCCAGGTGTTGAACCACCAAGGTAACGCCTTGATGTTCCAGCCATGTCCAGAGGCGCAGAGCCTCCTGACATAGGGTCCAGGACCCCACCCCGCCCTGTTTGTTGCAATACCACATGGCGGTGGTGTTGTCCGTGAACACCTGCACTACACTTCCCCGGACACAGGGAAGGAATGCCTTCAGTGCAAGTCGGATCGCCCGAAGCTCCAAAAGGTTGATATGGAGCCGGGACTCCGCCGGAGACCAGAGGCCTCTGATCTCCGCCTCTCCCAAGTGGCCACCCCATCCCAGGAGGGACGCATCCGTCACCACTGTGTGCTCCGGTTGGGGAAGGGAGAGGGATCTGCCATTGACCCAATCGCGATTCGTGAGCCACCACTGCAATTGTCGTGCAGTGCCCTCCGAGATCTGGACATGATCGGACAGGTTGCCCTGATGCTGTGCCCACTGGAACTTCAGGTCCCACTGCAGAGCCCGCATATGCCATCTGGCATGTTGCACCAGCAGGATGCAGGAGGCCATCAGGCCCAGGAGCCGGAGGGTCATCCTGACTGAAACCCGGGATAGAGGCTGAAAGATCGGAATCATAGCCTGAATATCCCGGACTCGCTGCTCGGGAGGAAAAACCCGAAACAGCGTTGAATGCAGAACCGCTCCAATGAAGGGGAGCTTCTGAGAGGGACTCAGGTGCGACTTCGGCACGTTGATGGAGAACCCCAGCAAATGCAGGAGGTCGGCCGTAGTCTGAAGGTGGGTGACGACTGCCTGGGGCGAGCCCGCCTTCAACAACCAGTCGTCGAGGTAGGGGAAGACTGACACCCCTGACCTGCGCAGATGAGCTGCGACCACCGTCATCACCTTCGTGAACACCCGAGGGGCGCTGGTAAGGCCGAAGGGGAGCACGGCAAACTGAAAATGCTCCTGGCCTACCGTGAACCGCAGGTAACGCCGGTGGGCCGGCAGGATGGGGATGTGAAAATAGGCGTCCTGCAAGTCCAACGCTACCATCCAGGGTCGAGGGCAGCCAAGACCTGAGCCAGAGTCAACATCTTGAACTTCTCCTTCCGGAGGAAGCGATTGACGTTCCTGAGGTCCAAGATGGGGCGCAAGCCCCCCCTTGTCCTTCTTGGGGACCAGAAAGTAGTGGGAATAACAACCACTCCCTACTTCTGGCCCAGGAACACACTCGATGGCCCCCTTGGCCAAGAGGGCCCTGACTTCCTGCAGGAGAAGTGCCAAGTGGTCCCCTGACATGCGGTGGAACTGAGGTGGCATGGCTGGAGGGTTGGACTGGAAGGGAAGGGCGTAACCCTTGCGGATGATCTGCAACACCCACTTGTCCGAAGTGATAGCTTGCCAGTGGGAGAGATGAAGGCGGACCCTGCCACCCACTGGCATGGAATGCCCCACAAGGCTCGGATTAGGAAGGTTTGGAGGCCGAAGCGGCGGGGGCGGAGGTGGACTGGCCCCCACGCTGATTCCCAGATCCGCCCCTGCGGAAACCGCGACTGCGGCCGCGCTGAGGCTGGTTCTGCACAGGCTTGTTGAAAGAACGTGCCTGGGCGCCCCTCCCGTTGCCACGAAAGGAACGAAATCCAGGAGTGGCTGGGCTTTTTGTGGCAAGACCTAAGGACTTGGCCGTGGCCCGCGAGTCCTTAAAACGCTCCAGCGCACTGTCGGCCTTATCGCCAAACAGGCGAGTGCCATCAAAGGGCCATGTCCATGAGTGAGTTTTGAACATCTGGCGAGAACCCGGTAGATCTGAGCCAGGCGTGGCGACGAAGCGCCACAGTCGTAGAAATCGCTCTACCTAAGGAGTCCGCGGTGTCTAAACCACACCGAATGGCGAACTTAGCCGCATCTTTACCTTCTGCAATGGCTTGGGACAATACAGCTTGGGTCTCCTCAGGACACTGAGGTAACACCTGCGCAACTGTGTGCCACACCGCGTGGGAATAGCGGCACAATAGGCAGGCGGTATTCACTGACCGCAGCCCCAAGCTGGCCGAAGAGAACAAACGTTTACCGAACTGTTCCAGCTTCTTAGAGTCCTTATCCGGCGGAGCCGTGGGAAAGGCACTCTGCGACGTCGAAGCTTGGATGACCAGACTCTCGGGCGTAGGATGAGTGGTCAAAAAAGCGGGGTCACCAGGTGCCGGGCGATGACGCCTGGCGACATTCTTATCCACAGGGGCCCCAGTGGATGGCCGCGACCAAGTGCCCAGCAAGACGTCGGTAAGGGCGTCGTTAAACGGGAGCAGGGGCTCCGACGAGGTGGTCGCCGTCTGGAGCACCTCAGTAAGGAGGTTAGTTTTGAGGGCCACCATAGGGAGGTCAAGGTTGAGGACCTCTGCTGCCCGACGGAGCACCATCGTGTAGGAGGCAACCCTCCTCCATAGTAGGCGGGGGAGAGGCAAACCCCGGGTCAGAAGAGACATTGAGGTCGCCGGCGTCCTCCAAGTCGTCCGCCCAGTCCTGCTCGGAGTCACACTGACGGGCGAAAGGGACCTCGGACCCCTCCCAGTCATCCTCCACCACCGCCGCCGGTGGCACCGACCGCGGCGGCGGGGCAGGAGCCGGAGAGGGAACATACGGCATCGGGAACGGCGTCGAAAACGGCACCGAGAACGGCGCTGGTCGGGGCCGAACCGGCGCCGTGTCCCAATGCGGATCCCAGGTAGGAACAAAATGGTCCTGGAACCTGGGTAAGGGCGGGACGAAAGGCACCCACTGCGGCGCCGGCGGCAGAGCCGAGGGCGGCGCTGGGGCCGGAGCCGGCAGCGTTGGACCTTGTGGCGCCGTGGCCGGAGCCAGCGGCGCAGGATCCTGTGGCGCCGAAGCTGGATCCGCCGGCGGTCCAACAGGATCCAGACACGGGACTGCGGAGCCCGAGGGTGCGCCGGCGGGAGCCCAAGGCCTAAAAAGGCGGTCCATGGTAGCAAGAAATTCTTGCACCTGTGCGGGAGTCGCCGACGGACCCGGGTAAGGCGGGTAGGCCGCAGGACTCTCGAGCTCCAAAGGAGCCGCAGGGGCAGGGCCCCTGTCCCCCTCATCCGCATCCGAAGACCGGCGGGGGGACGTCGGAGAGCGAACACGCTTCTTCGACTTCTTTTTGTGTCGTCTCTTACCTGAATCCGAGGGTGACGAGGAGCGATGGCTGTGGCCCCACGAGCGTTCCCTGGAATGGCCTCTGGACCGGGAACGGCGCGGGGACGAGTGCCGGACCTCCAGCAGTTTCCGGCGCCGCTCCCGCAAGGCCTTCGGGGCCATGGCCCGACAATCCGGACAAGACCGAGAGTCATGGTCGGTCTCCAGGCAGTAGAGGCAAACATTGTGGGGGTCCGCCACCGACATGTTGCGACGGCAGGCCCCACAAGACTTAAATCCAGGCATCCCTACGTGCACCAGGAAACCAACTGGAAAAAGGGGGATAAAAGTCCCAAAAGAGAGAGTCAAAAAGTGACTAGGGTACGTGCTCTAACCGGATCTGCGCTTTCTGGCGCAGAAAAAGAAAGAACTGACGTCAGCGCGCATGGGTGGCGCCTAAGTAGTCTCTGTGACGTCATCTCGGCGCTTACGACGCCAGCGACGGACGCGGAGCCGCACGACGCCACCTACTGGCGCGCAGGGGTACTGCTAGCAAAACTTTCTGGATCCAGTCTGACGCCTGGGGATATTCTAAGGTAAGGAATCTATCACTAACGTGTCTCTTTCAGATACTGCCACTCTAAAAAATTCTATATAGCAATGTACGATGTTCCCATGCATACCTTTACCATGCATGTAATACAACATGTTGTTTTACATTGTGGGCCTTTACTATGCGTTTTCATGGTAATTACTGAGTTTCACAACATTGATAGCTTCTTCAGTGTCAATGAAATTTCAAAATAATTCTTAATGTAAAGTTTTGGTGTATTAGTGAATGGTGTTGCTTCTTAAAAGTTTTATTATCAAAACATAATAGGATATAAAGGCGTATGCTGGGAATGCCCTCACCCAGGCACTCATGCGGGGACCCACAGGGACCTTCCTCAGGAGCCAAAATATTTAAAAAAAATACATACCATGGTACTCCCATGAGACCCTTCCCGGCCTCCTGTGAGGTACAGCACGGATGTGCAGGCTTTGCTGGGTGAAGCTTGCATGGTCCTGAAGTAACCTGGAGGGGACACTTAATCGAAGACCACAGTATTGCGAAACAAAATGAAACAAATAATAAATTTACTTGTCGGGTGGAGGAAAAGTGGGCTGGGGACAGGCCCTGGCAATCGGTCGTGCAATAGTTGGGGGGCAAGGCCTGGCTGTCAGTCGTGTGTTGCTAAAGGTTGGGAATCTGCAGCGGGAAGAAAGAACACCACCCACTGTGCGTGGCAGGCAGCTAGATTTTAGCTTAAGTTAAAAAAAACTAGAAATCCACAAAAAACAAAAATATCACGAATGATGTTATATGTAAGGTTATAAGCAGTGCATTGCATGGCGCAAGTTAGATTTAGCGCAATAAACTATAAGTAGTGAATTTCAGTGTTTTTTTTAGGGGGTTTTACACATTAGTTTTTGTATTATTTCAACACCTAACTAGAACACCTAACTATACCATTGCTTAACCTTTGATTTTTTTCAGTGAACTTTGTGGGGTTTTTTAACGTAAGGAAAAATTACCTTGCCTAACTATAACATTAGTTTGACCTTTGAATTTTTCAAGACAAAAAAAATAAAATATATATATATATATATATATATATATATATATATATATATATATGCTAGCTCCACAGTACACAGAGTACCAGCACTCACGGGAGATTTAAAAAAACAAACAATTTATTTGGTTTCAGCACACAAACAAGACGCGTTTCGGCGACTGCCTTTCTCATATATATATATATATATATATTATTACCTACTGGCGGCCGCCAGTAGGTAGTTATAGTTAGGACCTTGTTTCCATAGGAAAAGCGGTTTTTCTTTTGCCAATATCTTTGGCGCCGTGTGACGAATCTTCGTGAAATTCTCAAAACTAATGGGGCGCTCCGGTCAGCTCCTGTCGTGAAAGTTTCGGGGTGATTTGTCAAGCGGGGCAGAGATAAAGGGGGGGTCCCAAAACGTGTTTTCTCAATGTTAATTTCCATAGGAAAAGTTTGTCGCGGCTACAGCCCGAACTGCTGAACGGAATTACACCAAATTTGGTAGACAGGTAGCTCTTAGTCCAGAGTGCACTCTTTGCTTTAAATTGTGTAAATCCGTTCAGTAGTTTTTGAAATATTAAAGGAAAAAGAAATATTGATATCTGGGCGGAGCCTAACCACACATCTCATCGTGAGATCTGATTGGCTGTCAGCACTTCATCCAAGATATGTTGGCAGCCACCTTGGGACCAATATACATGATAGCACCCCATTAAAATGCATTGTAGTGAATGGAAGGTTTTGAGGGTCACCAAAAGGAGAACGCATAAAGGGTGATAACAGACTTTAGTTATATTATAAATCATTTGTTGATGGTATCATACTAATTTTAGGAATTGTGGTGTGTTATAAGGTGATTTTACCCTGTGAAAAAGCCTTCTACTGGGATACCATGAATAATTTTTGAGAGAAAACTATTTTCTCATGCTTTTCCCATAGAGGTTTGGAAGGTGCTCCAGAAGCTGAAATGAGAGCATATTTTCTGTAAATTCACATTATCTTTCTCAGTCATGTGAGAATGAAGTCAGACATTCTCAGGAAAACATGTACATCCATCTAGCCAGCGCTATATAAAACTTTGCAACTAAATAAATAAACAAGGACAGAGACTGTTAGTTGATTCCTTTGTGTTCTACTGCAGCTTCCCAGAGTGTTCTAAAGAACAACTAGAGCACTAACAGTCTTACTTATGACAAAAGTATGGCACACCTGAAGCCATCTTGATTGGAATAAACCGGTAACACTTAAAACATTTAATTTAAAAAGGAACAAAATGAGGGGGTTCGTTGTGCCACAGAAATTATGATTAGTACTGCAGAAAGAAAAATTAGGGCACATTTTGAGTGACTTCTCAAATCCTCTTCTATTTCATAAAAAGATTCTGACATGCAGACTGAAACATGCACTTTCAACACCAGCAGCAGACTTCCAGTTAACTCCCTGGTGAACAGTAGCTTTACTACAGTGATCTAATGAGCAACTAGAGTGCTAACATTCTGAATTTATGGGAAATGTGTGACACATCTGAATGCCTTCTTGATGGAATCAAAGTAAAAAACTGAAAGCATTTCCTACTGAGGAGACTGCAGTAAATGAGGAAATTAGGAAACTTCATAACAAATAAGTCTCCCAAGATGGACACCAGAGAAAAAAGAGCCCAATGTAGCATAAATATTACCCAGATGTATCCCACTTATAGCCTACTAACAGAAGTGTGCAAAACACTTTATTTTTTGTTTTTTGGAAGTTTTTTTTTAGTGCAGACTGGTCAGGTATTAGAGCGTTGCATCTTACTTGGACCCCTTATTGCGTATTTTGCACAAAGTACTTGAGATTGATCTTGCGAAACATTGAACTTTACTATTCTGTTAAACTGAAGTTGCTCTGAGCCGGGCTTTGTAACACCCATTTTTACCTACTGGTTTCAATTAATTCTCATTGTATTGTATTAAGAAAGAGAATTTACTGTTTTTATGCACACTTTTATGATCTATGTTTCTAAATCAGATCGAATAAAGTTTATTGAGTTGAAGTCTCTCAAGATGGCCACCAGAGAAAAAGGAGCCCAAATGTAACACAAATATCACCTTATGTAGCCCATGTATAGCCCAATGACAGAAGTGTGGAAAACACTTTTTATTTTTTGTTTTTTTGCAGTTTTATATACTGAAGAATGGTGAGGTATTGGAGTGCTTTACATGAGCATTGGTTACATCACACAAGGACAAATTCATTTTGGTCGTAGGCATGGGGCGATTAAGTAATTTGACCAGAATCACAGAATGTCGAGCTGAGGCAGAAACTCCAACCTGGTTCCCCAGTTGCAAAGTCTGCAGCTCTGGAAGTAACACCACATCCTCTCCCCTAAGTGCAACATTTAATCAAGTGGCCAACTGGATAAAAAAACAAAGATAACAAATAATTTAAAAGTGCTTTGTCGCTATTTGAGAACTCAGAAAATATGTCCTCATTTTAGTTTTTAGAGCACTAACCATAATTTCAATGCAAATAAGACCCTCTCATTTCTATAATTTCTAAAGGAAATGCTTTAGGTATTACAGTTTTGATTACATCAAGATGACGTCAGGCGTGCCACGCTTTTGTAATAAATATAGAATGTTAGCAATCTAGTTGTTCATTAGGATACTGTTAAGAGGCAGAGGTCAGGGGCACGGACTCGTAAAATTGAAGGCGGGTGCAGAGGCAACAATTTGACCACACTGGGCAGGCAGGAAGGGCAGTGGCAGCACAACAGACTATGGAGGGCAGTGGAAAGGGGGGCAGGGCCAACAAACCAACAATGCAGGACAGGCAAGAGAGGCTGTGGCAATATAATAGACCATTGAGGGCAGAAGGAAGAGGCAGTGGTAGTACAACCATACCTGCCAACAGACCCTATTCAGCCAGGAAACGCCCAATGTTTTTAAGCCTGGGCTTTATTTTATCTGTCTCCTGTCTACAATCTCCTCTTTTTCAATGTAAGTCAATGTGGAAAATCAATTCCCCAATTTTTTTTCAAAATCTCCCTTACCAAGATCAAAATGTTAGCAAGTATGGTACATTGGCTCATGGAAGGCAGGAGGAATTGGGGTAGGGACATGGACTCGGATAACAGAGGACAGGAGGGACATGTACAGGTGCACCAAAATGACCTTACAGGGCAGGCATCAGGGTTTGCAGCAGCACAATACACCACACAGGGCATGCAGGATGGCAGTGCAGCACAACAATCCATGGAAAGCAATAGGGAGGGGACAGGACCATGCACATGGACAACAGAGAACAGAGGGGAAAGAGGCAATGGCAGCAAGCTGACCATAATGGACAGACAGGAGAGAAAGCTGCAGCATAACGGACCATAAAGGGCAGGAGGGAGGGATCAGGGGCATTACAATGGAACAGACAAGCCAGGAGGGAGGGAATAGGGGTCTGCACATGGAAAACAGAGGGCAGGGGGCAAGGGGGCAGGAGCAGCAAGCTGCCCATGGAGGTCAGACAGGATGGGCACTAGATGCACAACACACCATGGATGGCAACAGTGAGACTATAATGGCATACACACGGACCATGGAGGGAAGGTGGGAAGAGGGTCAGGGGCAGCTAGCTGACCACACAGGGAAGGTGGGAGCGGCCGTGGCAGCACAGAAGACCATGCATGGCAAGCAGGAGGGTTAGTGGCAGCACAACGGCCATGATGGGCAAGAAGGAGGGGGCATGCACAAAGGACCCTGGAGGATAGAAGGGCGGGGTAGGAGCTGGGCACAGACAAGAGAGTTCAGGGGAAGGGGCCTCACAACAGACCACGCGGGGCAGGCAGGAGGAGCAGTTGCAGCACAACAGACCAGGGAGGGCAGAAGGGTGTGGCAGTAAAATGGACCATGGAGGACAGGAGGAAGGGGATAGGGGCATGGAATGTGGACAGGCAGGGTGGAGGTGGCAGGGACAGGTAACAGTCATCTGACAATGCTAGGCAAGTGGGAGGGGAGTGGCAGCTCAACAGAACACTCAGAGTGATAGGAGGGGCAGGCCCATGGAACATGGTGGGCAAAAAGGATGGAGCAGGGGCATGCATACAGACATTGGAGGGCAGGGGGAAGGAGAGTAGGGGCAGCAAGCTAAGCACAGAGGCTAAGCAGGAGGTCAATGATGGGGCATAGAATTGGGCAATGGGGGGCAGGAGAAGTGGACTGGGGCATCATGCTAAATGGAGAGCAGTGGCAGCACATCAGACCATGCATGGCAGGAGGGAGGAGGCTAGTGCATGGATTCAGATACAGAGGATAGGGAGGAAGTGGATGTGGCAGCAAGCTAACTGTTCAGAGAAGGCGGAAATGCCAGTGGCAGAACAACAGCCACACAGGGCTGTAATGAGGGAGCAGGGGCATGGACTTGGACAATGGATGGCAAAGCGGAGGAGGGGAGGCAGGAGCAGCAAGCTTAGGTGGGGGCAGCACAATGCCAGGCTAGGCCCTGCTTCCAACCCCCCACCATCCATTGCGATAGGCCTCTTACTTAACGTTTAAAAAAAACTAGAAATTTGCTTAAAAAAACAAAGATTCCAGGGATGTTATAGTTTGACTCAGATTTCACTCGTACAAAACCAGTGAAATTCAGCAGTTATAGTTACCTGAGCTAACTATAACTTACGCCCCCGCAATGCACTGCTTATGACCTCAGACATTCCATCTTTCATGACATGGTCAGTGACATCACTCATGACATCACACATCACATCTCAAATGAGCTGTGAATGGAATGGAACTATAATCGCTAAAACTTTATTTAGGGATAGTGTGTGTATGTTAACACCCCTTTTTTTCTTTTCTTTCATGTAAGAACCAATATAATACGCAAAGTGCCCAGATCAATATGGCCGATAGCCTTTCACTTTAAAGTAATGTGTAGTCCATTTTTTATGTTGATGTTTCCAATCGTAAGTATGTTTATTATGAACAAGTCACGTTGACGAACATACAGGTACGGTGGTCACGGGGCAAGATATGCTGAAATGACATTGTGTGCATATTAACACTTGTTTTCTTTTCTTTATTGTATGAATTCCTGAATTTTCGCATCGTGACCAGGCCAATATGGCCGCCAGCTTTTTGGATTAATGTAATATGTAGTCCTTTGTTAATGTTGGCAACTAGAGGCATTTGTACATTTAAATAAGAAAGCTAAAACGACGTCTTGTATCGTTAACAAGGTTCGGACGAGCTCAAACGCATGGATCGCGTCTTTTCTAGATAAAATACTTCCAAACTACTACCTGAGTGCTGATTCCGTCCTTGTAAGAGTGAGAGGAGATTGAATGCATAAATATAAAATTCACTGAAAAAAACCACAGGTTTCAGGGACGTTCTAGTTAGAAATTAGCATTTAAAAAACCTTAGATATTCACTGAAAAAACCACAGGTTTCAGGGACGTTATAGTTAGTCTAACATTTCACTTGTACAAAACCAGAGAAATTCAGCCGTTATAGTTAGCTGAGCTAACTATAACTCACGCCCCGCAATGCACTGCTGATGACGTCACATATTACATCACTCATGACATGGTCAGTGACATCACTGATGACATCACTGATGACATCTCAAATGACATCATCCAGTGACTGTGAGTGTTTCTAAAAAGTTTAAGAATGTGATATATATACATATATACATATATATATATATATATATATATATATATATATATATATATATGATTCAGTCAGTGTGTGACTGACTGTATAAGTTAGTGATTATACGCGTCTGGGTGAATGTATGGGTGAGTGACTAATCTGTGTGAATGTCTGTATCAGTTGTCAGTTGGTGTGTAAGTGGCTGCATGGGTTGGTGAATAGCTACATGAGTGTCTATATAGGTTATTGATTGGTTGTCGGAGTACCTGTATGTGTGCCTGAGTGTCTGTGTGTTGTGTGACTACCTGCATGGATGTGTGAGTGGGTGATTCACTGGGTGTATGGGTTCATGAGTGCATCTGTGAGGTGCTTTATGGGTGAGTGAGTGTTTATATGGCTGTGTTGGTGAGTGAATTGATGTCTCAGTGGTATATGTGTGAGTAACTGCATATGTGAATGGCAGCATATATGAGTGTTGGAGTATATAAGTGACTGTATGTGAGAGTGAGTGATTGTGAGAGTGGATGTATGGATGAGTGTGTGCTTGTGTTAGTGATTGTATAAGAGAGTAAGTATGTGTTAGTGATTGTATAAGAGAGTAAGTATGTGTTAGTATCTGTTTGAATAAGTGAGGTGGTGTTTGTATAACTGTATAGGTGAGTAAATGGCATTGTGATTGACTCTTTGGGTGACTGACTAGGTGTGTTAGTAACTATGGGTGAGTGGCGGTGTGTGAGTGTCTGTAAGTGCATATAATAGTGGCTGTATTGATGAGTGACTGCATGTATGAGTGACTGTATAGGTGAGTGAGTGGATGTGTGTGTAGACCTAGGAATCAGTGAGTTGGTATGTACTAACTGGTATTGGTGTGTCTATGGTTTCGAGAATGGTAGTCTGTATTTTAGAGTGGGTGTATGAAAGGTTATATTAGGATGTGAGTACGTGCAACAGAGATTAAGTGGATTTATTTATTTGCCAAGTTTTATATAGCGCTGGGTAGACCCGGCGGTATCAGAGCGCTTTACATGAGGATCAGAGCGTTACAGGTTACATAATTACATCAAGTTACAGGCTTCAAGTAAAGACATAGGAGAAAACCAAAACATGAGATGCGGGGGAGGGAAGGAAACACAACGGGGCGATGAGGAAAACAATGTCAGATGTCCGGCTGGGTAGGTGTCGATGTCATCAGTGATTTCACCAGTGATGTCATGTGAGATGGCATCAGTGATGTCACTGACCATGTCATGAGGGACGTAATATGTGACGTCATCAGCAGTGAATTGCGGGGGCGTGAGTTATAGTTAGCTCAGCTAACTAGAACGGCTGAATTTCTCTGGTTTTGTACGAGCGAAATGTCAGACTAACTATAACGTCCCTGAAACCTGTGGTTTTTTCAGTGAATATATATATATATAAATACCTCCTGTATTTTTGGATGTTGTGCTGGCTTAGATGCTTTGGGCACTTTGCCACTTCTGATCAGTGTCAAAGTGCAAGTGCTCCCTGTGTAAATTACTACTGTGATTGATTATCCATGATTGACATATTTGATTTACTGGTAAGCCCCTAGTAAAGTGCACTGCGTGTGCCAAGGGCTGTAAGTCAAATGCTACTAGTGGGCCTGCAGCACTGATTGTGCCACCCACATGAGTAGCCCTCAAAAGGTCTCTCAGAACTGCCACTGCAGAGTCTGCGTGCAGTTTTAAACTGCCATGCCAGCCTGGCAAGTGTACCCACTTGCCAGGCCCTAACCTTCCCATTTCTTACATGTAAGGCACCCCTCAGGTAGGCCCAAGGTACCCACATGGGCAGGGTGCAGTGTATGTGAAAGGTGGGACATGTACTCATGTGTGTGACATGTCCTGATAGTGAAATACTGTCAATTTTGTTTTTCACTATTGAAAGCCTATCTGTCCAATAGGATAACATGGGGGATTGCTGTGTAACATCTTACAAGTACAACTTGCCATTGGGCCAAGATAGAGAAATAAAGTTTAGGCTCTCTGAACTCAGAATTTAATAGCACATCTTTTAGTAAAGATGGTTTTTAAATTGTGTGTTTGAAAATGCCTCTTTTAGAAAGTAAGCATTTTCTTGTTTAACCATTCTGTGTGCCTCTGCTTGTTTGTGGATTGGCTGTCTGGTTTTGGAGTGACAGGGGCTGGAGATGTGCATTCACTGTAGACATCCACTGGGGGGGTTGAAGTGTGCTGGCCCTTCTTGGATGACTCAGGGCTGAGCTGAATAGACCTTGGCTGTATTTAGAGTAGTGGGAGGAGTTTTCCTTGCACCTGTATAGGGCCTGTCTCCCTTGCACAATGCTGTCTTCACCCCCTGTGGTCAAACTGCATCAGTGAGGACAGAACTGGTTTTGGCTGGGTTCAGAGACCCTTGCCACAAAGAGGACAAAGACATTTTGTGGTATAAGTATTACACCTAAAACCCCAGGACTTTAGATTACTTCAAGAAACAAGAGGACCCTGCCAAGAAGAAGAACGGAAGGGCTGTGTGAGGAGCACTGCCTTTTCTGTGTGAGGGGTGGGTTGGCCTGCAGCTGCTACTTATGTCTGTGGTGGAGGAAAAGGATTGACTCTTTTTACCCTGCTGTGGTATCCTGCTTGTGAAGGACTTTCCAAGGGCCTGTGTCTGCTGGCCTCCTGTTCAGGGAAACCCAGGGACATCAAAGTTTCCACTTTTGTTTTGCCTGATATAACAAGGATTCCTTGAGGCTTATCACCTGAAAGCCTCTCGGTGCTTTGTTGTAGGGGAAGTTCCCCCCTGTACATTTCTTGGCCTGAAAACCCATTGCTTGGGACCTTACAAGCTGAAAGCACTGTGTGCTGTTATTTCCCCCTCAAGAACGCTTCCCGGCTCTGGGCTCAGCCCCTACTCGCAGGGCGGATGAAACCAGAGAGCTGCATAGGCGCTTGGCATTGCCTGGTGACCTGTGGAAGCTGGCAGTGAGAGAAGGAAAGACGCGGCTGCCCAGCAGGACCCGCGCAATGAAACAGAGAGCAGCGAGGACGCTCTGTAAATTACCCGAAGCCTCAAAGCCGTGAAGCAGGAGAGAACTCGCCCAAAACTGGTGTGGCCAGCACAAAGAAGTCCTCAGCACTGCACTGCCGACGTGTCGCCTGGAGTTCCTGGTGTTGCCTGGAAACCACCCAGGGAGCCCAAGCCAGTGCGGCCACTGCCGCAGTCGACCCAGCACGGTCGGAGTCGGACTGCAGCTACTCCACAGAAGCCCCGGTGCAAGTTAATGTGGCCCAGGATCGGGAGCCGCACCAGCCCGCCAGGCCGTGCTCGCTGGAATCAGCCAGCGTCTTGCGCCTCGCACCTCAGAGAGCAGGCAGCACAGTCGTGGTCCGCCTGGGGGCACTGGTTCGATTGCCCTCCATACCACCCCCCCGTCCCTAGAATAACAGTAACTGTGTGCTCGTGAGTGAGCGACCACGAGGTGCACGTTACACCCACTGACTGCCTCTGCTGAAATAGTGGAGCCCGTCCATTTTGTCTTTTGATTGCTTGAGCAGCCTGGAGGGTGCAGGGGAGGTGAGCTACCCATAAATGTGTGGAATATAAATTATTTCACTGTGATGCGGGCGCCACTTGCCTAATTGGCAGACCAAGGATAGTAAATGATTGTGGTCTAATGAGATTGACATCCAATAAAAAGTAATGGTGATCTAATTTGTTTTATCTATAGTAAATGATTGTGGTCTAAAGGTGCTCTACCTACTACAAAGTGATTTACGGGTTATGTGTTTTATGAATAATACAAAGGATATTTTTTTATACAACCTGGTGTGGAGCCTCTTTTTGTGGTGTGCCTAATGGGTCACTGGTGTGTGTGTGAGTTGCGCAAACGCTTTACACATTGCCTCTGGAATAAGCCTGACCGCTCTGCCAAGCTACCAAGGGGGTTAGCAGGGGTGATCTTGGGTGTGTAACTCCCTTACCCTGACTAGAGCGGTGGGTTCCGCCTGGCTTAGGTGTATACCCTTGCCAAACAGAAACCCCATGTCTAACATTAAGTATACAAATATCTCTGCTTGCCATGTTGTCGCCATCATTGATTGCATCCCCACTGGTGCTTCCTTCGAGAGTTCGGCAGCAGTTGGTGGGACTTGAGCTTTATGTGGAATTCAAAGCGGCCTGAACCGCCCCTGAAAGCCTGTTCCATTGACCTGAATAGGTTGTGAATTATATAAATTCATGGACTTCGTAATGTGACTGAGCCCTGCGGCTACATCTTTTAAACATCCTGGGGCAGGCGACGGGTGTTACAATGCACAAGCAGAAATTGAAGGGAGCCCCAGAGAGGGTGCAATCAATGACTGTTGAACATCACTGTGGTGGCCGTGATGTCGATAAAATTAATGAAGTCCTTTCTTTATTATCATGCAGTGAATCCATTAATGAGGACATGATTTTGTATATTTGAATGAACACAGAATGCAGTGCATTGGAATGTGTTTGAAGCATTGAGAAAGGCAACTTCCTCGCCGAAACGCGTCTGCATTAATAAACACACGAAAGACCCTGTGAGTGCCTAGCAGTGACTTTTTGAGCTGGGATATATATATATATATATACATACACACACACACACACACACACTAATAACTTTATCACTGTTTGACAAATCTTCACAAAATGTTCCAAAAAAAGAGAGTCCCACGGTCACGCAAAATTTAAAATTGAGCCATCTGATTGATTTAGAGGCTGTTTCGCTATAGCGAGAGACTTCCACGAGTCCCTGGGGAACTCGCGTTCTGATTGGCTGACTGTAGGAGAAGGTTATGAGGAAAAAAACCTGCTGTTGTGATAATGGTCAGAAAAAGTTTTATAAGGGCAGGGCAATGGCATTCTGACCCCCTAGTAACTGAAAGGATATCTATGAGGCATAAGTAGTGTGATGAAGCAAACTGTAAATTATTTTTTTTAATTGCTTCGATCCTGCAGGAGTGTGAAGGAAAATCATGCAAGATTGTGAAAAAAAGAAATGGAACGGCCAGTCCCTCTCCACACCATACTACGCACACCTGCCACTCTGGTGAGAGGTCTCAGCAGAGAGCCCTGTCTCTCCATACACCTTACTTTGCCCACCAGTCACCCTGGGGAGAGGTGGCAGCAGGGAGGCTAGTCCCTCCGCACACTCTACTACGACACTCGTCGTTTAGGGTAGAGGTCTCAGTGAGGAGGGCAGTCTATTCACACACACACACTACTTTGCATGCCCGTCACCATGGGGAGAGGTGTCAGTGGAGAGACCAGTTCCTCCCCACATGCTACTACGCACACCCGTCGGCCTGGGGAGAGGTCTCAGAGAGGAGGACGGTCCCTCCCCACACCCTATTACACATTCCTGTTGCGCTGGGGAGAAGTCTCAATGGAAAGGCCAGTCTCTCCACACACCCTGGTATGCACACTGGTCACCTTGGGAGAGGTCTCAGCAAGGAGGATAGTTCCTCCCAACACCCAACTACGTATGCCTATGCTACGCATGGCCAAAGGCTGTTCGAGGCATGGAGTTGGCGTCCTATGGGGGAATGGACTCAGGGCCTGTGACCAACTCTAAGCCAAAGGCTGTGCTCAGTTGGCTTCCAGTGGGGTGAGGGGATGGTCGCAGGACCTGGCCGCAGGCGAGGCCCTGTGGCCAACCCCACGCAGCACAAAGGGAAGAGGTGTGGCGCCGCGGCCAGGGCGACTGACGCTGGAATCTGGGGCTCACGGCTCAATCCCCAGCACCGGCGGCAGGTCAGCCCAGCACCATGTGACTCTGGGCAATAGCTTGCTTAATCTTCCCGACGGCCCCCAGCGCCGGGATGCCTTCGGGTAGCTGTTCGCGCTTTACAAATACTGGATTTACATTTACATTACACATGGGAATAAGTTATTACTTTTTGTTAACAAAAAACCTAGAAATTCACCAAGAAAATCAAAGGTTAAAGTGACGTCATAGTTAGGCATGGTAATAATATCTTGATTTGGTTAAAAAAAACCTCAGAAATTCACTGAAAAAACATGGGTTAAAAGGACGTTATACTTAGTTGAAAATGGCAGCTAAAAAAACGTTTTAAATGAACAAATCCACTGCAAATACACCAGTTATAGTTATCTCGAGAAATTACAACTCATGCCCTAAAGTAACTATACCTCACACACTTGCCATGCACTACTTATGACCTCACATATTACATCACTCATGACAAGTTCTATGACACCATTGATGACATCAATGCAACATCTGAAATTACATCATTGATGACAACACTGTGCATGGCAGGGTCACAAATTATAGTTACCTTAGAGCACAAGTTATAAATACTTGAGATAACTATAACTGGTGAGTTTCAGTGGCTTTGTTAATTTAATATTGTACATTTTAACTGACATTTTCACTTAACAAAATCGCTTTAACCTTTGTTTTTTTCAGTTAAAAAATTATATATATGGTAAAGTTGCGGTGATGCCAGTGTGCTTCCAAATCGCTGGTGGTGCACAGTAAACAGTGCCGCCCGCTGGCACTAATATATATATATATACATATATATATATATATATATCTGGTGCTAGGTATGGGCAGCACAGCTGCCCAGGGCCTCACACTCAGCCCACCAGCATGGGGCCCCGCACCAGTGGTCTTGTTTCCCTGCCGATCCAACTAAAAGAAAGGTGTCTCCTTGCAATTAGGGTCCATGGGAGCGGTCCCCTCCCAGGGATGGTGTCTGGGGGCCTAGGGGAGGGAGAAGCTTCCTTTTGTCCCAATTGCGAGGAGACCATTCAGAGACACTGTGGGATGCCCATTGTCCAGCATTTTAGCGCCCCCACAGTTTTAACTTTTAGCCCACAAGCAATTCTCACACCTATCGGGCTGAAGGTGTGAGAATTGCTTGTGGGCTGAAAGTTAAAACTGTGGGGGCACTAAAATGCTGGACAATGGGTGTCACACAGAGTCTCTGAATGTTTGGCGCATATATATATATATATATATATATATATATACCTGGATAATGATGGCAGGTAAGATGTTTTATTATCCTCTCACTCCGTGACGCGTTTCGAGCACCCTGTGCCCTTGTTCACACATGTATATATATATATCATATGTCAATTAAAAAAGAACTACTAACTTACTTGCATAGTAAAGTCCTGCATTGAATAGTACCCTGTGTGGTACTTACCTACGTGGTAAAGGTGATGCATTTGAACAGACGCATGATAGAGGTTGCATACCCACCCACTCCATGCTAGATGTGCATTGATGCTGTTGTTTTGAAATGGTTTGCTTCCTTTTTGACTAACTAAACAAATTGACTAGGGTTGGGGATCATACTTCTAAAGCTGCACTGGTAACTCGCCGTGCTCCTCAAGGTGCGATCCTAGCTCCAGTGAGGTTAAAAGTATATAAGGAACATCTCAGAAACAGTGGTGGCAATTTATCAATACGCAGTTATACTTGAATATCTCAACACCTCAAAATGTGGTCTCCATGAAGTCTTGTCTACATAAAATGAAAAACTAAATGTCTGCTAATCTTCTGAAGCTTAACGCATCAAGTGTCCACAGAATCACAAAATCAAGCAGAATGACTTACTAAATTGAACAAAGATGAATTTGCCTCCGCTGTGGTTTACTAGGTGAAGTGATAAGGAATATGGATCACCTTTATATAACCCATTCATGCAGAACAGATGCCTTCAAAGATCCTGTGCTCCATCAAAAAACTCAAAAGGTTTCTCCAGCCTAATGTTTTCAGATCAATAGTGCAATCTCTGATTCTCAAAAATTGTTAATGAGAACCCAGTTTTGGTTGGTGTGCCTTCAGCTCATTTAACCCCCATCAAGGTGTTAACGCATTCTGCAGCCAGAATGATCTCCAGCATAAAAATCTTAAATCGTATCACTCTTGACAACAAAGGCTTTTATTGGCTTCTGTTTCAAGCAGAATAAAATACAAGCTAGCCTACATTACCTATACGGTACGGCACAACAACAAGCCTACATATCTCATTTCTAGCATCAAAAGAAATTGGGATACCAAAAACCAAAAAAGTTTCACACTTGAAATCAAGAGATTTTACATAGAAGGCAGCAACACAAATATTTGGTGCAGCAATCCTGCTCGGAAAATCATCAGTTCACTAAGAATATCAGAATCGTTACTGAACGTTCGAACAAGAAAATCAAAACGTTCCTGATTAAGATACAACTGATCTAAGACATGCTCTCTTCTCTGACTACAAATTTACCATCAACTAAAGGACTCACACTTCTACTTTTCTGCTCTTCCCTCTCAGAAACTGTTCTCTTACTTCAAAACTTCCCCAATTCTTATTCTACAGTTTCACTTGTTATCTATTGTTCTATGTATGGTAGAAGTCACTGAACTCACTCAGCTAAAAGCATCTCACCTAATCGTTCATCGGATTGCTGTATCACTCTCCCCTAGTCTCTCCTCAGCGTTATACCTAATCGTACATACCAACATCACTTAAGTCTTTGAACTTCATCCAGTTGCATATAATGCTCACTGATGCTTCAAGTGCAGAGCGCCAAGAATAAATAATAAATGAAATTAAATAAATGCATAGGAGTGCCACTCGAGGGATTTATAGAGCATATGTGGGAAAACCGCATTACAGAAAGATACATTTCCGCTCACAAGTTGTTCTAGGGATAAAACGATATGCCACAAGCAATAGAACAGTCATATTGGTTTTAATAGTGGCATCAAGCTGGATAATAGACATTTCCCCTACCTGTGCTGCAAGATTATTAGGAGAAAATCGGACAGGCCTTCTAACTAGAGTGGCATCCAAGTCAAGGAACCATTACCACTCCACTGCATCTAGTGACTGCAAAGCAGAACTGGCCCTTGTTTAGACCAAAGGTTCCCATGTCCCTTGAGAATTCACCATTCTGTCCAGGTTGAGTACCAGAGCAGCAGGGATTCTCCATTAAAAGAAAAGCTCTGCCAAAACCAGTACATCTTCAAATACCAGTCTTTAAAGTTTCCCCAATGCACACACAGCCCCAGGGACTGCTATTGGCACAAGACTGTCCTTCCTTGTGGGGAAAATAGGGCGAGGTGTGTGCCAGATGGTCTTGATCTGCTTTGGTGG
Organism: Calotriton arnoldi; assembly: GCA_963921515.1. Lineage (NCBI taxonomy): Eukaryota > Metazoa > Chordata > Amphibia > Caudata > Salamandridae > Calotriton > Calotriton arnoldi. The sequence continues at coordinate 472,437 of CAWUFW010001829.1, forward strand.
CGGGGATTAGAGTGCTCCCCTGGTGTAGGTATTGGATTGGATGGGGGCCTCTGCATGTGGCCAGGTTCGCACTTGCACACACTTTTGATGCTTGAGGAGAAGGGTGGTCTGGAAACTGACTGGTGGGAGCAATGTGTGCTCCCCCTAGTGCTGCTGCAGGGGTCAGGTAGTGGTCAGCCTGCACCGCTACCCAAAGCTTCTCAGTGGATTCACTAGGTCCATTTCAGCACCCGCTAAACCTGTATCTGGTGGCCCGGGCCGATATTATCAGGTTTGCGGTCTGCTGGAATAGCATCAAAGGGCCCAGAATTTGCTGACCTCGCAATGCATGCCCAAAGATACTGGGCCACTCAGAATGCAGAGTAGCAGAATTCCACGTAAGTATCTGCTTGTAGTAATGCTGGCTCACTGACTGTGAACGAGTAGTAAAACATCAATAGTAGTAAAACTAATGACCAGAAGCCTAAATGCAGACCTTAAGGCCCTCATTACGAGTGGCCAGTTGAAATTCTTATTTCCCTGCCCTAGAATTATCATTAGCAGAGGTCCCAGTAATTCCAAGGGAGGGGTAATAAAAGTCATTACAAGTTTTTGGGGGATAACATGCAGGATTGAGTGTTTCCGTGTCGATTCGCCCATGCTTTTTCCTAGAGTTTCATGCGGATCCCTGTCTGAACAACCAACATTTCGGATTCTGATGGGTCTGGTAACTCCTATTACCAGATCAACCGGTTTTAAGAAACCACTTGTAATTAAGGCCTCGTCAATTTCGAGAGTTTCTGAAGGTTTGTGAGGTTTCCCCAGAGGCTAACATGGCACCAGAAATTCAATAAGTGCTGGTATTCATTTGGATTTTGCTATGCTATGTTGTAGCTGTTTCGGGTCATAAATTGGACGTTTAAGTAATAGAGACATCTAATGTTCTTTATTGTTTACAAACATAATCGCTCTACTAACCTAAGCATGGAAATATATTGTTTTTAAAGCAATTTCGATAGCTAGTCACTGACCTTTAGTGGCTGTAATAGTACTTTTAAATGTATTTGATACATTCCTTGACACCATTTGCTATGAGTTATCTTATGTTCTAGTTTATCTGTCAGCACAACATTGACCAAGGTTTCTGAGTGCCATTCCAGAAACACAACAGGTAAAAGAGAAAGTGAATTAAAACTACAAAGAAAAGATTGTAATGCAAAAAAACAAAAGAATCAGTGCAGCGGTTAAAACAGGAAGGTCACAAGTTTCATATGGATAGTGATGATGGAGCAAAAGGAAGACAAATTCATTCATAGAAAGCGCTACCCCAAAAGTCACAGTATTATTCTTGGGAATTTCCAATGGAAATGTATCACAGGAGTGTAGCTGTTGAATAGGGAGCAGTGACAGAACTTTGCTGTTGGAAAAGTGCGGGAGGAAGAGTGAATTATGCACTGAACTATGACCAAGTATTTGAATATGGTACTCTTCGTGAGCGGTAGCTAATGTACAGATCTAAGTATCTGGGATATGTCAACTTGTCAGCTCAATGCATTCAGAAGAAAGGCAGCAGCATTCTGGATCACCTCGAGCCATAGAAACAGTTTATCTTGTAAGCTAAGATAGATGGCATGAACATAGAAGGATGACTCTGAATGCATGCCATCATAACTGCAATATGAAGACCTGAATTCACGGACGGTACAAAATGTTCTAATAGTCTGCATTGTCAGAAACAACTGCTGATGGTTTTACAGATCTGGGTTTCTAAGGAAGATCCGAGTCAATGGGATCTCAGTTTCATGTCTATCCTTGCTAGCAGTGGCGCTCGGTATCTCGGAAGAGTGGAGGGGCGGGGGGAGGCAGCGGGGGCATGGGTGTCAGGGGGCAGGAGTGGACGATACAAATAAACAATAAAAAAAGACAATTTACCTGCAGCATCACCGGATTGCTGCATCGCGCTCTTCCAAGCTCCTCTTCTCCGCAGGCAAAGGGTCCACTGGCCAATCCTGACGCTGTTCTCATGCTGCTGGTGGCAGCAGGAAAGCAGCGTCAGGATTGGCCTGAGCGCTGATGATTGGCGCTCCCACTGATGCTGGGAGCGTGTGCTTGCTCTCTCCAATCCAAAAACAACAGTTGATGGACAGAAAGCAGAACAATGTCATACATTCACCCCAGTACAGAGATCTGGGCCTAAATCCATCGTTTTTTTGCTCACCATGCCATTCCAGTTTGAACCCAGCCATATGCAAAACAGTCTTGACCCTGTGCCTCATGGGAACAGTCCAGCCCGAACTGCCAAGCCAGGTCCTCCCTGGACTGGAAACAAGCATCCTAGGACCGGTTTCGGGGTTTCACCCCTCTTCAGCCAGGATAGCTTGATTCCAGTGGCATGGAGAGCACGTCCATCAATTGTGTGTCTTTTGCTTCCTCGCCCCAAGTGCGCCGGGTATGCACAGACGTGTGTCCCGGGCTCACTGTGCCACTGGATTCAAGCTATCCTGGCTGAAGAGGGGTGAAACCCCGAAACCGGTCCTAGGATGCTTGTTTCCGGTCCAGGGAGGACCTGGCTTAGCAGTTCGGGCTGGACTGTTCCCATGAGGCACAGGGTCAAGACTGATTTGCATATGGCCAGGTCTAAACTGGGCTGGCATGGTGAGCAAAAGAATGATGGATTTAACCCAGATCTCTTGACTGGGGGTGAATGTTTTGATTTGTTCTGCATTCCGTCCATCAATTGTGTGTCTTTTGCTTCCTCGCCCCAAGTGCACCGGGTATGCCCAGACGTGGGTCCCGGGCTCACTGTGCCACTGGATTCAAGCTATCCTGGCTGAAGAGGGGTGAAACCCCGAAACCGGTCCTAGGATGCTTGTTTCCGTTCCAGAGAGGACCTGGCTTAGCAGTTCGGGCTGGACTGTTCCCATGAGGCACAGGGTCAAGACTGATTTGCATATGGCCAGGTCTAAACTGGGGTGACATGGTGAGCAAAAGAATGATGGATTTAACCCAGATCTCTTGACTGGGGGTGAATGTTTTGATGTGTTCTGCATTCCGTCCATCAATTGTGTGTCTTTTGCTTCCTCTCCCCAAGTGCGCCGGGTATGCCCAGACGTGGGTCCCGGGCTCACTGTGCCACTGGATTCAAGCGATCCTGGCTGAAGAGGGGTGAAACCCCGAAACCGGTCCTAGGATGCTTGTTTCCGGTCCAGGGAGGACCTGGCTTAGCAGTTCGGGCTGGACTGTTCCCATGAGGCACAGGGTCAAGACTGATTTGCATATGGCCAGGTCTAAACTGGGGTGGCATGGTGAGCAAAATAATGATGGATTTAACCCAGATCTCTTGACTTGGGGTGAATGTTTTGATTTGTTCTGCATTCCGTCCATCAATTGTGTGTCTTTTGCTCTCTCCAACCCGGCAACGCAGCTGGGTTGGAGAGAGCTTCAGTGCGCATGACAATTTGGACGGCCTGGTGCAAAACACTCCTTTCGTGCCTACCACCCCCCCCCCCACTCGCCTCTGCCCCCAAAACTAGGCAGTAAAAAAAAGAAAGCGGTAATAAACCTAGTTTATTATCATTTTATTTTTCGTCTTTAAGGCTGCTTGCTAAGTACTTCCAACAAACCACAGACCTGGAATAAAGCCTGATATGGTCAGAGTGGTTAATGCACATGACACTGTAAATGCCAGAAAATTACAATAGTGTTAGACATCAGGAACATGTCTGACACTTGTGGAGCTCTCGATACAATGAAAAAAAAAAACACAATTGGATGACCGCAGACTGGCCAGATCGCATTAGACCCATCACGGAGAACTGGAGAATCGTAGTCTTGTCTTGGCTGAGGATAACATTAAATCAGTAAAATGGGTGCAGATTCACTGAAGGCTCCATTTACTGTCTCTGCTGCGCACCTGGTCACGGCGACCCTTCACTGATTAATAAGGAGCCTTGTCATCAGGAAAGGGGCCAATCCAACAACTGGCCCCACCCCATTTGTTCAAGCTGGCCAGCAACCAAAGTCTGTTTCAGCCACTCCCTTTCACACCTCAGAGAGTAAATATCCATGCATAAGCCTGTCTGCCCTGTGGACTCCCTAAGCGCCTACCTAAGTGCCTCGTAAGTTGAATGGACCTCATTCGTACCACTAACGGCAAAACACTGCTGACATGCTTATGGAGCACCAGATTTGTCACCATACATAATAATTTACTGATTGTATTACATAAACTCATTGGGTGATTTAAAGAATAACAAATACTGAGAACATACATTAGTAGGTGTCTATTACCAGACACTAGGAAACCCCGGTTTAAGGGGAGACAGCACACCTTATATAAGACAGAAACATATAGAAAAGCCATCACAGCGACGAACCACAAGTGAAAGTATACACTGCAGAATGATGAAAATTTAACAATGCCACCTACACCCAAGAGGACACAGGAAGAAGTTTCAAATCTTTAGTGTGTCAAGCGAAGGAATGCATATCTCAATTGGCAGCACGAGGCGCATAAGCTGGAGGCCAAAGCCCACTAACAACACCATCGCTGGATCTAAGGTAGATTGACATGCTTTCTCTGAGGACATCTGGCAAGAAGGCATGATCTATGGGACATTCGCTCGTAAGATGCACATCCACGAAGAACCTCACGCTGTAGGTCACTTTCACCCACCTTTGCCCAGATGTGGGTATTGAACATGGATCTCCTAGCAGTTCCAAGAGAGATCCTGCAGATGCTCCTGAAAGTGTAGATGAAAGGAACCATGAGTGAATAGGTTAAGGCTCTGTGGGTTCTTATGCTCATAGATGCTGTCTTGCATAATCAGCATATGTACAGTGCATGTTCTGTAACTGGTATGGCATCATAGTGCTTTTAGCAGTCCAATGACTTTCCACATGGACCGAGGTTTCCATCGCAGTCTGATCCAGCATGCAGTGATATGTTCTCGGAACTTTGCTCCTATTCTTGGTTAGGTGGCGAGGTATTATTGAGCTATGTATATACAATTTCGGTGTCTATGGGCTGAGGCAGCATGGTTTTACCAATTGTGAGGGCACCTTTAAGGTTGGTAGATGTGGTCACTGCTTAGCAGGTGAAGTGGCGATGGCATTTCATGTTGGGGACTGCTGTAGGATAGTGTGTAAACCGCTTGTATGTTGTATTTGGTTTGTGTTCCATTCACAATTTCCCATCTCCCATCAGCACAAGAAGTGACATCACTGGATCACCTATCATCCATCTGAACAGGAAGTGACATTACAGGCATTCCCATCAACACTGTCTTTAAAAGAAGAAGCCAAGCAAGAGGACTTCATTTCCCATCATCCATCAGCATAGGAAATGACATCATGGCACCCTCCCAGGACCTACCTATTGACAGCTGCATCATGGACATGCAGCAGGCGGGCCAAAGGAGTGCGTAAGGCAAACCTGTCTGCGCCCATACCCGACTGGAACGTATCCACTGCCAGGAGCCCTGGTCTGATTTCCGCCCAGCGATACTCTGCAGCATTCCTTAGGTCGCTAGACCCCGGACGCCATTCCCCCAACTGCTGCTGCGCTGCGACTCACACCACGGTAGGAGCTTTCATCTGTACCCACTGCCGGTTCTCCTACAGCCACAAACCCACACATATACTAACAACATCCTCAACACCCACTCCCACCCTACACCACACGCCTTAACAAACCCGCAAGTCAACTACCACTGACATGTATGCTTCTCAATACACATTCGCTCTGCAAACACACAACTGAAATATGTGACCTTCTGAGCAACGACGCACCTGACATCCTCTTCATTACAGAGACCTGGCTCAACTCCTCATCTGCTCCCGACATCGCTACAGCAATCCCAGTGGGCTACAAGATCGCTCGACAGGACCGCCTTCACAAGCCATGAGGAGGATTCACTATCATCTACAAGGAATCCATCAAAAGCCACCCCATTCATAGAAAACCTGCACTTTAAGCTACAAATCTCTGAAAAATTCACCCTGAACGGAACCCTCGCCTACCGACCACCGGATCCCGAGCCACCTTTACCAACCTCATCACCGACTTTGTCGCTCCGCTCACCATCGCCTCCAGAGCCTTCATCCTCGTCAGTGACCTCAACTTTCACCTGGAAGACCAAAACGACCCCTGCTCCACAGCACTCATCGAAAGCTTGCGTAATATTGGACTCACACAGCTCATCACAGAACCAACACACACTGTAGGACACACACTGGACCCCATCTCCACCACAAGTGACAGCATCAAATACAACTCCACCAATCAGCTCACATGGACTGACCACTCCATCATTCACTTCTAAACCAACACACCTCAAGTAAGCACCCCTACCAGGTTCAGCACTCCAAGCCATAGCTGGAGAAAAATCACAGAAGCAGACTAGCTCAGCTCCCTCAGCACTGATCAACCTGGCCCCAAAGACAACCTCGACAAGGACATCAACAACTTCAAAAACTGGATTAAGAAATGCATGGACGCCCTCGCACCCATCAAACCCAACAAGCACAGATCATCAAACAAACAGGCCAACTGGTACACAGAAGACCTCTGAGACACCAAACCACACATTAAACATGTTAGAAAGGAAATGGGAAAGCCAGCCATGACACCACCGACAGAACTACCTACAAGGCTGCACTCCGACGCTATCACCAGCAAATTAGAAACACCAACAAAAAAGGACTAGAGGACCGCATCAAAAGAGCTTTGATGCAAAGTCATCCTGTGCCTTGGGCACCCCCCAACTTTTTCCTGACTGGTACTGGTGGTAACTGACTCTGACTGACCCTGGGCTCTGCCTAACAAGGCCCAGGGCCAGTGCTATGCTGAAACAGACACACTTAGAATACAGTGAAAACACCTACATGAACTAGGGTACACTATGGGTTGGGGTACCCCTGTGATTGGCATGCCCTACCCTATCAGACTCTAGTAAATAATAGGGAAGGGGGATTGCAACTACCTAGAAGTCCCTAGTACATAATAGGGTATGGCAGTTTAGAGGCCATCAGCTTTTTCTGCACTTGCATGTGTGCACTGCTGAAGCCTGAGGTCAGTTTAAAAGCAGCCCTAAGTGGCAGGACTGCTTTTAAAAAGTAAATTGTGCCTAAACTCGCCTTTGGTGTTTGGGGCAATTAAAAATGGATATCCTACAATGTTTTGGCATATTAGGAACCCCCAGGGTCTCTCCTAGGTGTCCCAGGGGTGGGGGGTCAGGTATTTATAAGGTGGACCCTTATAAAAATAAGTTTTATATGCCCTGGGTTAAGTGAAATTTCACATTTCACTCCCCACATTGTGATAAAGTGCTGCCCAAATTCGACTTTGATGCTAGGAGCACTGTGGAGGGAGGATCTGCAATATTTCTACAGAATCAGAACCCTTAAAGTCTCCCCTAGGTGTTCCATGGGGTGGGGGTCCTGTAGATATAAGCGGAGTACTTATAAAATATGTTTTTATATGCCCTGGGGCTGGAAAAATGGCCCAAGTCATTTTTCCCATTGCAAATCCCATGCCACATAGGTTAACAGGGCAAGAAGTTATTAACTAATAACTCCTTATAGGAGAATGATAGTACTTCCATTAAAAGACTTCCCAGAATGGTAGTGATAAATCCAACAATATCATATTGTTGAATTTCTACTAAAATGTACAGACAAGAAGTTATAAGACTTTCTTGTTTGTAGGTCCAAATTCAGCCTTCCAGTGGTCTGTCCTGATTGGTCAGAGTTAAGTGGATTAGCCAGGCTGCTTTGAAGAGGTGATAAAGAGCCCCTGGGGTTAACCAGCTCTGCTGGGAGGGCAGTGTGCCATTACACAGGAATGCCAGAGCAGGGGGGAGGAGTCGTAAACCATGGTCTTCAAAGGAAAGAGAAGGCCTCAGTGTCATTTACAACTCTACTCTTTTCACCCCAAGCCAGAGCTAGGCTTAAGGAAGGAATGAGCAGATGCAAGGGGGAGAGTCTATGGAGATTAGCCATCCTAGGGGTGTGTTTAGCCAGCTCTTCTCTCCCTGCTGGAAAATCAGCCATTATGAATTTGGAAGATTTGATGCACTCTGGGACAAAATAATGCCACACTCTACAGGATGTGGTCATACCTTTGGGGAGTTACCCTGCCCCCATTGGTCAGGAGTGACCTCCTGCTTGACCCAGAGAACTTGGAATAAGTATCTGAGAGGGGCAGAGCCTCTCAGATCTGCTGCTTGAAACTTAAGAAAGCAAGACTGGCCATGCTGGAAGTTTGATGTGCATTTCCAAAGGCCTGCACTCTGAAGGCTGCACCATCTGCAACTACAGCCTGTGGATTACTTTGCTGTAAAAGGACTAAAGAAGTGGACTCACTGCAAGCTATAGGTTAGCTCACCTGGACATCACCACGAAGAATCCTCAGCCGGGAGTACTACCAGAGCATTTTTAAGGGTTTTGTTCAAGTGGATTGTGGGAATTGAAGTCTCACACTTTCAAGGACCCTCTTGGAGATTCCAGAACCTTGGATTGTGTGTTGGATACTTTGGGACCCGCAAGAAGAACTTCAGGAAGCAGTTCTAACAGGACCCAGCCTGCTGGAGGGGGCTGCACAAGACTGGTGAGAGATCCTCCAGAACAAGTGCTAAAGGTGAATGTGTCCCTGTCAGCGGCAACGAAATGACTAAAAGGGGCACTGTTAGTTTCTTTGCACTAGAAAATGACTAATCTTTAAAAATTAATATCTCTGGTTCCCTACAGTGGATTTTTTTCGTTTTGGTGTCATTTAAAGGATAAAAATATTTCCTATTTTTATAAATTGGTGTTGAATTTTCATTTTGTGTTGTGTCTTAATTATTTACTGAATTGGTGTTTTTAAATGCTTTACATACCTGTCTTTGAAGTTAAGCCTGCCTGCTCGCAGCCACGTTACAGAGCATAGGAATAATTTTCTAAGACCTATTTTGAGCCCTATACTGTGTTAGTGGCCTTATTGCCAGTGGCAGCCCTACATTTGCCCCTACCAATAATCCACTTTCCAACAAGCTTCAACAGCTGCAAGGAGATCTTCTCGATCGTCAAGGATTTCACCATACCCTCATCCACTGTCAAAAACATTGCTGCCTCCCAACAACTCTGCGACCACATATCCAACTTCTTCCACAGCAAAATCGCAAACATCTAGAGCAACTTCGCACACCAACCCAACCCCAGAGAACTCATCGCTAACCTACCCACCACCAGCCAAGAGAACCACCTGACTGAATGGACAACTCTCACCAAAAATGCCACAGCGGCAATCATGCAGACTGTCCACTCAGCGGCCACAATGGACCCATGCACCCACCACATCTACAACCTAGGAACATCACCAATCAGCACCACCCTGACCCACACCATCAGCACGCACCTCCATTTCGTCCGCCACTTTCCCGGATGAATGGAAACTTGCAGAAATCAATGCCATCCTCAAGTAGCCCACAGCAAACCAAATCAACTGAGCAACTTCGGACTCATCTCCCTGCTCCCCTATCCAGCCAAAGTGATTGAGAAGGCCATTAACAAGTAACTCACAACCCATCTCGAACTTCATCATCTTCTATTTCACACACAATCAGGATTCAGAAAGAATCACAACACCGAAACAGCACTCATCGCGGTCACGATGACATTCGAAACATCCTAAACAGAAGCGAAACAGTGGCCCTCATCCTGCTCGACCTCTGTGGCCTTTGACACTGTCTCCCACAACACCCTCATCAGAATACTCAATGAGAGTGACATACAAGGATCTGCTCTCAAATTGATCTGTTCCTTCCTTACGGGAAGAAGCCAAAGGGACAGGCTGCCACCCTTCACATCAGAGACCAAGAAACTGATATGCGGTGTCCCACAGGGATCTTCCCTCAGCCCCACTCTTTTCAACATATACATGACACTGCTCACCAACATCATCTGATCACAGACATCACTGTCATCTCCAACGCAGATGACACCCAATGCATCCTCTCCCTGAAGGACAAGACAAACACCAGCAGAGCCAACTTTACCAACTGCATGGCCATGGTAGCAGGCTGGATGCAAACCAACTGCCTGAAGCTCAACTCTGACAAGACGTAAGTACTGGTCTTCGGCAACAAGACCTCCCCATGGGATTCCACCTGGTGGCCGTTGGAATTAGGACCAACACCCACACATCACGCAAGAAATCTAGGGATCATCCTAGATGACTAGCTCAACCTGGCGGCTCAAGTCAATGCAGTGCGCGCCTCCATATGCTGCAAAAAATCTTCAAATGGTTGCCTCAGAACCTCAGACGGACCCTCGCACAAGCACCCATCACCACCAGGCTTGACTATGGCAACACTCTTTAGGCCGGAAAAACCAAACAACTCCTACACAGACTCCAGACCATCCAGAACGCAGCTGCAAGACTCATACTCGACCTCGCAGACGGCACACATATCGCACCGCACCTTTGGAAGCTTCAGTGGCTCCGCATTCACAAGCGCAGCCGATTCAAACTTCTCACACACATATACAAAGCGCTACACAACACATGACCAGAATACCTTAACAGCCGCATACACTTTCACCAACCCACCAGACACCCACGCTCTGCAAAACTCTCACTCACACATGCCTGCATCCGCAAAAGCAAAACTGTAGGTCGCTTATTCTTGTACATCGCACCCAAGGCATCGAACGACCTCCCTCAACACATCAGAGCCTCCTCCTCTCTTGAGTTCCGCAAGAAGCTGAAGATCAGGCTCTTTATATAAGCACCTTGGGCCCACACACCTAGCCTAGCGCCTGGATACCCTCTCAGGTGATTAGTGAGCAATACAAATCAACCTAACATAACAATAGGAGATCTGGCAAAAATGATCCATTGGACACTATTGTGTTCTGTATCATGGAGAAAAGCGCTGTTGTGAACGGGGTGACAGACAACAATATCTGTAATGAGTTGGACGATTTGCATGTGATGCAATAAATATGCGATTGTGAGAGCCAGATACATGGTATACCCTGGTAGTACCAGGATTGACAAATAAACGCGGTAGATATACATTCGAGGTTGTTTGAAAGTTGTACTGCGGTATGGCACGATATTTTCCAGCTAAATGTAAATGTTCAGTCAGGTGTACATAGTGTTTAGCACCAGTCTCTTGCTGGACCTCTGTCACCGCTCTTTTTCCTCTCACCTCACCTGCTTCTCTGATGCCTTCTCCATCTACCTCTCAGCCTGACTCCCCCGTTGCCTCCTCTCGCACTCCCCGCGTCCCCCTTACCTCACATCTTTTCCCCCTCCTCCCGCCTTTCGATCCACCGCATAGATTCGCTAGGTCGGCTTCCTGAAACCTTCCCCTCCTCCCGCCACTCTCGGCGACCCTCACACATCTTGTGTGTTAATGATGAGGACTGCGAGAGACGTTTTGCGAACTGTCTTTTGTTCGCCTGGGACGCTGGGCGATGTCTGTAAGTGCCCCCGGCCTCGGACTAAGCGTGTGATTGTATACCAGGCCGCGCGTCCGCGTTTCACAGATCTCTTCAGCGAGATGCGATTCTCCTCAGAAAATTGCGAGCCTCTCTCCAGACAAAAAAAAACCCATGAAAAACCTACAGTTATAGTGCATACAGCTTCATTCCGCGGCGGTTTTCTTCCCCCGCTCTGCCGCTCCAAAGTCACCTCAACTCTATTACAATGTGAATACAATAATCCTGCGAGCTATCAAAAGGGGAGGGGTGTATGGGGGGGATGAGTGGGTGGGGGGAGCGTAGAAGATAAATGCTCAGTGGGTTCTGCAGGCGCTGCAGAGTCTAAGCTTCATATTAGAAGTACCATACGTTTCGGTCATAATGGCATTTAATATCACGTACCAAGAGAGAATTCATTTGGTGGTGTATGCTATAGAAATGGTATGTATAAGGAGAGAATTTAGGAGGGGGCCCGATGCTCCGAAGCCCTACAACTTCAGTATTGCTGGTACCAGCCAGGGTCGCATCTTTCATTTTCTTTTATTAATAATGTTGCCTGCCGCTGCCTTCACCGGAAGAATACATGCTTTATTTCATTATCTATAAGCTCTTCATATTTGTATCTTTTTTGGGGACTGTAACCTGATTTACGGATCCTAGCGAAAGGGTTTTCTGGCTGTAACTTTATGCATTTTACAGCAGTTGCGTCAAAATCTTGTCCACGCGCAGGAGTCTCCAGCAAAATGGCGCTAGAACCCGCTGCCGGATACAACACCACCACAACTGGGTTTAAAAGTCTCATTGAGCAGATCTGGTGGTTTTCAACACCCATGAAAAGGGCCACACACAGGGATCTCGCCACATAACACCAGGGGGCTGCACACCGATCACTCAACCATATCTCAATTTGTTCAAGAGCAACTGAGCTACAGGCACAACTGTGGGAGCAAAGTAAAACATGCAGATGTTAGCCAACATGAAGAAAAAAATGCTCATCCTTTCTTCCCTCAGAGCCTTGAAGCCACCTAAGTGCGCCCATGGCACTATTCAAACTTCTACTCTGAGATGGCACTAAAATCTAAGTTTACAAGGAGAAGATTGCTAACAACTCGTCAAAGACCCAGCGTCTCCAGCCAGAGGATAATCCATTTGTTTTCCAGTCTCGGTGGTCTCACGCGCTTAGAATCTAGCTCACCCAACAGAGGGTGATGGAATCTAGCCTATCTATAAGAGGGCAATCGTATCTTGACCATCTATACTGACAAGACTTCAGCTGTTTGTACTAGATGCCCCGTCAATTATTTCTGATTGTTTCCCTGTTTTTTTAAGCGTATCTAGGTGAACCATAATCCCAGGTACCACCCAGATATAGTCTCCACTGCTACCCACCGGAGCCCTAGCATGCTGCTGCAACAAGACGGTGGGGGGCAAAAGTATCACATTTCCAGAGCTACACTAAACGGGACCTGTATGGATTTTTGTTAATTCCTATGCAGAATCTTCCAGTCCTCCCTAGGCAGGATCAAACATGAAGTTATGCCCAAGGCCATGCCACTGCCTGCCTGTCTTCTGCCTTACAAATGTATTGCTCGTCAGATTCTCCAAACAGCCAAGAAGACTATATCCACCAGAATCCCTCCATTGGCACCCACTCCAGAGACGATGTAAAGAGACAAAAGCAAGGACAAAGTGCAGGTAACTGATTTGCCCACAGAAGCAACAATTGAACCTAGTTTATCACTACACCTCAATGCAGCTCCTTTGAGTTCAGACCTCCTTGCTAACCGGGGCAAATTCTTCCATCACCGTGCAAAATTAGTTCCTAGTCAGGCAAACAAACAAGTTAGTTACATTCGGTAACACTCTTTCTGGTGGGTATACTATCTAATGGCAGAATCCCCACTTCTAGAATATTCCCCAGGTGCCAAACGGGATCCGCACATTTTCAAAGCATTGCTCTTTTGCATCACTATGTCACGCTATGTGGCTCTACGTTGACATCGTCCTGCCCCGGAAGTGATGAAGATGAGCTGCATATATGTGCCACCCATGTGTGCCAAAGTCAGTTTCTTGCTTGATTCTTTCTGGGTCGTTGGATGCAGAGCACAAAACAATTTGAGGTACCAGTGTGCAGATATCTAATTTGGGACCTTTTCAAATGCTAAAAAGGTGGCCACTCCACAGAACGAGGAGGATGAAAGAGCGTTACCAAAGGTAAGTAACTTGTTCTTCTGATGGAAACTTCTAGACACAGATTCATCACTTTTAGAATATATATGCTAAAGCATCATAGGTGGAGGGTCTGTGGAGTGGACTCAAACCAAAAAAGTCTTGCAGGACCGAATGGGCAAAATGCTTTCCGGCTGGACCTGGAAGTCAAGCCAATATTGCTTTGTGAACGTGTACATTGATACCCATGTCATGGCCTGACCAATATCAAGTTCAGGCACTCCGTGTGCCAACACAGTGGTACAAGCTTCGGACCAGGTAAAATGAGTCTCTTTTCCTCTTTCGAGGAGTCATGACTTTGCAAAAAGGCCGCCCTAGTGGTGTTGGGCAGCTGCAGCAAGAAAGCCTGGAGCTCACTCACACGAGGAGCTGAAGTGAATACAATGAGGAAGACAGTTTTGGTTCTTAAGATGCAACGAGCAGCTGTGCATTGGATGGAAAGGAGTTCACATAAAGAACATCAAGATCAAATTAGATCCCATTGTAGCATCACAAACATTTAGGGAGGAAACGTGTCAAACCTGTAATAAACATCACAACAGGTGACTTAAGCAAGGACGGTTGGTCTAGAAAAAGCAAAAAGGCTAGAAGGGTCAACAAATAACTGTTAATAGTGCCCCATGGCAAGACCTTGCTGGGCCAAAGACAAAACAAACAATAAAACATCCAACAGTTTTGGCTTATAGGGGGTCTGTTTGGTGAACTCCATACCAGGCCACAAATTTGAACCAGCGCCCAGTGTAAATGGACTTGGTACAGGGATCCCTGGCCCCGATGATGACAGATACAACCTTAGGTGGTAGATAGAACGCAGTTAACTGCCACCACTCAATCACCACACATGGTTGTGTAGATTGTGCAGGTTTGAGGGCAGAACCCTGCCCTGCCGCTATGACAGATGATCCTCCTAAAGCAGTAGCCTGATTGGAGGGCAGATGCTCATGTCCAGAAGCTCTGGGTGCCACGCTTTCCTGCCCAGTTTAGGGTCACTAGGATGACTTGCGCTTGGTCGTTCCTGATCTTCTTCAGCATTCAGGGCAGGAGAGGCGAAGACATAAAGGAGTCCAATGCTCCACTCTAGCCTGAATGCATCTCCTAGAGAAAGCTTTCTTGGGAATTCCAATGTTCAAAACTTTTGACACTGCATGTTTGACGGTGGCAAAACGATCGAGTCAGGGTTCTCCTCACAGTCAGAAGGTGCGCCACCTCTGGGTGCAGCTGCCATTCGTGATTTGCCAGACAGACATCGCCTGCTGAGCTCATCCACCCTGATGTTTAAAGATCCCACCAGGTGTTTCATGATCAGGGAGATGCCCCAACAATCTAGCCAACTCCAGAGGTGCAGCACGTGTTGGCAAAGGACCCCACTCCACCCTGCTTGTTGCAGTACCACATGGAGATGGCACTGGCCGTGAGAACCCTGCACTAGCCTTCCCTTGATGGTTGGTAGCAAGGCCTTCAACACCAGGTGAATGGCTTTCCACTCCAACTGATTTATGTTGAGCCTTGGTCTCCACAGAAGACTAGAGACCTCTGATCAGCTACTCTCCCAGATGGCCTGCCCAACCCAGCAGTAATGCGTCCAACAACAATGTCAGATCTAGGTGGGGATCGAAGAGAGGCCTGCTGATGGTCAGGTTGCAGTTCAGCAGCCACCACTACAAATCTTGTGCAGTCTCCTCTGAAACCTGCTTGGCATCCAACAGTTTTCCTTAGTGTTTGGTCCATGGAGACTTCAGATCCCAATGCAGAGCCACCTGGTGTAGAGGACAAGCAAGATGCATGAGGTCAACAGGCCAAGAAGACTCAGTGTTGCTCTCACTGAGAATCAGGACTAAGGCTGAAACATCAGGATTATAGCCTGGATGTCCTGGACTCGTTGTGGTGGAGGAAAGGCCCTGAACTCTAACATGCCCAAATTAGCTCCTATAAAAGGAATTCTTAGTGAAGGGTCAGGTATGACGTTGGCTCATTGATCGAGAATCCCAGCAATGTAAGGAGGTTCACCACTGTCTGGAGGTGGTTTGCGACTGACTGTGGCAAGCCCACCTACAACAGCCAGTCATCAAAGTAGGGTCAAAACTGGTATCCCCAACCTCCAAAGATGAGTGGTGTCCACCGCCATCACTTGTGTGATTCGAAGGGCACTGGTAAGGCTTAAGGGGAGCATGGCAAACTGGAAATGCTCTTGGCTTACCTTGAACCGCAGGAAACACTGAGGAACTGCAGGAAGGGCACATGACAGTACACGTCCTACAGGTCCAAGGCTACCATCCGGTCACCCGGAACCAAGGCAGACAGAATTTGGCCCAGTGTAAGCATTTGGAACTTGTCCTTCCAAAGGAAGCCGTTCAGATGGCGAAGATATAAAATAGGATAAAGACCTCCAATCCTTTGTCAGCACAAAGCGCTAGCAAGAGTAACAACTCGTTCTATTTCCAAGGCCAGCACCCTCTTGATGTCCCTTTGGACAGGGGAGCTTGCATCTCCTGCAGTAAGAGGGTAGGTAAACCATAGAGAACCACTCTGATGTGGGTGAAAGCTGTGCTGGGTCAAAAAGAAACAGAAGAGCATAGCCCTGCTGGGCGATCTGGAGGACTCATCTGTCGGATGTGATGGATTATCACCCTGGAAGAAAATGTAGAATCCTGCTTCACACAGAGTGGTTGTGCTCCGCTAAGGGCAAATTAATGGGGTTGGAGGCTGATGTGCACGGGAAGAGGCCTCTGAAGATTGGTGACATGTACACTGTCTGCATGATCCCTGTCCCGGGCCGCGAAAGAGTTAAGGTGACTGCACTACAACAGGGACAGGAATCCTAGTGTTGCCAATATGTCAAACTGGTAGAGCTGCCTTGAAAGCACTGAAACTGATAAGGGAAGTATCTGGCAGTGGTCGAAAGGCCCAAAGAGCGCGCCATGGCCTGACTTTCCTTGAAGCACACCAGGGCTGAATCAGTTTTCCCACACAAACACAGAATCCATCAAAAGGCATATCCATGAGAGGTGCCTGTACATTGCCAGAAAAGTCTGTGGATCTCATCTATGCATATAATGGAGCACCATGCTAGTGCCCACTAGTTGCCCCATGCAATCGTAGTGTCGAGACTGGCACAAACCACATAGTTAGCTCCATCCTAACCATTTTGAATGGTTTGAGACTAGGAGGCCTTTAACTCTTCTGGGACCAATGACAAGATCTCGCTGACCATGTCCCAGAGGTAGGCATATAAATGCCTAGTAGGCAACTGGCATTGACCCATCTCATTGACCAATCTCAAGGCTAGGCTGGCAGAAGAGAACAAATGTTTCTCAAATGTGTCAATCCTTTTTTACTTCCGGTCTGAAGAGGTCATGGGGAACGAATTACGGTTCACATTGCTGGTGGAAGCTTGGAGGACCAAACTCTCAGGAGTAGGATGCTCAGTAAGAAAATAAGAGTCACCAGGCATCAGTTCGTGGCTTCTGGCCACCTATCTGTTCACTGAGAATTCCCTCTTGGGGCAACAGAAAGTTTTAGACCAAGGGCCCATAAGGGTGTCTGTTGGGGCGTCACTCAATGGTTGTAAGAGCTCAGAAAAAGTCGACCTAGGCTGGAAATATTTAGTAAGCACAGTTGTTTTAACCTCAGCAGAGGGAATTTGTACATCCAGGAATTAGCAGTACGTCTATTAACTACAGCAAAGGAAGCACTCTCTTCCGGTGGTAGCCGAAAGAAGGAAATCAACCCTCTATCAGGGGAAGTATCAAGCCCAATGCTCACTTGCAGAGCCACATACAGTCTTGCTGTCATCATTTTAATCTGGGGTAAATCATTTTCATCATCTCCTTAGTCATCTCCAAGAAGCAGCATACTCTGGTCTGAGCTGGAACTGAAAAGCTGGTGGAAAAACGGAAGATGGCTCTGTGGAACAGGGAGGGATTTATCTGAATCAGATTTTACGGGAACCGGGTGTGCTGGAGTGGAGTCATGGTGCAACTTCAGTCAGTATGGAGGAAGTTTTAGCTCGCAATTGAACACTGGATTCAGCAGAGGATCCACCTCTGGCATGGACGAGGAAGGGACCAGTACAGGTCTTGGAGCCGGAATGGAAGTTGACACCGGATTTGGTGCAGAAGCTGAGGCAGGTTCCAGGGATGTAGATGGTGCCAAGGACAGATCTGCTGGCAGTAATCCGACTGGATCACCTGTAGATCTTTTCGGGCCCAAAGGCGTGCCAGAGGGAGCAAGAAGAGTGCCAAAAATACACAGCACAGCCTCCCTAAAGGCCTCAGTCTGCTCATCATCGATGGCTGGGGAACTCAGGGCACATCAGGATCAACTGAGGGATCATCTCCTCAATTGGAGAACAGGAGCATGATCGAGTGACACTTAGATGCCTGTGTGGGCCCACTGCACCACCTTGGGAGGCTTCAATACCCCAGTCTCTTACCCATCTTAGTTATAAAGGTGTGGGAAGCTGAGAAGTCCGTTGACTTGCAACATTGCAAATTGTGTTCTTAAAGGTGTCAGTAGCCCTTTGCAGCGGTGGGACGCTGTCCCGCTGAGACGAGGGCCCACTCAGGGCAATAGGGGGCTCAATGCATCTTGGCGGCGTTCCGATATCCTTTGCCCAGGCCCCACCGCCGTCTGTACTTTGCCATCTAGCTCAGTGGCCCTGACTGTCTCCTATGCACCCAGCCTAACACTGCTCTCTGCACCGCCCCTGCCCAGAAACATAGCTTTGAGGGCGTATGAGGTGGGACACCCCTTTAACGATTTCTTAGTTGGTCTTGGCCTGGCAGTGTCAGTCGGATTGGCTGTCTGCTGCTGCAGACTAGGTAGCGATGGGTGAGAGAACATAACAGGGAGAGTCGAGCCACAACCGAGCCAATGGTTGGGCTTGGCTCTAAAAGCCCACGCAACAGCAGGGCCATCACAATAGTTGGCATATAAGTCATGCAACACAAATCATGTTAAGATATGATGAAGTAGCTTAAAAAAGTGTATTTCTTGAACATGTGGATGTCTCTCACCTTAGTACTTTAGTACTCACTGCATTGAGAAGCATTTAAAAGTAATAGTTTTAAAACAAACTTAGAAATATTCAAACCTCCCTCCGCCCTGATGACACTGTCACTAATAAAATCAGAAGCAAGTCAGTCGTCATGTTTACCGCATATGTGGCCTAGATTCTTATTATAGATGGAGAAACATTATAGTCTGCTAAACACAAGAGATTTTTGTTCAGCCCACATCCTGAACTTATGCATTTGAAAGTACTCTTTATTTGTGATAATGAAGAAAAAGTAGGTTCAGGGAAATAAAATATGTGCCTAGGATCACACAATTTGTTCAAACGGGGAAGCTAGAATCGACTTTCTGGTTTCACATTACGCAATTAAGCTACTCGATGGATTATCGGTTTCTCTTGCCCATTTCTTATCAAAGGTCACTGCTTTGTTGTTAATTCTTGGCACAATGAGATTAGAACGTGAGTCACATGGAAGCTCAGCTCATTTTGGGCTCAAGAGTCCAAGACTCGAGATGACCAGAACCAGGCATCTACCTTGAGATTAGGAGATTAGCTCACTCACCATTAAGCTGGGCCTAGGTTTGCAGTGCGACCTACAAAGATGTATCTGATGTGCAGGCAAGGTTGAGGGCATAGATCTGATTGGGCCCCTGCCCGTCACACACGCCACATCAGTGTGCTGCCTGAAGGGCTTCAAATGTGCAGAGCCCTGCCAGGTCTAAGATGAGACAGTAATTAAAAACTTAGAAATGGGTCCCTATCAGCTCTGAGTTCAAGTCCTTTACAGGCAAAAATAATGCTTGAATTCCCAATGACTACTGTAGAAAGCCTTGAGGTAATGCATAACATTGATGCAGCCCCTGTTTAGATTAGATTTTAACTTCAACTTACAATCCTTAAAAAACAAGTTACTTACCTGTACACTGTGATTCTCCAGTATTGATATCTTTTAGAGATTTACACGTTTGAATCTTCCCCGTCGTCATGGTGGGAGTCCCACGGTAACAGAAGAAATAGCAGTAATAAAATATCACCCTGGACCTCCATAGAACAGAAAATCACTTAAGGAACCTTTCAGCCCCATTTTATAACATCTAAATTTCAGGCAATCACAGTAGAGACCTCAGAGTTCCCTTCCCCTGCAGAGCCACAATATCTCAGATTTCGAGCACAAGTGTATAGGTATACAAAACTCTGAGGTAACTGGTGAGCCTAAACGGGGAGGAAGGAGGGTCGAATGTGAATCTATAAAAGATATCGATAATGGAGAACCACAGTGTACAGGTAAGTAACTTGTTTTTTTCCCAGTATAGTATCTTTTATAGATTCACATGCTTGAATCCGACTAGTAAGCAGTACAAGCACAATAAGAGAAAAGGGAGATGGTGGGTAGGCGAACTATCCCATGACGTAAACTTGTCGCATAGAAACCAAGAAGAAGAGAAAGAATATGCATACAAATTTACAACCAGTATGAAAAGAAGAAAGAAGGCTAAAAGCTGCCTACCTTAGGCAAAGAGACGTCGAAGTGCAGCTTGTCCAACAGCAATATCTGCCTTCTTCCAACCATCAAGGAAGTAATGCTTCGTGAATGTGTGAGCATTCACCCACGTTGCCGCCCTGCATATGTCAGGAAGGGATGCTGATGCAAAAAGGGCAGAGGAAGTCGCCACTTTCCTAGTTGAGTGAGATTGTGTTTTTGCAGGAAGCGGGCGGCTAGCCTTTTCATGACAGAAGGTAATCGTTCAGGTGACCCAATGAGCAATGCTGGCCCGTGTCAAGGCTTGTCCTTTCCTAGGTGCCGAGAAAGAGATCAGTAGCGGAGAGGATTTACGGAAGATCTTTGTAGATAAAATTTTAAACAACGTTTAATGTCCAGTGAATGCAACGCCCTTTCCGTTGCTGAGGATGGATTAGGAAAGAACGTTGGTAAGACAATCGGCTCACTGAGGTGTTAAGATGAAGGCATTTTAGAAATAAAAGAAGGGTTAGTGCGTAAGATGACCCTGTCCGGCAAAAATTGAAGATATGGTTCTTTTATAGTGAAAGCTTGGATTTCGCTTATACGTCTGGCTGAAGTAATGGCCAGGAGAAAAGCCATCTTCCAATAAAGGAACTTAAATTTGCATCTGTGTACTGGCTCAAAGGGGGGACGCATTAGTTGTGACAGGACAGTATTTAATTGCCACAGAACAGGAGGGGGTTTTACAGGCGGAAAAGCCCTAAAAAGTCCCTTCATAAATTCCTTGATGAGTCGATTAGCCCACAGGGAAGTTTGATGTGAGCGTCTTCTATACCTAGAAATTGAAGCCAGGTGAACTCTGATGGAAGAGTGAGAAAGTCCTGATTTTGCTAAGTGCATAAGGCAGCACCTGCTCCAGGATGATGAGAACGGATGCAATGCTTGCGAGATGCACCAAGCACAGAATCTCTTCCATTTAGCTGTGTAACATTTCAATGTGGAAGGAGCTTGAGACTTCTATAGTATCGTAGAACACTCCTCGGACAGCCCCAGATCCCCAAATTCAGAGTGGTGAGGAGCCAAGTCGATAAATGAAGAGAGGGAATTTGTGGATGAACCACTTGGCCCTGGTTCATGCAGAGAAGATCGTCTTTGGAGGGAAGAGAATTGGAGCACACTCTGATAGGCGATGCAGCTCGGTGTACCAGAATTGTCTCGCCCAATCTGGAGCAATGAGAATGAGCCGACACGGCTCTTGCTTCATTTTCTGAAGTACACAAGGAATTAGTGGAAATGCGTAAGCGAACATCCCCATCCAAAGAAACTGGAAGGCATCACCCCACAAATTTGGATGAGGATTCCTGCTTGCGAAAAGAGGACACTTTTTGTTGAGGAACGTAGCGAACAGATCTAATGTTGGGTAACCCCAGGATTGAAAAAATACTTTCAATTGCAGATTGTTGAGTTCCCATTCGTGACACTGTTTGGATACCCTGCTGAGAGAGTCGGCCTTCTCGTTGTGAACACCCGGCACATGCTCCACTCGCAAGGAGATGTGGTTGATAAGGAGCCATCTGTTGAGCAAGAAGGGAAAGCGCTCAAGATCTCGTGCCACCTTGCTTTCGTATGTAAAACATGTTTGGAGTATTGTCCATTTTGACAAGCACTGGCGCACCCTTGATCCGAGGCAGGAAGGTTTTCAGACCCAGGAATACTGCACTGAGTTCCAGAATGTTTTAGTGGCGCTCAGAGTCCTGTTTGGACCACTTGCCGTGAACCTGTAATTCTTGAAGGTGAGCCCCCCCCATCCGTCCATTGACGCATCCAAGGTCATCACCAGCTTCGGCATAGTGTGAATGAAAGAGAGACCTTGCGAAAGGTTGTCCTTGACCATCCACCAGGCCATTGTGGCTCTCATTGCAGGTGAAATGCGAACCTTGTTGTTCAATGAGCCTTGAGACTGAATCAACTGCGTATTGAGCTGCTCCTGCAGCGGTTGCATGCGGGGACAGCAATTGGGTATGAGCGGAATGCAAGAGGACATCATCCCCAGCATAGACTTAGTATGCCTCACAGAAACAAACTTTTTTGTTGAAAGAAGCTTTGTTGTACCCATCCTTTCTTGAGTGGGAAAGACCTTGCTGAGATCTGTGTCGAGACATGCACCCAGAAGGATCAACGATTTGGCTGGGATAATGGACGATTTTTCCAGGTTGATGCGAAGACCTAGAGACTGGAAGAGAAGTCGATGGCTCTTGTTGAAATCTCTGCAGCTTGAAAAGACGGAGACATTATGAGCCAATCGTCCAGGTATGGGATCACCTGGTGACCTGAACGTTTTTAAAAAGGCTGCCATCGTTGCCATGCACTTGGTGAACACCCTGGGAGTGAATTTCAAACCGAATGGAAGCACTTTGAATTGGTAATGGCGCCCTGCCACTTCGAACCTTAGAAATTTTTGATGCTGAGGATGAATGAGAATATGAAAATAGGCATCGTGGAGATTGAGAGAAGCCAGATAATCCCCTTTTTGGCCATGAGAAGAAGAATCTCCTGAAGAGAGAGCATCCTGAATGATTGTTTCTTGATTAACTTGTTCAGCATTCTGAGGTCCATGACCAGTCTCCATTTTCCATTTTTTTTTTGATGAGGAAGAAGTGAGAATAAAACCACTGATTTTGTTGGCTGTGGGGAACTTTCTTTATGGCCTGCTTGAGAAGAAGTGACTGTATGTCATTTTTGAGATCCGGAAGGTGCCGCAGCTGAACTTTCCGCAGTGGAACATTTGGAGGATGCTGAATGAATTCCAGAGTTTGGCTGTACTGGAAGATGTCTAGAACCCATTTGTCTGAAGAAATGTAGTTCCCAGGGCTCGAGTCGGGGTCCACGTGGGTGGACGGCGTCCACCCACTCTTTTCACAGGGTGGCCGCCGTCCACCCTGCCAAGAAGTTGAGCCCCACTCTGAAATATGCTGAACACGTCCCGGTGTAATTTTGAGACACCGGGACACATTCAGCAGCGCCTGCTCGTTATCTGCTTTCCTTCCGAGCAGCAACGTGCAGACGGGGAAGGGGGTTTTGTCATTTGAGACTCCAGCTGGGCCATAACAAAGGCCGAACTTAAGGGCCCATTTGGCCTTCTTTTGTCCGAGTATCCAGGCTGGGGGCTGCCTGTAGCCTCACACCTAGATGTAAATGCAGAGCAAGGAAAACAAAAGCAGCAGCTTGTTAACACTTCAAAGGCGCATAAGAGAGGCACGATTTTTACTTTGTTGGGACCCCCATATATAATAGATATTCAAGCACTGTAAGAATGTCAGATGTGTTACTCTGTCCCAGTGCAAAATAACAATTTAAATACCAGTATTTTTTATTTGTTTTACAGCGCTATTCATCCCAGTATAGGGTGTCAGATCACATTAGAGCAAACATACACATTATATTGACAATAAATCACACAAGTTTGTAAATCACTGCACAGGATGTGTTACATAAGACAGTGAGGGTTACTGGGTGTAGGAGTCACATATCAACCTTCAGAGCTCACTCTGCTATACTAGAAGGATTACAATGCAACTGCGTGTAACAAAAGGATCTCTGTGTTCAAAGCAATAACCCACTTACTTACCTATCTACATAAAATAAAATCTGCCATCTGCATGTGACATGATGTGCTTTGCAGGAGGTGCATTAACCCTGTATGCTACTTTAAGTCAAAACTAGGACTAGACAAAAACAGATCTTTCCATCAAATGTGTTAACCACCAGGCAGCTAAAGCAATCACATCTACATGGAAATGTGCTGCATATGGAATATTACGCCTGGTGGGGTCGGCTGGCAGCAGAGTTAGTTTGTCAATCCTTGGGTAAA
Source organism: Calotriton arnoldi (assembly GCA_963921515.1). Taxonomy (NCBI): domain Eukaryota; kingdom Metazoa; phylum Chordata; class Amphibia; order Caudata; family Salamandridae; genus Calotriton; species Calotriton arnoldi. The sequence goes on from CAWUFW010001829.1 coordinate 496,461, forward strand.
GGAACCTGTCACGCGCAGTGATGTCACTACCCGTGATGTCACTTCTTGCAATGCCACCGCCGTGATGTCACTCCCTGTGATACTACCTAACTTGGAGAGTCCCCTCCACTTCTTTTTTTAGGACTTGTGCCCTAGTAGTTCCATTTCAGAAAGTATGCAGAGAAGACGGGATCGTGGTGTGGGACTATGGTGGCAGGGGCCTGATGAACTTCATTGCCTCCTATTGGAGTCTTGGGACTTTCCAGCAGATTGTTGCCTCTTGCAGGTCTCGAGTAAGACTGAGCAGTGCCAGATTGAAAAGACCTGTTGTATGGTTGGTAGGTACTCTGTGGGTATGGCTGGTACCGCTGTTGAAATTGCGGACGGGGTAAGAATTCCCCTCGCACTCTACCCCGAAAGGACTGAAAGCGGTGCTGCTGGAGACTGCCTAAGGCTTTGGCCGTGCCTGTGTCTGTCTTTATGGATTGAAGCGCCTCGTCTATGTGTTTACCAAACAAGTTCTCTCCATTGAAAGGCAAGTCTAAGACTTTGGCTTGGACCTCTGGACGAAAGGTGGTTGCCTTTAGCCATCCCTGGTGACGCAGAACTGCCGCTCCTTCCATCTGACGAAACGCAGTGGATGAAACGTCCATGGCTCTTTCAATAAGCTCCGAAGACGCTCTCCTCCCCCCCCCACAAGAATGTCCTATGCCTCTTTCTTTTTATCTTCCGGCAGATATACCAACAGAGCAGAGATGTCTGACCACAACTGCCAGTCATATCTCCCAAGAATGACCATGGCATTAGAGGCTCGAATGGAGGTGGCAGCCAATGCTGAGAACCTCTTTCCAATATTATCGAGGCAGCGCCCCTTCTTGTCCGGTGGAGCTGTATATGGAGACACTGGATTATTGGCTCTTCTCTGCGATGCTTGCATGATGACAGAGTCCGGCCTCGAGTGACTGATGAGTCATGCAGGCGAGTCGTCAGGAGCTTTGTATTTTTTATCTAACTTTGGAATGACAGCTGGAACGGAGGCAGGTGTTTTCATGAGCTTCAGTCCTTCTTGCCATAGAAAGTGAACTATAGGGATTGACCTTACTGAACGTTGAGTGCCTGGTTTAAAATCACATAGAAATCATTCAGTTTGTTTAGCTGGCATTGGCAAGTCAAAACGCTTGGAGGCACGCTCCAGAAGATCATGAAATCCCCCAATATCTGCAGGAGGGGAATCAGCAGCAGGAGGGATGGGAGATGGTGGCATAGGGGCTATGAAGTCATCGCTTTCATCATGGGTGTCTATGTTCGTTTGTATCTGTCCTTTCTCTGTCTGAACATCCCAAGTATCCTCTGTGATGACTATAGGAGGAGGGATAATCTTTTCCCTGATGAATTTGTACTTTGTCCCGGAAGAATAGTGGGAACTTCCTGGGGAGGTAAAGACCTCTGAGGAGCATTTGCAGTCGGAAAGCGCCTGTAATAATTGTTAATCACATGACGGAGATCAGATACCAGGGACACTGGAACGTTTATTTAAGGTTCCCTAAAATGAGGACGTTCGTCCTCCCTCTCATCATAAGGGTAACGTTCCTGGAAGGAATCTGGCCATTGCATAGCAGACGTGTCTCTCTCTGCAAAAGAAAATTCTCCTGCCAGATAAGAAGTTGGATCATTGTCCTCAATGCCCTCATCATCAGAATCTTGGCACTTCATCCTTAACTGTGATGGACTGTATTCAGGGCCGAACATACTTTCATCCTCTGACTCTTGGAAGTCCAAAAGACGAGCAGGAGGTAAAAAATCTTGAATCTGTCTGGCCTGAAGAAGAAGACTGATTTTTCCCTCTGTCGCGGTCCCGTCAACGGGCTCGACGACAGTGCAATCGCCGATGTGATCGTTTGCGACACCGTCGGCGGTGCGTGATCGGCTTTTGTCTGCGTGGCTGTCATTGTTGGAGTCGTCGATGGACTGGTGTTCAACGGTGAAATTCTCATCAACGGTGAAGGTCTTTTCGACGACTACGTCGTTACCGTCGTCAAAGCTCCTATCGCCGTTGCTGCCGTCAACGTCTTGACCGTCGTAGTCGTCGCCGACGAAACCGTCGATGGTGCCAGAACCTCGGATTTACTTGAGAAGAGTGGAATCTTTGTCGACGAGGCCATCGACGGTCGAGAAGACTGGTCTCTGAGAGGAGTTAGAGAAGCAGAAGCTGGAGCTGAATAAGGCTTTGTAGCCTCTGTCTGAGGTTTCTTGTAGTGTTTTCCTTCAGATTTGTCCTGGGACTTGGATCTCTTAGAGGCCCCATGATGGGAGGAGGGACTGCCCTCCTTTTTTTTCCTTGAGGAAGAATGTGCCTTTTCCTCAGGTTCAGACCCAGAGTCTGAAGCAGCCTTCCTCTTCTGAAGCCAAAGTAGCAGCCTACCCTCCCTATCTTTGAGGATTTTTGCTGAAAAAGTGTGGCAATATTTGCATTCCCTGGGTTTGTGGTCAGGGTAGAGGCAATATAGACACTGTCTGTGGGGGTCCTCAGAGAATAGCCTACATTTCACATAGGTCTTACAGGGCCTAAACAGCCCTTTTTTAGGCTCTGACATCTCAAAAATAAGTAAGGGCAAAAGTATATAGTCCAAAATAACTTGAGAGTAGCAGAAGCTGAGACTGGAGGTCAAAAGTTGAAGATGAAATACTGTAACTGAGCAGAGCTCAGGGAGACTCCCTATCACACGACGTGCGGTAAGAAATCGGAGGTATGGTGGCTCTGCAGGGGAAGGGAGCTCTGAGGTCGCTACTGTGATTGGCTGGAATTTGGAAAATGAGGCTGAAAGGTTACTACTTAAATTAATTTCTGTTCTATGCAGGTCTAGGGTGATATTTTATTACTGCCATTTCTTCTGTTACCGTGGGACTCTCACCATGACGACGGGGAAGATTCAAGCATGTGAATCTATAAAAGATACTTTACTGGGGAAGAGTATTTTTTCCCCATATGTTGTGTTTCTGTATTTTTTCATGCAACATTTGATTGTTTTAAGTCAACAGAGGCATCTGGGTAAGTTCTGGTAGTGGGCGAGTGTTCATGATGGAACAAGAGTGAGAGCTTTGGCCATGAGTCTGACAGCAGTGTGAATTTCTCACAGTGACTGTCAGTGTGTCATAAAGGTACTCAGACGTCATACACATACAGTCTGAGCTACTAAAATGTCTGCTCTCGCTACCCATATTAAGCCTGGTCTTCCAAAGTTAGGTATGGACTTATGTTAGCCTTCTCTCCTGGGCCTCCCTGACCTCCATTGCTCTGAGGAGGGCCTAGACTAGAGTGGACAACATAGTCCAGACTATCCCACTGAGGCCCTACACTGGCTGGCCTTACTTTTCTAAATAACTGATGTAAGGAAATGGCTTCTGGCATATTTATCGCCAATTTTTGGCTATTGGGTACTGGTGTAATGACTCAGAGTGCACTGAGGCTTGCTAACCAGACCTCAGTGCCAGTCCTCTAGCCCTTAAAAGTTTATGTTGGATTGGCTTATACCTGATTGGCATACGTTAACTTACTTATATGTCCCTAGTATATGGTGCCAGGGGTACACAGGGCCTGTAAGTTAAAGGGTCTCCCATGGGCTGTAGCACTTATCATGCCACCATGATAATGAAACAGTAAAATATGTCCCCCAGCCTGCCACTGCAGACTGGTAGAGCAGTTTTAAAACTGCTGACTCGACTTTGCCATTTAAACTAATGTCAAAGTCCAGACCCCACTTTTTAATGGATATAAGTCACCCCTAAGGTAGGCCTGTCAAGCCCTAAGGCAGGGCACCATATATTAAAAAAAGCAGGACATGTGTCTTAATATGTCCTAACAGTAAAAAACACAAATTGTTGCTTTACTGTAGAAAGGCTAGTAACTCCATTGTTAAGTACAGGGTTACACGCTGACCACTCAGCTGTGCTAACTTCTGAATCTAATTGCTAAAGTTGAAACTTCAAGGTATCAAAAGAATCGTTGCATTAAACCCAACTTGACACCGAAGTCGAATATTGTGTACCTTTTGAGTAAAAGGCAAATTAAGAAAATTGGCACTTTGTTGCAGAAGTTTTCTAGTGGCCATTTACGGTTGCTGCCCATGAGTGAACAACTCCCACAGGACACAATAGAGGCCTGCTGCTGGAAGAGGTGTGACCTCTCTCTGGCAAGAAGACAAACAAGGTGTGACCCCAGAAAGAGTTCCACCTTTGAAGGGCAAATGACAGACAGACAGACAGACACACACACACACACACCGCTGCACTTCTGTTCTGGTAGACAGGTTGGCATCGGTGGTGGTCCTAAGCAGCACCAAAACATGCGTTACAATGAGTTACCCGTACTCAGCTGCCTCAATTCACCATACAACAGTGCAGTACGTTCAGTGCCTGTCCAACCAGTGTCCTGCTGTGGTCTGAAGCGTGATCGCCGCTGCTTGATGTAATCTCTTTCCTTGTAAAATATCCAAGGGCTGGTGTTTGCACCTCTCTGTCTCAGAATGCCCAGAACCCACAAAGCCCTCCCCATACCCTGCGAGGCTTCAGTGAGCTGCCATTTTCTCATGTCAAGCCTCACAAGCCTCTGGTTTCACTGCAGTAACTTTTAAGTGAGAGGGGATATTAACCTTACAATGCAGCCTGGCAGGTCTGTGGAGCTGATCTTTCCCTCGTCTTGCCCCAGTTGCTTTATCGCATTATGTTTCTATAAAACGACTTGTGCGCTGTTCTGCACAGCATCCTTTGTTCGGCTGCTTTCAGAGACGCTGGCAAGCTGTGACGTAGCAGGCCGGACTGGCCTAGCGCAGTCGCCATTGGTCACGATTTGTGGTTGAACATTTGATCTAATAGCTCTCAATGCGGAAGCACGATTCTTGGTCCGGCACCCCTGATGTGCCACAGTGTGCCTAGCACAAGTGGAAAACGCCGTTACATTTAAAGCTCAAAGTTTCAAATCAGAAAATAAAATGTAAGATAGATTGACAAAGGTTAATAAGGGCTAAGATCAGGATCAGAGCAGGTGCAGAAGGGAAGCTTGATTTCCAACCGGGCTCGAGCGGTGCAACACAACACAGAGTATTTTAAAATCACCCTATTAACTTAAGTATTCTAAAGAAATGAGTATGCGTCCTAAAGTGTAAGTGTGGAAAATGATCCCAACTAAACCTCTACATCACTATCCTACACAAAAAATGGAATTGGGTTGTCAGATGAAATTTAATCCCTTACTCTCAAAAAAGGGAAGTTAAAAATGAGTCCACACAGCATCCTTGAACTTCTAAAATATGTGTACCACGTGCTTATGATTACAAACAGTTACATGTTTAGACCATGATGTTAGAAACAACCAACATGGTTCATTACCATTATAAACTTTCAGGCAAATTTTTCAGGGCAAGAGGACCCATGTGTCACCCAACGGTGCACCGTACCACAAAGCCATCAGGTCAGGTGAAGGCCTACCAGTGGGCAATGGGAGCAGTTGCTGGAACAAATAGCAAAACTGAACCTCTTATAGTGGTGTCGGCAACTTGTTAGACCGGCGCCTTGGAAAAACAGACCAGCGACACCGTTCAGTGTTGCCATTTGTTCCAGCAACTGCTCCATTGCCCACTGGTAGGCCTTCACCTGGTGGATGTGTGGTATGGTGCACTGTGGGGTGACACATGGGTCCTCTTGCCCTGATGAATTTACCTGAAAGTTTAGAATGGCAATGAAACATACTGGCCGTTTTTCACATCATGGTCTAAACATGTAACTCTGTTTTAATTATGATCCCCGGACACAAATATTAAAGATGTTCAGGGATGTCTTGTAGACTCATTTTTTATTCCCCGTTTTTTAGAGTAAACTATTAACTCTCATAGTATGAGGACCTGATTAATTTTTTTTGTTGCAGCATAGTAGTGTAGGAGTTTAGTTGGGATCATTTTGCCAGACTTACCTTGTATAGTTAGATACACTCATACTATATAGGTTTTTCCTGCTTGAATGGGTAAGTGCCAATGATGATGACATGCGCCAGTTGGTAAGCACAAGCCTACAGGCTTCTGGTGGCTGCTTCCATGAGGCATGCCCTATTTTGTTTAGGATATTACCATTGACGCCTTATGCTGTTATGCATACACCTCTTTCATTGGGTGACTTAGTTTAACCAGAGCTTGTACGGGTTCTTATAGCTGTTTGAGACAGGAAGGGCACCAGGCCTTGAAAAATCATAAAAATTTTACTAGACCTTCAGGTCTAGTAACTTGAATAATCTGCTTGACCTAACTGTAATGTACTTTACCCGTAAACTGGTCTCAAATTGTGTGATCCTAGGCAAATATTTTATTTTACAGGGTCGCCTTGTTCTTCATTATCACATTTGCGAGCACCTTCAAATATGTGAGTTCAGCATTTCTGCTGTACAAAAAAACCTCTTTTGTTTGATTAAATAGACTAAAAGTTTGCTCCACGTATAATAAGAATCTAGCTTACATATAGGGTTACCCATGATCCCTGACTTGCCTTTTAGTTCACTAATTGCATTGCCTCCAGGACAGGGACAGGAGTGCTTCTCTGTTTATGTTTAAAAACTCACTTTTAATAAATATGGAGCCATATGTGGAGAATTTAGGGATTGCGATTCCTAAATTCCATAGGACCACTGCCCACTCCTAAATAATATCTGTATCAACATTCACAAAGGGGAAGGGGTCCCAAAGGTTTGCGAATGGTTACCACCCTTATACCAACAGTATTTGGTCGCAAAACCTTCATACATACCATTGTGAATCGGTAATAGGAAGGGATGCCCTAAACACGCCCTCCAAAATACCGATTCACAAGCCCAAATAGCGATTTGATAACAGGTTACCCAATTGCAATTTGGCTTTTTTACATTTAAAAAACCTATTTTGCAGTTGCAAATGATCCTATTCTGTGAATTGGGCCGTTTAAGATATCAAAAAGGGTTTTGTACATATGGCCTTATATTACTGAAACATGATGTGGTAACTCACTATCATTTACAGACAGTAAATTTCCCACCGAAATGGCCAAAATCTTTCCCCCATACATGCAGTTTTACTGATAAACTATATAGTGTATAAGCAATCTGTGAAAATTTGGTTTCAGCAAACAGATTTGTCATTTTCACATCACCAAGTTAAGTGTTCGGATTTGTTTTTATCCTATTAATATATTTTTCATCACACAGAATTACAAAAAATGGGCTTTCCTAACTACGGAAATATATTTCACCTTTCATTTCACACTCTTTGTAAGAGCACATCAGACAGTTCACTTTACAAAATGCTGGAATTCTGCAATCAGAGAAAGAAAAGTATTTGTAAGATGTAAACTAACTTCTGACCTCTGTCTCTGTACACAGAGCAAATGTGACAAGATTTAAAGGCATCTTTATTGCTCCTTCACTTTCTGAGTGAACAGAACACCTGTCCTTTATCAGCTCACCAGAAGGGGGAGTAGGCCCTAAATATAGCTTGACCTAATAAAATCTGACTCAACATAGTGGTAGATTTCTCGAGGCCTGGGCCCATTGATATCTACCTCCTTCCCTGGGGTGTTGGATAATGGGGCTTTTGGTTTCTGAACCCCTTGGAAAGCTTTTTTTTTTTTTTAAAGCTGACTCTCCAGTCAGAAAGAACGCAGGGGTGTCAGATCGAATCAGTAGCCGAGCTGCCTCAAGTTGGTTTGAAATTGAACTGCAATGTCACAAATCCCCATCTGGCATTTCAGGCGCTGAAGGCACCTGTGTGTGGGAGGAAAACTGCACCCCTACATTTAGACACTCTAAATTTTACCTCATTCAGTTCTCCCACATTTTAATGAATTGGAGACAATGTTAAACCTCATTTTCATGAGCAAATATGTCCCCGCATTAAGGCACCTCCCCAAACTTCATATTATTATTAGTAATACAGCTCATTAAATAAATGGACTCCACTTTATAACTGAGTTCTAGATCAATAAATGATAAAAGGGTTTTATTACAAACATTTTAAGTAAGCGATACAGAGTAAATGCCATGAAGGCTCTCAGATGGAAAGTTATACAAAGTATTCCAAAATAAGAAAATATTCTAAGTCCCAATGACCAGCAACATCAATAGAAAATCCGGCAGCATCCTAGTAGCATAGGAAAGCTCAGGACAGTCTCTGGCTCATCCCCAAAATCAAGGGGTTTTTAAACACAAATCTTGCATAGAATATTAGCAATACTGCATACTCATTGTGGTGTGAGCAAAAGTATCATTTCTTTAATCAGAACTCAATACAGAAGGACCTCTGCAGCGGGTGCTTTTTAAAACCCACGGTATTTCTAAACACAGCACCCCCCCTCCCCCCCAAGGTCAGTGGCAGGTGCAGCTGCACAGGTTGCACCTCCCTAGAGTCGGCACGGGATGTTCAAAATGGAACCCAAAGGCCTTCATCACTATGCATGACTTATACATACAATTTATATACAATAGCCATTTACACAAGCACAACATACATTTGGGTAAGATTAGGTGAGCAAACAGGGTATATAATTAACTGCACATTGGCGAGACACTCTCAGCCAATGGCAAGTAAGTCATTTTAGTGCATGAGGGGGAAAAAATCCTTGAATTTACAGAATAGTGAAGGTAATCTTTAAATGAGACCTTTCTTTTTCTGCGCTACCCTTGTGAAGGTTACAGACCCTGTACCACGGTTGTGATACTCCAGACTAAGTTTAAAAGGGCTGTCCACAGGCTGGGGCTCTTAATGTTTAAATGTGCACTTGGAATCACATATTTAAGCTATATGCCCTGGATACGGAGCACTATGTATAATGTTGTTTCTTTCTACAGCTTACAGTCTCCGATTCCTTGCCATCTCAAAAAACCTTCTCCCGCTGTATTCCTACAACCCTGCATGAAAAATGTACCTTTGCATACTTTCTTCCTTAAGAGTGACCCTCTCCTTACCTTCGATCCCCTGCATACATTCTATTTCTGAGCAGAGGCGGCCGACATGGCTTGAGGGTGGGGGCGAGATGGGGTTGCGGGGGGTGGGTTGTCGCAGGTGGTGTCGTGCAGGGGGACGAAATAATTTTTTTTAAAAAGGCATAAACTTACCTTGAGGCCGGTCCCTCGCCGCTGCTCCTGCTCTCCTGTCTCTGACTACAGAAACAGAAAGCAGGCAGCCAGGCTCCCTCCCCTAAGCCAATCATATTGGTCTGAGCGCCGCAACACGGCGCTCAGCCAGGGGCTGGAGGGGTGGGCATGTTCTCTATGCAGGTTGTAATGCAGCCTGCATGGAGAAGAGGGAAGTGCGCATGACTGGTTTGGGCAGCCCGAGAGGGCCGACCAAACAGTCATTGCGCACTTAGGAGTGGGCAAACCACTCCTCCCCTGCCCTGCTCCGTGAGCAGAGCAGCCCCGCCCGCCAGCAAAGCAACAGGACACGTCACAAAGCATGAAATGATAACTTAAATTTATTATAATTTTATGTTTCTCTTCTTCACACTGCTTAAAAGCAGTGGGGCGACGCTCCTACGCCATAGCGGAGGAGCCGCCCCTGTTTCTGAGTATACCCTCCTCTCAGCATCATGCCTGCCTGCCTGAATCCTTCTGATTGTAATTCTGCAATTGGCTAGTACCTCTTTTCATAGATCACAACCTCTCCTCTTTAAAACCTACCCTAGTAATATAACAGTACCTAAGATCCACCAGCCTATCTATCTCACCAGTCATTCACCTGAAAACACATAGCCTCCACTAATAGTTACAGCAACCGGTATTAGTATATCTCAAAGTAGCTGGAGTATATACATGCAATTTTTTTTTGGGGAGCACATGGCTAATGGCAATAACCAACAACCACCACTAGACAACAACCACTAGATTAATCACTCACCTTGGGTTCCAGAGTAGCGTGATACTTGCTGTAAAGCGCTTCAACGGCTCGTCAGGGGTAGTAAGCGCTATATAAATCCAATTACCATTGCAAGAAAAAACAAATCTCAGTACCTTAACGCATAAGCACCATCCCAGTTCTTTGAATAATTACTCAGTATCCTCTATGCTAATGTCATCCGGAGATGTTCAAACAAATATGAATCAATTAACAGTAAGACTTTCTCTGAATGAATAAGACTAGCGAAGAAACGGAAGACATGGATCTTTGTTGCTATCTTGTATACGCACCATAGTCTGATTAGGCTGAGATGAGGCCTGTAATGTACTGATTGAGGAACGACCCACAGTTAAGCAATTTGACAGAGACAACTATGTGACCGTTATGATGGATCACTAAATTGCAACTGTATAGAAAGAACGTCTTCACAATCCAAGATGGCCGCTAGACGAGGCATGATGACGTCAACACTGGTGACTCTTCACATGTCACATCGTCGGTACGTGTGCATCTACCAATACGTGAGGTCATTAAATGCAGTCAACGTTTAAGGAGGTCCCGCGCTGACAACTGGCCATACAAAGACTGAAGTCACTGCCAAGGATCTCTTGGGCTGACGCGAGACTGCAAGCTCCTCCCCGCTATTCAAGTACGGGCCAATAAAACTTACAGTAACTCTCCAAATGTGTCTGCTGACACCAGCGGATCCTTCAATGCCAAAGACTCTATGGAGGCACAAGGGTTAATAGCAGAACACAGCGCGTCGTCCGTAGAAGTCCATTCAGCAACTCCAAAGTAAATGGTGACAGTGAGCTCCTTGACGGTCTCCCCGTCACCAACTGTGAAGAAAGACTACTTATGGCAATAAATAGTTGAAAGAGCAATTTATTTACATAAAGAAAAGGAGCTCATGTCCTTCACAGCTTACTCCTGGGGCTTCCGATTCCAACTGCCAGGCGGCAACATTGGCTCAAACACCAACCAAGGCAGAAGGGCAGAACGTGAAACTTCAACCAAACAATAATGAAATATGAAATACAGGTAAGTGACCATAACAACATATAGACACACTACTATCCAGTTAACTACAGACCGGCACTGACTGTGCAGTAGTGCAGTGTAGTGAATGGAGCCGCTGCATCCTTGATAGGGCATTTCTGTTGACTGTATCTCACTTGCCCATATGGGCCTTTGCACCACTGACGGGGAACTCCCCTTTGTTGATGTATGTGTGTGTCCCCGTATTATATCAGGGGTGCAGTGCCCTGCATAGAACCCCTGCACCTCTGGCAATGGTCCCTTCCATTGACGTATAGGTCTACGTATATGGTGGTAGTGGTGTAGTTCCCTCTATGCAGTCACTGCACCTCTGGTAGGGGCCTCTCCTCTTCATGGCTACATCTCTATGTACAGTAGTAGGGGTGCAATGCACTGCATAAGCCCCTGCACTTCTGGCAGGAGCTCCCAGCACTTAATGCACGTGTCTCCCTGTATCATAGCATAGGCGGAGAGTAGATCCTACACCTCTGGCAGTGGCCTCTCCTGTTGTTCTTTGTGTCTACGCCTACATTAGCACATCTGTTGATGTATATGTCTCCCTGTACCATAGAAGGGATGGCGAGCTCACACCTCTGGCAGGGGTCTCACTGTTGATGTCTGAGCCTCTATGGCCTGCACAGTAAGAGCACGGGTGCAGTGCCTGGATAGATACCCTGCAACTCTGATAGGGGTCTGCATGATGCTAATGTATGTGTCTCCCTGTACTTAAGCACAGGTGCAGTGCCCTCCATGAAGACCGGGCACCCCTGCAGTTCTCCAAGCTGTTGAGGATTAGCAGCGGTGCAGTACCCTTCATCATACCCTACACCGATGGTAGGGTCTTCATGCTGCTGATGTATGTGTCTCCCTGTAGTATAACCGGTGTGCTGTACTCCTGGCAGTGTCCACGGAGTGTCTCCGTGGCCTGTACACTAGGAGCAGTGGTGCGGCTTCATTGTCATTCATCAAAGGTCCTGTCATTGCCACATCTCCAGAGCCATTAATCAGGAGCGGGGTGAGAGGCTCCTGGAGCCGGGCCATCCATCTCTGTCCCCCGTGCCTTCCTGGAGACAAGGCTGGCCTTTCTCCGACGCTCGCTGCCTTCTCACCCACCTGGCGCCGGCCTTTCTCCGCAGCTGCTGCCCTCTCCACCACCCGGCAGACACACAAAGGTTACAGAATCGACGTGACACACCGGGTGAGGTGTCTCAACACAAATCGTAAGACCCCAACAAGAGAACAGGAAGCCCCAAGGCTAAAGGAGCAACAAACAGCCGCAATGGGCCGCGAGCTCCATAGCTTCTCATGTCCAGCAGCAAGAAAACAGGCAGGGTATTTACAACCTCCGAGATGAGGCACCGAAGAATGGCGGCTGCGAGTGGCCTGATCGCCTCATTAATGTTGGAAATGGCCGTAGTAGGCCCTTTGCCGTGAGAACTTTAATTACGAAAGGTAAAATGGGGTCATGACAATTAAAAGTTTATGAAATCCTGACTAGGAGAATAGAATCAACAACTCAGTGCCTACTAACTTGTACGAGTAGTTGGGCGGGTGCACGCTCACTTCCACCCATCCACAAGTGCACACACTCGCACCCATCCATTCAACAGCACACACTCGCAGACACACTGATCCATTTATAAGCAAATGCGTACACTCACACCTACGTGCACACATACACCCATCCATTCACAAACACTCACATTCACACATACTCAGACCCCTTCATTCACTATTTTTAGGTCGAGCCTAGCGTTGCAGCGCATGCGCTGCTCGCTTTGCGAGGCATGCTGTATTAGGGTATATTTTTAGAAGTTGTGTGGAAGCCCCGCCCATATTTTTCATTGGCTGGCGTCATCGTCCATGGTAAATGCTGGCTTCCGATTGATAATGAGGCTTCTTAGTCCCTCCTTGGTACCGCCCTGTCTCCTTTTGGGACCGCCCATCAGGACTGGATCTTTTACTTGCGGCGTTACACTGTCTCCTTCATTAGTCGGTAAGCACTATATTTTTTTCACAATGGCGACAGCTTGTCGACCACCCATCAGGACTGGATCTTTTACTTGCGGCATTACACGGTCTCCTTCATTAGTCGGTAAGCACTATATTTTCTTCACAATGGCGACAGCTTGTCTGGTATTTGTATTCGGGGTTTTAGCGCGCGGCTGTAGAGCCTGAGAACCAGGTCAGCAGAGCCGTTGTAGAGCCAGAGAACCAGGTCAGCAGAGCCGGTCTAGAGCCAGAGAACCAGGTCAGCAGAGCCGGTCTAGAGCCAGAGAACCAGGTCAGCAGAGCTGCTCTAGAGCTAGAGAACCAGGTCAGCAGAGCTGCTGTAGAGCCAGAGAACCAGGTCAGCAGAGCCGTTGTACAGCCAGAGAACCAGGTCAGCAAAGCTGCTTTAGAGCCAGAGAACCAGGTCAGCAGAGCTGCTGTAGAGCCAGAGAACCAGGTCAGCAGAACCGTTGTAGAGCCAGAGAACCAGGTCAGCAGAACCGTTGTAGAGCCAGAGAACTAGGTCAGCAGAACCGTTGTAGAGCCAGAGAACCAGGTCAGCAGAGCTGCTGTAGAGCCAGAGAACCAGGTCAGCAGAGCTGCTGTAGAGCCAGAGAACCAGGTCAGCAGAGCTGCTGTAGAGCCAGAGAACCAGGTCAGCAGAGCTGCTGTAGAGCCAGAGAACCAGGTCAGCAGAGCCGTTGTAGAGCCAGAGAACCAGGTCAGCAGAGCCGCTGTAGAGCCAGAGAACCAGGTCAGCAGAGACGCTCTAGAGCCAGAGAACCAGGTCAGCAGAGCTGCTGTAGAGCCATAGAACCAGGTTAGCAGAGCTGTTGTAGAGCCAGAGAACCAGGTCAGCAGAGCTGCTGTAGAGCCAGAGAACCAGGTCAGCAGAGCCAGAGAACCAGGTCAGCAGAGCCGTTCTAGAGCCAGAGAACCAGGTCAGCAGAGCTGCTCTGGAGCCAGAGAACCAGGTCAAAAGAGCTGCTGTAGAGTTACTAGAAAGGGTGGGCAGTGGACCAAACAACAGAAATACAGCGCCCAGCACGTTAATCACCTATGTCATTAATGACAAAATCAAATATTAGTGTGTGCCAATCTCCACATGCACCCCCTACCCAACGGTGCCTCCCTTCCAAAGGGAGTATAAGACAACAATACACAAATGGAGCAGCACCACATATGGATCAAAAACGATGTTTTTACAACTGCAATAATGTCCACAGTAGACCATCTCAAACGAAAGTTCCTTTGAGAATAGCAATGTCTGTACAATCAATAGATTATTCTTTTCTTCCTTTATTGTTTTTGTTTTCAATTCTTAAAAGGATCATCAGCCAACGCGTTTCGTCCACTTAAAATTGGACTTCTTCAGGGCAACTCAAGCGTCAAGGTAAGCCTATATCCATCCAAATGTATGTACCCAAATTCTCAAACAGGATTCAAAATTCGAAGCCAAAATGAGGCTACTCAACAGGGCTGTTTCAATTGCAGTCCAGATCGTAACATACAATTACGGAAGCATTTCCACATGAAAATGCTGTAGAAACAGATATATATAGGCGTTGTATTTCAAATCGATATAAGTGGCATCAGTGGGCTCTGTATAGTAAAACAAGCATCATGTAGTGGAGAATTATCCATCCATCTGAAAGCACCTTTCAAAAGTGCCACTGCCCTTCATGCCAAAACTGGTCCTGAGCTGGAAAACTGTCCAAGGGAACATTCCAGAAAGAACAACGGCAAACCGCATAGGGCCAGCATAAGTGTTTAAGGAATCAGGAATGCTCCGTTTCCTGGGTTCCGTCCCCCACCTCCTCCACACTCTGAACAAACCACCTGACCTCAGCCAATCAACTCGCGATCCAGCTGATGATCCTTTTAAGAATTGAAAACAAAAACAATAAAGGAAGAAAAGAATAATCTATTGATTGTACAGATATTGCTATTCTGAAAGGAACTTTTGTTTGAGATTGTCTACTGTGGACATTATTGCAGTTGTAAAAACATCCTTTTTGATCCATATGTGGTGCTGCTCCATTTGTGTATTGTTAGAGCTGCTGTAGAGCCAGAGAACCAGGTCAGCAGAGCCACTGTAGAGCCAGAGAACCAGGTCAGCAGAGCTGCTCTAGAGCCAGAGAACCAGGTCAGCAGAGCTGTTCTAGAGCCAGAGAACCAGGTCAGCAGAGCTGTTCTAGAGCCAGAGAACCAGGTCAGCAGAGCTGCTGTAGAGCCAGAGAACCAGGTCAGCAGAGCTGCTGTAGAGTCAGAGAACCAGGTCAGCAGAGCTGCTGTAGAGCCAGAGAACCAGGTCAGCAGAGCCGTTCTAGAGCCAGAGAACCAGGTCAGCAGAGCTGCTGTAGAGCCAGAGAACCAGGTCAGCAGAGCTGCTGTAGAGCCAGAGGACCAGGTCAGCAGAGCCGTTGTAGAGCCAGAGAACCAGGACAGCACAGCTGCTCTAGAGCCAGAGAACCAGGTCAGCAGAGCCGCTCTAGAGCCAGAGAACCAGGTTAGCAGAGCCGTTGTAGAGCCAGAGAACCAGGTCAGCAGAGCTGCTCTAGAGCCAGAGAACCAGGTCAGCAGAGCTGCTCTAGAGGCAGAGAACCAGGTCAGCAGAGCTGCTCTAGAGGCAGAGAACCAGGTCAGCAGAGCTGCTGTAGAGCCAGAGAATCAGGTCAGCAGAGCTGCTGTAGAGCCAGAGAACCAGGTCAGCAGAGCCGCTGTAGAGCCAGAGAACCAGGTCAGCAGTCCTGCTGTAGAGCCAGAGAACCAGGTCAGCAGAGCCGTTGTAGAGCCCGAGACCCAGGTCAGCAGAGCCGTTGTAGAGCCTGAGACCCAGATCATCAGAGCTGCTGTAGAGCCAGAGAACCAGGTCAGCAGAGCCGCTCTAGAGCCAGAGAACCAGGTCAGCAGAGCTGCTGTAGAGCCATAGAACCAGGTCAGCAGAGCCGCTCTAGAGCCAGAGAACCGGGTCAGCAGAGCCGCTCTAGAGCCAGAGAACCAGGCCAGCAGAGCCGCTCTAGAGCCAGAGAACCAGGCCAGCAGAGCCACTCTAGAGCCAGAGAACCAGGTCAGCAAGCTGCTGTAGAGCCTGAGAACCAGGTCAGCAGAGCCGTTGTAGAGCCAGAGAAACAGGTCAGCAGAGCTGCTGTAGAGCCAGAAAAACAGGTCAGCAGAGCTGCTGTAGAGCCAGAGAACCAGGTCAGCAGAACTGCTGTAGAGCCAGAAAACCAGGTCAGCAGAGCCCCTCTACAGCCTGAGAACCAGGTCAGCAGAGCCCCTCTACATCCTGAGAACCAGGTCAGGAGAGCTGCTGTAGAGCCAGAAAACCAGGTCAGCAGAGCCCCTCTACAGCCTGAGAACCAGGTCAGCAGAGCTGCTGTAGAGCCAGAGAACCAGGTCAGCAGAGCTGCTGTAGAGCCAGAGAACCAGGTCAGCAGAGCTGCTGTAGAGCCAGAGAACCAGGTCAGCAGAGCTGCTCTAGAGCCAGAGAACCAGGTCAGCAGAGCTGCTCTAGAGGCAGAGAACCAGGTCAGCAGAGCCGTTGTAGAGCCAGAGAAACAGGTCAGCAGAGCTGCTGTAGAGCCAGAAAAACAGGTCAGCAGAGCTGCTGTAGAGCCAGAGAACCAGGTCAGCAGAACTGCTGTAGAGCCAGAAAACCAGGTCAGCAGAGCCCCTCTACAGCCTGAGAACCAGGTCAGCAGAGCCCCTCTACATCCTGAGAACCAGGTCAGGAGAGCTGCTGTAGAGCCAGAAAACCAGGTCAGCAGAGCCCCTCTACAGCCTGAGAACCAGGTCAGCAGAGCTGCTGTAGAGCCAGAGAACCAGGTCAGCAGAGCTGCTGTAGAGCCAGAGAACCAGGTCAGCAGAGCTGCTGTAGAGCCAGAGAACCAGGTCAGCAGAGCTGCTGTAGAGCCAGAGAACCAGGTCAGCAGAGCTGCTGTAGAGCCTGAACCCAGGTCAGAACAGGTGCTGCAGGGACTGGAGAGGTACAAACGTAATCAGACACAGAAGAGGTGCAATGATGCAGCGTAATATGGCACATTCTGTCACAATATTTTGCTATTTTGTCATTTTACAACACAGTAGTACTGTCTGGGCAAACGTTTCTCCTCATTAGCTAAACTCTAACACCCGAATACAGCCGTCAGCAACAAAATGGTGACAGTTAATCTTTGCAAAGCGTCTGTCCCCCCGGGGGACCACGGCTGATGCTTTTTAAAGCCTCTTTTGATCCATCTGAGCTAGAATCAATGTTTGCAACAGATACAGAAGATCTGAATCATGCGGCAAGTGTGGAAAATATGTAAATACCCCGAGAACGCAGCGGCCACAATATTGTGTTATTCCAGTGGTCCTGCCTATGAGCAAAGACTTGTAGAGTAATGGCCTTGATTTACTGACTGTGTTGTAAATCCATGGAACTGTCCCCCAGAAGAATATTTGGGCAAAAAATAACCTCGAAGTACTGATTCTGTGGTACTGATAAAGTAAGGGTAAAAGTGGAGGCCATGAAAGGGCACTGAAGTCAGGAAGGAATGGGCAGTTCTGGACAGCATTGTCATTCTCCAGGTAGGAATTCCCATGCAGGGTAGCGCCAAGTAGCTGGGATGAAACAAGCATTTGCAATGCAATAGGTCTCTCATTTACACGAGTTGAAGCTATTGGCATTGTAAATGACAATGTCTTTTATTTATGTTTTAAAAACCAAAACATAAATAAAAGGCATTGTCATTTACAATGCCAATGGCTCAAACTTGTGTAAATGCGAGACCTATTGCTTTGCAAATGCTTGTTGGAGGGGCGTGCAGGGGGAAGGGGTAACGGGGGAATGGGGAGCGCGGGGAGGGAAAGCCGGGGGGGGGACATGGAGGGGTTAATAATAAAAAAAGAAAATAGACTTACCTGAAGTCGGCATGCTGAAAGCTGGCCTCTCAGACCCACCACCAATGGCGATATCTTCAAAGTCCGGCAGAGCTCTGGAGGGGCTCCCCCATGGCTGCACAGTCCCTCCAGGTATTCATGCAAGGTTGGTGGTTGTGCCGGGTGCACCGTTCAGCATGTGGAGGTCATAGGGAACCTCCCAATCCACCGCACCGCTCCCACTGAAGTGCGGAGCATGCGCAGTCACCCACCTCGGCCAATGAAATCACTGCTTTTATGCTGTTTATCACTTTAAACAGCATAAGAGCAGCGCAAACATTGGCGGGAGCAGGTGAACCCGGCGCTCCTTCGGAGACTTCAAGAGCGGTCTCTGCTTTCTAGCCCCACCCCCGATAGCAATGACTGGAGATCTAAATTACCCATGTCAGATTAGCCGCAAGCAACATACCGGCCAGCCAGCCTGACATGCGCAGTTTAGATACAAAGCCCCAGCTGGGGGTTACAATAAACCAAGCCAAGAAAGAGGGCAGGACGCTTCCCCTGGGAAGATAGGTATGTATTTGAGGGATGTAATGTCTCGCAGGTAGCGAGTCAACGCCGCTGCGCCCATATAGACAAACCGCCGCTGGTGGTTATGCAACCTCACTGTGTAATAAACACACAAATGCGTCTTGGATCCAGTCAGGTTTATTCGTAAAACTTTAGCTCCACCCTGGGTAGCTGGGGCTTCGAGCAGTCAGGCTTTAACAAAGGAACAAATGCAAAGCATTTAGAAGTGCCAAAATAATTGAATGGGAATCAAACATGTCACAAAGGAAATCCAACACCAATTTATAAAAATAGATCTTATTTTTATCAATTTTTAGACACCAAGAAATTAAGTAAATCGCAAATCACAGCTTTTCACTCAAATCGCAAACAAGCATTGGCAACTGCTGCGGTTAGCAGTTACTTTGAAAACTTTTGTAAAGTTATGTTCGGGTACTCCGGCCCGCTTCGGACGGCCAACTCCGAAAGGGAGCAAGTCACATGGGCCAGTATGGCTTGGCAGAACAGTCTCCAGTCCAGTTCAGTTCCAGACTCTATGGGCAAACGGTCATAGACATCAATGGAGTGTTCCTGAAGCAAGGGATAAAGAATACTGAAGATGGTGAAGGATGGTGTGGGTGCTGATCTGGTGGATGGGGAGGGGGAGAAAGGGGGGGAAGAATCCCTCGGTCCACGAAAAAAGTCGATGTCCCTCGAAGTTCGGATGAAGTTCAGCCAAAAACCAGTTGCCACTGGTCTACTGGTCTCCGGTAATAGCGAAACCAGCAGTTCCCTTTAACTGAGGCTAGTGTCAGTCTTCGGCAACCAAACTGCACTTTGACAACTCTCACAGGTCCAGCAGACTCAGGTGCAACTTTTGAGCATCAGGGCCTGGTCACCCATACTGTGCTTCAGCGGTCAGTGGCAATCAAGCGAGTGTGGCTACCAGCTCGCCAAGGCAGGCTACTTCAGTTTTTGTGGCGCTGTATCTGTAACAGGAAGTCAGCCAACTGACTCTTGGAGTTCACCTCTTCTTTCTGGGGCTCAGGGACGACTTTCCTTGAGCAAGCCACCACAGACCCCCATTTCCTAGCCCAGGGATCAGTAAGCATAGTACAGTCTTTGATGCAGCTTCTCTAAGCCAGGTCAAGGGAACAGTAGGGCAGTCCTTCTTCAGTCCTCTCTTCAGTGCAGATGTAATCTGAGAACTGGGTGTCACTTTTATGCCCATAACTTGCCCTCAGGGGGGGGGATGCAGTGACTACTTGCCAGTGGGCTGCCAGTGCCCCTCCAACCTTTTGATAACTTCCTGCAAAGTGTGGCATCTAGCTATCCCAGAGTGCAATATTGTGACCACTCCCAAGATGGGAGAGCCCTTCTCTCGCTGTGAGGAGCTTGGTAGCCCACCCCAGAGGTGTGGCTACCTGAGGTCTACATGCCCACTGGAAAACTGGTTTGGAAACTGTTTCCCCTTCTCTGTCCAGGACGCCAACCTGTCTACCAGAACAAAAGAGCAGCCCCTCTCGTGTGTGTCCACCATTTTCCCTTCAAAGAAGGCTTCTCCTTTGAAGCTCACATTTTGGGCTCACACTCTGTTTGGCTTCCTGCCAGGCAGAGGTAACATCCCTTCCAACAGCAGGCCTCTAATGTGTGCTGTCCGGGAAGTCGTTCACCCACCTCCCCAGGAGGGCAGAAGGCTGTCTCGTGGCCAGAAACCGTAAATGGCCACTAGAAAACTTGGGCAGCAGAGAGACAATTTTCTAAAGTTTCATTTTACTCAAATTCGACTTAGGCAACAAGTCGGGTTTAATGCAACAATTCTTGTGATACCTTGAAGTTTCAACTTTGTAGTCCCATTCAGAAGTTAGCACAACAGTGCGGTCAGCGTGTTACCATGTACTTGCCAATGGGGCTACTACCCTTTCTACAGTGAAACAACAATTTGGGATTTTAACTGTTAGGACATATAAAAACACACATTTTTAATGTACAGCACCCTGCATAAGGGCTCAACAGGCCTACCTTAGGGGTGACATATACATTAAAAACGAAGGTCTGGACTTTGTCATTAGTTTAAACAACAAAGTTGAGTTCGCAGTTTAAAACTGTTCCACCAGTCTGCAGTGGCAGGTTGGGAGACATGTTTTCCTTTGTCACACTTGTGCTTCAGTCCATGAGGGACATTTCAACTTATAGGCCTAAGATACCCCTGGTGCCATATGAACAAGTTACTTACCTTCGGTAACGATATATCTGTAAGAAACATAGGTTAGTTATATTCCTTACCTTAGAATTACCCCCAGGGGTCAGACTGGATCCGGAAAGTTTTTCGTCAGCAGTACCCCTGCGCATCGGAAGGTGGAGTCGGGCGACTCCGCGTTCGTCTTCGTGGTCGCCGGGATGACGTTGCGGAAGCTACATGGACGCCGCCCTCACGCGATGACGTTAGTTCTGTACACGACTTTCCACGCCAGAAGCGCAGAGCTATGCAAGACACTGACCACTGGTGCACAAAACTAGGGCCCTGAAAGGAAGACCTTAACCCTAGAAGTCAGTTCGCAGAACGGGGAGGATGGGTGGGCGGTAAGGAATCTATAACTAACCTATGTTTCTTACAGATATATCGTTACCGAAGGTAAGTAACTTGTTCATCTGAAAGAAACAGTTAGTTATAGATTCCTTACTTTAGAATAGATACCCCAGCAATACCAACCCCGGAGGTGGGTCTGCGAACCAAGTTCACACCAGAAAGTCCTGGAGAACAGAACGGCCAAAGAAGCTGTCTCTCCGGACTTGGCTGTCTAGGCAGTAGTGTTTGGTGAACGTGTGCAGCGATGCCCACGTAGCTGCCTGACAGATGTCATTCAGGGGGACTCCTCGTCCCAACGCAGTAGTAGCTGCCGTCGCCGTGGTGGAATGGGCACGCAGCCCCACTGGAGGCTCCTTCTTTGCCAAAGAGTAGCAGGTTTTGATGCACAGAACAACCCACCTGGAGATGGTTCGTTTTTGCACGGCCCGACCTTTCTTGGCGCCCACATAGCCAACAAAGAGCTGGTCGTCCACCCGGAATTGTTTGGTGCGATCCAAATAGAAGGAAAGCGCACGTTTTGGATCCAGACAGTGGAGCCTCTCTTCCTCTTTTGAAGGATGCGGAGGCGGAAAGAAGGTGGGCAAAGAGATGGTTTGGCCAATGTGGAAAGAAGTAACCACCTTGGGAAGAAAGGAAGGTCTAGTTCTCAGGCGACCTTGTCCGGATGGACAGCCAGAAAGGGAGGCTTAGAAGAAAGAGCTTGCAGATCACTCACCCTGCGTGCAGAGGTGATGGCCACCAGAAAGGCAGTTTTCAAAGTGAGAAGTCTGAGAGGACAGTTATGTAGCGGCTCAAAGGGAGCGCACATGAGGTAGGTAAGAACCAAGTTCAAGTCCCACTGAGGCATTACGAAGGGAACAGGAGGAAAAAGATGAGTAATGCCCTTAAGGAATCTATTTACAATAGGGGACTTGAAAAGAGAAGGCTGATCAAGAAGCCTAAGGAAGGCTGAAATGGCCGAGAGGTAGCCCTTTAGAGTGCCCAGAGCAGAGCCCTGCTGGGCCAAAGAAAGGAGGAACAAGAGAACCTCAGAAAGAGGGGCGGAAAGGGGATCCACAGCCTTTGCTGTGCACCATGCCACAAATTTGTTCCATCTGCAGGTGTGTACCATCTCAGTGGAGGGACGCCTGGCTGCCAAGATAACATTGCAGACTTCGGGAGGCAGGTCAAACGACGTCAACTGCCACCACTCAATCTCCACGCAAGGAGGTGGAGGCTGGACAGGTTCGGGTGGAGGACCGTCCCCTGCTGCTGCGACAGAAGATCCTCCCGAAGAGGCTGTCTGATCGGAGGATCGATGGCCATGTTGAGCAGCTCGGGATACCAGACTCTTCGTGCCCAATCCGGAGGCACAAGAATGACTTGGGCCCGGTCGCGCTTGATCTTCTTCAGCACTCTGGGCAGAAGTGGTATAGGCGGAAAGGCGTATAGAAGACCGCAACTCCACTCGCGACGAAAAGCGTCGCCTAGCGAGTGCCGCCTTGGAAATTCCAACACGCAGAATTTCTGACATTGCACGTTCTCTTCGGTGGCGAATAGATCTAACCAAGGCTCTCCCCACTGCTGAAAGAGACCTTGCACCACCTCCGAGTGAAGACGCCATTCGTGATCCATCATGCACCTGCGGCTGAGTTCGTCTGCCCTGGCGTTCAGTGAACCTGCCAGGTGTTGAACCACCAGGGATATGCCCTGATGTTCCAGCCATGTCCAGAGGCCCTCTTGACATAGGGTCCACGACTCAACCCCGCCCTGTTTGTTGCAGTACCACATGGCGGTGGTGTTGTCTGTGAACACCTGCACTACTCTTCCCCGGAGAGAGGGAAGGAATGCTTTGAGCGCAAGACGGATCGCCCGAAGCTCCAGAAGGTAGATGTGGAGCCCGGACCCTGCCGGAGACCAGAGGCCTCCGATCTCCGCCTCTCCCATGTGGCCACCCCATCCCAGAAGGGATGCATCTGTCACCACTGTGTACTGGTTGGGGAAGGGAGAGGGATCTGCCATTGATCCAATCCTGGTTCGTTAGCCACCACTGCAATTGTCGTGCAATGCCCTCCGAGATCTGGACGCAATCGGACAGATTCCCCTGACGCTGCGCCCACTGGAACTTCAGGTCCCACTGCAGAGCCCGCAAGTGCCACCTGGCATGATCTACCAGCAGGATGCAGGAGGCCATCAGACCCAGCAGCCTGAGGGTCATCCTAACAGAAACCCGGGATAGAGGCTGAAAGATCAGAATCATAGCCCGAATATCCCGGACTCGCTGTTCGGGAGGATAAACCCGAAACTGCGTCGCGTCCAGAACCGCTCCGATGAAGAGGAGCTTCTGAGAGGGAGTCAGGTGTGACTTCGGCACGTTGATGGAGAACCCCAGCGAATGCAGGAGGTCGGCCGTAGTCCGGAGGTGGGAGACGACAGTCTGGGACGAGACCGCCTTCAACAGCCAGTCGTCGAGATAGGGGAAGACTGGAACCCCTGATCTGCGCAGATGAGCTGCGACCACCGCCATCACTTTCGTGAACACTCGAGGGGCGCTGGTAAGGCCAAAGGGGAGCACAGTAAACTGAAAGGGCTCGTGGCCTACTGTGAACCGCAGGTAACGCCGGTGGGCCGGCAGGACGGGGATGTGAAAATAAGCGTCCTGCAAGTCCAACGCTACCATCCAGTCTCCAGGGTCGAGGGCAGACAAGCCCTGAGCGAGCGTCCACATTCTGAGCTTCTCCTTCCGGAGAAAGCAGTTGATGTTCCTGAGATCCAAGATAGGACGCAGGCCTTTGTCCTTCTTGGGCACCAGAAAGTAGTGGGAATAGCAACCACGACCTACTTCTGGGACAGGAACGCACTCGATGGCTCCCTTGGCCAAGAGTGCCGAAACTTCCTGTTGGAGAAGGGCCAGGTGATCCTCCGACATGCGAGGGTACTGAGGTGGCATGGATGGAGGGGTAGTCTCGAAGAGGAGGGAGTAGCCTACGCAGAGGTGGGGCAGGGGCACCACCCACATCCCTCGTCGCGTCGACCGACAGACGGGGAGAAGTCGAAGAACGACGATGCTTCTTCGACTTCTTTTTGTGCTTTGACTTACCTGACCCCGAGTGCGAAGACTTAGACGAAGAATGGTGTTGGCTCCTCGACCTCCTACGCGACCGGGACCTTGAGCGGCGTGGAGCCGACTGCGAGGCCTCGAGTAGCTTTCGGGACCGCTCCCGCAAAGGCTTCAGGGCCATGGTCTGGCAGTCGGAGCACGACTTGGGGTCGTGGTCGCGCTCCAGGCAGTAGAGGCACACGCAGTGCGGATCCGACACCGACATCAGTCGGTTACAGGAACCGCAAGCCTTAAAGCCAGGCATTCCTCGTGCCCCAGGAGTCGATGGACTCAAAAAACAACGAAGTCGACAAAAGTCGAGAAAAAGTTCAGTCAAAAAATGACTAGGGGTACCGCACTCTCCGGATCTGCGCTTGCTGGCGCGGAAAAAGAAAGAACTGACGTCAGCACGCGAGGGTGGCGTCCAAGTAGTTCCCGCGACGTCATTCCGGCGACCACGACGAACGCGGAGTCGTCCGACGCCACCTTCCGACGCGCAGGGGTACTGCTGACGAAAAACTTTCCGGATCCAGTCCGACGCTTGGGGGTGATTCTAAGGTAAGGAATCTATAAATAACTGTTTCTCTCAGATAATATGGACTTATAAGTAAGTTAACTTATGCCAATTGGTTATAGGCTAATTAAACACACAATTTTAAGGAAATTGTTTTGAGCTTGAGAAAGTTGTGTGCCTGATATATCCATATACTAATAGCTGGGGTAAGAAATCCCAAGTTCGATGTGCTTTTTAAAGCATAATATGCTGTATTTATTTCATACCAGAGCTGTGCACAGCACCGTTCTTCAGGGCCGCAGAG
Source organism: Calotriton arnoldi (assembly GCA_963921515.1). Lineage (NCBI taxonomy): Eukaryota > Metazoa > Chordata > Amphibia > Caudata > Salamandridae > Calotriton > Calotriton arnoldi. Next base: position 521,277 of record CAWUFW010001829.1, read on the forward strand.
ACTGCTCTTCTTTTGGACAGGCAGAAACGACGACTATTACATGACCACTAACAAGACATTTTGCCCTGATAAAGTCCTTGGCCTGCCGGCCATACGTGCGAAACAAATGTCGGCTGTTCTTTTGCTACCTGTATTTCCGGTATGAAATAAATACAGCATATTATGCTTTAAAAAGCACATCGGACTTTGGGATTTCTTACCCCAGCTACTACTATATGGATATATCAGTCACAAACCGTTCTCAAGCTCAAACAATTTCATTCAATTTAGTGGCTCTTGGGTGTATCCACTTGACAGGTACGTGCCAACTTCAGAATTGGGTCCTGTCTCATTGACCGTGAACCCCGGCATCATCCACCCACCACCCTGATAATAACACACTTTTAAGGGTCAGAGCACTGACATGGAGGTCTGGTTAGCAGGGCTCAGTGCACTCTCAAGAGTCGAAAATTCCGCAGCATCCATCCAAAACTTTGGGGGTGATCATACAAAAAGAGGCATTTCCTTACCGTGATGTGAGACATTACTGAGAGTCAACCTAGGGTACATTACGGCTTAAACCTAAAGCACCTAGGGCTGACTATTATCAGTGACACTTCCCTTCTTCGTGAGGGATAGGAACCTTTCATGGCTTTGAGACCTTCCACTCGCAAGCCATGGCTCAGGCTGCCAGGTGCATAGCAGCTGGACTGCCTGACCCAGACATCGAGATGACATGCTAGGCTGATTTTTGCTTAGCCTGACAGACACGCATCATGCTTTGAAAAGGAGAGGGCAGAGGCCGGGTGCATGTAATGAAGGGCTGCCACCATCAAAATCTACAGGCCAGGTAAAAATAAAAACTCAGTTTAAACTACAGTGAAAACAAACACTGCCAGAAACCTGGTAAATGACAACCCCAGCTACATACAAATACAGAGCCATAGCTACAGTGCCTTGTTAGACCTGGCACCATTGGCGTGGGTCTCCCTTCCATTTTTTGCTGTTGCCTCTTATGTTTTTGCTGGTTTTAGATGCTTTTGGGCACTGTGCCACTGCTGTTCAGTGCCACAGTGCAAGTGCTCCCTATGGTAAATTGATGTATGGATTAGTGACTCCATGATTGGCTTGTTTGGCTTACTGTCAGACCCTAGTACAGTGCACTGCGTGTGCCCAGGGCTTGTAAATCAAATGCTGCTGGTGGGCTTGCAGCACTGGTTGTGCCACCCACCGGAGCAGCTTGTAAAGTGTGTCTCAGGCCTGCCATTGCAGAGCCTGTGGGCAGTCTGGTACTGCCATGTTGACTGGGCAAGTGTACCCAATTGCCAGTCCCTAAACCTTCCCTTTTATACATATTAGTCACCCCTAGGGTAGGCCCAAGGGCAGGGTGCATTGTAGGTAAAAGGTAGGACATGCCCTGGTGTGTGTGGCATGTCCTAATAGTGAATTACAGCCATTTTCGTTTTTCACTATTGCAAGGTTACCTGTTCCCCATAGGCCAGAATGGGCAGTTAGATTATTACATCTTATAATCCTAACCGACTCAGGGAACCAGGTAGAAATTCGAGTTTAGTACGCCTGAACTCAGAATGATAAAATACATCTTTTAGTGAAGTTGGTTTTAACATTCTGTGTTTGAAAATACCACTTTTAGAAAGTAGGTATTTTCTTGCCTAACTATCCAAGCCTGCCTCTGCTAGGTTGTGTATTCCTTGTCTGGAGTTTGAGTGACAGGGGCTGGGGGCTTCCAGGAGACAGGGTGAGTCAGCACAGGGCTGAATAGAGAGATCTGCATGCAGATAGGAGGGAGGAATTGCACCTGGGACCTGAATAGGGCTGTGCCTTTCCTCCACAATGCTGGCTCCACCTCCTGTGGTGTGTCTGATGTCCCTGGCCTACACTGTGAAAGGAAAGAAGGAGTCTTGTCAACAAAGTGCTCCAGGACTGACCAGAATTGGTTTTGGACTAGGCAAAGGCCTCTCTGCCTTCAGAGAACAAAGAGAAAAGTAGTATAAATATTGGGACCCAGACCCAAGAACTTTAGATCACTTCTGGGAATCAAGACGAACCTTTGCTGAGGAGAAGAACCAGGAAGCTGAAGGAGGAGACTACCCCTGTGCTGTGTGTTTGGGGGTTGGCCTGCAGTGGTTGCTTCATTGGCAAAGAAAGGAGAAAAGGACTGAGTGTGCTTTCTATCAACTTGAAGAAGAATCTCCAAGGGCTTGAACTAGAGCTTGCCTCCTGCCTGAAGTCTCAGGGATACAAGACTTCACCAACCAGCTCCCCCTGAATTCCCTTGCTGGGAATTGAAGTGCCTGCTGTTGTGCTGGGCCTTCTGAGAGACTGCGTGTTGCTGGGAGCTGGAAGCGCGACGCAACAACGAGAAGCGTGTTGCCGCCGCAGCCGCTGTCATCGCATCGCCGAGGAAGCGAGATGCCGCTGCCGCAGTCATCATTGCATCGCCGAAGCGCGGCGCATCACCGGAGAAGCGGGACGCTGCCACAGAGGACATCGTCGCATCACCGGAGAAGCGCATCGCAGGGCCTGTCGCGGCTCCAAAAATCATCGAGTCGCCGCACGGCCGTCGGGCGTGCACTCATCGCACCAACGTTGTCGCATCGCAGCCAAGACGCCATTTTTATCGCATCGCACCGGAGAAGAGTATCGCATTGAGGTGCCATCTGTCGCATCGCACCGGAGAGCAGTAAGAAACCGACGCATCAACTCCCCACACAGTAAGGAAGCGAGCATCAACTCCCCTGCGCAGCAGTAAGGAACCGACGCATCCACTCCCCTGAGTGTACGGAACCGACGCATCACCTTCCCTGCGACCCTTTTGTTTTCTTTGCGTTACGCATTCAAGGTACATTGAGAGTAAAGTGTCGCATCTACAACTTGAGAGAACTGAACTATTTTATAACCTTTTCAAGTCTATTTTTGAGTACAGTATTGTGGATTTTTGTCGTTTGGTCTTGTGTTAAGTCTATATAAAAATACTATTTTTATAATACAACCTGTGTGGTGTCCATCTGTAGTGTTGTCACTGTATTACTATATGTGTTCACAAATGCTTTACACACTGCCTCTGAGATAAGTCTGCCTGCTCGTGCCAAGCTACCAAGGGGGTGAGCAGGGGTTATTTTAGGAGTGTAGCCCCTCACCCTGACTAGACGCAAGGGTCCCTATTTGTCACAGGTACATACCTACCAAATCTAACATTGGTGGTCAGCGGTGAGGATTTGGACTTGCATTTGTGATTCATATACAGTGATTGGTGTACACTACTAGTGAGTGCAGACCATAACGCAACCACATACTTTTTGAGAATTTTTTTCCTTGGAACTTCTTTTCTATTTTTGATTCTTGAGAACTGCCAGTCTTTTTGCTACCATGAGCAAGACAGCATCCATAGTATCTGTAGACATTGTTTTGGAAGAAGAGAGAATTGATACTTACACTGTGCCTTATCTCAAAGCTTTGTGCAAGAAATTTAAAATCTCTGTGAAAGGCCTCACCAGGAAAGAGGAATACCAAAAGGCGCTGAGGGCCTGGGTAGAATCTAGGAATGCCAGTGAGCATCCTGAGGAGCCAGTAATGGAGGCAGAGGATTTAAATGAGCACCTTGAGGGGCCAGTGGGCCCAACTGGAGGAAAGCACCTTCAGGGGCGGGCAGCAGTGTTTCTTCCAAAGGGTTGTCCCCAAGAGAGCTGGAGGACAGAGCAAGGGAGAGGATGCATAAATTGGAGCTAGCTAGGCTCAAAATGGATGGTCAGAAAGACATAGAGAGCAAGAAAATAGAGCTTGGGATGGAGTTAGAAATGAAGAAGTTAGCCTTAGAGGAAAAGAGAATGCATTTTGAGCATGAGAGAGGATTGAGGGAATTGGAACTCAAGGCCAAGAAGTTAGAGGTTCCTCCCTCTGGTGGCAGCACACCGCCAGTGCATGTAGAAGCAAGAACCTACATTCCCAAAGATGTAGTTAAAGATTTCCACAAGAATGAGGATATTGGTCAGTGGTTTAGGGCTTATGAAGCTGCAATGTTGGCCCACCGGGTCCCTGAGAAGGATTGGGGAGCGGGGTTGTGGGGCCGCTTTGTTAGTGATGGGAGGGACACTTTGTTGGATTTGCCTACAGAGGAGCAGATGTCCTATACCCACATGAAGGGAGCCCTAATGTCCAGATTTGGTTTGACCCCAGAGCTATATAGACAAAGGTTTAGAAATTGCAGAAAACTGGAGTCTACCACTTGGGTGGAATATGTGTCTTTCTTTTGCAGAGCATTGGATGGTTGGGTGAAGGGTAGCAAAGTGGATAATTTTGAGGCGCTCTATGATTTGCTTGCATGGGAGCACTTGTCAAATAACTGTTTTCCAGAGCTACGCCAGCATCTTATTGATAGCAAGCTGACTAACCCTAGGAAGCTTGCTGAGGAGGCGGACCGCTGGGTGTGCACCCGGGTCCAGAAGGGTCATGTGGGAGACTTCGCCAAAGGTGGGCAGGGTCCCCAGCAGAAGAGTGGGGGGACAAGGGTAAACAGAGGGAGTTCCAGAAAGGGCCCCAAAGTAATCCCCAAGGGAACCAAGGGAAAGGTTCCCAGCCTCCCCTGAGAAGAAGGCAGTGGCCCCGACAGATAAGCCTGTTCACAAGGGGCCCAAGACCTGTTTTAAGTGTGGTCTAGTAGGCCACTGTTCCTATGATGCTAGATGTCCCTTGTATGGGAAGACAGCACCCACTGGTGCACCACCCCGGCAGTTGGCTAGTGTAGCCCTGGGGGAGGAGATGAGTGCCCAAGGTGGGTGGGGTCCCGCAGAGATGTCCCTTGTCTCTTTAGGAGACTGTGAGGTGGTCCCCAGGACCCAACTGCCTGATAACACTAAAAAATACAGGCAGTGGGTGACCATCAATGGCAAGAGGGTGGAAGCTCTTAGAGACACCGGAGCCAGTGTGACAGCTGTCAGTTGGTGTCTGAAGAGCAGGTAGTCCCAAATGCATTTTACCCAGTTGTTGCCGCTGACAACACAGAGAGCCACTGCAAGGTGGCACAGGTTCCCTTTGAGTGGGGGGGGTCTCAGGGACTCTTCAAGTAGCTGTGAGGCCAGCCATGCCTGTTGAATGTCTGTTAGGTAACGATTTGGAGAGCTCCCCTTGGGCTAAGGTGGAGAGGAGAGCTCATTTAGAGATGTTGGGTTTGCCTGAGTGGGCCTGCGTGACCACTCGGTCTATGGCAGCCAGAAAGGGTGTTCAAGAGGACCTGGAGCATGAGAAAATGGCCCAGGTGCCTGACTTAAAGAGAAGAGTTAGAGGGCCCGGGAAACCGGCCCCTGAGGTTCCCACGGCCCAGGAGGAGGCGGACCCTGAGGGCGATGCCCTGGAGCCTACTGGGGAAGAGATTGCTGAACTGGGAGACCTGCCTGAGCTGACCCATTGGCAGCAGGAAGGAGGTCCCTCCAGGGAAGAGTTCTGTGAGGAGCAGAACAAGTGCCCTTCTCTTGTGGGTTTGCGGCAGCAGGCTGCAAACCAGGCAGCAGGTGATCAGTCTGGATCACATTGGATCTACTGGGAGAATGGTCTCCTGTATAGTGAGCCTAAGGTTGCTGAGCCTGGGTCAGCCCGTGTGCTGGTGGTTCCCCAGCGCTTCAGAGCCTTCCTACTGGGGCTGGCTCATGATGTGCCTTTAGCAGGACATTTGGGGCAGGACAAGACCTTTGAAAGGCTTGTCACCCATTTTTATTGGCCCCAAATGCGCAAGAGTTCAGACACTCATTGCAGGACCTGTCAGACTTGCCAGGCAAGTGGAAAGAGTGGGAGGAAGCGCCAGGCTCCTCTCCAGCCATTCCCTGTGGCCAGCACCCCCTTTGAAAGGGTGGGCATTGACATTGTGGGGCCTCTGGATCCCAAGACAGCCAAGGGCAACAGGTTCATCCTGGTCTTGGTGGACCATGCCACCCGGTACCCGGAAGCCATCCCTCTCAGGACAGTGACGGCCCCCGTGGTGGGACGTGCACTGATGGGGATTTTCTCCCGCGTGGGGTTTCCCAGAGAGGTGGTGTCAGACCGAGGTACCAACTTCATTTCCAAGTATATGAAGTCCCTGTGGCAGGAGTGTGGTGTAACCTACAAGTTCACCAATCCTTACCACCCCCAAGGTAATGGGCTGGTTGAGAGATTCAACCGGACCCTCAAAGGCATGATTATGGGTCTTGAGGAACCCATGAGGCGTAAGTGAGACGTCCTCTTACCATGCCTTCTCTTTGCTTACCGTGAGGTGCCACAGAAATCTCTAGGGTTCAGTCCCTTTGAGCTTCTCTATGGACACCCAGAGAGAGGACCTTTGAGTTTGGTCAAGGAAGGCTGGGAGCAATCTCCCAGGAAACCTCCCCAGGATGTATATAGCTACATGCTGGCCTTTAGGAACCAAACTAGGCGATTCAGAAAACTCGCTGAGGCGAATCTGGAAGCCAGCCAGGAGGAGATGAAGCGGTGGTACGACCAGAATGCCACTCTGGTTGAGCTTCAGCCTGGTCAGAAAGTGTGGGTCATGGCCCCAGTGGAGCCCTGTACGCTCCAGGATAAGTGGACCGGACCATTTGAGGTGGTGGAGCGCAAGAATCCGGTTACCTACTTGGTAGACTTGCGGTCTCCCAGGAACCCCTTGCGGGTCCTGCATGTCAACCGCCTGAAGCCCCACTTAGAGAGGTCCGAAGTGGGCATGCTCCTAGCAACAGATGCTGGAATGGAGGAGGAGACTGAACCTCTTCCTGACCTCCTGTCTGCAACAGAGCAAGATGGGTCAGTGGATGGAGTGAACCTCTCTTCCACCCTGACCCCTGAGCAGCAGAATGACTGTCACCAGTTGCTGGGACAATTTTCTGACCTGTTCTCCCTGATTCCCATTGTCACTGATTGGTGCGTCCATGATGTAGACACTGGGGACAGTCCTCCTGTCAAGCACAAAACTTACAGGGTAACTGACAGGGTGAGAGCTTGCATCAAGGAGGAGGTCTCCAAGATGCTTGCGTTGGGGGTGATTGAGTCCTCTAACAGTCCTTGGGCCAGCCCAGTGGTCTTGGTCCCAAAGGCTGCCGCACCGGGTGTCTCACCAGAACTGCGGTTGTGGGTGGACTACCGAGGGCTCAATTGAGTCACCAGGACTAACGCGCACCTCATCCCCAGAGCTGATGAGCTCATTGATCGGTTAGGGGCTGCCCGGTACCTCAGCACGTTTGATTTAACGTCTGGGTACTGGCAGATCGCCTTGACTGATGGGGCAAGAGAGAGGTCAGCATTCTCCACATCAGATGGGCACTACCAATTCCGGGTTATGCCCTTTGGGATGAAGAATGCCCCTGCCACCTTTCAGAGGTTGGTCAACCAGGTGTTGGCTGGACTGGAAGAGTTCAGTGCCGCCTACCTGGATGACATTGCAGTGTTCAGCGCCAGTTGGGAAGAACATCTGCGCCACCTCTGGGAAGTGTTGATGGCGCTGCGGAGAGCAGGCCTCACGATCAAGGCGAGTAAGTGCCAGATCGGGCAGGGTTCCGTGGTGTACTTGGGACACCAGGTTGGGAGCGGCCAGGTGGCGCCCCTACAACCCAAGATTGAGACCATCCTGACTTGGGAGCCCCCCCAAGACCCAGACAGAGGTGAGAGCCTTTTTAGGACTCACTGGGTATTACAGGAGGTTTGTCAAGGGGTATGGCAGCATTGTTGCACCCTTGACAGAGCTGACTTCCAGGAAGCAGCCCAAGAGAGTGATTTGGACTGACACCTGTCAGAGAGCTTTTGATGCCCTGAAGACTGCCATGTGCACGACGCCCGTGCTCCTGGCACCCAAATTCTCAAAAGAGTTTATTGTGCAAACAGACGCTTCAGAGCATGGTGTGGGGGCTGTTCTATCACAGATTAATGAGGAGGGCCTAGACCAACCTGTAGCCTTCATCAGTAGGAGGTTACTTCCACGGGAACAGAGGTGGAGTGCAATTGAGCGTGAGGCATTTGCTGTGGTCTGGGAACTGAAGAAGTTGAGACCATACTTGTTTGGGACTCACCCCCTCAGATGGCTGATGCAGATGAGGGGTGAGAATCCAAAGCTGTTGAGGTGGTCCATATCCCTACAGGGGATGGACTTTTCGGTGGAACACCGCCCTGGTACAGAACACGCCAATGCTGATGGTCTGTCCAGATTTTTCCGCCTTAGTGATGAGAACTCCCCGGAGGTAGGGTAGTTCTCCCCACATTTCAGCTGGAGGGGACACGTGTTAGACCTGGCACCATTGGCGTGGGTCTCCCTTCCATTTTTTGCTGTTGCCTCTTATGTTTTTGCTGGTTTTAGATGCTTTTGGGCACTGTGCCACTGCTGTTCAGTGCCACAGTGCAAGTGCTCCCTATGGTAAATTGATGTATGGATTAGTGACTCCATGATTGGCTTGTTTGGCTTACTGTCAGACCCTAGTACAGTGCACTGCGTGTGCCCAGGGCTTGTAAATCAAATGCTGCTGGTGGGCTTGCAGCACTGGTTGTGCCACCCACCGGAGCAGCTTGTAAAGTGTGTCTCAGGCCTGCCATTGCAGAGCCTGTGGGCAGTCTGGTACTGCCATGTTGACTGGGCAAGTGTACCCACTTCCCTTTTATACATATTAGTCACCCCTAGGGTAGGCCCAAGGGCAGGGTGCATTGTAGGTAAAAGGTAGGACATGCCCTGGTGTGTGTGGCATGTCCTAATAGTGAATTACAGCCATTTTCGTTTTTCACTATTGCAAGGTTACCTGTTCCCCATAGGCCAGAATGGGCAGTTAGATTATTACATCGTATAATCCTAACCGACTCAGGGAACCAGGTAGAAATTCGAGTTTAGTACGCCTGAACTCAGAATGATAAAATACATCTTTTAGTGAAGTTGGTTTTAACATTCTGTGTTTGAAAATACCACTTTTAGAAAGTAGGTATTGCTCCAGGACTGACCAGAACTGGTTTTGGACTAGGCAAAGGCCTCTCTGCCTTCAGAGAACAAAGAGAAAAGTAGTATAAATATTGGGACCCAGACCCAAGAACTTTAGATCACTTCTGGGAATCAAGACGAACCTTTGCTGAGGAGAAGAACCAGGAAGCTGAAGGAGGAGACTACCCCTGTGCTGTGTGTTTGGGGGTTGGCCTGCAGTGGTTGCTTCATTGCCAAAGAAAGGAGAAAAGGACTGAGTGTGCTTTCTATCAACTTGAAGAAGAATCTCCAAGGGCTTGAACTAGAGCTTGCCTCCTGCCTGAAGTCTCAGAGATACAAGACTTCACCAACCAGCTCCCCCCTGAATTCCCTTGCTGGGAATTGAAGTGCCTGCTGTTGTGCTTTATGACTGGAGGGGGAAGAAGCCTCCACTGACACGGAGTTCTTCACAGGAGCTTTTATTGACTGTCCCTAGATTTGCATGGTGGTGGGGGAATTTGCCCCACTGAAAAGCATGCCTTCCTGCCCAGGAAATCCTGTGGCCAATGTAAAGTAGAAATATTCTTAGAAAATTACGGCGACATTAAGTAACCTCCCTAAAGCTGAGTTAACAACGAATAAAGGTAAATTAAAAAAACAATAAGTTAGGGCACATGTTAGTTAGCAAGACAGAAGGTATCACTTCTAACATTGTGGCATCGCCCCGCTCAGCAAATACCCGGGCAAATTGGCTAAATGCTCTGCAACCGGACTTAGCCTCTGGCAGTGGCAGATAAAAGGGAACTACTGGATCTGGGTCACAAGACTTCAGTCCTGATCCACTCTCGTGGACAGCTGGCGGTTCCTAGAGTTTACAACAGCCTCGCTTCTTGCAGACTTTGCCACTGGGTGATACATCTCACACACAGCAGATGTCTGCATCTTTGTTTTGAACGCAGCAATTCACGGAATGTCAGTCGAACAAAAACAGCATCACAAGTGAGAAATAACCCTGCCTACCTCCTTGCTTCTGTTTCTCAGTCCCCAAGGCGGCGGTGTTTTCCACCTCCACCTAGGTTAGAAGCTGCAGGTCAGAGAGTATTTACAATGGCCATGAAACTTCTCTGTTCCCAGGGCTCTCTCTGCACTGACGTCCACTCCCGGCCTGGAGAAGACCCATGCAAACAATACCAGGGTGTCTCTTTAACACACACATCACAGGTCGACACACATAGTCTTAAACTTCACCTTCACCCAACTGCGGATCAGGAAGGTTTTACTGTGGCTGTAATTTCCATGGGTTATTGATTTACCTCCACCATTCCTGACAGTGATGGTGGCTCCCAGGCATGTCCTTCACATAGCTCCCTCCCACAGCAATCTCGGCGCTTCCCCTTTAAGTGCAGCTCACTTGTCTCGGCTTGATTAACTTTTCACTGTCAGCTCATTCAGCTATCAGCTTTCACCTCTTGTATTAAGAGAGTCTTATCGGAGGAGCCTTTGATCATCCAGACAGCTGTGCAGAGGAAGGCTCAGATCCCTGGACGGCCCCACGTCACCGCCCCTCCCCCCCCCCCCACTCCCCCCGCACTCGCACTGAAAGCTTGCCATTACCTCATTTCACCGCATGTCCCACCACAGCATCCCTCCGTCCTTCCTCCTGCGCTGTGCTACCGGCAAGCAGATCTTCTCGAGGCACAAGCGTGTCTCTGCACACCTATCTGGTCCCATTCACCAAGCGGACTTTACCACCCTTCCTTACCGCCCTATTTCCACGTTTTTTTCCGGAGTTTTATATAGCGTGAATTTGACCCGAAGGTTTCAGAGCGCTTTACATGAGCACCAGTTGCATTACAGACGGACACATTAATGTTTTGTTAGGCACGGGGAGATTAAGTGGTTTGCCCAGAATCACAGGATATTGAGCGTCCCTGCCGAGACTCGAACCCGGTTCCCTAGTTTCGAGGTCGACCGCTCTAGCCCACATCCTCTCGCATTCTCTACAGCCCTGCTGTTCCACCATCCTCTAGGGGAGGAGTTCTCCAGAGCCCAGGTAGTGAGCCTCACATGGGTACAGCTCCCACACAGACACGAATAATTCACAGACATTCTAAAATATAGACACAAGCACGCCAGGGGGCACAGGGGGCATGCCAACAAAGAGATGCTGGGCATATACGGCTCACCCGGCTGAACTCCAAGCATGCTACCATACAGATTTGGGGAATCCTGGCTCTATCTAGTCTGCCCTTACCAGGCATGCTACCGTAAAAACGGGGGCAATCTACAGCCTTCATTACACATTAATATACAGATAAGGAGATTTCAGAGCCAGGCAAACCTGTAACTCACAGGCGTGCTAGTACGCACACACAAGCAATGAGCAGCCGTAGATGCACGTTAACACAGGGGTGTTGGGAATATAAGGCATACCGGGCTGTACTCCAAGGCATATTAGTTTAGTTTAGTTTAGTTTAGATTTATACAGCGCGTAGCTGCCCCAGCAACGGGGCGTCCCAGCGCTACCCAAAGTACAAGTGGCTTAAAAAGAATAAACAAATAACGCCCAGCCCACATGAAAAGAAAAAAAATTAAGCCGGGAAAAGCCAGGTCTTTACGGCTTTACGAAAAGCCAGATGGTTCTGGAGCCCTCTGATGGAAACTGGGAGGGAGTTCCAGAGTTTAGCTGCCAAAACTTTGAAAGATCGACCACCCGCTCGCGCTCTTAAGATTCGGGGGGTACAAATGAGTCCCTGGTTAGCTGAGCGTAGAGAGCGACTCGGAACATACGGCACAAGTAGAGCTGCCAGGACCGGAGGTGCTTGTTGAGTCATAATTTTATGGGCAACACACAGTGTTTTAAACTGGATTCGTTTTTCTACAGGTAACCAATGTAGTTTAGGTAGAAGTTTGGACACTGAGCATGATTTTGGGAGGGCCAACACTGCGCGGGCTGCAGCGTTCTGAATTCTCTGAAGGCGCTGAACACAGGATTTGTTGGCACCCAAATATAGAGAATTGCCATAGTCTAACCTAGACAAGATTGTGGCCTGGAGAATGGTTTGACGAATTTTAGGGTCGAAAAACCCCAATAGGGGTTTTAGCCCCCTCAGGAGTCCGAAACAAGACCCTGCAACAAGTTTAGATTGAGTGTCGAAAGACAGGCCATTATCAATCCAAAAACCTAGGTTTTTGACCGCCTCTTTAGGCAGTGGTGCAGGTTTTAATTTGTCAGGCCACCATTGTTCTGACCACATGTCACTATCTTTCCCAAGCAACAGTATCTCAGACTTGCCTGCATTAAGCTGAAGGCAATTTATTGTCATCCAGTCCGATATCACCTGCATATCATCTTTAAATTTAACTAGATTATTAAGACGCTCCTTAGAGAATGTGATGACCAATTGGGTGTCGTCGGCATAAGACACCAACGACAACCCTCTGCTTTTAGCTACCACAGCCAAGGGTTGAACGTAGATATTAAAAAGCATAGGGCTCAGTATCGAGCCCTGAGGTACCCCAAATCCAATAGCATGCTCCCGGGAATGGTAGGGAGGTACCATAACCTGGAAAGATCTGCCTTCCAGGAAAGAGCGAAACCAGGCTAGAGCCAAACCTCCGACCCCAATCGCCTGCAGCCGCCGTAACAGTAACTCATGGGAAACGGTATCAAAAGCGGCACTTAGATCTAAAAGAACCAAGGCCGTAGAGTTACCAGCATCCAGGCTACTACGAATCTCTTCAATCACTGCCAGCAGAGCAGACTCAGTACTATGACGGGATCGAAAGCCATTTTGTGAAGAGTCCAAGATATCATTTTGCTCTACAAACTCGGTAAGAATGCAGTTAACATGGCATTCCGTGATTTTAGCCAAGAAGGGCAGCTGAGAGATGGGCCGGTAATTACCTGGCTCCGAGGGTTCCAAAGATGGTTTCTTTAAAAGAGGTATGACCTTAGCATGCTTCCAAGAAGAGGGAACAGAGGCGGATGACAAAGATAGATTGATCAATTCACTCGCCACTGGAAGAACAGGATTTTGAAATAGACGAATTTGTGCTGGTCTTAAAGGATCAGCTGGAGAGCCTGATTTTATTTTCAAAAAAGAGATTCGGTCTCATTCAGTGAAAGAGGAGGAAAGGAGCACAGTATATTTTGTGTAATACAGCCACTATCCTCAGACCTATCCCCTATATTGGTACTAGTGGTGGCCGTAGAGAAGCTATTATAGATATTCTTTACCTTGTTCACAAAGTACTCAGCCAATTCATCACACTGCAAATTTGAAGTAATAGGTGAGTCTTTTGAGATGGGGCATTTCATAGTCTTAAGAAGGGAAAAAATCATTTTGGACGGATTATTACTGTTTGAGATTTTAGCAGCAATATAATCTGCTCTAGCTCGCCGGACCAACTTATGATATGATTTAATTGAATCTCGATATTTGGTTTTTGCTTCTAAATCATAAGCAAGCCTCCAGGCCCGTTCAAGTTGTTTGCAGTTTTTTTTGCTTTGGTCAAAGATTCGTTAAACCAGGGATTGGACTGTCCTCTTTCTTTATTGGAACTAAATTTGGCCGGGATACAGCTGTCAAGAGCTTGAGTCAACCAATCCTGAAAAAGCATAGTGGCGGATTCTATGTCAGGAGGCAACTGGGGTTTATGGCTAAGCAGTAGATCCGTAAATTGATTGGCATCTAACTTATGCCACGGTCGTTTCAGAGATGATCGTGCGTGATGCTGGACTGGCTTACCTAACCAATTCAGAGAAAAAGGAACAAGAAAATGATCGGTCCAAGCCAGAGGGATTGGGGGCACAACATTCAAGGAGCCTAAATTGGAAAATATAGGATCCAACAAGTGCCCTGCTGTATGGGTGGAGTCCGAGACATATTGAATCAGCTGGCAGGCTTCTAGGTCAGCTATGAAACTCGAAATGCCCATCTTACAATTGTCTTCAAGATGCAAATTGAGATCCCCTAAAATAGTAAAGTTGGCTGCTTTACTAGCAAGAAGAATGGTCTTATTCACCAATTCATCCCTGAAAACTGCAGATGGCCCTGGTGGGCGATAAATGAGCAATCCAGAGATCGTCAAATTATTATTTAAGGTGATTTTAAAAAGCGCGCTTTCACACTCGGGAATATCCTCTTTCTTAAAACTGCACTGATAGAGCTCCTTGTGGAGTATAGCAATACCACCTCCTCTGAGACCGTTTCTATTGAGGTGTTTCATAGTGTATCCATTAGGGAGTGCTAGCACAGATTCAGGGCCTAGCTATCTAGTCTGTCCCTACAAGACATGCTACCTTATAAATGGAAGCAATCTGGACCTTTCATGCACTCTAATATACAGATTAAGGGATTTTAAAGACAGGCCAATCTGTATCTCACAGGCATGCTACTATGTAGACACTAGCAGTACAGAGCCACGACAACAAACAGATGCAGGGACTATAAGACCCACCCAGCCTGTAACTCCAAGAGATGCCTCCATACTGACACAGGGAATCCAGAGGTTACCTAGATAGCCCAATTCCAGCCATGCCACCGAACAATGACGTCCAGGAGCAGGGATCCCAGAGCTCGACTAATCTACCACTGCTAGGAATGTCACAGTGCGACTACAGAGGACCCTGGGCCCAATCAGTTTATATTTACAGGCATGCACCATACAGACACAAGGAATCCAGCACGTGTTCCCACTGGAATATTCAAGATATAAGGAATCACAGACTCAGTCAGCCTGTGGCTCCCAGAATCTCTGTCCACCCATGCCTCCTCAAAGTCCCCTCATCATACCTTCGCAGGGATGCACCATGGCGCTCTAGTGAGCAGCCCTCTAGAACTGCTACTTGCATCTAGCACAAGTCTCTGAATGACCCAGTAGTGTAAGGAAGGAGTGATAAAAGCAACAATCCCTCTTAAAAGCCACCCCATCACTCGATGACCAAAGCAACAATCCCTCATAAAAGCCACCCCATCACTCGATGACCAAAGCAACAATCCCTCATAAAAGCCACCCCATCATGCCATGACCACATTCTTCTCCGTAAGGGCTCCACGGAGCTGCTGGTGAAGAGTTAGCAAATGTTAAATGGGGCTGTGACTTCCAAAGATTTCAGTGGGGCCAGTCCTGGAATCTTCTTTAAAACTAGAAAGAAGAGCTTAGCCCATGCTGTAAACTCGCACAGCTTTCTAGGAGACTTTAAGAAGAGGGCACACAACCAGGCAAGTCTATGCTTTAAGCCCCCCAGAGCTAAATAACAGAGGCCGAACTGGAGCCATTTGGCGCAGACAAGGTTTACAAGCGCAGTGTAGCAAAACAGTAAAACAACTACCAACTCACTTAGATCCTTCACATTGTACCGGCTAGGCTAGAGCCTTATAGGGGCTTGCATCGATAATGTTGTTTCAGGTTTTGCTGCAGGTCCCTGGAAAAAGATATGGGGGGAGGGAGGTGTTCCTGGCATTGCCGGCTCCTTTCAGAGAGCTTGATGGCTTGTACTCCAACTCGTGGCCCACGACGCATGGAAAATGAGCTTTTTGTGAGGCAGGAAGTGTAAGGGGAATTCAAGGACTCCCTACCCTTGTGGCTGCCTTGGCTTCACTACACTTAGCATGCAGCCAAAGCACATACTAATGTGTGCCTAAATGAAACATAGCATATGCTTGGGTGAGGGGATGCTACCCAACCACACATATACACATGGCTTCCCTACCGCCCCCTGCAGGAACTTGGATCTCACTACCCCCACACCAATCAGTTCTTAAGCAAAACAAACCAGGGTAGAACCAAGGCAAGCCAGTCACCTGCAAACTATCTGTCTGGAACCGGAAGAAAATAAAGATATTGAGAAGGTTGTGAACCTTAAACAACAACATGTGCGCTAAAAGATATTATAATAATCAGTCAAAAGCCTGCTACAAGTTCACAAGCATGGTATGTAGCACTGGCTTGTTAAAACACAAAGTGAACGGAGACCTGAGCCCGCAGTTAGTCAGGAACAAGTGGAAGAATGCTGGATTCCTGCATCTGTATTCTTTCAAAGGATTTCAATGTCATTTAATGGTGTCAATGGCAGTTACCTACTTCATGTCTTATTGGAAGCAAACACTTCACACCACTGGGCCTCCAGCTTGCAACACATATAAAGAGACACAACCAAGCACGCACAGTGAACATCTATTCCTCCTTGGAGGCAACATTTTAGCAGGCCCTGCTCCACGATTCTGAATCTGGGAGGCCCATGAAGGAACATGGGTGGGCCAAGATAATGGATGTGGTGGGGCAAAAATCAAAGCATTCAGGAAGATCTGCTGTTTTAGACACTGACAATATAGGCCCACTTTTCACAAGTGTACAAACTCAAAGATGCATATGTTTACTATTGTTTGGCCTAATTGAACAGATCATTGGCCCTTCTCAGTACCCAATTTGTACTGTTGGTAGAGGTACTGGGCATAGGCCATGGCTGCAAACCATGCCCTCTGAGCTCTGCTGCAGGAAGTGCCAGTTTGGGTGCCCAAAGCATGGAACTTATTAGAGGGCAAGGGCAGTGATTGTGCCCAGGGTCAACTAAGCATAGCCATGCCTAGAAATAATAATAAAAAGAACAATTGATGGACAGAATGCAGAACAATGTCATACATTCACCCCAGTACAGAGATCTGTGCCTAAATCCATCGTTTTTTTGCTCCCCCTGCCATTCCAGTTTGAACCCAGCCATATGCAAATCAGTCTTGACCCTGTGCCCAATGGGAACAGTCCAGCCCCAACTGCCAGGCCAGGTCCTCCCAGGACTGACAACAAGCATCCTAGGACCGGTTTCGGGGTTTCACCCCTCATCAGCCAGGATAGCTTGAATCCAGTGGCATGGAGAGCACGGGATCCACATCTGGGCATACCCAACCCACTCAGGTTGACAAATGCAAAAAGAACAATTGATGGACATAATGCAGAACAATGTCATATATTCACCCCAGTACAGAGATCTGGGCCTAAATCCATCGTTTTTTTGCTCCCTATGCTATTCCAGTTTGAACCCAGCCATATGCAAATCAGTCTTGACCCTGCTCCCTATGGCAGTTCGGGCTGGACTGTTCCCATAAGGAACAGGGTCAAGACTGATTTGCATATGGCCAGGTCTAAACTGGGCTGGCATGGTGAGCAAAAGAATGATGGATTTAACCCAGATCTCTTGACTGGGTGTAGGAAGCTGGCTCTGTATACACTATACCAAAGTGAGGTATAGTGTGCACAGAGTCCAGTGGATCCCCAAAGGTAGGCAGAGGTAAAGTTAGATAGCACCTCACTCTCTGTTTGTGGTAGTGTGGTCGAGCAGTAAGGCTTTATCAGAGGGTAATGTTAAGCATTTGTTGTACACACTCAATCAGCAAATTATATCACACACTCAAAGACTGAACTTCAGACCAATTGGTTTTGTATAAAAATATTATTTTAGTTATTTTATTTTCTAGAACCAAGCAAGCCTGGCACAGTAGTAATGCAGTTTGTAAACAGTTGAATTGCAATTATATATGCACTTTGATTTGATTACAGTAGAGCTACTAGTAAAGCAATGCTTTTGATATACTGTACATATAATTTGTATTGGCTTTTTAGCAGAATGTCAAGTAGATTACTTTACAGATTACTTTTCTTACACAGTGCAGTATACCTGGATACTGCGCTGGGACATTTCCTGAAAACAGGTAAGTAAAAGCGTTTTTGTTATTTAGTAACAGTTTTAAAGGGTTTCATAGATTTTCCAACTCCACACTTAGAAACTTTTCACAAAAAAACAGTCAATGTTATCCTATAGAGGGAAATAGGGTTATCGGTTCTAAGGTAAGTATTCGGTTGTGAGAGTTGGGTTTCTGGGGTTAGACTCAGGGTCCCCCAGGGTCAAGGATGCACTCCTGTTACACCCTCAGCGGCACTAGGGAGGCCGGGTGCAGAGTGCTGAGGCCCAATGTTATCCAATGGGGGAATGGGGGGCCTCCGGTTGCTGGCTGCTTACGAGCAGGCCACTGGGTTGTGGGAGCAAAGCTCATAGACTTAAGCTCAGGGCAATTGGGGGTTCAAGCCAGCACAAAAGGTGCACCCTCAGCGGCACTGCGGCGGCCGGGTGCAGAGTGCTGTTTTGGCGTCGGGCATCCTGCTTTCAATGGGGAGTCTCCGGTTTGCAAACAAACTGCAGGCTCAGGCTCGAGGACAAAGGTCTTCTGGGTGCAACCACCACTTGGAGAGGTAAGTTGGGATGCTGGGGGTTGGTTAGGCACCGTCGGTTGGGCCACCCAAGGCCGTGGGGCGTCGGGTGCAGGGGTGCCTTTTAGGGTCGGATCTTCTTACCAGCTCCTGGTCGCGGTTGGGGGGACCTTCCGGTTTGAGGCTGCAGGCGTCGGCTGGAGGCTTGTCAGGGGTCACTGGATCTCGGGTCAAGACTGTCGGGAAGACCTCCTCTTGGTGTTGGGCCACTCGAACTCAGGCGTCGGGTGTAGAGTGGTGCAGACTCGCAGATCCTGCCGGAGCTGGAGTCTGTTGGTGAACAAATACGGTGTCCACAGGAGACAGATTCTTTTCTTTTGAAGGCAGGGCAGGTACTTGGGGTTCTTGAGGCTGCTGGCTGCAGGACACACCGGGGTTTCGCTTCTGCAGGTTCGAGGCGGGGACAGGTCGCTAGGGCTGGGGCCAAGTCAGTAGGCGTCCTCCTCTTGTTAGCTTCGGCGCACAAGTTACTACTTGTGTAACGATATATCTGTAAGAGACATTAGTTAGTGATAGATTCCTTACCTTAGAATATCCCCAGGTGTCAGACTGGATCCGAAAAGTTTTTCGTTAGCAGTACCTCTGCGCGTCAGTAGGTGGCGTCGTGCGGTTCCGCGTCCGTCGCTGGCGTCGTACGCGCCGAGATGACGTCACGGAGACTACTTAGGCGCCACCCATGCGCGCTGACGTCAGTTCTGTACATGACTTTCCGCGCCAGGAACGCAGAGCCATGCAAGAAACTGACCATTGGTGCCATGAAACTAGGGAAACAGAAAACAGATGACAGACCAAGGTCCAGCTCAACTAATCCACATGTACAGTCAGTTGGAAGGTGGTGCACAGGCACTTCCTGCACCCGTCATCCAAAGGTGCAAATCACAGCCAAAGATTTTCAAGAAAAAGCGGAAGGTGCACTCGCAGGGAAGTCAAACACGTGAGCAATAATTCCAAAAATATTTCCTTTATTCGTTTAATCTTTAAAACTGGCACACAGCCAACGCGTTTCGTTCCCAAAAGTGCCAAAAGGGAACTTCATCAGGGCTCTTCAATATCCAATTAATCCTTAATGAATAGCCAGTAATATTTTGAAAAATAGTAACACCTCAAAGGGCACGATCCGCCCAGGGCAAAGTATGTAAAACTCCAGCACAAATCGATAATTTATGTACAAGAATCAAAATAACTCAAAGCCTTAATGCTAAAGGACATGATTCAGAAAAGCTGCTCATTTGTAATAAGAATCTTGGCATACCTCCTCTGAAGCATGTAGAAACGGAGCGGCATGATAACCGACAGGCTGAGGTATGCCAAGATTCTTATTACAAATGAGCAGCTTTTCTGAATCATGTCCTTTATCATTAAGGCTTTGAGTTATTTTGATTCTTGTACATAAATTATCGATTTGTGCTGGAGTTTTACATACTTTGCCATGGGCGGATCGTGCCCTTTGAGGTGTTACTATTTTTCAAAATATTACTGGCTATTCATTAAGGATTAATTGGATATTGAAGAGCCCTGATGAAGTTCCCTTTTGGCACTTTTGGGAACGAAACGCGTTGGCTGTGTGCCAGTTTTAAAGATTAAACGAATAAAGGAAATATTTTTGGAATTATTGCTCACGTGTTTGACTTCCCTGCGAGTGCACCTTCCGCTTTTTCTTGAAAAGCCATGAAACTAGGGCCCTGAAAGGGAGACCTTAACCCTAGAAATCAGTTCGCAGAACGGGGAGGGTGGGTGGGGCGGTAAGGAATCTATCACTAACTAATGTCTCTTACAGATATATCGTTACACAAGTAGTAACTTGTGCATCTGAAAGAGACACGTTAGTGATAGATTCCTTACCTTAGAATAGATGCCCCAGCAATACCAACCCCGGTGGTGGGTCTGCGAATAGATTACACCAGAAAGTCACGGAGAACAGAACGGCCAAAGAAGCCGTCTCTCCGGACTTGACTGTCAAGGCAGTAATGCTTGGTAAATGTGTGAAGCGAGGCCCACGTGGCTGTCTGACAAATATCCTGCAAGGGAATGCCGCGTCCCAAAGCAGTAGTGGCTGCTGTTGCCCTGGTAGAATGGGCACGCAGCCCCACAGGAGGCTCCTTCTTAGCCAACGAGTAACATGCTTTGATGCACAAAACGACCCACCGAGAGATGGTGCGTTTGTGCACGGCCCGACCTTTTTTGGCGCCCACGTAGGCAACAAAGAGCTGGTCATCCACCCGGAACTGTTGTGTACGCGTTAGATAGAACGAGAGCGCACGTTTTGGGTCCAGACGATGGAGCCTCTCTTCCTCTTTTGAAGGATGTGGAGGCGGAAAGAAGGTGGGCAAAGTGATGGTCTGCCCGATGTGGAAGGGCGTGACAACCTTTGGCAAGAAAGAAGGACGGGTCCTTAAAACCCCCTTGTCCAGATGAACAGAAAGGAAAGGAGGTTTAGAAGAAAGAGCCTGGAGCTCACTCACTCTTCTGGCAGAGGTGATAGCTACCAGGAAAGCCGTCTTTAGAGTAAGAAGACGTAAAGGACAGTTATGAAGGGGCTCAAAAGGAGCGCACATCAGATAGGTCAGGACAAGATTTAAGTCCCATTGAGGCATTATGAAAGGCACGGGAGGAAACGTGTGTGTAATGCCTTTCAGGAAACGGTTAACAACCGGGGACTTAAAGAGAGAAGGCTGATCTGGAAGCCGGAGAAAGGCGGAGATGGCCGAAAGATAACCTTTGATAGTGAGCAGAGCCCTGCTGGGCCAAGGATAGTAGGAACAGAAGGACCTCAGAAAGAGGGGCAGAAAGGGGATCCACAGACTTCGCTGTGCACCATGCCACAAACTTGTTCCACCTGCAGGCGTATACCGTCTTAGTGGAGGGACGCCTGGCTGCCAAAATGACATCACACACTTCAGGAGGTAAGTCAAATGGAATCAGCTGTCGCCGCTCAATCTCCACGCATGGAGGTGGAGGCTGGACAGGTTCGGGTGGAGGACCGTCCCCTGTTGCTGCGACAGAAGATCCTCCCGAAGAGGCAGGCGGATCGGGGGATCGATCGCCATGTTGAGTAGCTCGGGATACCAGTATCTTCGTGCCTAATCCGGAGCCACAACAATGACTTGGGCCCGGTCGTGCCGAATCTTCTTCAGCACTCTGGGCAGAAGTGATATAGGCGGAAAGGCATACAACAGACCGCAGCTCCACTCGCGACGAAAAGCGTTGCCGAGCGAGTGCCGCCTTGGAAATTCCAACGCGCAGAACTGATGACACTGCGCGTTCTCTTCAGTGGCGAATAGATCTAACCAAGGCTCTCCCCACTGCAGAAAGAGACCTTGTGCCACGTCCGAGTTCAGACGCCATTCGTGATCCATCAAGCACCGGCGGCTGAGTTCGTCCGCCCTGGCGTTCAGAGAACCTACCAGGTGTTGAACCACCAAGGTAATGCCTTGATGTTCCAGAAATGTCCAGAGGCGCAGAGCCTCCTGACATAGGGTCCAGGACCCCACCCCGCCCTGTTTGTTGCAATACCACATGGCAGTGGTGTTGTCCGTGAACACCTGCACCACACTTCCCCGGACAGAGTGAAGGAATGCCTTCAGTGCAAGCCGGATCGCCCGAAGCTCCAAAAGATTGATATGGAGCCGGGACTCCGCCGGAGACCTGAGGCCTCTGATCTCCGCCTCTCCCAAGTGGCCACCCCATCCCAGGAGGGACGCATCCGTCACCACTGTGTGCTCCGGTTGGGGAAGGGAGAGGGATCTGCCATTGACCCAATCGCGATTCGTGAGCCACCACTGCAAATGTCGAGCAGTGCCCTCCGAGATCTGGACATGATCGGACAGGTTGCCCTGATGCTGTGCCCACTGGAACTTCAGGTCCCACTGCAGAGCCCGCATATGCCATCGGGCATGTCGCACCAGCAGGATGCAGGAGGCCATCAGGCCCAGGAGCCGGAGGGTCATCCTGACTGAAACCCGGGATAGAGGCTGAAAGATCGGAATCATAGCCTGAATATCCCGGACCCGCTGCTCGGGAGGATAAACCCGAAACAGCGTCGAATCCAGAACCGCTCCGATGAAGGGGAGCTTCTGAGAGGGACTCAGGTGCGACTTTGGCACATTGATGGAGAACCCCAGCAAATGCAGGAGGTCGACCGTAGCCTGAAGGTGGGTGACGACTGCCTGGGGCGAGCCCGCCTTCAACAACCAGTCATCGAGGTAGGGGAAGACTGACACCCCTGATCTGCGCAGATGAGCTGCGACCACCGTCATCACCTTCGTGAACACCCGAGGGGCGCTGGTAAGGCCGAAGGGGAGCACGGCAAACTGAAAATGCTCCTGGCCTACCGTGAACCGCAGGTAACGCCGGTGGGCCGGCAGGACGGGGATGTGAAAATAGGCGTCCTGCAAGTCCAACGCTACCATCCAGTCTCCAGGGTCGAGGGCAGTCAAGACCTGAGCCAGAGTCAACATCTTGAACTTCTCCTTCCGGAGGAAGCGATTGACGTTCCTGAGGTCCAAGATGGGGCGCAAGCCCCCCTTGTCCTTCTTGGGGACCAGAAAGTAGTGGGAATAACAACCCCTCCCTACTTCTGGCCCAGGAACACACTCGTTGGCCCCCTTGGCCAAGAGGGCCGTGACTTCCTGCAGGAGAAGTGCCAAGTGGTCCCCCGACATGCGGTGGAACTGAGGTGGCATGGCTGGAGGGGTGGACTGAAAGGGAAGGGCGTAACCCTTGTGGATGATCTGCAACACCCACTTGTCCGATGTGATAGCGTGCCAGTGGGGGAGATGATGGGGGACCCTGCCACCCACTGGCGTGGAGTGCCCCACAAAGCTCGGATTAGGAAGGTTTGCAGGTAGAAGCAGCGGGGGCGGAGGTGGACTGACCCCCACGCTGATTCCCAGACCCGCCCCTGCGGAAACCGCGTCCGCGGCCCCGCTGAGGCTGGTTCTGCACAGGCTTGCTGAAGGAACGTGCCTGGGCGCCCCTTCCGTGGCCACGAAAGGAACGAAAACCAGGAGTGGCTGGGCTTCTCGTGGAAAGACCTAAGGACTTGGCCGTGGCCCGCGAGTCCTTAAAACGCTCCAGCGCACTGTCGGCTTTATCGCCAAACAGGTGAGTGCCATCAAAGGGCATGTCCATGAGTGAGCTTTGGACATTTGGCGAGAACCCAGTAGATCTCAACCAGGCGTGGCGACGAAGCGCCACAGTCGTAGAAATTGCTCTACCTAGTGAGTCCGCGGTGTCCAAACCACACCGAATGGCGAACTTAGCCGCATCTTTACCCTCGGCAACAGCTTGGGACAGCACAGCTTGGGTCTCCTCAGGACACTGAGGCAACACCTGTGCAACTGTATCCCACACCGCGTGGGAATAGCGGCCCAACAGGCATGCGGTGTTCACCGACCGCAGCCCCAAGCTGGCCGAAGAGAACAACCGCTTACCGAACTGCTCCAGCTTCTTAGAGTCCTTATTCGGCAGAGCCGTGGGAAAGGCACTCTGGGACGTCGAAGCTTGGATGACCAGGCTCTCGGGCGTAGGATGAGTGGTCAGAAAGGCAGGGTCACCGGGCGCCGGGCGATGACGCCTGGCGACGTTCTTATCCACAGGGGCCCCTGTGGCGGGCCGCAACCAAGTGCCCAGCAAGACGTCAGTGAGGGCGTCATTAAATGGCAGCAGGGGCTCCGACGAAGTGGACGCCGTCTGGAGCACCTCAGTGAGGAGGTTAGTTTTGAGGGCCACCGTAGGGAGATCAAGGTTGAGAACCTCAGCTGCCCGACGGAGCACCATCGTGTAGGAGGCGCCCTCCTCCATGGTAGGCGGGGAGAGGCAAACCCCGGGTCAGAAGAGACGTCGAGGTCACCGGCATCCCCCAAATCGTCCGCCCAGTCCTGCTCAGAGTCACACTGGCGAGCAAGAGGGTCCTCGGACCCCTCCCAGTCGTCCTCCACCTCCGCCGCATGTGGCACAGGCCGTGGCGGCAGGGCAGGAGCCAGAGAAGGGACAAACGGCGTCGGGAACGGCGCCGGCTGGGGCCGGACCGGCGCCGTGTCCCAATGCGGATCCGTGGTAGGAGGAAAATGGTCCTGGAACCTGGGCAAGGGCGGGACAAATGGCACCCACTGCGGCGCCGGAGGCGGAGCCGAGGGTGGCGCTGGGGCCGGAGCTGGCAGCGATGGACCATGTGGCGCCGTGGCCGGAGCCGATGGCGCAGGATCATGTGGCGCCGAAGCTGGATCCGCCGGCGGCACCGACGGCCCAACAGGACCCTGACACGGGACCGCGGGGCCAGAGGGCACGCCGGCGGGAGCCCGAGGCCTAAAAAGGCGGTCCATGGTAGCAAGAAACTCTTGCACCTGTGCGGGAGTCGCCGACGGACCCGGGTAAGGTGGGTAGGCCGCGGGACTCTGGAGCTCCGAAGGAGCCGCAGGGGCAAAGCCCCTGTCCCCCTCGTCCGCATCCGGGGACCGACGGGGGGACGTCGGAGAGCGAACACGCTTCTTCGACTTCTTTTTGTGTCGTCTCTTACCCGAATCCGAGGGTGAAGACTTGGAGCCCGAGGAGCGATGACTGTGGCCCCGCGAGCGTTCCCTGGAACGGCCCCTGGACCGGGAACGGCGCTGGGACGAGTGCCGGACCTCCAGCAGCTTCCGGTGCCGCTCCCTCAAGGCCTTCGGGGCCATGGCCCGACAGTCCCGAGAGTCGTGGTCGGTCTCCAGGCAGTAGAGGCAGACATCGTGGGGGTCCGCCACCGACATATTGCGACGGCGGGCCCCACAAGACTTAAATCCAGGCATCCCTACGTGCACCAAGGAAACCAAAGCTGACAGGAGACAAAAGTCTCAAAAAAGGGTAGTCAAAAAGTGACTAAGGTACGTGCTCTAACCGGATCTGCGCTTACTGGCGCGGAAAAAGAAAGAACTGACGTCAGCGCGCATGGGTGGCGCCTAAGTAGTCTCCGTGACGTCATCTCGGCGCGTACGATGCCAGCGACGGACGCGGAACCGCACGACGCCACCTACTGATGTGCAGAGGTACTGCTAACGAAAAACTTTCCGGATCCAGTCTGACGCCTGGGGATATTCTAAGGTAAGGAATCTATCATCGTGTCTCTTTCAGATATGGCTGTTCGGTCCTTCTTCTTTTCTTCTTCTGGTTTCTTGTCTGAGGAAGCAAGGTTCGGGGTGCCCCCTAAATACTAGATTTAGGGGTGTTACAGGTAAGTAAAGGTTGGGACCAAAGGGTCTCTTCCTTGGGGTGGGTACACCCCCTATCATGCCACCCTCCAGTGGGAGGGGGGCATATGCCTCACTCTGGTTGGCTGTGTCCCCCCCATCTGCAAGATGGAGGGACTGAGAGTTGTGCTTCACCTCGCCTCCCCCACCCGAGGGGTGGAGTTGGCAGAGGTGGGTACACCTCTCTTCCTCACTTGTTTTTCCCGCCGGTGCTCCCGCCCAAAGTGGGGGTCAGAACCAGTGGGGACCAGTTGCTGAAAGCAGCAAGTGACCTGGGGAAGCTCACAAAGGCGGCAAGCCTTTGAAGCTTCCCCTTCGTGGACCCTGCCCATCCTGCGGGAGGAGGCGTGGCACCTCGTCCCAGTATGTGCATTGTTTCAGGCCCCCGAGAGCAGCAGGCTCTCGACCCAGGGGTCCAGAAACATGTCTGGTGTAGGCAGCTAAGAGCAGCCACTCAGCCTGGACACCAGTGGTAGGTCGTTTTTCAGGGGGCATCTCTAAGATGCCCTCTGTGTGCATTTTTCATTAAATCCCACACTGGTATCAGAGTGGGTTTAATGTGCTGAGAAGTTGAAGTTTGATACCAAACTTCTCAGTTTTCAGAGTAGCCATTCTGGTGCTGTGGAGTTCATAATGACGAACTCCCAGCACAATATACTCTTAATGGCAGCACTGCACTTACAATGTCTAAGAATGGACTTACACACTGTAGGGGTACAGGGCTCATGCACCTGTACCCTCACCACTGTTATAGGGCACCCAGCTAGAGGGGTGACATAGCCAGGGCAGTGGGTTGTAGGCATGGCACACACGGATATGTGCAATGTCGACTTCACTTTGTTCTGCACCAAGACACGCAGCCTGCAAAGGCAGTGTGCGAGTGTAAAGGTACAGGACCTCTAAGGGTGGCACAATAAGTGCTGCAGCCCTTAGAGGGCTTCCCTGGTCACAGTGCCCTGGGTACCTGTGGTACCATTTACCAGGGGCTGACCTGTGGCCAGAGATGCCAATTGGGTTTGGGTTTCAATGCAGTTTTAGGGAAAGAACATAGGCCCTGGGTACCTGATTAGCAGAAGCCGCAGGCACACTCAGTCAAAGCACATCAGCAGTTCAGCAAAAGGTGGGGCAACCATGCAGAAAGAGGGCACTTTCTCACACTGGGTGTTGGGACGGAAAGTCTTCTGCATGTCTCTGGGGAGAGTGCTTCCCCTGCCTTATGCTAATCTCCAGGCAAGTCACTCAAAAGCTACTGTATGGTTTCTAGATTCCTACCTCAGTGAGCATGACAATCATACATGTCCACTGAGCGTCTCCCTGTTTACCTGGATTGAGACCCTAGAGCTTAGCTCCGAGGTCGAGGGAGTATGCCTAGTGCACCCCTATTTTTCAGAGAGGGGCTACTGCTCTCTCTACCCAGGCTGTGGTAGACTGACAGTAGTGGCAGCAATAAATCTATAGCCAGGAGGGTTGAGTCACTGGCCACCCTCCTGATCAATTCTGTGCAGTCTATCCCTTGCCTGGAGTCCTGTTGCCTTTGTCTACCTGACGTGTGCTTGAGAGCCAGTGTGTGTACTGGGGAAGAATGGTGAGTTGAGCCATTGTGTGGAATGCGAGCTGTTCTGCTGGACATCTCAGCTCCCCCCGGGTCCCTCCCCATTTCCTTGGAGAGGCCTGGTGGGCTGGGGTAGACACTCGGCTCCTATCTGGATTTAGCTGCACTAACTTTCCTAAGAGGACCCTCGCCCCCCTTGGTCAGTGCCTTCTAGTCTGGAGTTAATTAAAATTCCTCTTTAGGGAATAGTACAGGCTGGTACCAGGAAAGAGAGTAGGTCATCTGTGCATGCTTTGGTCAGGCATTGAACACGCCATGAATGGTTTGTGATTGGAGGTGTAATCAGGTTGCAAAAGTAGCAGACCCTCTGATTGGATCAGCCTATCAATCAGAGGTGATAAAAGTCTGGCCTGAGTGGTCAGCTATTGTTCGACTGGTCTGTGACTGAAGAGGCGGCCACACAAGGTCTGTCCAAAGGAAGCCAGCCGCGACCTGCGGTGTGAAGGCAAGATAAAGACACTTGATCACTGCGTCTGGAATTTGGGGAGCTGGGGCGGAAAGGAAGCTTACAGCACATCAAGGGAGCTGGTGTGGAAAGGAAGCTTACAGCACAACAAGGGAGCTGGTGTGGAAATGAAGCTTACAGCACATCAAGGGAGCTGGTGTGGAAAGGAAGCTTGCAGCACATCAAGGGAGCTGGTGTGGAAAGGAAGCTTGCAGCACATCAAGGGAGCTGGTGTGGAAAGGAAGCTTGCAGCACATCAGGTGAGCCAGAGAATGGAAAGCTTGATCGTGCTTGGAGGTGCGATCGCTTTCCCTAAACTCCTCCCCTGCACTGGGGGAGCCTGTCCGAGCAATAACTGGGGAATAGAGGCCAGTGAATCAGGCCCCCACTTTTCTTTTTGTGATCTCTGGGGGTATCAGGGTGAACTGGCACTCTGTCCAGCCACTACCCTCCTACAGTTAGCCAGTGGCTACTGGACTAGTGGGATTCCAGTAAACTGTGCCAAGACATCAGGCACCTGTGGTCAGATTCCTGACACCACTAGAGCAGTGGCCTCACTCAGGACGGGAGCGCACTTCTGTTGCTTTGGGTGGGGGTTATGGGGCTGATCAAGAACCTTTGACTTCACATCATATGCTGAAACTATATCCTTTCAATCCAAAGATTGGTATCAAGGCTCTAGCGAATGGGAGCAACCCTGTGCAACATGTTCTGTATTATGCAATGCTAATTGTGTGTTTTCATGTTAACTGTGTTTTTATTGTGCTTGGCGTCTAGGCGCTATAATACTGTTTGGGGTCAGAACTGTGTCCCAGAGGATTGCAGAGACATCTGGGTTTCACTGTTTATCCTAGTTTTATGTGTAGTATAATTCTCTTGTGTGTATTAAAGTACTTTTCTTTTATAAAAAAGTAAAGCACTGACTGGACATTGATTTTATCAACTGGTAGTACGGTGTGCACTGTATTCTGAATGTCTAACCCCACCTCACCTCCTTGAGTAAGCCTTGGAGTTCTCTGTCTCACTACCCCGAGAGAGTCAAGTGCTGGAGAGGAGTACTTGGTTATCCAGCTTTGGGTCCACTAGTACTGAGGCCCCAGGACACCAGTGGGGAACACTCCAGTTGATGCGATTGGAGCACAGTAATCCCTGAGTGTCCTGGTGCCCAGGAAGCCGGGTCTAAAACGGGGGTGAATGTTTGCATTGTTCAGCATTCCATCCATCATTTGTTCCTTTTGCATTTGTCGCCCTAAGTGGGAAGGGTATGTCCAGACGTGCGTCCCGTGCTCACTGCGCCACTGGATTCAAGCTAGCCTGGCTGATGAGGGGTGATGCCCCGAAACCGGTCCCAGGATGCTTTTTTCCAGTCCAGAGAGGACCTGGCTTGGCAGTTCGGGTTGGACTGTTCCCATAAGGAACAGGTCAAGAGTGATTTGCATATGGCTGGGTCCAAACTGGGGTGGCTTGGTGAGCAAAAGAACGATGGATTAAACCCAGATCTTTGTGATTGGGGGTGAATGTTTGCATTGTTCAGCGTTCCGTCCATTATTTGTTCCTTTTGCATTTGTCGCCCTAAGTGGGAAGGGTATGCCTAGACGTGGGTCCCGTGCTCCCTGAGTCACTGGATTCAAGTGAGCCTGGCTGATGAGGGGTGATGCCCCGAAACCCGTACCAGGATGCTTTTTTCCAGACCAAGGAGGACCTGGCTTGGCAGTTCGGGCTGGACTGTTCCCATAAGGAAAAGGGTCAAGACTGATTTGCATATGGCTGGGTCCAAACTAGGGTGGCATGGTGAGCAAAAGAATGATGGATTAAACCCAGATCTTTGTGATTGGGGGTGAATGTTTGCATTGTTCAGCGTTCCGTCCATTATTTGTTCCTTTTGCATTTGTCGCCCTAAGTGGGAAGGGTATGCCTAGACGTGGGTCCCGTGCTCCCTGAGTCACTGGATTCAAGTGAGCCTGGCTGATGAGGGGTGATGCCCCGAAACCCGTACCAGGATGCTTTTTTCCAGACCAAGGAGGACCTGGCTTGGCAGTTCGGGCTGGACTGTTCCCATAAGGAAAAGGGTCAAGACTGATTTGCATATGGCTGGGTCCAAACTAGGGTGGCATGGTGAGCAAAAGAACGATGGATTAAACCCAGAGCTTTGTGACTGGGGGTGAATGTTTGCATTGTTCAGCATTCTGTCCATCATTTGTTTCTTTTGCATTAGAAATAATAGTAGGCAAGAGATTTTGGGCTACAGAGCATGACTAAAATATATGGGTTTTGAAGGTGGAGGTGCTCTGTTACCATAACTGACAATACTATGTGAAAGGCAATGTTTTTAGGTTGTGGATCATTAGTAGAATATCCTTTCAGCAGCAATTTCAAAACTCATACTTCACAGGACTAATGTCATACTGATTATTTCTTTTTAATATCTATTTTATTATCATTTATTACAGTATCAACCAATAAGACCAGAAATAATACTATAGTATGTAGTATACTACCGTAGTGAAATGTAGTGTTTTCAAGGCATATTTTATTGTTTCAAAAATGTGATGTTAAAAGTACATAACAAAGTTATAGAGTTCTAGTAAGATTTACAAATCACTACCTCATAATTGAGTATCACGTAACTATGTATAGAAATACGGCAATGCAAAATATAATCTTGCCGTTCCTCTTGCTTCACACCCATCCTTTTGCCTGAAGACGTGCAGGACATCCAACTGCAGGGAACTGTTTTTCCTGTGGCCTTTACGTGCTGAGAGCCAGCAGCGAAATGAATAGCATATTTCCCCTTGACTGCTACTGGAATGCCTGCCCTGTACCACCAGTACTGGAGAAAGGGAAGTAAGCATCTTGTCGGAACCAGTAAGAAAGGGTTACCTAATGGTGTGATTATGGCCCCATACAACAAAGGGATCATTTTCAAATGCTTTGTCAGCTTCATACTTCACAAATCTCGAGAGGCTTAAAAAACTTATATGCAAAGGACTGAGATTTCCAACTGCACGGATCCCTATATGGAACCATAATACCTAATTGTAGAATATTTATCCTCTGTATGTAAACTTATAGGGCTGTATTCTCAAAATGTAAATTCTGTCATAAACATAGGTTTATGACCAAATTTACCTTTTTTACACCCACAAGGAATACGTAAAGGAACTACTGACAGGTGGCTATGCATTTATTACTGTGGATTTCTCCACCAATAGCGCAGAGAAATCCCCTATAGTAAATCCCACTTAAGGTGTGAGAATTGAGTGTTGTGAGGTGTCATTCGCCTTAGAACTTTTAAGGAACAGGCACAAGCATATACATTTGTGGGCATTCTCAAATGTTTCTTGGTAGCCTTTCCACTCTGGAAATAGCTGGAGTAACTTCTACTTCCAGGAACTGGTGGGGAACATATCACCTCCAGATTTACTTCGGGTGTAGAGGAATAGCTTTCTCAAGGAGATAAATGTTCTCCTCACAGAAATAAAAGTGAAAAAATTACATTTACACGGGAGGCTCCATTCTCCCTCTGTGAAATGATTTACTATGGAGAACTCCAATGAAGTGGAAGAAGAGCATCCTCAAAAAGTCTGAAAGCATTCCCTCTCTTCCACCTGAAAACCTCTGCCTGGCTCACTCTATCAGCCATACTGTTGGGATTGTTTATGAATTGCTTTGAGATTTAATGGCTGATAAATTTGGGTCATGTTATCAGGATTTAAGATTTAGCAGCTGATAATGTCAACAGGGATAATTCCAAGCCTGTACCTCATGCTATTAGCATGAGTAAAAATTACTGCCCCATTCTGTTTTTCAAAGGCTGAAATAAGGATCTGTGTTGTTGAGGTTTGTGCACAGGATTAATCGCTGGACTATGGTATTACCGTGCTACTCGGATTACGAAGATCAGGCACAGTGTTCAAGGTCAACTCCTTACAAGGAGGGCCTTGGTCACTGGGATAATCTAATGCATTATTTTTAACAGGAGTTCAGGGTGAAATAGGTGCAGGCTAGAACACAAAAATATATTTCAAAGGAACTGGCATACATACATTTTATCTTTCTTGATAAAAAACACACAGTGCTATACAGAATTCATAGCAGCTTCTGAATAATCATCAATAAGCCGAGACTTCTTGTAATATTCACAAATAGTTAAGGTAGTTGTATACACGAAGATGTTTAAAAAAACTTCAATTATGTGATTTAGTACTTTTGGGACTTGTTGTTTTCTGTGTGTTGCAGTTTACATTCCATTTTAACTTTAACTCACAGTGAAACCTTTATTTTTTTATTGAACAAGTATACAAATGTGTCTCATGTAGTGCTTGATAGAATATATTCCTTCATGAAATATATTTAAGCACATTGTACCATTATAAAGCCTTCTAAATAGCAAGTCTTTGAATTTGTCAAACCATTGTCTCCCATTTGATCAACTTCAGAAGAATGAAATGCTGAGAAGCCCATGATGGTGATCAAAACAGTGTTCTGCAGGTTACACGTGACTCCAGCAGAAGCCACAAACCTGTCACTGATAACTATCTAAATTCACAAGCATATCATGTGAACTGAGTGGAATGGTCCATAGAATGTTCTTTTATTAAGTAACTGTCACAACGCAACATAATTTTTTCCACTTAGGAAAGGCCTTACTGTGGAAAGAAAATCAAGAAACCACTCCTAAAATATATATTCTTGAATTGGGGTGGGGGAGAGGCAGAGACAGAGGGGGGGAGAGGGGGAGAGAGAGAGAGAGGAGAGGAGAGGAGAGAGAGAGAGAGAGAGAGAGAGAGAGAGAGAGAGAGAGGGGGATGGGGGGGGAGAGAGAGAGTGTGTGTGTGTGTGTATATATATATATATCTCTCCAAACGTCCCTGCTCCAAAATTGAGGGCCTCACACTTCGTGTATAAATACCGTTTTATTGGTGACTTCAAAAGGATAAAGCAAAGTCCTTTAGAACAACACTTCTACTTTGCCTCAACTTGTCCATACACGTTTCGGGTGTCTTATCTCCCTTGATCACTGGCATCGGAGGAACGGCAACAAGATTTTCAGCGCAGCTGTGTGATTTAAATATCCCGCCCCAATAGGCGTGTGCAACAGTTGCATTGTGGTAGATTAAGTTCTACTGCATTTATATCCATAGTGGTTTTGCCGTCATGCCCCCCTGATCACATTCACAATCCACAGTGGGCTGTTGTAATAGAACACCACTGCAATCCTTATTATTTCATGCCATCCAACTGGACACGAAGCTCCATCAGCGTCTCTCCTTCTCTCACGCTGCGGATCCGCACTTCAGCAGCAGGGCACCTCGCGGTCAGAGCCGACTGCCATAAATCCAAACAACACAATATATATATACACATACACAACACATGTGCTTGACATTTCTGTAATATCTTCATGTTGTTTATTATGTACTATGTTATCTTGTTCCTAGCTGCTCAGCCAGTGTGAGTGTTCTGTGTGGAATGTTGGTGTGTGGGCCATGAGTGGAATGCTTGAGTGACTGGGTATGAGTGGTGACAGTTGGTGGAAGGGCTGAGCAGCTAGCAGGCTGCTCCTGGTGGGGCTGCTGTACAGGACCTATGTTACATTATCATCTACTTCAATAAACCTCCTTAAACATCATCTACCAGCGTGGACTACGTTACTACATTTATTTTGGCGACGAGTTGGAGACCTTTCCACGCGTTAAAGTTGGTCTGTGGCTACCTGGAGATGACAAAGCATCAAGATGTACAAGATCAGACAACCCAAGGAAAAATTCTAACTAAGTCTGGGTCACAGGAAGCAACACGGAAACAAAAGAAGCCACGAAGAAAACGAAGGAAAATGGAACAGCACGCCTTGCAGCCCTACCAGTGTCCATTACAACGGACAGCCCCAGCTCAAGCGTGTTGTACTCTCTTCATCTGGCATACTTTGACAAGGACTGCGACTTCAAGGGAAGTAAGCATTATCAATTTACACTTTCTTCATGTCATCTCTATTATGAACGCTGCGCAGTTTGAGATGTTTAAGTACATTTGGAGTTACACTTTGGGACATGGTGTGTTTTGCCTACAACAAGTATTGGCATCAATTTATTCTTCTGCAAATCAGTTTGTCGGTTTTGATTTGGACTTGGCAGCGTTTGTTTGCAGGTAAAGGGGGTGCACTGTCTCAACAGATCAGCAAAAATTGACATTTTGAGAACTACACTAAGCCCTGGTGTGTTTTGGTGTTTATTTAAGACACATCAGGTGAAGAGTATCAGCGTTTCTGTGTTTAAAATGTAGGAGACTTGCTATCTGAATGCGGATGCATCCGATTTAGAAGGTCAGAAACTCTATTTTTTTTTTTAATGCATGTTCATTGGCCTTCACCAGTGAAAAGTTAAAAGTGTCACAAGTTTGTTGTGCCTGGCAGGTAAACCGTCTTGGCTAATTTAAAATTCAAGGCACTAAGTTGACTTGGCACGTCTGGCTACATGGAGCATGTTTAAAATTTGCCCTGGTGCCGGCACATTCATTGGGACATGAGTGGTGAGACACTCACCGTCTGTTATTGTTGGTGTCTCTTGAGCCATTTTTTGCAACAGTGCCAGTTGTTCTGATACGTGCTATTTTTAAAAGGAGACGCGTGTCACAATCTGCACGCGCACACCTACCTGCGGCATTTTGTCCTGTAATGCCTGCCACGGTTCATCTGTGACGTATCCTCTTCTACTCTGCATAGACGGCTGCTGTGCAACGTTTGGGAGCACGCTGTCACCGCAAGCCAACCGACGCGGTCGTGATAGCGTGCCGCCATTTTTATTTGACTACAGTGCGAATCCTGGATAGGAATTTGGGAAATTTTCCACTACTTTCACCCGCGGCCCGTTTTGGATCCTCTGTGTGGTGCTGGTCGGACGCTCTGGAGCAAGAACACGTGTTGAAGCTTGCGATCCACAGGAGAACACACTTTCAAGTTCAAGCAGCATCTCAACATGGTCCAGTGAGGCGCGTGAGGTCTTATGACTGTCAGCTGGGTAATGTTCATTTAAAAATAAAATTCATCTCTTACTGAAAAGCGCAGCAAGTCAAAAATGTCAAGTCATACAAAGAATAATGGACTTACCTTCGCTACTTTCTTTTGGAAACTGTTTTTTGTGTCAGCATCATCTTTGTGGACAGTGACTTATTTTTCAAAAGTGGTGCTTTATATATTGTCATAGTATGTTGTTTTTAAAAGTGACATGTTTTAGTTGTATTCCAACTTTCCCTTTCACATTTGTTTCCCTTTCACGCAGGAATGGGTCTTAGTCCCATTTAAGGGTTTTGTTTCCCTTTCACATTTGTTTCCCTTTCACGCAGGAATGGGTTTTAGTCCCATTTCCTCACTTTGAGCCATTTACCCTTACATGAGGGTAGGCTTTAGGGTTTATTTCCCTTTCATGCTTGGAATGGGTCTTAGTCCCATGTCCATACGTTACGTCACTGCACCCTTACATGAGGGTTGTACTTGATGCAAGGTTTTTTCTGTTTTCCTTGTGTGCGTAAGACACCATGTGCCGCACGTTCATTTTTGTTGTAGTGGATGTTTTTCACTACCTTTCAATGGGGTTTTGGTCCCTAGGGTCCCTTATTAGGGGCAGGAATTTGGGTCTTAGTCCCTTTTTCCACATTTTTACATGGTCTTTCTCCTTACTTGGGGAACATTTATATTGTGTTGGTATATTCTTTTCTTTATTAAAGGAGGGGGATGGGTATTTCATATGTATCTTTCCTCCTGGTGTGGTTCTTTTCCCTCTCGTGATGGGTTTCTACTTTTCCTCCCTGGGTTATGAACCATTTAGTTCTGTGTACATTGTTATTATAGTTTTTAAAATTTCGTATGTATCTTTCCTCCTGGTGTGGTTCTTTTCCCTCTTGTGATGGGTTTCTACTTTTCATCCCTGGGTTATTAACCATTTACTTCTGTGTACATTGTTGTTATAGTTTTTAAAGGTTAGTTTCATTATTCTTCTATTTTATAGGAAGGAGATAATGTAATATCTTCATGTTGTTTTATGATGTACTATGTTATCTTGTTCCTAGCTGCTCAGCCAGTGTGAGTGTTCTGTGTGGAATGTTGGTGTGTGGGCCATGAGTGGAATGCTTGAGTGACTGGGTATGAGTGGTGACAGTTGGTGGAAGGGCTGAGCAGCTAGTAGGCTGCTCCTGGTGGGGCTGCTGTATAAGATCTATGCTACATTATCATCTACTTCAATAAACCTACTTAAACATCATCTACCAGCGTGGACTACGTTACTACAATTTCGCTGCCAGGCTCCCAGGTCTTTAAGTAGGCTGGGTCCAGCCGGTATTCAGCACCAGCAGTTCTAAAAAGCAGGAACTGAGACGGGTCCCTATCGGGCTCATCTTTGCTCTCACCATCAGGATGAAAAAAAAATCTTAACTCTGCGACAGGACCACCCTTCACTGCCTTTGATGTAACTTAAAGAGACTTGTTATAGTTCTTTCACAGTCTTATTTTAGAATTGAAGCATTTTCATTATTCTATACAACGAAGCCATAGTTGTTGCTTATTTATCCTATGCAACTAACGACCATTGGCAAAGCCAATACTCCTGGCTTGTTGTAGGTGTAATGTTACTTGTTGTATTATATATCTGGATACAATGACTGAAGCAGCAAATTACCAGTCTGGTGGCACACTATGCTAAGCACAGATTTTTAGCTTAAATGTTTTAAACCATGCCCTAATTACATTTGCCACACCCCTTTGAGAGAGACCCCTCCCCCCCAATTTATTTTCATCCCACTTAAAGCCCTGCAGACTCCCAATTGCTATGGGCACTTGCAATCCCTGTATTTTGTTCTAGTGGGAGTGTCAGACACCCTGATGTTCTTTTGTATGTGGGAGACAACATCAACAGCTTGTCTGCTCACTTTCACACCTATAGTGCAGATACTTTTAGGAGCCTAAGTCAACACCATACAAGTGAGGTGATTAAACAAAGTGTAAGGGCGCACAGACACTTGAAAAACAAGATGGACACTCTGCTTGAGTACAAACCTTTGGCGGGCCAGGGGCTCTCTTTGGTGGGCCTGCATTTTAGACTGCCTGCCTAGAGGCCGGTGAACGGCTCGGCCTTCCGTTTGCGTAGCATTTGATTTAGAAGTTAGGCACGGACATTTTTTAGGAGCAAAAAGAAAGACAAACAAGACTTTTATTTCCTTTGAAGCCACAGCAGTTCAGGGACAGGAAATTCAAGGAGTCTTTCACTTCCAATGATACGGGAGAAACAAAATGGTGGTGACGCACTACGTGCGGGTACTCGTCTACCATTCGATTTCACAAAGGCAGGAGGCATCTCTGCTGATACTCTCAGTGGCTAGGTCTAGGAGAAGGAATGTCGGTGTGCTCCAGCACCTATGTATAATTTACTATTCCAACGTATATGTCACGCCTTCAGTTCTGTGCAGGCTGGCAATTTGTATGTATGAGAGGAGCCACTGTTCTCCAGCAAGGCTGCCCGACAAGGATCAAAACAAATGGGCCGCCTTGAGTTATGAGTCAGAGCTGGGCTCCCTCTTGCACTATTTGACTATCGAACGAAGGGCAAAACCATTTCCAAAGAGGCTTCCCCCACTCCCCTGCCACGGCAGACACTTTCTGAACTAAATGAATTCCACACAATCTCTGCGATTAATTATACATGAAGTGAGATTTTCCCCTTCCGCTTTCTAGCGGGCCTCCAGCTTCCCCTCCAAGCACCAGCCCCCTGAAGAGTGCTGCAATGCACTGTGCAGCAGCAGGGAAGGGGTTGGTTGGGGGCCTGCAGATGGAGGCAAGGGAAGGTGAGAGGCAGAACCAAACACAGGAAGCCCGAGGATAATGCTGAACAGAGAAGGAAAAGGCGAGGAAAGAGAAGCAGAGGGAAAGATGGAAAATCAAAGAGAGAAGTAAAGCCGAATCAAGATGCAGGATGAGAGAGAATTGCATGTGAACAAATATATATTATACGTCTCCTGAGTCATGACCACTTCTCACATTCAACAATGGAAATAAACAGAACATTACACTCTGTGCATAATAAATATGTGTGAAAAAAAGTTCAGCGACACCTTTCATTGAAAAGGCATTTTTGGATTTGTCTAAATGGTTCTGCACAAAAATTGGCATGTCGGACCTTAATCGAGTACGTCCTGCTATTGCCAAATTCTGTGCAGATTCGTCAATGAGGCCAAATTAAAAAATGCATTTCCAATGGAAAGTGCATGTGGACCAAACAGCACAGTGGTGATTGCAGCAGTGTAATATCTATCTGTCCGTCCGTCTATCCATCTGTCCGTCCGTCTATCCATCTGTCCGTCCGTCTATCCATCTGTCCGTCCGTCTATCCATCTGTCCGTCCGTCTATCCATCTGTCCGTCTATCCATCTGTCCGTCTATCCATCTGTCCGTCTATCCATCTGTCCGTCTATCCATCTGTCAGTCTATCCATCTGTCCGTCTATCCATCTATCTATCTATCTATCTATCTATCTATCTAACCTATCTAACCTATCTAACCTATCTAACCTATCTATCTATCTTTCTATCTATCTTTCTATCTATCTGTCATCTATCGATCTACATAAGGAGAGGCAGAGCGCCCAAGTGATAGAAAGCGAGTAAGGGAGAGCGAGACAGAACACGAGCGAGAGAGATCAATCAATCAATCAATCATGTCACTTATAAAGCGCACTACATACCCGCGAGGGTCTCAAGGCGCTGGGGGAAGAGGGGGGTGGTGCTGCTACTGATCGAAGAGCCAGGTCTTGAGGAGTCTTCTGAAGGCCAGTAGGTCTTGGGTCTGCCGAAGGTTGGTGGGGAGGGTGTTCCAGGTCTTGGCGGCGAGGTGGGAGAAGGATCTGCCGCCGGCGGTCGTTTTCCGGATGCGGGGGACTGTGGCGAGGGCGAGGCTGGTGGAGCGGAGCTGGCGGGTGGGGGTGTAGAAGCTGAGTCGTCTGTTGAGGTAGGCTGGTCCGGAGTTGTGGAGTGCTTTGTGTGCGTGGGTGAGGAGCTT
Source organism: Calotriton arnoldi (assembly GCA_963921515.1). Taxonomy (NCBI): domain Eukaryota; kingdom Metazoa; phylum Chordata; class Amphibia; order Caudata; family Salamandridae; genus Calotriton; species Calotriton arnoldi. Next base: position 559,761 of record CAWUFW010001829.1, read on the forward strand.
GAAGGTTATCCTCTTGTTGACAGGGAGCCAGTGCAGGTCTCTCAGGTGGGGTGTGATGTGGCTGCGTCGGGGGATGTCGAGGATAAGACGTGCAGAGGCGTTCTGGATGCGTTGCAGCCGTCTCAGGAGCTTAGCCGTCGTTCCTGCGTAGAGGGCGTTTCCGTAGTCCAGCCTGCTGGTGACGAGGGCCTGGGTGACTGTTTTTCTTGTTTCGGTGGGGATCCACTTGAAGATCCTGCGGAGCATTCGGAGGGTGTTGAAGCAGGATGAGGAAACGGCGTTGACCTGCTTAGTCATGGAGAGGGTGGGGCCGAGGATGACCCCTAGGTTGCGTGCGTGGTCGGTGGGTGTCGGGGCTGTCCCCAGTGATGTTGGCCACCAGGAGTCGTCCCATGCTGAAGGGTTGGAACCAAGGATGAGGACCTCCGTCTTGTCCGAGTTCAGCTTCAGGCGGCTGGTACTCATCCATTCGGCGACGGCCTTCATTCCTTCGTGGAGGTGGGCTTTGGCGGTGTGAGGGTCTTTGGTGAGGGAGAGGATCAGCTGGGTGTCGTCGGCGTAGGAGATGATGTTGAGGTTGTGCTGTCGGGCGACGTGGGCGAGGGTGCCATGTAGATGTTGAACAGCGTTGGGCTGAGGGAGGAGCCTTGGGGTACGCCGCAGATGATCTTGGTGGCTTTGGATCGGAAGGGGCGAGGCGGACGCTTTGTGTTCTGCCGGGATGTGGTCCAGTCCAGGGCCTTCTCTTGGATCCCGGCGTCGTGAAGGCGTGTTCGTAGTGTGTGGTGGCAGACCGTGTCGAAGGCGGCTGATAGGTCCAGGAGGATGAGGGCTGCTGTTTCTCCGTTGTCTAGCAGGGTCCTGATGTCATCGGTGGCGGCGATGAGGGCGGTTTCGGTGCTGTGGTTGCTGCGGAAGCCGGACTGGGAAGGGTCCAGGATGTTGTTCTCCTCGAGGTAGCGGGTCAGTTGTTTGTTGGCGATTTTCTCGGTGACCTTCGCGGGGAACGGGAGCAGAGAGATGGGTCGGAAGTTCTTGAGGTCCTTGGGGTCTGCCTTGGGTTTCTTGAGTAAGGCGGTGATCTCGGCGTGCTTCCAGCTTTCCGGGAAGGTTGCCGTCTCGAAGGAGATGTTGATTATTTTCCGGAGATGGGGCGCAATGGCTGTACTGGCTTTGTTGAAGACGTGGTGAGGGCACGGGTCTAGCGGTGAGCCGGAGTGGATGGTGTTCATGATCTCGCTGGTGTCCTCGTCGTTGATGTTGGTCCAGGAGAGCAGGCAGTTGGTGGTTGTGGGGGCAGTGGTCTCGGTGGTTGCCGGGGCGGTCGTGGTGTTGAAGCTGTCGTGGATGTCGGCGATTTTGCGGTGGAAGAGGGTGGCCAGTGAGTCGCACAGGTCTCGCGACGGCGGGATGTCGTTGGTGTTGGAGCTGGGGTTGGAGAGTTCCTTCACGATGTTGAAGAGCTCTTTGCTGTTGTGTGCGTTGTTGTCTAGGCGGTCTTTGAGTGAGGCCCTTTTGGCGGATCTGATGAGGTGATGGTGACTGCGGGTGGCGCTCTTGTGGGCGGCGTAGCTGTCCGCTGTCCGTTCGTGGAGCCAGATCTTCTCCAATTTTCGGCATGTTCGTTTGGAGGCCTGGAGGTCTTCGGTGAACCAGGTGGCTTTCTTGCTGGGGTGGCTGTTGGGCGGATTCTTGAGCGGGGCGAGGGTGTTGGCGCAGTCGTCGATCCACTGTCTGAGGTTGCGGGCGGCGGTGTCGGGGTCGGAGGGTTCGGCGGGTGGGCTCAGGGCGAGGGTTGTGGTTAGCTGGTCTTCGGTGACTCTGCTCCAGCAGCGGCGAGGCATTTGTTCGGTGCGGTGGTGCGTGGTGGGCTTCCTGTAGGTGAAGTGGATGCAGTGGTGGTCAGTCCAGTGGGGTTCGGAGGTGTGGTTGAAGGAGACGTGTGGGCTTGCGGAAAAGATGGAGTCTAGCGTGTGGCCGGCGGCGTGGGTGGGTGTAGTCACGAGCTGTCTGAGCCCGAGGGTGGCGAGGTTGTCGATCAGGGTGGTGGAGTTGGTGTCCTTGTTGTTCTCGAGGTGGAAGTTCAGGTCCCCGAGGAGGATGTAGTCCGTGGAGGCGATGGCGTGTGTGCTGACGAAGTCAGCGATAGAATCGCTGAACTGTGGTCGGGGTCCGGGGGTCTGTAGATGAGGGTTCCTCTGAGGGTGGTGTTGGGATCGGTGTGGATCTGGAAGTGCATGTGTTCGGCGGTGCTGAGGGTGTCGTCGGTGTTGGTTGAGACTCTGAGGGTGTTCCTGTGGACGATGGCGATGCCTCCTTCGACTCCGTTGGTGCGGTCCCGGCGGGTGATCTTGTAGCCGTCCGGGATGGCAATGGCGATGTCGGGGGCTGAAGCGGGATTCAGCCAGGTCTCCGTCAGGAATGCGACGTCTGGGGAGGTTGAGTCGAGAAGGTCCCAGAGTTCGATGGCGTGTTTGCGGGCGGAGCGGGTGTTGAGGAGGATGCATCTGAGGTAGTTGGGTTCTTTCCTGGGCGGTGGTTTGGCGGGACGGGTGCTGGCGAAGCTGCAGTTCCGGCAGGTGAAGGGCCCTTGGGTGCGCTTCGGGGTGGCCAGGTAGCAGGCGTGATCTTTTCCGGGGTTGAGTGCGTGGAGGGTGCTGGCGTCGTATCGGCGTCTGTTGATGTGGCGGGCGCGGGGGATGCCCGGACCAGGGGGTCTGGCGCTGGGCGCGGTCACGGCGCGGACGGGCGCAGACGGGCTTGCCTTAGGCGCGCCTTCGGACGCGCAGCGGCCGCCATAAATGGGGAGGTGGGAGGGAGGAGCAGGGAATGGGGCAGCGAATGGGCAGTGAGGGGGCAGGGCGCAGCGGCGGGAAACAGGCACAGAAAGGAAAAAACTAGCACAATCAGGGCAGCAAGGGGGCACAGAAAGGAAAAACGAGCACAATCAGGGCAGCAAGGGGGCACAGAAAGGAAAAACGAGCACAATCAGGGCAGCAAGGGGGCACAGAAAGGAAAAACGAGCACAATCAGGGCAGCAAGGGGGCACAGAAAGGAAAAAACGAGCACAATCAGGGCAGCAAGGGGGCACAGAAAGGAAAAACGAGCACAATCAGGGCAGCAAGGGGGCACAGAAAGGAAAAAAACGAGCACAATCAGGGCAGCAAGGGGGAGAGAGAGAAAGCGAGGGCATGTGTGCGCTGAGAAGTTTCTCGACACCTTGAAGATGCTCATTACAATTCACCAAGTGCCCCTGCTACACTGGATTCCCAGGGCTGTAGGGTTTCTCTCACTCTCTCTCTCTCGCGCGTACAGTTTTTGTATTGTTTAATATTTATTTCTGTTCTGGATATGACTTTTAATAAAATATTCACAACGAGGCTCGCTCCTTAAGTAATGGAAAAAAACAAAGCAGCATAAGATGGTTTTGTTTAATGAATGCACATCACATCCGCCGCCACAAGAGAAGAGAATAACCCTGAGATAGGCAGATTGCAACAACTCTACCACATTTTTTCCCCAACCTTTCTTTTACCCTTGCCCCTCCATTGCTTTGCCACCTACCCTCATTTCCTCAACTGTCTCTTATACCCCGCCATCCACTGTTCCCTCATGACTTCTATCCTCTTCCCTCATTTCTGCCCTTGCTCTGCTCCCTCACTCGCTTTCGCAACTCCAGTTTCCTATCCATGACACCAGCAAATACTTTCAACCATTTTAATTGCGCCCTGAAACTCTACCATCTTGAAAAATACCACACCCGCTCTTCTAATAGCTCATGCTCTTCCAATCTTAACTTGGGAAATGTTGCTTTCTGAAGCAGATTCTGAAACCCTGTTTGATATCAGATCGCAGTTCTCAAAGATCTTAACCAGAAGTGACACACGTCTAAACTATGGGCTATGTTACTGTGTTGAACCTCAGTATGAAACCAGGCCACTTGAACCCTACCTCTATTTTAAACCTTGCTGAAAAAAACTGGTCTAATGATTCTCTGAAATTTCAGATTATTATTCATTGTTCACAAAATGCCTGTGAATCTTGTGAGACGCTATAACGCCTCTTGGCACCGTGTCTGCCCTAATAAAAAAAAGATCTAAATAAATAAGTGGCTGTGATCACCCTGCAACAGAGGAGGTATTTGCACAGAGGAAGGTTTTTGTCCGCTTCTCTGTGTCTGCATCTTAAGCAGTAAACTGTCCAGGGCAGGAGGAAACCTGAGTGTGTGCACTTCTTCTAGGCTGTCCCTCTGAGAAACTCTGAGGGTACTGATCCTGAGTAGGGTTCTGGGACCCCAGAAGAGAGGAAACAGTAGTGGGCAGGTGCTACTGCTGCAATAATACCAATGGAGCAGGGATTAACAACTTTGACAGAAGAGGCTCTGGTGTCCTGCACTGAAGGGGCCACTTCTGACTAAGAGGTGTTGGTTGTGCTGTCTGAGCGACCAGTGATGGGAGACCTAGACCACACGTACCACTCATATCACAATGTACTAACCGTAAGATTTTGGGCTTTGTGACAAGGTGTGAATCCTGACCGTCGGTTGAGGCCAGACTTTATGTCTCTTCTCTGCAGGACCCCTGTGTGGGTCCAGCGGTGACAGGAAAAGAAATGGTCTAAGGAAGAGTAATTGACTTTGGTATGATGGTATTAATACTGGGACATGTGGTTCTCCCAGTGCTGAGGGTTCCAAAAGGTATTGGACAGTGTGCAGACAGACCCCAGGGACCTATAGGTCACTTCTTGCAAGCATACAGGTTGAAAGCGGGACCTTCTCCAAGACACTGACTTTGTGCCTTCACTTGAGACTGAATGGCCAGTGGCCTAGTTGGCCTTTGGACTGATTGTTGCCTTACGGGATGAGTCTATGGGCTAAAAATATCTTCATTAAGGGTTGGGACCTCTTCAAGAATCTTAAATTAGCGCGCAGATTTAGCATATCATGCCAAGTGTTGCATTACAGAGTACAATGTCTCTATTTCTTTTTTTCATAAAGAGTACAAAGCATAATTCAAATGCTTCTGAGCACTCTGTAGTAGGACAGCAGTTTTCAATGAGTGGGTTATAAGGTGCTTTGTGTGTAAAAGTCCTTGACACAGGAGGACTTCATATCATTGTGTAGCACAACAGTACCCATTTTCACTCACCCCTAAGATGGGCAGCAGTCACAAGCAGACAACAGAAAAGTAGAGGAGTTACTGCTTCCTCTAACATAGGAGAGGAGGACAACACTGGGGTCTCAGGAGACACACTGCCCCATCACCAGATTTCAGCTCAAGGAACAGCAGTGCCACTTCCTGTCTCTAGGCTTATTATACCCCTTTAATCTGGTGATACCTCGTTTATGCCTTAGCATAACTGGGTCTCATAAGACAGGGGCAAGGAGAGGGGAACGGCTTTGAATTAGTGGGCGACCTCCCACATTTTTTAAAGACTCCCGTCTAGGTGGCAGACTGTCTTACCACGCACACAATACTTGCCAGCCCTGGTTACCATGTTGTCTTTTCATGGAGACAGAAGTCACATATCCTGAAATTATGGCTAAGGTGGTAAACTGGACAGGAAAAAAAGCCTGAAGGAGCAGGAGGGACAAACCAATGAGTTAAACTTAAGCCTGGGAAGTCCCCCCCCAGTAGTTTCAGCACAAAAATGGATTAGCAACTTTTATGGAAGATCTTCACGTAACCAGGATTCCTACCTCTCAACCACCTACATACACCAAGGGAAAAACGCAGGATGACATCTGTCTCCTTCCGCAACAATGGACTCACAGCATTACGAAATGACAGCAAGGTGACACTGTAGTACTTTACAAAACTCTACAAATAATTAAATAAATAAACTAGCCGAGATGAGGGTGTTGCCTTAATGTGCAAACAGCAAAGCAGCATCATTCCCCTCAGTCACTCAACTCTTGGTGATCCCGTCCCTCCTCCTGCTTAGGGCCACCCCCATCAGAACATTTTGAAACCCCTTAACACTATTCGGCTTCCTTTAACTCATACAGGGAGTCCATATCCCTAAAAGATGATGCAATACATAGAGGGAAACGGCCCAAGGAAGCACCAAAGGGAATTGACATTAATTCTTTCTATGTCTGTCACAATAAATAGAGCATGAAAGGAAGCTGTGAAATATTAGCAACAGTTTTCGTAAAAAAAAAAAAAAAGTGAGACACACTAAAGAATTTAATTGTTTTAGCCCTTGGGCCCAAGACGATTTTACAAGATTTAGGGTACCATTAGGAGTGCCAATGTAATTTGAAGGGGGCCATCAAAATAACAAGATCTGTGGGAACACCGCAGGTCTGTCGCATTTAGTGCAGACACTTCACTGCTGAAAGGAGCCATAATCTCCTGGGGAGGAACGGTGAATTACTGAGGATATCAGATGCAGATTTCCTGAGACTCCTGATAACGCTTGATTTCCGAGGTACCCTCCAGGTATACAGCTCATAAAAACCGGTAATTACACCCTACCTACTCCACCACCCCAGTTACCACTAATACATCTGGAATTGGCAGTTCTGTAGGCGAGGGAGGTTCGGGACAAAAACTGTGTTACTCGCAGTAAGATGGGCCCTTGACAGCCAATCCTTCTTCTTATTGACTTGATATTTACTACAGCCACCCTCATGCCAACTTTACCCTTCTTCTGACCCACAATATCAATTCTTCCTTGGAAATCGCCAGGAAGTGACCTGCAGCAAGCATTATTCGAAAGCGTTGAACAGAATAAAATCAAAACGATTAAACAGAATTATTTTACCTACAGCTCAGCCCTTCCATCGGACCCCTCCTCATCCCCTGTCTGCACACACTCTGCTGCTCGCTCTCCTACTCTGACTCCTACTTCACCTTCCTTAAAGGGAACAGTCAACACAGGAAATGTACAGGATCAATGCCAACTTTGAGTATCCAGCCTCTCCGGCCCAACACTCCAAATGTTAAGTCTCAGCTGTCCAGCATCGGTGTTAGGCATTACCTGTCCAGCTTCACTGCACAACTTCACCTCACAGCTTCACACTTGTCCGGTGTGAGTGGTAAGTATCCCCTGCTGAGCTTCCCCTGTCCAGTGTGATTGGTAAGCATCACCCTCCGAGCCTCACCTGTCCAGTGTGAGTGGTAAGCACCACCTGCCGAGCTTCACATGTCCAGTGGGTGCGGTGAGCTTCACCTGCTGAGATTCACCTGTCCAGTATGAGCGGTACAGACCACATGCTGTGACTCACCTGTCCAATGTGAGTGGTAAGTATCGCCAGCCCAACTTCACCTATTCACTGTGAGTGGTAAGCATCATCTGTCGCTGTTCTCCTAACCAGTGTGAGTGGTAAGCATCACTGTTGGACTTGGCCATGTCTGCAGGGTCACCCCCAAACTTTCTGCCTTCTCCCCTCCTGTTTTGCTTAATTCGTTTTTATTGACCCTAGTTGGCCTGTACACTTTAACCAGTGCCGAAGTGCTTGTGCTCACTCCCTAAAATGTGGTAAAATTGGCATACAGCTGATTGGCATAATTAATTTAGTCTCTAATAAAATGGTATACTATATATCCATGGCTGGCAAATTAAATACTACTAGTGGGTCTGCAGTGCTTATTGTGCCATCCACTTAAGTAGCCTTTTAAACATGTCTGGGGCCTGCCATTTTTAGTCTGTGTATGTAGTTTTAATCTGCCATTTCTATCTGGCAAAATAAACCTTTTGCCAGGCCTAAGCATACCTTTTTAACACATATATGTCACCCCTAGGGTAGGCCCCAAGCAGCCCATAGGGCAAGGTGCAGTGTGTTTAAATAGTTGGACATGTACTTTTAAGTTTTACATGCCCTTTTTTTTATTTATTTTTTATGGAGTTTTATATAGCGAGAACTTGACCCGAAGGTATCGGGTATCAGAGCGCTTTACATAGCACCAGTTGCGTTACATGAGGATACAAATGCCCTACTAGTGAAAAACTCCCACATTCTTTTTTCACTACTTCAAGGCCTACCTCTCCCATGGGATAAGATTGGGTTAATCTATTACATTTAATAAGTGATAACATTTGATTGGAAGCAAGTAGTAATGTTGAGTTTGGTCTCTTAAGAATTGTAATGAAAAAACCCTCTTATATGGTAAAGTCAGATTTCGAGTCACAATTCAAAAAAAGCCACTTTTAGGAAGTTTGCATTTTCTTGTCCTAACCATTTGGTGCCTGTAGCCTGCTCCTGGGTCACATGAGTAGGTGTGAATGGCAGTTGGCCTTTGTGTATTCCTCCCTGAAAACCACACAATAGATAGACTGAACGGAGGGCAGGATGGGGGACAGAGCTGTCACCTACCACACTTACACTTAAAAGGGGCTGCCTCAGCCAAGTCACACAGGATATAGGGCAGAGAGGCAGGACATTTCAGACACTTCTGTGTGAGGAAAACTCCAGAAGCTTCTCGCACTTCAAAGAGGGCACGAGATATACAGATAGGACCCTCAGACTCGCTCTTCAGTTCACTTCCAGAACTGCATAAGGGCTTTCAGAGGACTGCACTGCTGCCTGTGGCTGCTGTGTACTTCAAAGGACTGTCCTGCTACACCAAGAGGACCGCCCTGCTACCTGTAGCCTGTCTGGTGCCCCCAGAGGACTGCCCTGCTGCTTGAGACCTGCTTTTCTGCTTGCAGACAGGACTACCAGAGTGACTCTAAGGGCTAGTTTTCTTGCCTTCTAATCAGAGTCTCAGGGACAGAAAAGGCGTCAACCATCTTGAACCTGGACTCAGCCTGAGTGAGTCCTGACCCTCCAAGTGGTACCACTCCAGCCCTGGACCCTTGGAAGTGAGGTGAAAGGTGCTGTACCAGCCTAACTGAAGGTTCCACCAAATCCGGTGCGAACCCCGCAAAGCAACGCTACGCAGACTGCCCACCAAGGATATAAGGTGCAATCCTCAGTGGGCCAAGTTTGGTCATGTGCCCATCCTGCGCTCCATTGCGGTCAGCCTGAAGTTTGTCCCGGTCCAGTGTAATCAAATACCATCAGTTGGCGCTTTGAGTCTTTTGGCGCTACTTTTATCTAAATCTTTAAAATTGCATATCTACATTACTACTCATTGGATTTTTGTGGTTTTGGTGTAATTTTAGTCATTACATTTTACCTTACTTTTCTAAATTGGTGTGGGATTTTTATCAAGTAATGTATTCACTGTCTGTGTGCTGCATAAATACTTTACACATTGCCTCTAAGCTACGTCTGACTGCTTTTGTGCTAAGCTACCAGAGGGTTAAGCACAGGATATTTTTGTGACTTTTATGGTATATATACTCTGACAAAGGATTGTGGCTGCAGCTAAGACCCCTCTCAACCAGTTTCTTATAATCACCTGCCAAGTGGTAAGTATCCCCTGCTGGGCTTCTCCTGTCCAGTGTGAGTGGTAAGCATCAGCTGCCGAGCTTTCCCTGTCCAATGTGGGTGGTAATCTTCACCCGCCCAGCTTCATCTGTCCAGTGTGAGTTGTAAGCATCAGGTGCCGAGCTTCCTCTGTCCAGTGTGGCTGGTAAGCTTCACCTGCCCTGCTTCACTGCCCAGCCTCACCTGTCCAGTGTGAGTGGTAAGCTTCAGGTGCCGAGCTTCCCCTCTCCAGTGTGGGTGGTAATCTTCACCCGCCCAGCTTCATCTGTCCAGTGGGAGTTGTAAGCACCGGGTGCCGAGCTTCCTCTGTCCAGTGTAGCTGGTAAGCTTCACCTGCCCTGCTTCACTGCCCAGCCTCACCTGTCCAGTGTGAGTGGTAAGCATCAGGTGTCGAGCTTCCCCTGTCCAGTGTGGGTGGTAATCTTCACCTGCCCAGCTTCACCTGTCCAGCCTCACCTGTCCAGTGTGAGTTGTAAGCATCAGGTGCCGAGCTTCACCTGTCTAGTAAGTGTGAGTGGTAAGCATCACCAGCCTAGCTTCACCTGTCCAGTGTGAGTGATAACCATTCCCAGCCCAGCCTCACCTTCCCAACATCAGTGTTACACTACACAACAATGCTGCAAGTGGTGCAAGTTGGGAAAATAGACAAGAAGTTAAGAAAACAGCGGAGCAATAAGGTTATCAAGTTTGAAGTAGAATGAATCAAGTAGCAGTAATGTGCGTTGTCCTCCCAGCTTCGCTGTACAGCATCACTGTGAAGCATTGCCTGTCCAGACCCGACGGCCCAGTCTCACCAGTCCAGTATCAGTGTTAAGCAAAGCTTGCCCACCTTCGCTGTACCATTTCTCCCACCCAGCATCACTGTTAAGCATCGCCTATCTAGATCCTACGGCCTAGCCTCACCCGTCCAACATCAGTGTCAAGCATCTCCTGGTCAGAACCTACGGCCTAGCCTCACCCGTCCGACATCAAGCATCGCCTGGCCAGAACCTACGGCCTAGCCTCACCCGTCCAACATCAGTGTCAAGCATCGCCTGGCCAGATCCTACGGCCTAGCCTCAGCTGTCCAACATCAGTGTCAAACATCGTCTGGCCAGATCCTACGGCCTAGCCTAAACTGTCCAACATCAGTGTCAAACATCGTCTGGCCAGATCCTACGGCCTAGCGTCACCTGTCCAACAGCAGTGTCAAGCATCGCCTGGCAAGATCTAATGGCCTAGCCTCACCCATCCAACATCAGTGTCAAGCATCGCCTGGCCAGATCCTACGGTCTAGCCTCACCCATCCAACATCAGTGTCAAGCATCGCCTGGCCAGATCCTACGGCCTAGCGTCACCTGTCCAACAGCAGTGTCAAGCATCGCCTGGCCCAATTCACTGCCCATCTTTTTCTGCCCAGCCTCACTGGCCAGCCGAGCCTTCCAAGCATACGTGATAAGTATCCCCGGCCCAGCTTCATTGCTCAGCCTCGTCTGCACAGCAGCAGAGTTATATAACTATACAACAATGCTGCAAGCGGTATAAGCTGGGAAAAAAGTTGGGGGAAAAAGTAAAAAAAAGAACAATAGTGAAACAATAAGGTCATCACAATTAAATAGAATGAATCAAGTATCAGTATTCAGAATTGCCTGCGCAGCTTCTCGTCCCAAAATTAGTGTTAAGCATCGCCTGCCCAGCTACACTGCCAAGACTCACCTGTCCAGTCTCATCTCTCAGTATCAGTATTAGACATCGCCTGCCCAGGCTCGCCTTCCCAGCTCCACTGCCAAGCCTCACCTGCCCAGCCTCACATGTCCAGCATCACTTGCCCAGCTACACTGCCAATCCTCACCTGCCCAGCCTCACATGTCCAGCCTCACATGCCCAGCATCACTTGCCCAGCTACACTGCCAATCATCACCTGTCCAGCCTGACCTTTCAGTATCAGTGTTAGACCTCGCCTGCCGAGCTCCACTGCCAATCCTCACCTGTCCAGCCTCACTTGCCCAGCTACACTGCCAATCCTCACCTGTCCAGCCTGACCTTTCAGTATCAGTTAGACCTCGCCTGCCCAGCCTCGCCTGCCGAGCTCCACTGCCAAGCCTCACCTGTCCAGCCTCACCTGCCCAGCATCTCCTGCCCAGCCTCGCCTGCCCAGCCTCGCCTGTCCAGCCTCGCCTGTCCAGCCTCGCCTGTCCAGCCTCGCCTGCCCAGCCTCGCCTGCCCAGCTACACTGCCCAGCCTGACCTTTCAATATCAGTATAAGACATCTCCTGCCCAGCTCCACTGCGAAGCCTCACCTGCCCATCTAAACTGCCCAGCCTCATCTCTCAGTATCAGACATTGCATGCCCAGCCTCACCTGTCCAGCATCACCTGTCCAGCCTCGCCTCTAATTATCAGTATTAGACATTACCTGCCCAGCCTCACCTGTCCAGCATCGCCTGTCCAGTCTCACCTATCCAGCCTCATCTCTCAGTATCAGTATTAGACACTGCCTGCCCAGCCTCACCTGTCCAGCATCACATGTCCAGCCTCACCTCTCAGTATCAGTATAAGACGCTGCCTGCCCAGCTCACCTGTCCAGCCTCGCCTGCCCAGCTACACTGCCAAGCCTCACCTGCCCAGCCTGACCTTTCAGTATCAGTATTAGACATCTCCTGCCCAGCCTCGCCTGCCCAGCTACACTGCCAAGCCTCACCTGTCCAGCCGCACCTGTCCAGCCGCACCTGTCCAGCCTCACCTGTGCAGCCTCACCTGTCCAGCCTCACCTGACCAGCTCCACTGCCCAGCCTCACCTGTCCAGCCTCACCTGTCCAGCCTCACCTGTCCAGCCTCACCTGTCCAGCCTCATCTGCCCAGCCTCACCTGCCCAGCCTCACCTGCCCAGCCTCACCTGCCCAGCCTCACCTGCTCAGCCTCATCTCTCAGTATCAGTATTAGACATTACCTGCCCAGCCTCACCTGCCAGCATCGCCTGTCCAGGGTCGCCTCTAATTATCAGTATTAGACATTACCTGCCCAGCCTCACCTGTCCAGCATTGCCTGTCCAGCCTCACCTGTCCAGCCTCATCTCTCAGTATTAGACACTGCCTGCCCAGCCTCACCTGTCCAGCCTCACCTCTCAGTATCAGTATAAGACGCTGCCTGCCCAGCTCACCTGTCCAGCCTCGCCTGCCAAGCCTCACCTGCCCAGCCTGACCTTTCAATATCAGTATTAGACATCTCCTATCCAGCCTCACCTGCCCAGCCTCACCTGCCCAGCCTCACCTGCCCAGCCTCACCTGCCCAGCCTCACCTGTCCATCTACACTGCCCAGCCTCATCTCTCAGTATCAGTATTAGACATTACCTGCCCAGACATTACCTGCCCAGCATCGCCTGTCCAGCCTCGCCTGCCCATCTAAACTGCCCAGCCTCATCTCTCAGTATCAGTATTAGACATTGCATGCCCAGCCTCACCTGTCCAGCATCACCTGTCCAGCCTCGCCTGTCCAGCCTCATCTCTCAGTATCAGACATTGCCTGCCCAGCCTCACCTGTCCAGCATCACCTGCCCAGCCTCACCTGCCCAGCCTCACCTCTCAGTATCAGTATAAGACGCTGCCTGCCCAGCCTCACCTGTCCAGCATCGCCTGCCCAACCTCACCTGTCCAGCCTCACCTGCCCATCTACACTGCCCAGCCTCACCTGCCCAGCCTCACCTCTCAGTATAAGACGCTGCCTGCCCAGCCCCACCTGTCCAGCATCGCCAGCCCAACTTCAATGTCCCTCTTTTCCTAACCAGCCTCACCGGTGCTGCCCCCTCCTACCCATACCCTCTATCCAGCCCCACCTGCTCACCCTTGTTGACACCGAGCCAGGTGGGCGCAGAGAGGCCTTCCAAGAAGGCTGCCCCGGAACATTTCTCATTAACAGCTGCTATAAATATTGATGTCAAAAAGCACTAACGAGGCTAGGAAGTGGGTCCTGTCTGTCTAACCTCTCACCTAATGCAATTTAATCCCTTCCCCGGGGAGGAGAGGGGGGGAGGAGGGGGCGGAGGCTGCCTTGCAGCGGCTTCGCGCACTGGGCCGGCTGCTCGAGGAGCTCTAAACGGAGCCGGAATACCAACCCCGCCCTGGGAAAGGTTACGGCCGTCAGACGGGGGGCGGGAGATATACAGCTGCACCAGCGCCGGAACACAGAGACAGGAGGGCTGTACCAGACCTCTGAATACAGACATACACAGAAAACAGACCCCCGGGATAGATAGCCGGACAGACACCATCGTTATACAGCCACACACAACTTCAACAGAACAGGGGAATTCAGAGAAATACAGGTTTACCAGACGCCTGGGATAGATGTATATAGCCTGACAGAGACCACCGTTATACAGCCACACACAACTTCAACAGAACAGGGGAATACAGAGAAATACAGGTTTACCAGACGCCTGGGATAGATGTATATAGCCCGACGGAGACCACCGTTATACAGCCACACAGAACTTCAGCAGAACAGGTGACTACAGAGATGCAAAGGTTTACCAGACGCCTGGGATAGATGTATATAGCCTGACAGACCACCGTTATACAGCCACACACAACTTCAACAGAACAGGTGACTACAGAGATGCAAAGGTTTACCAGGCCAGCTGAATACGGAAGTTACCATACAACCTGGGTGCAGACATACCGAAGCTACCAAACCACCTGGATGTGTAGATTCAGAGGTCATCAGTCTCCTGGAAATAGAGGTTCAGAGGTTACCAAGCCTCCTGAATACCGATACAGGGGTGAGCACACAACATGGATATAGAGGTTACCAGACCACCAGGATACAGAGGTTTTTACCAGACCATTTGAATAAGGATTTACCAGATGTATATAGCCTGACAGAGACCAACATATGCAACTTCAACAGACCATGGGAATACTGAGATACATAGGCTTACGAGGCCGCCTGAATACAGAGATGCAGAGGTCATCCAACCACCTAGGTACGAATACACAGAGGTTACCAGACCTCCTTGATACATAGGGTACCAGACAGGGCTTTAAGTGGGCCGGGTCTCACCGGTGCTGAGCATCGGCAGTTTTTTAAAGGGGGCCTCGAAACGGGTCTCTATCGGGCTCTGTTGTGTGCCTGGCACAGGCGGTCCGTTTTCTCCCCGACTGCAGTGACAGCAGGCACGTCGATGTGCGCTGCTCACACTGCTCACTTCTCACTAGTGGAGAAGTGACGGCATGACGTCATGCCAGGTGAGCGTTGTAGGGGAAGGGAAATCCTTTAAAGAGAGACATTTTCTCTTTGGATTTCCCTTCTCTTTTTGAAACTCAGGAGCAGCAACATTGTCGTGGTGTCACCAGGGCTTTAAGTGGAAGCTTTTTCAATATTATATACAAGACTTAGTTGCTTATTTATCTTATGCAACGAACAACCATTGACAAAGCCAATAGTACTGACTTGTTGCAGGGATGATGTTACTTGTTTTATCATATATCTCTATGCAATGACAGAATACAAGTCGCAATGACAGAATACAAGTCGGGCGGCACACTATGCTAAGTACAGATTTTTAGCTTACGTGTTTTTAAGCCACGCCCTTAATTACATTGGCCACGCCCCTTTGAGAGACCCCTCGGTTTTAGATATGTACAGAATGACATAAAGCAACATAATACAGAGATATACAGGTTTTTAACAGACCGCCTGACCACAGAGATCATACGGTTCAAGAGATGTCATGTCAGACCTCTGCATGGCTAGGGAAAAAGCATCATTTTCTGCCACTATTAGAGGCCTTTCTTTAGAAGATGGTTTACTCTCTGTACTTTGTCCGCTCAGAAATATCCGGGTCTCCCTCGTGGTACGTGTGGAATGTTTACACGGTTGGGAAAGGACTGTTGGGTTCCTGTGAGGCTCTGTGGAGGGGAGCGCTGGATGTATATTAGGGTTACACCAAGACGGACCACAAAATAGGGTTAGACAACGAGAAGCTCAGCAGTGAGGTGTGGTGTGTGTAGTGTGTGTGCATCTTTCTCTCTCTTTCTAGCCAGGATTCAACTCCATAGTGAGCATGTTCAATGATACCTGTCAGAGTTGGGTGTCACCTTCCCACACAACCCTTGTACCATAAGCACACCTCTCATCTCAGCCCCCCCCATACTCCACACCATGCTGTTTTGTATGGGATCTCTTGCAGGTGGAGTTACTTAGAGAAGTAGGAGGGCTTCCGGAGGGTATAAATTAGTCTGAAAGGCAGAGGAGGCTTTCTTGACTTTCTTAGTCTAGGGCGGCTATTCTTGGAGAAGGAAGGATAACGTCTGTGCTCCCTTGCAGTGCCAGGCTTTGGACGTCGTCGATCCCACTGAGCTCTGTGAGGTAGGGATGCCTGCAGTAGGGCTGTAATCGTGCTTGGCTTTGTACTGCCATGTATACTTACTTGATTTAGTATTAACCATTGTGTGTCTTTTACTAGTGCTGGGTTTAGAAATACAGAAAATATTCTTCCAGAGATTCACTGTCTGTGTTTAATCTCAGTTGGTGGATTTATGCTTGGTTGTTCAGGGCAGACAGCCATCGTTTGGCGAGTCTGTGTCACACCATAGCACCAGGACACAGGGATAACGAGGATTACTAGCCCACCAGAATACACAGACATTGAGGTTTACCAGACCACCTGGATACAGAGATACACATACAGCCTCATAGAAACCACAACTATTCAGAGATATAGAGGTTTATACTGGGCCACGGAATCCACACATATTGAGGTTTACAAGAGAATCTAAACACAGATTTATAGGTTTACCATACCCCCAGGATTTAGATATAAACAGCCTAAAACCACTAGAATCCAGAATACCAGGGTTTACCAGACTGACTGAAGACAGAGATACAAAGGCTTCCCAGGCAAATCTGACTATAGCGATACCGAGGTTTACCTGATAATCTAAATTCAGAGCTTTAACAGATTACCTGAATACAGAGGTTAACCAGACCCAAGGGGTTAAGATACATACAGTCTGTTAGTGAACACTAGAATACAGCCATACAGTCTCACCAGACCTAATGAACACAGAGATATTGAGGTTCCCGACCATAAGAATACAGAAATACGGATGTATTTAAAGGCCACCTGAATACAGATATACAACGTCACCAGATGACCTGAATACAGCGATACTGAGGTTTAGCATACCACCCGAGTCTAGCAACAGAAGGCCCAATTCACAAAGCCACTTCTTGCCATAAACTTATGTTTATGGCAAAAAGGGCTCCATTTATTAACTATGAGCATAAGTGATTTTACTCTGCGTGAATTTCATTCCTGTGTGTAGAATTATGCAGTAATAAACACCACATAAGGGACGGAGAGTGGGTTGATCAAGGCATGATTTGCCTTTTGTGAACAGCCGCAAACTTGTGAGTTTCTGGGCATTTACAAACTATTATCAACCCTTTTCCACCCTGGAAAAGACAGTGTTTTACTCAAGAAAAGGGCTGTAGTAACCCCCTTTCCAAAGTTGGAAGAGTGAAGGTTCACCTCAAACTTGGTGGAGGCATTGAGTAGGGGGTTTTTCTACAGGAAATAATGTTCACCCTCTTGAGAAAAAACGTGAAAGGAAAAAAAATTGCACATCGGGATGCATTTCCCCAGTGTGGGTTTGTACACTATGAACAATTCTGCAACTAGAAAAAGGGAGCATGTGAAATATGACATGACATTTACAGTAGTACGTCAAGAAACCTGATACTGGCACAGCTTTTCAGTCACACTGCTGCTAATGTTTGTGAATTCCCCAAAGTCCTACATTTAGATCACTAAACAGGTCTACGGCTGTAAGTGTGTGACTTTTGTTTGCCAAACGGGCCCATAGATGTTTACCTAACCACCTAAATATAGAAATAAAGAGGTTTACCAGAACACCAAGGTTTAGATCCATACAACCTGAGAGAGATCACCAGAATGCACGATGCAGCGCCTTACAAGTGCCCAGTACCAGTAAAGAATAAAGAATTCGAAAATCACTATTACCATGGCCTCAGAATAAAGAAGCCATTGTTTAAATAATACTCAATGTTTGTTAGAATGAGCATACCACAGAGACTTCTTTTTTGAGGGATCGAGGCCCCACCCCTCAAACTCGAATCTCCTGCCTCGCCAGTTTTTAGGTCAAGCCTACCAGAAAGCATAGCTGTCTGGTTGCAAAATACCTATTGTGAGCTTACCAAATCTTATAGCGGGCTTAAAGCCCGACCTTTGCTGATCATTGGTTGGCATTAGTGTCACTTTAATTTGCTTACTTTGTATTTGATGGCTTGCCTTGCCCGGCTTCTGTCCCATGAAACATACCCACTTTATGTGTATTCTTCCACTGCTTGCTTATAGGGAACTCATTTTTTTATTTTGCTTAAGCACTCAATGAAATACATGTGTTATTCATCTGCCTAGTCTGATTTCATTATCTTCCCCCATCCCCCCGTGAGCTCCATGTTAATCTATCTTGTCCTTGTGCTTCTTTCACCTCGGTCCATGTTGGTATTCTTAGTATTTCTGCCAATTAAACATTGATATTTTTCAACCATTCATTAAAATACAAGGAGAATGTAGAACGTTCCCCAAAATATTCCAGGACTAGAGTTGGAATACTAAATAAACCTCCTGGAATTTTTTGGGGGGGAAGTTGCTTCCCCCCCAATATTCCATCTCTAGAGTTAGAATAGTAATTTTAACCTTCCAGGGTCCGTCATGTTCCTCTTTCTGGGCCATGTGCTCTTTGCCCTCCCCTCCACCCACCGCTCTGGCCTGTGTGCTTCTCCCCACACTCGCGCTCGTGTTTTTATTTCTCGTCGGTGTACTTCTTGTCACTTTGAGCCCGTGATGTTTTATCCCATGTGCTTCTTTCCTCACCTTTCATGTTGCCTTCGGCCTCTGCATTGCTCTGGACGCCGTCGCCCTCCTTTATCCCACCCACCCACCACCCCACCGGCTCTCTGTGTGTTTCTTTATATGTCTGTCTCTGCCTCAGAGAAGCCCTCCCACCCCCAACACCCCTGTGCTTCTTTCTCAACCCCTTTTTTTTCTATTTCCATGCATCACGCACCCCTCCCGCCCCCCTCCCCCTTCACCACCTGTCCCCAGCACGAGAGGCTTCCTACCTGCACTCGGTATAGCTTTAACCCCTCCCTGGAGGGGCAAGCCCCTTGAGCTTCCAGCCCCGCATGCAACCTATGCACCCCAAACGTCCTTTATTCCATAAAACACTTAATTCATTGATGGTGCAAAAAAAAGGCTGCAGCTTTTATTTACATATTGTCATATACAAACGTCATAAACACATCAATCAATCATGTAATTCCTGCCTCCTTGCTTCAATCTTGACAGCACAACCCTTTTTTGACAGTGCCCTGAGCGAATGCCCCCTTGTCAGCGGGTCTAGCCCTTTTTGCGGCCTCTAGGCTACACCTTGCTGCCAAGTGTTGAGGGCGGCCCTCATGCCTGGCCCAGGCTGCAAGTGCAGTGTCCGCCCTCTGATGCCCCATGCTGACCTGTCGCCTGCTCCCTGTGCCCCTAACGTAAGGCATCCCAAGGACACGGGTTTGAGCGGCTCCTCTTTGGCTATTCAGCTCTGACTGCTGTCCCTCTGTGCTGTCTCCGCCACGCTGCCTGAGGTTTCTTGACCTTCGGCAGCTCCCCCCTTGCTCGTAACCAGCTCTTTCACTTAAAACCTAGTGACTCCAGTGCACCTCCTATGTTGAGGAGGAACAGCCCCATGCCCACCTCTGACAAATGTACCCCATCTTTGTCGTGGTAACCCTGCCCGTTAAGGTTAATGAGGCCATACCTCACAAAGCCCCAACCGTTGCTTTGCATATTTTGAACATGGTGCAATTCAACTTCTTCCTAGATTTTTTTACCGCTGCGTTGTCTAGTGCCCCCCTCCAATGTACAAGCGGTATCATTTCTGACCAAATTAGATCTTCTGGTCTTAGAAGTCTGGCCACTGCCGTCAGTCCTGCTATCATGCTACTCATTAAATATCTGCTACCCAGGTTGGCCAAGTCATTACCCCCTAGGTGTATCACCAGAGTCCGGTTTCTCCTCGTGCCTCATGGCCTCCTGTATGGTAGGCATTAGTTGCTCCCACCTCATGCCTGGCTTGCCCATCCAGTGTACTTTTGTATCACGCAACCACATTCCTTTGTTGCTTCTCCGCGTCGTTGCCCACCGTTGCGCCCTGGTAACATAAGAGTGCCCCAGGATCCATACTCTGCGCGCCGGCTGCTGGGAACCTGCGGTAGATAAACTTTATATTAGGTTGTGGCATATGTACCCCTTAAAGACATTTGAATGCCCACCGGCTGATTCGCTTTATTTGGCCCGACTCCAGACCACAAGCCGCCGCAGATGTGGCTGCTCCTATGTGAAAGGAGTGCGGCGTGAAATCTTTTGCTGGGAGCCCTGTCGCCCTGACCGCCAGTTTGAGGACTGCATTGAATTGAAATCGGCTGAGGTATGAGCCATGCTCGTGGCAAAATAACGGCCCTTCCCTTGGTGCTGAGTGTCTCAGGTACTCCCGCATGCAGGAGACTGGGCAGCAATCACTGTTTTTCATGCAACGCAGGCGTGTGAGCTTGCCTGTCCCTGCCTGGTCTGTTTTTGACCTGCGCAGTAGTATTGTCATGGCGCAGTCCTCCATCACTAGGTCCCCCTTCATTAAACATCCTGGCCCTGCCATGAACCTGGCCGGGGACACTATTTCACTCACTCTGTAAGCCCCAAAGAAGGCGAGTGAAAAGGCTGCCCGAAAGAGCAGCAGCTCATGTCTTGGTCTGCAGATGTTGCCCAGACTTTCCAGTATCTGTTGTAAGGTGCTAAAGACTATTGGCAGTCTCCCGTCCTGCCTTCTGGGCTGCAGGCATACCCAGCCCTTCATGGCCGCCCTGTAGAAGAAGGTGTTTGCCGGGTCCTTTAAGCCTGCCAGTTTTGCATAGTATGCAACTGCGCTGTTGTGGTTCTGTGCCCATGGTGTACTCTTTTTTCCGGAAAAGGCCCACTGTATGAATGCTTCCACATGGCTGCTGGCAACCCGTAAGGTGCCTGAGCAGGCGGACCACTATTGGGCAGTGCTCCAATCCCCGGTTTAAAGCCTGAACTACTGCATGGTTGTCTACACAGAGTGTGATTTGTCTGTTGGCGAGGTGTACTTCCCAAAAGGAAAAAGCCACAATGATCGAGAAGAGTTCCAGCACAGCCAGGTTCCTGGTGATCCCTTTTTTGTGCCACCCGACTGGCCAGGGTGCTGCTGCCCACGCGGCCCCCAGGATGGCTCCAACGTTTGGAGCCATCTGTGAACAGTTCCAGTTGGTGTGCTGTCACCCACGGCTCCCTCCAAATCAAAGCCCCATTAAAGTCGACCAGGAAGGTTGCCCACTGCCGCAGGTCGTCTTTGACCCCTTGCGTCAGCCTGACCCTGTGATGTCTCTTTGTGAGCCCTCTTGCCAGCCAGGCCAGCCGCCTGGCGAATGGCCTGCCGGCAGGGATCACCATGGTTGCGAAATTGAGCTTGCCCCCAAGCTGTTGTATTTCTCCTAAGGTCACTTTTTCCCACCCCAGCATCCCCTCTATTGTGTGTCTGAGCTCCTACACTTTTGTTGCTGGTAATCTGCACATGCCCAATACTGTATCCAATTCTATGCCTAAGAAGGAAAGCTGTGTGGTGGGCCCTTCTGTCTTCTCGTGTGCCAATGGTAAACCTATCTCCCTGGCCAGTATTGTGAACTGATTAAGTAGCTCTGCACACTCTGTTGTCCCTGGTTTCCCTACAAACAGGAAATCATCCAGGTAGTGCACTCGACCCCCGGCTGGGTGGCGAGCCCCTACGACCCATTCCAGGAAGCTGCTAAAGGCCTCAAAATACGCGCATGAAATGGCGCAACCCATTGGTAAATACCTGTCGTAATAGTACCCATCACCCAGCTTGAAACCTAGTAGGTGGTAGCTCTCCGGGTGCACTGGAAGCAGTCGGAAAGCTGATTCGATGTCTGCCTTGGCTAGCAGGGACCCTTTCCCACTTGCCCTGATTCGGTCTATGGTGTTGTCAATGGTGGCATAAGATACTGCACAACTGTCCTGCTCCAGCCCGTCGTTCACTGACTCCCCCGCTGGGTATGATAGATGGTGGATTAATCTAAATTGGCCGGGGTCCTTCTTAGGCACCAAACCTAAGGGTGATACCATCAAATTTTTCATTGGGGTTTTGCAAAGGGACCGGCCACTCTCCCTAGGTGGACCTCTTTGTCAACCTTCTTCCTAGCTACTAACGGGTTGTCCTTGACTGATTTTAAATTCTGGCTGGTTCGCGGCTTCGTTGGGCCTTTGTAAGGGATCCTAAAGCCTTTTAGAAACCCTTCCCCTAGTAACCGCTTATCTCCCTGCTTGGGGTAGTCGTTTAGTAATCTTAACAAGGTCAAAGTTTTGATGGGTGTGGATAAGTGCCTGGTAAACTCTCCTCCTGTTACTGAAAACCCCGCACCTGCTCCCTTACTTTTTTGTCCCCGCAAGCTTTGCCTCCCCTTGCCCTTTTGCTTTTCTGCACTCGATGGCTGGGTGTGCCCCCCCACAGTTGCTGCAGGCGTGCTTGAACTTGCACGACTGTCCCCACTTGCATTCGTCCTGGTCATATTTCCAACAGGCTGCGTTGCGGCCTTTTCCCGCTCTCCCGCCTGGAAATGCCTTCTGTTTACTATATTGGGGAAACCCTTCTTGCCTCCCTTTCTGCCTGCCTCCCCTAAAAGACGGTTCCTTGCTGACCTACTCCTTCTATGGCTGCTACCATATGTGTAGTGTATCCCTCTACATCCTGATGATCCCAGTTAATGCATGGCCACGTTTGCATTTTTAACCTGAAATCCTCGTCGTAGCGGAGCCAGGCGTCACCTTGGTATTTTTGTTGCGCCTTGTGCACCTTCTGTTCATGTAGGAACAGTGTTGCTGCGCTCTGGGGGAACTTTTCCACAAATACACTTGCTAATGTTCTAAATGCCCGGAGCCAGTTCTCAATATTGTGCTCCACCCATTGCCTCTTTTTTCCCCTTCTCTCCTCCTCTTTTTTATCCTGTGCTGCAAGATCCAAGCCTGCCTGGCGCACCTCCAGTAGTGAAAAAATTTCAATGTATTCTTTGCGCCAGATCCTTTCCTTAACATTTAGTGGGATAAGGCTGGCTAAACCGGTTTGCCTGGTAATGGCCGGCGGGTCTCCTGGTGAGGGTCTTAAATATTCGCTGGCCGGTTTCCCTTCCCCTCCAACCGCTATGGCAGCACTACTTCCTGCCTCCCATGTTGGTTTGGGCACCCTGGTTTGCCCCTCAGTCACTACCTCCTGCGCAGCTGGTTGTGACGACCCCAGTGCGGATACTCCTGGCCCCCCGCTTCCTTGGCTTACCCATGCGTTTGTTCAAGGCTGAGCGGGGCCAGGCAGTGATGTTGTGCTCCCTGCATTTGGCCATGGCCACCATGGTGACCAGTTGAAAGGGGGCCCCCATGCCCCAGCCGGACCAGCTTGCCACTGTCCTGCACCGCACAAGCCTGGAAGCCCCAGGAGCCCTTGCCCTGCGCTAAACCCTTGTGCTCCTGTGCTTGGCACACCTACTGTTTGGCCATGTGTGGCTAACCCGCCCGTGATGAGCCCAGCGCTCCCGCCATTACTCATGTCTGTCGCCACTGTACTGGTCCCCGTGCTCCCACTCATACACAGACCATTGCCCCCAAGCGCGCTGCGCGCTGTTTGCTCACCAGTAGCTCCTGATTGTGGTTCGACCTGCCACGCTGTGGGCTTCGCCGCCGCCGCCGTGCTGGCTACAGGCGCCCCTTCTTCACCGCAGTCCACTTCCTCCTTGCTGTCTGAAGCTCCCTCTGAGGATGAAGTATCCGTTATGGAGGCCTTGCCACCTTGGGCCGCCCCTGCTGGCCCTTAGGAGGTCGCGCTCTGGTGGGCGCCGTTCTGGCTGCAGGCCCACCTTTGCCTTAACCTTGTTGTTGTCCCCCATTGGCCTTCTTGGGATTAGCCTTCACTGGCCGCCCTGCTTTCTCCAGCTGTAATGCCTCCGACATGTACTTGTTGACCAACTACTTGCGTCAACTTGCCACCAGGGTTCTCGCTCTCCCCAGCAACTCCCGTAAATCCTCATCCAGCTCTGGTCCCTCGAACTGCTCCTCACTGTTTCTCCCCTGTTTCGCTGGCAGTGGTCTCCCGCCATCCTCCCTGTACCTGGCGGGCAAACAACGTTTTCTTCCGGCACCTTCTGCTTGGGTCGCGGTATTCTTGCCCCTTGGCATCTTTGCTTGCAAGTGTCGCTCTTCTGTGATTAGGGGCCCATCAGCCACCTTTCTCCCACTCCTGCTGCTTCCAAGCTGACCTTTGTAGCCCAGCCCCTTGCTGCACCACTCCTTCTAGGAGCTGCTATGAACTAGGAGCGTTACCTCCTTACTCAATGTGACCACAGCAAGCTGCTGCCCCAAATGTGACCTTCTTAGCCCAGTCCCCTGAAGTGCAGCCGCTCCTTGGCTTTAAAATGGACCTTGGGGCGCTATTGCAGTCGTGGGCCCACCAGTATGCGGCCCTTTTAAATCCACGGTTCCCTGCCCTTTTAATGGAAATTGCCGGTCACGGGTGGCGTGGTTACAGCAGCTGAGCCGGGGGCGCACCAGCCGACCCGGCTTCTTCACGCTGGCTGCTGTAATGCCAGGGGGACCGACGCCGTCTTCACTGAGGTAGGTGGTCCCTTCGCAGCACTGGATCACGGGCAGCGCGCTCCCTCGCCTCGCCGCTGCCCGCTCGACACTCTGCCTTTGTTAGGGGGGCGCGGCTGCTGGCGTGCAGTGAGGCAGTACAGTCCAGCCTCCTTGCGTGCGGGCTGCGTACTCCTCCCGAGCCGCTGCCGCCCTTTCTGTCTTGCCTGACCCGGAAACCGGCTTCTTCTTCACGCTGGCCGCTGCAGTGCCCGGGAGACCAACCCCGTCTTCTCTGTGGTAGGTGGCCCCATCGCAGCACTGTATCCCGGGCAGCGTGCTCCCTTGCCACGCCGCTGCCTGCTCGACACTCTTCCTTTGTTAGGGGGGCGCGGCCGCCGGCGTGCAGTGAGGCAGAGCACAGTCCAGCCTCCCTTGTGTGCGGGCGGCGTACTCCACCGCTCTCGGCCTCAGGCGATGGCGGGCAGCGAGTTCCCTTTCCGGCAGCAATGCGCTCGTCCCGCTTCGCCTTCCAGAACCGGGTAGCGCGCTCCCTTCGCCTCCGTCCTATTTCCGCCCTCAAGGTCTTCCGAGTCCGGCAGTCCCGATCTCCGCGCCGACGACCCAACAACGATCCAAGGACGATCCAACGATGATCAACGGCGAAGGCACATGTTCTTGGTGGGGGCCTCCGACGCCCTTAAGACCTGGTGCGTCCCCAGGGGGCCCCCTGCTGATTGGACCAATTTGAACCATGCCGCCCAATCCCCGCTCGGCGATTTGCCGGGCTTGGCGGTGTCTGCTCATTGGCCCGCCCCCCGGTAGGGGTTTGCCGCGGGCCCCTCAGTGGTCCAGCTTCGCCTCCCCGGCCCTCGTGCTTTCCATTGTGCACTTTTCCAAGTGAGCACTGCTACAAATACAACATCCACAGTCCATTCAGATCCCAGCAGCAGGGGCATTAACAAAGTGAGCTATCTGATTAGCCAATGCTTTCACCTGGGAAGCAGGTAAGGTACTGTTCTTGTGCCTCAAATACCTACCTGGTACTATGGTTTTAGTAAACACTTAAGTCAAATTGAAATTTTACTTGGATACACCAAATATTTCTCCCTGCTGAGAAGCTGCTTTAAAGCATTCTCTCTTTGTCTCATGTCTTGCACTGTAGCCTTTCACTCTCGCCTGTGTGCTTCTTTACCCCACCCGCTCTCATGCTGCTCTCTTTCACCTGAGTGCTTTTCGCTTTGACCCCCTGTTGTTTTCACTCCTTGGCTTTTTCCCGGTCCTTCAATTGCCTCGGGCCCCTCCACTGCCCAGCCCATTACTGTTCACTACTTGCTAAAATATAAAAGCGTTCAGTTTTTATTGTCTTGTTCACGTTGAAAATCTGCACTTTCTGCTTTTTGATTGCATTGTAAAAAGAAGTAGACAAGCTTTTCAAAATAAATATGTAATTCTGCATTTTCTATATTTAATCTTTTCAGTATACACCTTTTACAAAATAATTCCAACATACAAGCATTTAAATGTTTTAATAAAACGTTCTTTATATACTTTAACTCAAATGCACATTGAATCACTATCATTCCATTCCAACTAAAAACAAAAATTACATTTTAAATGGATTTACTAAATTATCAATTAATAAAATAACACAAACAACAATAAAAAAGTAACTAGCTATAAGGTCCTTTTTAGTGTTTAAATTTTTTTTTTTTTTAAATCGACATTTTAAAGGCGCGATCAATTGGTTTTGCCAATGGTTGCTAGGTTTGATGTGAATAGCTATTACGTCATTCACAGCAAAAATACTACATTCTATACTTACTTTAATGGGTCTAGGATCAGCCTCCTCTAGCTATTGGCTTATTTTGCTCTGGACATTTCAGCCATTAGCTTTAGACATTATCAATCAAATAAAAGATCAGCCCACAGGTAGCACTAGGGAGCGAGCGCTAATACAAATGTCTCACTGCACCTTCTGGCTGATGAGGCCTGGCCTCACCAGAGCCATAGAAATTTAGAATACCAAGATTTACAGCCTCACCTTGATACAGAGCTATACAGTCTCTCTAAAGACCATTGAAGCACAAAGATGTTCAGCCTCAGTACAGACCATCAGACAACAGATATATAAAGCCACCTCAGAGAACACCAAAAAGCATCTGCTTACACACAGACACATTTTACAGTCTTACACTGTTTGACCTCATTCTCTCTGAACCAGAAGCGTAGCCAGCGGGTTATATGCCCCAATGCAAGGAAAGAAATGAGCCCCGCCCCCCCCCCCACTCTTTTGAAATGAGAAGTGCAACAATAATTAGGGTTCAGTGGGTCCCTCAGGCCTCTGAGCCCCAGTGCCACTGCACCTGCTGCACCAATGGCATATCAGTCCCTGCCTTGAACACAGTGGGCCAGATTCATAAAGATAACTTACATATATATATATATATTGATGTGATCAAGACTGTGGCAACACGGCCGAAACGCGTCATGCTGAGACTGCAATAAAAGCACTTTAATTGAAGTACCACAGTGTGGTCCGTACCTGTTTTGTTACCGGGAGAGGTAATTCAGGAGTTGGTGTCTTCACATATATATATATATTCACTGAAAAAACCATAGGTTTCAGGCACGTTATAGTTAGAAATTAGCATTTAAAAAACCTTAGCAATTCACTGAAAAAACCATAGGTTTTAGGGACAGTTATAGTTAGTTGGACATTTCACTCGTACAAAACCCGTGAAATTCCCCCGTTATAGTTAGTTCAGCTAACTATAACTCGCGCCCCCGCAATGCACTGCTGATGACGTCACATATTACATCACGGGTTTTGTACGAGTGAAATGTCCAACTAAGTATAACTGTCCCTAAAACCTATGGTTTTTTCAGTGAATTGCTAAGGTTTTTTAAATGCTAATTTCTAACTATAACGTGCCTGAAACCTATGGTTTTTTCAGTGAATTTCAAAGGTTTTTTAATGCTAATTTCTAACTATAGCGTGCCTGAAACCTATGGTTTTTTAAGTGAATTTCAAAGGTTTTTTAAATGCTAGTTTCTAACTATGTCTATAGAGGTAGGACATGTGAATAAAGGGGAAAAAACGCACAGAAAGAAGCAAAAGAAA
The DNA here is from genome assembly GCA_963921515.1 of Calotriton arnoldi. Taxonomy (NCBI): domain Eukaryota; kingdom Metazoa; phylum Chordata; class Amphibia; order Caudata; family Salamandridae; genus Calotriton; species Calotriton arnoldi. Next base: position 586,962 of record CAWUFW010001829.1, read on the forward strand.
TGCAGAAACAAGCAACAGAAGTCCACAAAGACGAAGAAAAGTGCAGGAAGAAGCAAGACATGTGCAGAAAGAACCAACAGAGGAGCAGAAAGAGGCCTTGTTGCAAAATCATCCTGTGCCCACAACTTTTTCAGATGGGTACTGGTGGTAACTGACTCTGACTAACCAGGCCTAGAGCCAGTGCTATGCTAAAAGACACTTAGAATACAGTGAAAACACCTACATACACTAGGGAACACTATGCGTTGGGGTACCCCTGTGATTAGCATGACCTCCTCTGTAAGGCCCTAGTACATAATAGGGCAGGGGGATTCCCTTAATTTGCTTGATAACAATCCCAAGTGGGTTGCGATGTATTGCCGGCGCTTGTCATGCATATACATTCCTTCAACGGCATACCTGTCCTTGAGGCCATCGCGTCGGTTGGCGCTGTGGCAGGGCTGCACCAAGTGCAGCGGGACACCCCTCGCGGCTCAGGCGGGGCCGCAAAACATCAAAACAACAAGTTGCCTGCTGAGAGGAGGTCCGACACAGGTAAGTAGGGTTTACGCCACTTGGGATTGTTATCAAGCAAATTAAGGGAATTCACGACGACTCACTGTCAGGAAGAAAGTTAGCACTTCAAAGACCAGCAGGCCACGGGGGTGGCCACGCCCACAGAGGCGGGATAAGCTTCAAAATGAGTGCAACCAAACTGCTGTGATCTTTTCCCTGCAGATGGCCCGTAGCCCCTGAAGAAGTGTTTATCATGAAACGCGTTGGGCAGGACTTTATTTTCTGTGAGGCACTGCTGTTGCTGCTTGAACATTGTTTTTCTTCAATAAATTTGGCGTAAACCCTACTTACCTGTGTCGGACCTCCTCTCAGCAGGCAACTTGTTGTTTTGATGTTTTGCGGCCCCGCCTGAGCAGCGAGGGGTGTCCCGCTGCACTTGGTGCAGCCCTGCCACAGCGCCAACCGACGCGATGGCCTCAAGGACAGGTATGCCGTTGAAGGAATGTATATGCATGACAAGCGCCGGCAATACATCGCAACCCACTTGGGATTGTTATCAAGCAAATTAAGGGAATTCACGACGACTCACTGTCAGGAAGAAAGTTAGCACTTCAAAGACCAGCAGGCCACGGGGGTGGCCACGCCCACAGAGGCGGGATAAGCTTCAAAATGAGTGCAACCAAACTGCCGTGATCTTTTCCCTGCAGATGGACCGTAGCCCCTGAAGAAGTGTTTATCATGAAACGCGTTGGGCAGGACTTTATTTTCTGTGAGGCACTGCTGTTGCTGCTTGAACATTGTTTTTCTTCATTAAATTTGGCGTAAACCCTACTTACCTGTGTCGGACCTCCTCTCAGCAGGCAACTTGTTGTTTTGATGTTTTGCGGCCCCGCCTGAGCCGCGAGGGGTGTCCCGCTGCACTTGGTGCAGCCCTGCCACAGCGCCAATCGACGCGATGGCCTCAAGGACAGGTATGCCGTTGAAGGAATGTATATGCATGACAAGCGCCGGCAATACATCGCAACCCACTTGGGATTGTTATCAAGCAAATTAAGGGAATTCACGACGACTCACTGTCAGGAAGAAAGTTAGCACTTCAAAGACCAGCAGGCCACGGGGGTGGCCACGCCCACAGAGGCGGGATAAGCTTCAAAATGAGTGCAACCAAACTGCCGTGATCTTTTCCCTGCAGATGGCCCGTAGCCCCTGAAGAAGTGTTTATCATGAAACGCGTTGGGCAGGACTTTATTTTCTGTGAGGCACTGCTGTTGCTGCTTGAACATTGTTTTTCTTCAATAAATTTGGCGTAAGCCCTACTTACCTGTGTCGGACCTCCTCTCAGCAGGCAACTTGTTGTTTTGATGTTTTGCGGCCCCGCCTGAGCCGCGAGGGGTGTCCCGCTGCACTTGGTGCAGCCCTGCCACAGCGCCAACCGACGCGATGGCCTCAAGGACAGGTATGCCGTTGAAGGAATGTATATGCATGACAAGCGCCGGCAATACATCGCAACCCACTTGGGATTGTTATCAAGCAAATTAAGGGAATTCACGACGACTCACTGTCAGGAAGAAAGTTAGCACTTCAAAGACCAGCAGGCCACGGGGTGGCCACGCCCACAGAGGCGGGATAAGCTTCAAAATGAGTGCAACCAAACTGCCGTGATCTTTTCCCTGCAGATGGCCCGTAGCCCCTGAAGAAGTGTTTATCATGAAACGCGTTGGGCAGGACTTTATTTTCTGTGAGGCACTGCTGTTGCTGCTTGAACATTGTTTTTCTTCAATAAATTTGGCGTAAACCCTACTTACCTGTGTCGGACCTCCTCTCAGCAGGCAACTTGTTGTTTTGTATATATATATATATATATATATATATATATATATATATATATATATAGTACATATTTATTTAAATAAATATAAATGAATGTTACACTATACAAAAATATTACATATTATTTAAGTACACTACAATATCATAATTAAATATGTTAGTTATATATATATGCACTGAAAAAGCCAAAGTTTAAAGTAGCGCAAGAGAATTTCAGTGACAATGTAAAGTTTTAAAAGTACAAAACCACTGAAATTCACCAGTTATAGTTAGCTCTGGTAACTATAACTTGTGCCCTAAGGTACTATAACTTGCGTCCCAGCCATGCAGTTTTCTTATCAATAATTTGATTGCAAATGTTGCAGTGATATTATCATTAATGTCATAGAAGATGTCATGAGTGATGCAATATGTGGGGTAATTACGAGTGGATGGTGAGGGTGCGAGTTACAGTTATCTTAGGGCACGAGTTATAGTTACCAGCGCTAGCTATAATTGGTGAATTTCAGCAGTTTTGTATGTTTAAAACACTACGTTGCCACTGAAATCCTTATCTACCTATAGGACAAGGTACTTACCTTCGGTAACGATATATCTGTAAGAAACATTAGTAGTGATAGATTCCTTACCTTAGAATATCCCCAGGCGTCAGACTGGATCCGGAAAGTTTTCGTCAGCAGTACCCCTGCGCATCGGTAGGTGGCGTCGTGCGGCTCCGCGTCCGTCGTTGGCATCGTGGTCGCCGAGATGACGTCGCGGGCGCTACTTAGACGCCGCCCACGCGCGCTGACGTCAGTTCGGTACACGACTTTCCGCGCCAGGAACGCAGAGCCATGCAAGATACTGACCACTGGTGCATTGAAACTAGGGCCCTGAAAGGGATGACCTTAACCCTAGAAATCAGTTCGCAGAACGGGGAGGATGGGTGGGGCGGTAAGGAATCTATCACTACTAATGTTTCTTACAGATAGATCGTTACCGAAGGTAAGTAACTTGTCCATCTGAAAGAAACACATAGTGATAGATTCCTTACCTTAGAATAGATACCCCAGCAATACCAACCCCGGTGGTGAGTCTGCGAACTAAGATCCCACCAGAAAGTCACGGAGAACAGAACGGCCAAAGAAGCCGTGTCTCCGGACTTGGCTGTCTAGGCAATAATGCTTGGTAAACGTGTGCAGCGAGGCCCACGTGGCTGCTTGACAGATGTCTTGCAGGGGGACACCACGTCCCAATGCAGTAGTGGCTGCAGTAGCTCTGGTGGAATGAGCACGCAGCCCCACCGGAGGTTCTTTTTTAGCCAAAGAGTAACAGGCTTTGATACATAAGACAACCCAGTGGGAGATGGTTCTCTTATGGACCGCCCGACCTTTCTTGGTGCCAACGTAGCCAACAAAAAGCTGGTCGTCCACCCGGAACTGCTGTGTGCGGTTGAGATAAAAAGAGAGCGCACGTTTTGGGTCCAGACGGTGGAGCCGCTCTTCCTCTCTGGAAGGATGCGGAGGCGGAAAGAAGGTGGGCAAGGTACTAGTCTGCCCAATGTGAAAGGCTGTAACCACTTTTGGCAAATAGGAAGGACGGGGCCTGAGCACAACCTTGTCCAGATGGACAGAAAGGAAAGGAGGCTTACAAGAAAGAGCCTGGAGCTCACTCACCCGCCTGGCGGAAGTGATGGCCACCAGGAAGGCAGTCTTTAACGTCAAAAGACGAAGAGGACAGTTGTGAAGGGGCTCAAAGGGAGCGCACATCAAATATGTCAGAACCAGATTCAAGTCCCACTGAGGCATCACGAAAGGAATAGGAGGAAAAAGGTGTGTAATGCCTTTGAGAAATCTATTTACAACAGGGGACTTGAAAAGAGAGGGCTGATCAGGGAGCCTGAGAAAGGCCGAAATAGCAGAAAGGTAGCCCTTGATAGTGCCCAGAGCAGAACCCTGCTGGGCCAAAGAAAGAAGGAACAGTAGTACTTCAGAAAGAGGGACAGAAAGGGGATCCACAGCCTTTGCTGTGCACCATGCCACAAATTTGTTCCACCTGCAGGCGTATACCACTTTAGTAGAGGGACGCCTGGCTGCCAGAATAACGTCACAAACTTCAGGAGGCAAGTCGAAGGGAATCAACTGCCGCCGCTCAATCTCCACGCAAAGAGGTGGAGGCTGGACAGGTTCGGGTGGAGGACCGTCCCCTGCTGCTGCGACAGAAGATCCTCCCGAAGAGGCAGTCTGATCGGAGGACCGATGCTCATACTGAGTAGCTCGGGATACCATACTCTTCGAGCCCAGTCCGGAGCCACCAGAATGACTTGGGCCCGGTCGCGCCTGATCTTCTTCAGCACTCTGGGCAGAAGTGGTATAGGCGGAAAGGCGTACAACAGACCGCAACTCCACTCGCGACGAAAGCGTCGCCGAGCGAGTGCCGCCTTGGAAATTCCAACGCGCAGAACTGATGACATTGCGCGTTCTCTTCGGTGGTGAATAGATCTAACCAAGGCTCTCCCCACTGCTGAAAGAGACCTTGCGTCACCTCCGAGTGAAGACGCCATTCGTGATCGAGCACGCACCTGCGGCTGAGTTCGTCCGCCCTGGCGTTCAGAGAACCTGCCAGGTGTTGAACCACCAGGGACATGCCCTGATGTTCCAGCCATGTCCAGAGACGCAGAGCCTCCTGACAGAGGGTCCACGACCCCACCCCGCCTTGTTTGTTGCAGTACCACATGGGGGTGGTGTTGTCTGTGAACACCTGCACTACTCTCCCCTTGACAGAGGGAAGGAATGCCTTTAGTGCAAGCCTGATCGCCCGCAGCTCCAAAAGGTTGATTTGGAGCCGGGACTCTGCCGGAGACCAGAGGCCTCTGATCTCCGCCTCTCCCATGTGGCCGCCCCATCCCAAGAGGGACGCATCTGTCACCACTGTGAACTCCGGTTGGAGAAGGGAGAGGGATCTGCCGTCGACCCAATGCCGGTTCGTGAGCCACCACTGCAACTGTCGTGCAGTGCCCTCCGAGATCTGGACGTGATCGGACAGGTTTCCCTGATGCTGCGCCCACTGGAACTTCAGGTCCCACTGCAGAGCCCGCATATGCCATCTGGCATGATTGACCAGCAGGATACAGGAGGCCATGAGGCCCAGCAGCCTCAGAGTCACTCTGACCGAAACCCGGGACAAGGGCTGAAAGATGGGAATCAGAGCCCGAATATCCCAGACTCGCTGTTCGGGAGGATAGACCCGAAACTGCGCCGTGTCCAGAACCGCTCCGATAAAGAGGAGCTTCTGGGAGGGAATCAGGTGCGACTTCGGCACATTGATGGAGAACCCCAGCAAGTGCAGGAGGTCGGCCGTAGTCTGGAGGTGGGAGACGACTGTCTGGGGCGAGCCCGCCTTCAACAACCAATCGTCGAGATAGGGGAAGACTGAGACCCCTGATCTGCGCAGATGAGCTGCGACCACCGCCATCACCTTGGTAAGGCCAAAGGGGGCCAAAGGGGAGCACGGTGAACTGAAAGTGCTCGTGGCCTACCGTGAACCGCAGGTAACGCCGGTGGGCTCGCAGGACGGGGATGTGGAAATAGGCGTCCTGCAAGTCCAGCGCCACCATCCAGTCTTGTGGGTCGAGAGCAGACAAGACCTGAGCTAGAGTGAGCATCTTGAACTTCTCTTTGCGGAGGAAGCGATTGACGTTCCGGAGGTCTAAGATAGGACGCAGGCCTTTGTCCTTCTTGGGCACCACAAAGTAGTGGGAATAACAACCACGACCTACTTCGTGCGTCGGAACGTGCTCGATGGCCCCCTTGGCCAAGAGGGCCGCAACTTCCTGCTGAAGAAGCACCAAGTGATCCCCCGACATGCGGTGGTATTGAGGTGGCATGGCTGGGGTGGTAGTCTCAAAGGGGAGGGAGTAGCCCTTCCGGACTATCTCTAAAACCCACCTGTCCGAAGTGATGGTGCGCCAGTGGGGGAGGTGATGGCGAAGCCTGCCGCCCACTGGCGTTTGATGGGCCTGAAAGTTCGGACTAGGAAGGTTTGAAGGCAGTGGTGGTCGGGGTGGTGGTGGACTGACCCGCCCGCTGGCCCCTTTGTCCGCCACGGCGGAACCCGCGTCTGCGCTGCGATGATTGCTGCGCCGGCCTGTGGCTCTGTTGCGAACGCTGCGGGGCACCCCTTCCTGTGCCACGAAAGGAGCAAAAAGCAGAAGGCGGAGGAGGGCGGACTGCCGAGAGTCCCAAGGACTTGGCCGTAGCCCGTGAGTCCTTAAACCTCTCCAATGCGCTGTCCGCTTTGTCGCCGAAGAGGCGACGGCCATCAAAGGGCATGTCCATAAGGGTGTTTTGGACATCCCCCGAAAATCCAGTGGTCCTCAACCAGGCGTGACGGCGAACCGCCACCGTCGTTGCAATGGATCTGCCCAGTGAGTCGGCGGTGTCTAGGCCACAACGAATCATGAACTTTGCTGCGTCTCTCCCCTCTGCAACAACCTGGGCGAGAGCAGGCCGGGCCTCCTCCGGACACTGGGGCAGCACGTTCACCACCGTATCCCACAGAGTGGGAATAATGGCCCAAGAGGCATGCGGTGTTCACGGACCGCAGAGCCGGTGGAAGAGAAAATCTTCTTCCCAAACTGATCCAGCTTCTTGGATTCCTTATCCGGTGGTGCGGAAGGGAAGGCGGTTGGGGAAGCGGAGGCTTGGACAACCAAGCTCTCTGGAGTGGGGTGTTGGGAGAGGAAAATGGGGTCACCCGGAGCCGGGCGATGGCGTCGGGCCACGTTCCTATCCACAGGAGCCCCTGTGGTGGGCCTGGACCAAGTGCCCAAAAGAACGTCAGAGAGGGCTTCATTGAAAGGAAGCAGCGGCTCCGCAGAAGTAGCTGCTGGCTGAAGCACCTCTGTCAGGAGGTTAGTCCTGACGGCCACAGTAGGGAGCTCGAGGTGTAGGGCCTCGGCCGCCCTACGCAACACCACTGCATAACTGGCGCCCTCCTCCGTATCCACGGTAGGAGGGCGCCAAGGTCTGGTGAGGTATCCAGACCACTGGCGCCCCCCAATTCCTCAGCCCAGTCCTGTTCAGACTCGCAGGCTGCAGCGAGAGGGTCCTCAGACCCCTCCCAGTCCTCCCCTTGCTCCTCAGGCTGTTCGACAGGTCGAAAATAAGGAGCAGGGACATGGGGATAGAAATCCCCAAGCAGCGTCGAGAACGGCATCGATCGACGCCGGCTCGGCGCCGTGTCTACTTCGGGGCTGAAGCTGAGGTCGACGTCGTCCCGAGGTGCGGGCGGCGTCAGGATCGGTGCCGGTGGGGTCGACGTCGGTGGAGGCGTAACAAGGTCAACCAGCGTCGACCAGGATCCAGGCCTGGATCCAAGGGTGTCCTGCGGCGCCGTGGCTGGAGCCGACAGCGACGCCGGGGCTGGAGTCGCCGGAGAGGAAACGCGAGGACACCCATGCGGGACCGCGGTGCCCGAAGGCGCACCGGCGGGACCCGACGGCCCTAAGAGGCGAGCCATGGCCGACAGGAACACCTGTATCTGGGCCGGAGAACCCGACGACCCCGGGAAGGGCGCGTAGTCGGGCGGCGACTCCATGGACTGCGCCGGAGCCGCGGAAGTGACACCACCCATACCCTCAGCCGCGTCGCGCGACCGGCGAGGGGAAGTCGGAGAACGATGGCGTTTCTTCGACTTCTTGTGCTTCTCCTTACCTGACCCCGAGTGCAAAGACTTGGATCCCGACGATCGATGGTGATGACTCAGCGCACGGTCCCTCGACCTCCCTCTGGACCGGGACTTGGAACGGCACGGAGCCGACTGCCGGGCTTCCAGCAACTTTCAGGACCGCTCCGGCAAAGTCTTCGGCACCATGGCCCGGCAGTCGGAGCACGACTTGGGGTCGTGGTCGCGCTCCAGGCAGAAAAGACACACACAGTGCGGGTCCGTCACCGACATCATGCGGTGACAATCCCCGCAGGACTTAAAACCGGGCATCCTAACTGCACCAGGAGTCGAAGACTCAATGAAAAAATAGAGACAAAAAGCCTCAAAAAGTCAGTCAAAAATTGACTGGGGGTACCTTATCTTCACGGATCTGCGCTTGCTAGCGCGGAAAAAGAAAGAACTGACGTCAGCGCGCGTGGGCAGCGTCTAAGTAACGCCGGCAACGTCATCTCGGCGACCACGATGCCAACGACAGACGCGGAGCCGCACGACGCCACCTACCGACGCGCAGGGGTACTGCTGACGAAAACTTTCCAGATCCAGTCTGACGCCTGGGGATATTCTAAAGTAAGGAATCTATCACTATGTGTTTCTTTCAGATAAGTTATGTATATTTAGTTGCCATATGCAGAGCCAACCCCATGTCAGGGGTTGGTCACAGGGCCTGGCAGGCCCCATGGCCAATGGCAGCCAAACCTACGATGCACATGCCCCCCTCCCTGAGCCAATAGTGTCCCGGAGACCCCATCCCCTGAGCCATTACTTAAATATAGGGAAGGGGCTACACGACCCCCCTCCTAGAGCCTTAATATGCCCCAGAATACCCCTCCCCCAGCTGAATTCCATAAAAAAGGGGAGAGGGCCACGCAGCACCCCTCCCCGAGCTAAACCCATCCCACACTCTGGCTGAATTCCTTAGACAAGTTGAGGGGGCTAAGTGGCCCCACTCCCCAAGCCTTAATAGGCCCCAGGGACCCTATTCCCCAGTGCCAAGTGCCATAAAGGAGAGGGGGGGGCACGCAACCCCACTCCCCATGCCTTATTAGGAATTAGGGACCCCATAGCCTGGGGACGAATGCCGTAAAAATGGGGAGGGGAGTCAGGTGGCCCCCAACTCTGAGATTTAAGAGGACCCAGTGAATCCATCCCCCAGGACCAAAAACAATTATTTTAGGGGCGGGAGGCGTGTGGCCTCACTCCCTGAGCCCATATGGGCGCCGGGAATCACATCCCTTGGGGCCTAAAAATAATAATAGGGGAGGGTGTTGCATGGCCTTCCCTCCCTGATCCGCCTTGATTCCAGGGAACCCATCCCCAGGGGCCAGACGTGGGTGCCCTGGTGCTCACCTGGCAAAAGACACACAATTGATGGACGGAATGCAGAACAAATCAAAACATTCACCCCCAGTCAAGAAATCTGGGTTAAATCCATCATTCTTTTGCTCACCATGCCACCCCAGTTTAGACCTGGCCATGTGCAAATCAGTCTTGACCCTGTGCCTCATGGGAACAGTCCAGCCCGAACTGCCAAGCCAGGTCCTCCCTGGACCGGAAACAAGCATCCTAGGACCGGTTTCGGGGTTTCACCCTCTTCAGCCAGGATAGCTTGATTCCAGTGGCACAGTGAGCCCAGGACCCACGTCTGGGCATACCTGGAGCACTTAGGGAGAGAAAGCAAAAGACACACAATTGATGGACGGAATGCAGAACAAATCAAAACATTCACCCCCAGTCAAGAAATCTGGGTTAAATCTATCATTCTTTTGCTCACCATGCCACCCCAGTTTAGACCTGGCCATATGCAAATCAGTCTTGACCCTGTGCCTCATGGGAACAGTCCAGCCCGAACTGCCAAGCCAGGTCCTCCCTGGACCGGAAACAAGCATCCTAGGACCGGTTTCGGGGTTTCACCCTCTTCAGCCAGGATAGCTTGATTCCAGTGGCACAGTGAGCCCAGGACCCACGTCTGGGCATACCTGGCGCACTTGGGGCGAGAAAGCAAAAGACACACAATTGATGGACGGAATGCAGAACAAATCAAAACATTCACCCCCAGTCAAGAAATCTGGGTTAAATCTATCATTCTTTTGCTCACCATGCCACCCCAGTTTAGACCTGGCCATATGCAAATCAGTCTTGACCCTGTGCCTCATGGGAACAGTCCAGACCGAACTGCCAAGCCAGGTCCTCCCTGGACCGGAAACAAGCATCCTAGGACCGGTTTCGGGGTTTCACCCCTCTTCAGCCAGGATAGCTTGATTCCAGTGGCACAGTGAGCCCAGGACCCACGTCTGGGCATACCTGGCGCACTTAGGGCGAGAAAGCAAAAGACACACAATTGATGGACGGAATGCAGAACAAATCAAAACATTCACCCCCAGTCAAGAGATCTGGGTTAAATCCATCATTCTTTTGCTCACCATGCCACCCCAGTTTAGACCTGGCCATATGCAAATCAGTCTTGACCCTGTGCCTCATGGGAACAGTCCAGCCCGAACTGCCAAGCCAGGTCCTCCCTGGACCGGAAACAAGCATCCTAGGACCGGTTTCGGGGTTTCACCCCTCTTCAGCCAGGATAGCTTGATTCCAGTGGCACAGTGAGCCCAGGACCCACGTCTGGGCATACCTGGCGCACTTGGGGCGAGAAAGCAAAAGACACACAATTGATGGACGGAATGCAGAACAAATCAAAACATTCACCCCCAGTCAAGAAATCTGGGTTAAATCTATCATTCTTTTGCTCACCATGCCACCCCAGTTTAGACCTGGCCATATGCAAATCAGTCTTGACCCTGTGCCTCATGGGAACAGTCCAGACCGAACTGCCAAGCCAGGTCCTCCTGGACCGGAAACAAGCATCCTAGGACCGGTTTCGGGTTTCACCCCTCTTCAGCCAGGATAGCTTGATTCCAGTGGCACAGTGAGCCCAGGACCCACGTCTGGGCATACCTGGCGCACTTAGGGCGAGAAAGCAAAAGACACACAATTGATGGACGGAATGCAGAACAAATCAAAACATTCACCCCCAGTCAAGAGATCTGGGTTAAATCCATCATTCTTTTGCTCACCATGCCACCCCAGTTTAGACCTGGCCATATGCAAATCAGTCTTGACCCTGTGCCTCATGGGAACAGTCCAGCCCGAACTGCCAAGCCAGGTCCTCCCTGGACCGGAAACAAGCATCCTAGGACCGGTTTCGGGTTTCACCCTCTTCAGCCAGGATAGCTTGATTCCAGTGGCACAGTGAGCCCAGGACCCACGTCTGGGCATACCTGGCGCACTTGGGGCGAGAAAGCAAAAAAGACACAATTGATGGACGGAATGCAGAACAAATCAAAACATTCACCCCCAGTCAAGAGATCTTTGTTAAATCCATCATTCTTTTGCTCACCATGCCACCCCAGTTTAGACCTGGCCATATACAAATCAGTCTTGACCCTGTCCCTCATGGGAACAGTCCAGCCCGAACTGCCAAGCCAGGTCCTCCCTGGACCGGAAACAAGCATCCTAGGACCGGTTTCGGGGTTTCACCCCTCTTCAGCCAGGATAGCTCTAAGTGGGATGGGTATGCCCAGACGTGGGTCCCTTGCTCACTGTGCCACTGGATTCAAGCTAGCCTGGCTGAAGAAGGGTGACATACCCTGAAACCGGTCCCAGGATGCTTGTTTCCGGTCCAGGGAGGACCTGGCCTGGCAGTTCGGTCTGGACTGTTCCCATGGGGCACAGGCTCAAGACTGATTTGCATATGGCTGGGTCCAAACTGGGGTGGCGTAGTGGGCAAAAGAACGATGGATTTAACCCAGATCTTTTGACTGGGGGAGAATGTTTGCATTGTCAGCATTCCGTCCATCATTTGTTTGCTGTAACACTTTTCGCCCTAAGTGGGATGGGTATGCCCAGACGTGGGTCCCTTGCTCACTGGGCCACTGGATTCAAGCTAGCCTGGCTGAAGAAGGGTGACATACCCTGAAACCGGTCCCAGGATGCTTGTTTCTGGTCCAGGGAGGACCTGGCCTGGCCGTTCGGTCTGGACTGTTCCCATGGGGTACAGGGTCAAGACTGATTTGCATATGGCTGGGTCCAAACTGGGGTGGCGTAGTGGGCAAAAGAACGATGAATTTAACCCAGATCATTTGACTGGGGGAGAATGTTTGCATTGTCAGCATTCCGTCCATCATTTGTTTGCTGTAACACTTTTCGCCCTAAGTGGGATGGGTATGCCCAGACGTGGGTCCTTTGCTCACTGTGCCACTGGATTCAAGCTAGCCTGGCTGAAGAAGGGTGACATACCCTGAAACCGGTCCCAGGATGCTTGTTTCCGGTCCAGGGAGGACCTGGCCTGGCAGTTCGGTCTGGACTGTTCCCATGGGGCACAGGGTCAAGACTGATTTGCATATGGCTGGGTCCAAACTGGGGTGGCGTAGTGGGCAAAAGAACGATGGATTTAACCCAGATCTTTTGACTGGGGGAGAATGTTTGCATTGTCAGCATTCCGTCCATCATTTGTTTGCTGTAACACTGGTGCTCACCTGGGGCAACCACTAGGAAGGGTCGTGGGGGAAAACCCTAGGGCCCCCATGACCCTAGCTGGCTCCCCGCATACTATGGGAGCCAGCATTGCTACCACCCAGAGCGAGCAGCTGTTTATGCTTGCTCCGTCCGGACTGGAGCAATATCTGTTTCCATGCCCGCAGGAGTGCAGACAGAGAAACAGAAGTCTGCTCCCACCCGGCAAGAGCATTTTTAAATCTCCCACACGCCGAGACCAGACATGCCTTCCCTGCCCTCGTTGCTGCAGGTAGGGAAGACATGTTTTTGCCGCCTGACAGAAATTTTTAAAATGCTCCTACAAGACGGGAGCAAACATATGTCTCCCTGCCCATACTGATGCGGGCAGGGAAACTACTGAGTACCCGGGGTGGGCTCCCCAGGACACAGTCTGTAAACCACCCCCGGGGGATGGGGTCACCAGGGCCTTTACTGGCTCAGGGAGGCGGGCCACACACCCCTCCCCCCCCATTTAAATACCGGCCACTTGGAATGAAGTCCCTGGGGCCTCTAAGAGGCTTGGGGAGGGAGTTCACGTGCTCCACTCCTTTTTATAAATGTCAGTAAGCCCTGGGGCCACTTAGAGGCTTGGGAAGTGGGGCTATGTGCCCCTTGCCTCTAAATTACACATGTGCTTCCCCCCCGGGCCCTGGCTCACGCCAGGTATAAAAAAAATTACCACGCGGGAACCTATGCTTTTTTTTAAACTACTTTACAGCAGATTTGCAGATCCTCTGCAAATTTGAGGAAAAATAAAAAATAATTATAAAATGTTTTGGTCCAAGGCAGGGTCCCTCTGGGACCCCACCACCAGGCCTGGGGGTTAGGCTTTCACTGACCTATCCCCTTATGTCTTTTTTTTGCCTTTTTTTTTTAGGACCTATGACTGAGTCCCGAATGCTAAGATTGGTGCCGCCATATCATTGTTGATGTGGTGACAGCCAATCAGATCTCTCCAATAGATCTGTTGGCTCCGCAGATCCTCTGCAGCGTGAAATACACAACTTTTTTGACCATTTATCACTCAAAAACTAATGATCAGATCTACACCAAACCACAAAAGATACTCTTTCTGGACCAAGATCTAGCTTTCTCCTGAATTAGGTGTAAATCGGTTCAGCGGTTTGGGCTGTAGCTGTGTCTAAAGTTGCTATGGAAAAATGAATGTGGAAAATACTTTTGGGACCCCTCCTTTTGTTCAGCCCCTGCATGAGGAAGCCCCAAGAAATTTTCCATGCGCATACTAGTCACACTGTAGCACTTTTTGGAAAGTTTTGTAGAGATTTGTCAACCAGCAACAAAGTTATTAGCAACACAAAAAATACATGTCCTATGGAAACACATTTGAACTAAAACTACCCAGTGGAGACCACCACTGGGTAATATCTATCTATCTATCTATCTATCTATCTATCTATCAAAGCATTAATTTATATTTATTTATATTGTTAACTGTTATAAATAATTTAACATTATTTCCTATGGGGTTTTAGATCCCTACCTGCATTATTTTCTATGGGAGGAGGGTTGCAGTACCAGTGGTTGGCCATGTGTAGTGGTGGACTTACTACAAAAGTGCAAGTTTCTTCAAAAGTGTAAATTGCTACTAAAGTGCAGTTTGTGAATACTGAAAAGAAGTAAACATACTCAAAACTGTAAACTTACTCAAAAGCACATTTTGAGAATCAGGCCCAATGCGTCCTGCAGATAAAGCATTCTGCTCACACAACACGACTCAGAGTCCAAAGGTACCCTGTGCAATCCTGCAGGGTTCTCAGACATCTACTTTGCACTGTGGAGGTCCAGCGCCTTCAATGCTACATTAGAGTTCATTCTGGATCCCTTCGAGTCCTGGGGGAAGGTTCTGGGTGAGCTCAAGAGTCACACTCCCATAATCTTAATCTCATCCAGTTCGACCACACTCAACCAGTAAGTGAGCCCAGAAGAAATCTGCATGCCTTAGCCAAACAGTTGTAAAACAGTGTCAACCCTTCATGTTTTCCTCTAATGTAACAGCCTTGCAGATCTATGTCTGGTCTGTCCCCATCACATACCAGGTCATATTAAAATTAGATTTTCTATTGAGCAGTGTTTAAAAATTAATTGGCCTATTGGTATATTATGTTATACTAGTCTGCAATTGTGGTTATACCCAAGGATGGGTCTCAGCTTGGGAGAGTCACCGTTCTATTGGCCCAGACAAGTGTGGGTGATGGGTTTTGTAAGAAGAGGGTTTTTTCATACAGTTGTTTTAGAAGATGGGGTGCATCTTACAAATCTCCAACCTAACACACCTGATTCAGACATATGACATGGGTTATTCTTGAGGGCTACTCCTCAAGGGGCTTCAGGACACAAACATGTCCATCTAACTGGTCTCTCTATAGCAGTGTTGCTGCACTGCGTATATGTCTCACTACAGCAGTGTTGTTGAGTAGAGGCGATGGATCTTTCACACTTCCAAAGAACCTCAGTTATTGTGTGCCTTCACAGTGCAGTGTTTGTGGCGCTTGACCTTTCCATCGGAGGTGTCCTGTTCCTGACCGAGGTCCTCTTGGATCCATGTCCCCCTGGCTTCACCTGCCCATTAGTAGATGAAAGAGATACCAAAGGGGATGATGGACGGAGCGTTAGAGCAAATCAAACACTCACCCCCAGTCAACTGATCTGGGTTTAATCCATCATCATTCTTTAGCTCACTCCACCACCCCAGTTCAGACATGGCCATATGCAAATCAGTCTGACCCTGTGCCTCATGGGAACAGTCCAGCCCGAACTGCCAAGCCATGTCTTCCCTGGACCGGAAACAAGCATCCTGGGACCGGTTTCGGGTTCAAAACCCTCATCAGCCAGGCTATCTTGAATCCAGTGGCAAAGTGAGCAAGGGACCCACGTCTGGGCATACCCTGCCAACTTAGGGCAAACAAGCGATACCAAAGGGGATGATAGACGGAGCGTTAGAGCAAATCAAACACTCACCCCCAGTCAACTGATCTGGGTTTAATCCATCATCATTCTTTAGCTCACTCCACCACCCCAGTTCAGACATGGCCATATGCAAATCAGTCTGACCCTGAGCCTCATGGGAACAGTCCAGCCCGAACTGCCAAGCCATGTCTTCCCTGGCCCGGAAACAAGCATCCTGGGACCGGTTTCGGGTTCAAAACCCTCATCAGCCAGGCTATCTTGAATCCAGTGGCAAAGTGAGCAAGGGACCCACGTCTGGGCATACCCTGCCAACTTAGGGCGAACAAAGCATATGGCCATGTCTGAACTGGGGTGGTGGAGTGAGCTAAAGAATGATGATGGATTAAACCCAGATCAGTTGACTGGGGGTGAGTGTTTGATTTGCTCCAACGCTCCGTCCATCATCCTCTTTGGTATCGCTTTGTTCGCCCTAAGTTGCCAGGGTATGCCCAGACGTGGGTCCCTTGCTCACTTTGCCACTGGATTCAAGCTAGCCTGGCTGATGACGGCTGATTAGCCAGAAACCGGTCCCAGGATGCTTGTTTCCGGTCCAGGGAAGACATGGCTTGCCAGTTCGGGCTGGACTGTTCCCATGAGGCACAGGGTCAGACTGATTTGCATATGGCCATGTCTGAACTGGGGTGGTGGAGTGAGCTAAAGAATGATGATGGATTAAACCCAGATCAGTTGACTGGGGGTGAGTGTTTGATTTGCTCCAACGCTCCGTCCATCATCCCCTTTGGTATCGCTTGTTCGCCCTAAGTTGGCAGGGTATGCCCAGACGTGGGTCCCTTGCTCACTTTGCCACTGGATTCAAGCTAGCCTGGCTGATGACGGCTGATTAGCCAGAAACCGGTCCCAGGATGCTTGTTTCCGGTCCAGGGAAGACATGGCTTGGCAGTTCGGGCTGGACTGTTCCCATGAGGCACCGGGTCAGACTGATTTGCATATGGCCATATCTGAACTGGGGTGGTGGAGTGAGCTAAAGAATGATGATGGATTAAACCCAGATCAGTTGACTGGGGGTGAGTGTTTCATTTGCTCCAACGCTCCGTCCATCATCCCCTTTGGTATCGCTTTGTTCGCCCTAAGTTGGCAGGGTATGCCCAGACGTGGGTCCCTTGCTCACTTTGCCACTGGATTCAAGCTAGCCTGGCTGATGACGGCTGATTAGCCAGAAACCGGTCCCAGGATGCTTTTTTCCGGTCCAGGGAGGACCTGGCTTGGCAGTTCGGGCTGGACTGTTCCCATGAGGCACAGGGTCAGACTGATTTGCATATGGCCATGTCTGAACTGGGGTG
Source organism: Calotriton arnoldi (assembly GCA_963921515.1). NCBI lineage: Eukaryota > Metazoa > Chordata > Amphibia > Caudata > Salamandridae > Calotriton > Calotriton arnoldi. The sequence goes on from CAWUFW010001829.1 coordinate 603,809, forward strand.
CCTGTTTCCAGTCCAGGGAGGACCTGGATTGGCAGTTCGGGCTGGACTGTTCCCATGAGGCACAGGGTCAAGACTGATTTGCATATGGCTGGGTCTGAAGTGGGGTGGTGAAGTGAGCGAAAGAATGATCATGGATTTAACCCAGATCTAATAGTGACTGGGGGTGAGTGTCTGAAAAGTTGCAGCGCTCCGTCCATCATTTTATTGTGTTTGCTTTTTTTGCCTGGCATCAGCACTCGGTGAGGCCCGAGGAACACTACTGGCACTGTGGGCAATGCTCTTAGCACCCTGACTTGTGGAATACTAGACCCGTGCCAGGGTCCAGAGCAGGCTTTGTTCTTGTGTGGCGAAGACGAGCAGCTGCGGCTTGCTGTCCAATTACAGCTCGGCTGGCAGCTGCGCAGTTTAACATGAGGAGAATCGGTGTGCACTTTGCATGCGTTTGCTCACGGTACACGGCAGTCTGGGTTCTGAGTATTTTAGGACTGTTCCGCGGGACCAGCTCCTACATAAAGGGATTAAAACGTTTAGCATTCCCTCGCCGGGGAGGTTGTATTCAGCACGTGAAACCTTGATGGTGCAGAAGGCGTCAGAGCTTTGTACTCTAGTGTCTTTATAGCTTGGATAAAACTGCCAGATGTCCCTAATCTCATCCGGATGTAGACATGCACGGCAGTGTGCCCAACATCTGTGCCCACCCCACACTCCTGTCGGCCCCCCCCCCCTTTCCTGGCTTGCATAAAACCCAAATGCTTGTGCGTAATCCGCAATGCCTCCCATCCCAGAGCATACAAAAAACACTCTCGAAGCAAGAGGCAGCTGAGCCCAGAATTCTGCAAGAAATATGGAGTTTAGGACAGTGTCGCCTGTTCACCCTGGGGCTACCCACACCCGCTGCCCCCTACATGCAACTGACGACCAATCCAGAGACTTACTCGCCACCTCCATCCTCGTGATCTCCTCCCTCCCTTCGGCAGCAGAGCCCAGTGGATTCCCGCGCACACGTCCCCCCTAATCCAGATTTTCCACTGCCAATTCTTTGCTACTGAAACTCGCAGGGGCATGGCAATCAATAGTGCAGCAGGTGCAGTGACACTGGAGGCCCTCTGTGCGTCAATTCTGACTGCCTTTCACCATCTGATAGTTGAAATTCCATCTGATAGTTGAAATTTCATTGGAACTTGCCACATCCGTTGTTAATTTGAATATTATTATTTCCTCTCTTTTCGCTACTGAAAACGCCCTTTTGGAAATGTGTCCGCCTGTACGGCAGGCCAGGAGACACCTGCAGCGGGTTCAATTTCTGAGTAGGGTAACCCGGAAATACTTAGCATCAAAAGTGCACCTTACCCCGGAATTATAGCCCATTTTAACTCGGGATTGCTGTATAACAGCTGGAGGTCGGAAGGTCTGGCAAGGCTTAATTCGAACGTCTGGCTCAGCCCTTGATGCCATGAGACTCGCGAGCCAAAATAGAGCCTAGCGTGCCAGACCCTGGTGCTTTCCCTCCCAAATGCCGTTTTCAAAAGGCAAAACCCGCTAACCTGTTTTCATCTTTAACTTTTCGTAAATGTCACTCAGTGCAGTGGACTGGTATAAACTAATGTAGTAAATTGAAAAACAAAGTCCGAATAAACAACTTTTAATTGTAAAGGCTCTTTATCATATTTGTACAGGGCGTTTCATGATTTATATTCACAATCTTTCAAAGGCTCGGCTCCCGCAGCCACGTCACACCCCTGGCTCGCTCCATGTATTTGATAGCTTGCCCACCTGTAATAATAGGTAGCCACTGGACGGGAAGATGGGGCAAGCAACAACTGAGGGAGGGAGGGCGGGTGGAGGGGGGGCAAGCATCAACTGAGGGAGGGAGGGCGGGTGGGTGGGGGGCAAGCAACAACTGAGGGATTGGGCAAGCATCAACTGAGGGAAGGCGGGCGGGGGCAAGCATCAACAGAGGGAGGGAGGGCAGGTGGATGGGGGGGCAAGCATCAACTGAGGGAGGGAGGGCGATTGGGGGGCAAGCATCAACTGAGGGAGGGGGGAGGCAAGCATCAACTGAGGGAGGGCAAAGCATCAACTGAGGGAGGGAGGGCGGGTGGGGGGCAAGCAACAACTGAGGGAGGGAGGGCAGGTGGATGGGGGGCAAGCATCAACTGAGGGAGGGAGGGAGGGCGATTGGGGGGCAAGCATCAACTGAGGGAGGGGGAGGCAAGCATCAACTGAGGGAGGGCAAAGCATCAACTGAGGGAAGGCGGGCGGGGGCAAGCATCAACAGAGGGAGGGAGGGCAGGTGGATGGGGGGCAAGCATCAACTGAGGGAGGGAGGGAGGGCGATTGGGGGGCAAGCATCAACTGAGGGAGGGGGAGGCAAGCATCAACTGAGGGAGGGCAAAGCATCAACTGAGGGAGGGAGGGCGGGGGTAAGCATCAACTGAGGGAGGGCAAAGCATCAACTGAGGGAGGGAGGGCGAGGCAAGCATCAACTGAGGAAGGGAGTGCGGGCGGGGGGCAAGCATCAACTGAGGGAGGCGAGCGGGGGGCAAGCATCAACTAAGGGAGGGCGGGCGGGGGGCAAGCATCAACTGAGGAAGGGAGTGCGGGCGGGGGCAAGCATCAACTGAGGGAGGCGAGCGGGGGGAAGCATCAACTAAGGGAGGGCGGGCGGGGGCAAGCATCAACTGAGGGGGAGGGCGGGGGCAAGCATCAACTGAGGGGGGAGGGCGGGCGGGGGGGCAAGCATCAACTGAGGGGGGAGGGCGGGCATGGGGCAAGCATCAACTGCGGGGGAGGGCGTGCGGGGGCAAGCATCAACTGCGGGGGGAGGGCGGGCGGGGGCAAGCATCAACTGCGGGAGGGAGGGCGGACGGGGGGCAAGCATCAACTGCGGGAGGGCGGGCGGGGGGCAAGCATCAACTGTGGGAGGGCGGGCGGGAGCAAGCATCAACTGAGGGAGTGCGGGCGGGGGGCAAGTATCAACTGAGGGAGGCGAGCGGGGGGAAGCATCAACTAAGGGAGGGCGGGCGGGGGGGAAGCATCAACTAAGGGAGGGCGGGCGGGGGGCAAGCATCAACTGAGGGGGAGGGCGGGCGGGGGCAAGCATCAACTGCGGGGGGAGGGCGGGCGGGGGCAAGCATCAGCTGCGGGAGGGAGGGCGGGCGGGGGCAAGCATCAGCTGCGGGAGGGAGGGCGGGCGGGGGCAAGCATCAACTGCGGGAGGGGGGCGGGGGCAAGCATCAACTGAGGGAGGGAGGGCGGGCGGGGGGCAAGCATCAACTGAGGGAGGGAGGGCGGGCGGGGGGCAAGCATCAACTGAGGGAGGGAGGGCGGGGGGCAAGCATCAACTGAGGGAGGGAGGGCGGGGGGCAAGGATCAACTGAAGGAGGGAGGGCAGGGGGCAAGCATCAACTGAGGGAGGGAGGGCGGGGGCAAGCATCAACTGAGGGAGGGAGGGCGGGGGCGGGCGGGGGGAAGCTTCAACAGAGGGAGGGCGGGCAAGCTTCAACTGAGGGAGGGCGGGCGGGGGCAAGCATCAACTGAGGGAGGGAGGGCAAGCATCAACTGAGGAAGGGAGTGCGGGCGGGGGCAAGCATCAACTGAGGGAGGCGACCGGGGTGGAAGCATCAACTAAGGGAGGGCGGGCGGGGGGCAAGCATCAACTGAGGGGAAGGGCGGGGGGCAAGCATCAACTGAGGGGGAGGGCGGGCGGGGGGCAAGCATCAACTGAGGGGGGAGGGCGGGCGGGGGGCAAGCATCAACTGAGGGGGGAGGGCGGGCGGGGGGCAAGCATCAACTGAGGGGGAGGGCGGGCGTGGGGCAAGCATCAACTGAGGGAGGAAGGGCGGGTGGGTGGGGGGTCAAGCATCAACTGAGGGTGGGAGGGCGGGTGGGGGACAAGCATCAACTGAGGGAGGGAGGGCGGGCGAGGGGCAAGCATCAACTGAGGAAGGGAGGGCGGGTGGGGGGCAAGCATCAACTGAGGGAGGGAGGGCGGGTGGGGGGCAAGCATCGACACGTGTTGCTGCATGGTGGAAGGGCCTTTGAAAAGGTTTACTGGTCACCTTTGTGATGCTTTTTGCGGTATTAGGGTGTTCAACTGGTACTAATGAGGTGCAACCAATGCCCAGCAAGTGTTAACAAGTGTAAAAATGTCAAAATAATAAAGAAATACTATCACAAATTGTGCAGTATTATGCCGCATAATTTGCCTTTGCTTAACGTATAATTGACTTAATCCTGCTGCTTAATTTGGCCCTTCCCTATCACATAATTCCAGTAGCCCTGGGTATAATGCTTATCCTCGCAGAAGCCTTCCCACTCTGGGTTCAGTTGTCCTTTACTGGCATGCTGATGTCTGAATAGCTCATTCAGTTGGGGCTTACATCTGTGCCTATACGCATCTGGGTGGCCCGCTCTCTGTGAATTCTTCATTAAAATCTGAGATTCAGGTGCACCTGGGTCTCATCTGCCTTTGAGACGCTACAGCACTATAGCCGCCCAGTACTTCACTTGAAGCCTGGTCAAGGACAAAGCAGCACAGTGCACTTCGAAAGAAATACATGAAAGTCCAGCTGGATGATTACCATCAATAATAAAATGTATTTACGTATAACACAATCAGGAAAACAAACCTAAGTGCTCCAACATGGACCTCAGAACCACGTAACCCCTGGGAAGCTGGTAGGGCAAGATTAGTGGGATATCAAACCCATGAGCCTCTGACCTTCAAACAGGTCAGCTACAAAAACAGCCCAAAACCCAACTACAAACGTTCAAAGAAAACAAGAAAAGTCACTTTGAAATGGTTGTAGGAATACTTCAGCAGGTGGTTCCTGTGTGGTCCTCCACTGTAGGACTTAGTCATGGAGCTGAGAAGCCGACAGCAGGATGTCCTGAAGTCTTTTCACCAGCAAGGCAAGCGAGAGGCCAGCAGCAGGCCACTGGCGTCCATCCCGCTTGGACAGTAGGACTGCATATGTCTTCTCACCGACAGGGCGAGAGAGAGGCCAGCAGACCACTGGAGTCCATCCGCTCGTACCCTCCAAATCGCTCTTGAAATTTTCAGTTGTGACCCTCAGCAGAACTCAGGGTCACACCATCAAGTGCCTGCAAGTAGGCACAGACAAGCAAAAAGAGTGATTGGGAACTGAAGAGATGAAAGTCCACAGATGCTGACACAGTTAAGGGAGCAAGCAGGGAAAGAGGTATCCTGCAGCTTTGAAGAAGTGAAGAGCCATCTTTGGCTTCTATTGTTACTATTCTTCTTACTTGATATTTCTGCAGCGCATCTTCCACTCATGAGGTCTTGCATCGCTCTTGCCTTGCGTGGCTGAAGAGTGGCCTTAATTGGAAGTGCGTGAAGTCGTGTGTGAGATTAAGGCATGCTAGCAGGAATGTGTGGGGATGCTGCGATTAAGCGTGATTGTGTCAAACAAATTTGAGGACAGAGATGCTGTCATACCTAGCTTCCGTCAGACATCGCACGCTTCGAAGGTGACATCATATCTCCTTAGAATCCATGTGGCATCTCACCTCTGAATTGCATTTGGAAGCAAAGAGTAATCTCGGAGCCCAGCCAGGAAGCAGTGAGCTCCATATCTAAGATTGCGAAGGGTTCATATAGCTATAGTCCCTCCTAGTATGTATACAATGACAAGCTTACAGTGGGAGAGGGGTCCAGCCAGGAAGCAGTGAGCTCCATGCCCAAGACTGGGGAAGGTGAATATAGCTTTAGTCCCACTTAGTATGTATACAATGACAAGCTTACAGTGGGAGAGGGGTCCAGCCAGGACGACAGTGCGCTCTCGACTAAAGATCATGCAGCTTTGGAAGCCTTGCTGCGTTTAGGTGAGGAGGAAACGTAAGGTTATTATCCAAGGGGTCGCTACAGCAATGCTTGAGGTTCATCTGGAGGAAAGAACACAGTCCACTCAGTCAACCTACAAGCTAACAGGCTGTAGCCTTGGACCATCACCGCTCCAGAGTTCATTACCTCTATCAGATGCATACATTTCTATTTCTCCATCTGCCTAGGTCTTGGATCGTGGCATGACAGTGTTCTAGCTATCTTCCATCACAGATTCCGACTACTGCTTCAGTGTCATTCATTCTGGGACATCAGCTTAGGTGGAACCAAGGTCTGGTCTTAGTGTTGGGTGATGTCAGATCAATGCTCACAGTGTCATCCGTCTGCAAGTCCAGAGAAACCAGTTGGATGCCAAACAAACGTTAAAGACAGCATGAGCGATCGAAAACTGAATCCCGGGAGCACACATTATAGGCAGGACTATCTAATTATTGTTCAGTGCATGGTCTGCTCCAGTCTAGAGATTATAAGTAGGGACCTTGTACGGAATCAAGGGGAGAGCCAAGTTATGGTGGTGCGAATGAAAGCGCAATACAATACAAAAGGTACACTGAAATACATAGCCTAACTGGTAGGAGGGAGAACTACTCGGTCTCATGTGAAATTTCCAGAAAGAAGAGCTAGAAATGTACATTTTAAACATAGTTCTAAGACTCATAATTTATTATTCAGCAAAAGATGGCCGATATTAAGAATGCCTCTTTTGGCAAAGCAGAGGACTTTGAAAGAAGTTAACTGCAGCCACCTGAGCACTTGCAGTGCTTGAGAAATCTGCATCCTTTAAAGTTTGCAAGGGAGTTTAACAGGTTCCACAGGTAAAATACATTGGCACAGGCCAGTCTAGATAGTACAAAGAAAATGGCCAACTGGAAGGGTCATGCAAATCCAAAAAATGTGAAAGTAGCAGTCTCAGCATCTGGACAGAGGATTTGACTATTCATTCAATCTGCACAGCCATGGAGATATCAGAGTCGACTAGGACTGTTAATAATTGCCTTGTTCCAGAAGACGTTGTAAGGGGGTATGCAATGAGGCGCAGTACCTAAAGGTCAAGATTTCCGTTTGGTTTTGTTAAGTTTGAAGTAATTCCTTCCCGTGCAATGTCCAATTGCCATTAAACATGGGCCTAGGGAAAAGTTATACCACTCTGGTGATGCTGCAATTCATGGAATGATTTAGGTGTCATCGGCACAGTTGGAGCAAGTGAGCTCAAAGGGCTGTTAGCGCAGGCAGTGGACTGAGGTAGGCGTGGAAGAGTAGTAGGAACCATGGTGAACTCCTGATATGACCAGAAATGAATAGAAGAGATGAAAAAGCAATAATCTGTACCCTCCTCTAGCAGAAAGACACAAACCAATCCAAGCCCTTCTCCAGGATGCCCAGTATCGAAGAGTATGAGAATGGCCACAGTCTTGCTATCTGCATTGGTTTCGGGTCATCTTTGATGGAAACCAAACTGGACTCAGTACCACACTGACAGCATACTGCAGTCAGGGAATCTGACAGCAACCCCTTTTGTGCCATGAAATGAGATAGGTGTAGTTGACTTGTCTTTCCAATCAACTTCTGCAGTTTCTAGCACTGATTCTGTCATTTCCATGCCTGGAGGCGTTTGTATATTTTGAACAAGGGTTTTATATGTGAAGCATTGAGGTCTTAAAGGAAGATGAGATTTTGAGTGACATATTAACAATGCTGCAGATGATTGAGGCAGCAAAGGAGGTTAGAAGCATGTCTTGGAAGACTTCTGAAGGCAGTCTAACAGAAGCTTACATTACATGCTGCATTACATTACAACTTCACCAAAATGTGCTGCAGAGAGCACTGTGAAGGAGCAGGAATAGGCGATGAGTTCTCTAGTGCACTTTGTTGCATCACAAGCAAAATGAGCAATCTGATATTTCTGGTGAGCAAAAGGAGGGTCTTAGTTCTTAAGAACACACACACTTTGAAGGTTTTGTTTGTGATGTGAGACAATAGAGAGTCGTGGAGCCGCTATGATTGTACAGTGTATGCATTGGTTACGGTCTGATTCCAGAATCACAGGATGATCTTGAAAAATTCCTAAGATAAGAAGGCACTGCAGAGAGTCGGGAAGTGTACTCTATCTTTTTTGATTTTTGTCATGAAAGCTTTATACGTCATCGAGTTTTACAGGTAGCAGCACATCTTGTCGGCCTTCATTAGTTCCATTCAAGTTTTCTGCTGAGAGAAGACTGGTGGCTCTCAGTGAGGCATTTAGCAGTGAGGCCAGGATTTAAATGAAACATTTAGCATTGTGGCTCGCCTATTCTTCACTAAAATGAGCGGGTCAAATGACTTGGTGAGTCATGAGTCCACACAGGAATTGCTGTCGCTGGGCTAGACAAATACTTACTGGAAGGAGTAGTGGATCTCAGCTTTGTTGAATTCAGATCAGTGAATGTAGGTTCTTACAAGATCATGTGGAGGTCTCAGACCTGAAACTGGAGATAGAGTAGACCTTTGTTGGTAGTACAGTGCCAAATGGGATAGCATGGTGCTCAATACAGGAACCTTTCTATAGCTTAGATGGTAAACATTACTTACCCTGTAACCATCTATTCATAGTGTATAGTGCTGTAGATTCAAAGGCTCTGCATACTCATACCATCTAGTGTTGGACTCGGACATTTGCAAGCTGTTTTTCTTTTAAGAAGTCTTTAAAGTCACAAGATGTGCTGTGACTCCTTCCTTAGTGGTGAATGTGCATGGGCACAAACTCCATGTTTGATTGTTTTTCGCATAGCGGGTGAGAATGTGTATGGAGTATCAAGTGAGCGTAGCATGATACACTATACACACTGTACAGCGTTAACTAGTTAATAGTAGAAGAGATCTGCAATTCACACAGGCTTCAGGGGAGGAAGGTAAGTATGTGAATCTATAGCACTACACACTACAAACAAATGCTTACATGGTAAATAACATTTTCTGTTCACAGCATGTGTAGCTGTAGATACACATGCTCCGTGCTCCACATAGACTAAAAAGAAGTACCCTCATAAAGCAGTGGCTACTGTGCGTTCGAAGCAGATGTCTGAATTAACGTACTTACAACTGGTTGGCAAACCATAGCAGTATCTATTGTTTGTTTTGGGCAGCTGAGGCGTGCAAGATTTTTCCTTCCCTCCATATGCAAACCCACATTCCAGTAGTCCAAGCTCTGCTCTCATCTCCACTGGGCTTCTGCAGTGTACCATACTTAGGATTACCTTAAAAGACTCTGTCTAGACATAAAGAAGTCCACAATTATGCTGCCAAATTGCTGACTAGCAGAAGGAAATTCGATGCGACATCAGCAACTTTGAAAGACCTACCTTGGTTCCTCATAAAAAAATAACTCTGTTTAAAACAACTTTATTCCCCAGAGAGCCGTTTATAAAATTGTACCTATTTGCATCACTGAAAATCTAAGGAGGTGTTTTCCTAACAGAGCCTGATATCTGAGACCTCATGTCTCATTATGCCACAAAGAATCAGGAATAGTAGGAAAGGAGGTATATCTTTTCTTTCTGGGCTCAGAAGGTATGGAATTCCCTAACTATTTCATTGTGATTGGATATTTCATAAGGGACTGAAATGTGGCTTTTGAACCACCCATAAGTTTGGCTATGCAAGCTTTCTGTTTTAGTGTCAGGGCACCCATTTGGGTATTTGCTTGAACTTTATAAATAACTTTCATCATCATCATCATAGCCTGTTGACAGGACACTATGTCCACACAATAGTGTTTGGTAAATGTGTGTGGGGTGGACCAGGTGGCTGCGTTGCAGATGTCAGCTAGCATGTGTTGCCTAAGTAAGCCATCGCTGCCCCTTTCTTACAGGCATAGTGTGCCATGGGCAGGACGGTTGGGACTCTCTTGGCTTTGTGGTAGCACGTTTGAATGCACTTGACTATCCACCTGGCTATGTCAGCCTTAAAGATGGTCTTTGTGAGGCTTCGCAAAGACAAGGAGCTGGTTAGATTTGCAAAAAGGTTTGGTCCTGTCAATGTAATACATAAGGGCTTTTTGATGTCTAGCATGTAACACTCTTTCTGTTCTTTCAGTCAGGCAACAGATAGAAGAATGGTAGCTTTATAGTTTGATTGATATGGAAAGGGGAGACTCCCTGGAGAGACATTTGGGATTTGGGATTTGGGAAAACAACCCTATCTTTATGAACCTTGGAAAAAGGGCTCTCATATAGTGAGCGCCTGTAATTCGCTAAAAGTATCTGAGGGAAGTAATGTCCACAAGGAAAACTGCCTTCCAGGAAAGAAACTGGAGGTGGCATGAACGGAAGGGTGAAATGGAGTCTCGTGAGGACTATGATAAGGTTCCATACAGGGGCAGGTATACTAGGACGTATAATCTTCTTAAGACCCTCCACGAAATCCTTGACTACTGGAGACCTGAATAGGGACAAAATGTTCTCTGTTTTGCATATTAGTTACAACAGGAGCTAGGCATAGGTGAATAGATGTATAGGCAAGGCCTGACTTTTGTGAATGTCACACATAGCAGGTGATATGCTGGACACTAGACTTTAAAGAGCCCTGGTGTTTGGCGATGCAGTAGTGACAAACCTTTTCCACTTTGCAATGTAATAAGCCAGTGTACTGGGCCTGCTCGCCTCTCGTGAAATGGTCTTACATTCCTGCGGAAGGTTTAAATGACCAGATTCTAAGAGCACAGGTGTCAAGTCATTTCTTTGAGCTGCAGTGGGTTAGGATATCTGATCTGGCCTTGGCTTTGTGTGAGAAGATCCTGTCTGAGCGGTAACTTCTCATGGGGGTTAATGGACATCTCCAGAAGCATGTCTGGCCAAGGTGGGATCCACCAGGAGGGCTGTATCTAGTTTGTCTCATTTTCCTCACCATATATGCGAGGAGTGGAAGAGGCAGAAAAGCATAACCAAAGATCCGTGACCAATTCATCCACAGTGTATTGTCCATGGACTATGGGTATCTAGAGCTGAGGTTTGGGCATTTTGTGTGTTTCGGTGGGTAACAAAGAGGCCACCTAGTGCCGGAAGTACCTTTGTAGAACTTGCGGGTGGAGTTCCCTCTCGTGGACTCGTGGTAAATGTGCCTTGCTGAGCAGGTCCAAAAAGTCTTCGTCTACTCCTAGGAAGGTATTCCGCTAGAAGTTGTAGGTCATAGCCAGGGCCACTTGAATTATGTAATTGTGTGGTCGCGGCAATTTTAGCATAAATATAGATTTGCCGCACTTGACACACAATCCATCATTTGCCGCATAATCTGCAGATTTTAACAAAAAAAGTTTTGTTTCTAACTCAAACGGCTCAAAGGTTACTAAAAATGCAGCAACGCATGTTGCTACATGGTGAAAGGCCCTTTGAAAAGCTGGACTTGTCACCTTTTTGTTGCATATTGCTATATTTGGGTATTAAAATGGCACTAATGAGGTGCAACCAATGCCCAGACAGTGTTACCAAGTTTACAAATGTCAAAATAATGAAGTAACAAAATTACAAAATGTGCCACATTAAATCGCATAATTTGCCTTTCCTTGCCGCATGACTTACGTAACCCTGCCGTATCATGTGGCCCTCTCCTGCCGGATAATTCCAGTGGCCCTGGTCATAGCGGATCAACCCTGTGCTAAAGCTGAGAGCCGGGGAGAGAGTATCCCACCTTGTTTTCATAGGTAGAACACGGCAGTAGTGTTGTCCATCTTGATGAGGACTACTTTCCCTGTAAGGATCTAAAAAGCGGCTATGAGGACTAGTTGTATGGCAAGTAGTTCTAGGTAACTGATGTGGCAGCCCTTGTACTGAGGGGGCTATATTCCTTTAACAGTAATATAATTGAATTGTGGCCCCACAACCTGTGAGAACGGCAACCGTGGTGATGGTCACTTGGGAACAGGGTCTGTGAAAGGTCTGACGTGCAACATATTGTTGCTGTTTCACCACTGCAAACAGAGATGAGTGCTGGCCTTTACCAACACTAGATCTTTACAGTGATCTTCTTCCTGCAGCCACTGCCCTGTGAGGCACTCTCGCAGGAGGTGCATATGGAGCCTAGCACAAGGCACAATGGAGATGCATGATGTCATCCTCCCCAGAAGGCGCATGACTAATATGACTGCGGGTTAACATTTGGGTCGAAAAAGAGGCAGCAGCTGCTGGAATGCTAGCACTCTTTGTTGATTGGGGTAGGCTTTCCATGCAACAGTGTTCAGCAGGGACCTTCAGAAGTGTTGAATCTGTGGAAGTAGGAGGTGGGATTTGGTAGCATTTGTGGGGAATCCTATGCTGTGAAGAAGGGGGATAGAAACCTAAGTGTGGGCAAGGCATTTTGCCTGCTACTGCTTTATCAGCCAATTGTCAAAGGATGGGGAGACATGAGTGCCCCCCCCCCTTTTCGAAGGTGGGTGGCCACCACTCCCAGGCACTTCGTCAACATCATTGGAGCCGTAACAACCCCGAAAGGAAGTACTCTGAATAGTTAGTGATGTTCACTTACCACAAAATGAAGGTTCATACAGCATGCAGGGTGGATGTGTATTTGAAAGTAGGCATTCTTGAGGTTGAGCACCATTGGGTAAGAGCCTTTTCAGAGCAAAGTCATGACGTCCTTTAGGACAGTCATATGGAAATGTTCTGACAGGATGCTTTTGTTGAGAGGCCCAAGGTCTAAGATGGGCCTGAGAGAGTAGTCATTTTTGGGAAGGAGAAAGTAAAGGGAGTAATCTCCCCTCCCTTGTTGGTATGGAGGTAATCTCTATTACACCTTTCTAGACAAGCGCTTGGACCTCTTGGAGGAGGTGAAAATGGTTTCTGCTGAGGGCGTTTATATGGGCTGGGATGTTGGGAGGGTTTGAGAGAAGTTGTAGGTAGTAGCCACGGTGAACCACCACTTACACCAACTGGTCTGATGCGATTTTATCCCAGCCAGAGAGGAAATCGTGTAGTCTCCCCATAACAGGTGGCGTGTGGTCGGGAGGATGAAGGGAACATCACTGCTTTGAGGAGGAGGCTTCTTTAACAGAGCCACCCCTGCCCTTACCTCTGTTGTTGTTCCTATAAACACCCCTGGTGTAGCCCCTACCTGTCTACTGATGGAAGATCTGTTCCTGTCTTTGGTAAGACTGCGGCTGCTTTGGCAGGGCGGGTTAGCTCTCCCCTGGGCTGTTTCCAAAAGAACCGTCTGAGCAATGAGGTTTGGAGTGCACCCATAGATTTCTCAATCTTTGTGTCCTTTTTTATCTTTTCGAGCATTGTCTCAACCTGGGGGCTAAAGAGATTCTCCCCATCAAATGGTAGGTTGTGGAAATGCTGCAGGACCTCGGGTTTGAACACAGAGATGTGGAACCACTTGTGTCACCTTAGGAGGACACAGTATAAACGCCTCTAGAGGCTTTATAAATGGCAACAAACATGCAACGAATACTGGAATTGGAGATAACCATACCCCAATAGATACTCTCTTGCATGGTACATCGATCTTCTTGCTCTCTTTATCTGGTAGCAGGGCATCACTGGTTGTCTGGGTGGAAGCTCGTTTGCGAGCAGAATGAACCACCATGGAAACCTGGGTTATGATGAAAACAAGGTCATATGTGAGGGATTGTACTTTTTCCCCCCTAGCTGTGACTATCCTTGTTTTAACTGGCTCTTTGAAATTAATGGAGGTAGATTTTAGCAAGACCCTTAGCATGGGCAGAAATTGCACTGTCTGGTCAGACTTTGACAGCGTCTCCATGAGGAAGCCGTCCTACTCCTTAATGACATGTAGAGCCACTGTGTGACCTCGTGGTAGGCCCTAGTGTCGTCTGGAGCGAATGCTTTGACTAGGTAGTGGTCTATATCAGGGTTCCCCAGGGGACCCATGCAGCAGTCATCCCATGGATCATTAGTGGGTCCTGAGCAAAAGGGCTGGCCATTTGGGTCAAAGGGACGACATGGACTGCCAAAGCAGGGAAAGAAGTAAGGGGACCCAGAGATGACTCTGGCAGAGGAAGAGAGGGTGGTTTGCGGGAGCGTGGTGTTAATGAAGGAGGTGTCGTTGGTGGTGGGAGCAAGGGGGAGGTGGAGGAAGAGGCTTTTGCCCCTGTCTAGGAGTCTCTTCTGTGCTGGCTCGGGGGAGTGAGATTTCGAAGGAGGTTCACCCTCAAAGGAGAGTCTCCTCTTGCAGGGTAGTGTATTTGATGACTTTGGCAGAGGTGGCTTTGCCGAAATTTTCCCAGTGACAGCATCAATAAAGAGATGCTTCTGCCTGGCATCAAGTTGATCCTGGAGACTCAGGGGGATCGGGACCGCTGAATTCACAGATCCAGCTGAAGCCAAGGGTTTTGGCATTGATGGGATCTTTAGTGTCGACAGGATCTTTGGAGACGACAGGAGCTTAGGCGCTGGCTTTGTTGGTGCCTTTACCTGAGAGCAGGGATGCTCACCACCCTTGGTGTGTGTATGGCTTGAAGACTGATGGAGATAAATGCGCTTGGATGGAGCCTTGGTCGACCTCAATGCCTTGTACCAGTGACAATTGGAGCCCAAAGACAGAAGGGGCGGTCTTTTGGGCCCATGTACGGCTTGGTGCCTCAAGCAGGAGTGGTGCTCTATCTCAGCATGGGACCATTTTTGCTAGAAGGCATGAGTCTCGGCTGCAGATGGTGTACTTAGGGCCCTGGGTGCATTCTTCGTACGTGGGCCAGCGGTCTTCAGTGCAAGCTCTATGCCCTGTACCTCCTTGAGGTCTGATGAACTCTAACAGCCCAATTCAGGGCTGTGAGTCACCTGCACTGCCAGGGCTCCAGTTGGGGCTGGTCTCTTCAGTGCCGATGAAATCTTCCTCCCAGAAGATACCTGGAGTCTCACAGAATGCCTGCTGGTGCATCTTACGATGATCCCAGCAACTTTTCCTTTAATACCTTTTGGTTTTCTTCAAACTGAGGTTAAGCAGAACTCACAGAAGGTGTCATCATGGTCGGGAGGCAGACACAAGTTGCAGATGTTGTGATTGTGCGACCATGGATATTTGGAATTACACTGTGGGCAATGTTGAAACAGCATTCATTTCATCACCACCTTCACCCTTCAGCTTTGCATTCCATGGTGTTGAGGGCTGGAGGCAGGGTTGAATTGGGATTAAAAATCGGCCCGGGCACGCTAAAAAAAGTGGCCCATATTTGCATATTGTCTTTTCGCAAAACAGTGCTTCAGTGAAATTTTATTTAAAAAAAAAAGGGGGGGGGGGTAAAAAAAATGCACGGATTAGTTTACACTGGTGAAAACAAGGGAGGCCACTTCTGCTCAGGACCCCTGCCCCCGCTCAATATGCATATATTAATGGGCCAGCCCAGCGAGAGAAAGGGAGTGACACCTCTGCGGTTGATAAAAGGGAGGTAATGGACGCCCATCTGCCTCCAGAAAGGCCACTCAGCACCCACTGGGCCGCTGGCAGTATCCAAACAATGCAGAAACCACCCAAATCGGCCCCCCAGACTGCTAAAAAAAGCAGCCCACAGCTGGAACTGGGCACCGGCCCCTCGGGCATTGCCCGAGTGCCCCCCGTTACCAATCAAACCCTGGCTGGAGGAGATGATGTGGTCCCAAAAGGCGTCGATTGTTGGTGCCTTCAGAGGTATGTGAGAAGGAGGTGCCATGAAGGGAAATCGAGAAGAAGGCTGGTTATTCCACGTCTGTATCGAAATTTAACTGAAAAGTGTAGTCAAACATGAGTTAAACCAGAGTACATCGTGAGTTATAGTGCGAGTATTGCGCAGCATAACTGGGGAATTTCAATGGTTTCGTGCGTTCAAGCCAGAACCTTAACTCCGTTTTTAACTGAGCTTTTTTCAGAGAGAAAACAAACACGCACACGAAATTCAGTGAGCTCCCTTCATCCATTACTCTGTTGACGTGTCATTATCATTTTGCTACAGCCCACCAGAGCATACAGAATGGGGTAATAGATCAACCCACTTCAGCCATTGGCTCTCTTCACTATGACTGCATTTTGTCGTAGTTGACTTCAGTGCCAAGGTTGGTGAACCAATTTCTGCTGTAATTTAAATTTAAATGTTTACTTTTTACATTTTTTCTTTGTTATTTTTTTTCCTTTGCATTCACACCTACTTCAGCTTTACTTTTAAACGTTTAATGAATATTGCATATGTTTGAATCGTTGTTCAAGGCAGAATCATTGAGCTTTTAAGGCAAGAACAGAAGTGGACTGGATCGAATCACAAATCCTCTATTCCCTTTTTATTGTAAGCGCGGCTGGAGATACCAGTGTCGACACAGATCCTTGTCTGCAGGCAGAGGGCTTGAGATCTGCGCGAGTGTTCGCTCCGGCCCACTTTCGAGGCGCAGCGGCATCTCGACTAATATGGAGCTTAGCGTTGCCAAGGCTTCGTGAGCTTCTGCTGCTGCTGCTCGCTGAAGCATCTCCTCTAATACCTCGTCTGATCGGCATGCTTTCACTGAAGCGACTTCCCAGCGGCGGGCTTTCATTTGTGGGGCTGCTTATGAGATTCTGGGGTGGTCCAGGTGGGGGTCTGGCAGTCCATAATGGGTTTTTCCAGCGCGCTTACCTTCTCTGCGGCAGGCCTTTCTTGAGGAGATTTTCAGCTCTGATGCTTCAGCGCCAGGGCTGGAGCGCCTCATTCTTATCTGGCTATTCTTCATCGCCAGGTGCGTTCTTTTCTTTGTCGTACATTAATCTTCTCGTCTGGAGGTGCTGGGAGGGCTGTTATTCATTGCCTCTTCTGCGCAGGTTCATTTCTAACCTGTGGGAGCTCTTCAAGAGAAGACATACAATTGCGATGACTGATCTGCCCAGAGGCGCTCTCTCCTCCGTTTAAACATCCCGTCCCTCCACTTGGACACTAGTGCTTCCAAGCTCCCCATCATGCACGCCTACACACTAGCTTTACTAACAGAGCTCTTCTGCGGCACTGCCGGATGTCCTCATACATCTGGGTTAATGATCCAGCCTACAGTAAGTACTTCTGCGGCACTGCCTGATGTCCTCATACATCTGGGTTAATGATCCAGCCTACAGTGAGCACTACTGCAGCACTGCCGGATGTCCTTATAATACTGGGTTAATGATCCAACATATAGTGAGTATTTCTGCGGCACTGCCAGCTGTTCCACGTGCATCTGGGTTGATGATCCAGACTACGGTGAGTACTTCTGCGGCACTGTCAGTTGTCCTGTACATCTGGGTTAATGATCCAGCCTACAGCGAGTACTTCTGCGGTGCTACCAGATGTCCTCACACATCTGGATTAATGATCCATCCGACTGAGCATTTCTACGGCACTCCCGGATGTCCTGCATACATCTGGGTTTGTGGCCAAGCTTGGCTTGAGATTTTCTGTGAAACTGCCAGATGTCCTTCATACATCTGGGTTAATGATCCAGCCTACAGCGAGTACTTCGGCACCACTGCCAGAGGTTCAATGCATAGGTGGATTTCCGACCTAACCTTGCATGAGTTCTTCTGTGGCATACTGCAAGATCTTTTACAGCACTGATGGATGTCTTAGGTACAACTAGGTGCTGAGCCAGACTACCGCACTTTCTTGTGCAGCACCGCCCTGATGTCCTACAAACATGTGGTTCTTGACCCAATATACTGTGAGTTTTTCTAGGCACTGCCAAATATTCTACAAATACCCGAGTTTCTGGCGCAAACAATTGTGAGTTCTTCTGTGGCACTGCTAGATGTTCTTCATAATCTGGGTTTCTGACCAAGCCTTCCTTCCACAAGTTCTTCTACAGCACAGCTGCATAGCCTATGTTCATTTGGGTTTCTTACCCAGCTGACCGGGAGTGCTTCTGCGCACTGCCGAATGGCCTAGGTTTATCTGGACTTCTGGCCCAGCCTACCACAAGTTCTTTTGCTGTACTGCTGAATGCCCTACATACATCTGAAAGTGGCCCACCATCACCAGGTCCTGGCATTACTTCCTTCTGGGTAACGCAATGGCTTCAAAAAAGTGCAGAACAATTGTAAGGAGGCGGAGCAAGGCATTCGCTTCAGTGGAAGAAAGGTCATGGAGATTGTGGTCACTGGGGGGCAGCAAGCTATCAGAAGGGTAGATCAGGGGATGACGTTCATGGCCCAGGTTAGATATCCTGTATAGGGACGGATGCGGAGTGCATACGGCGTGGTGAAGTGTAATTTGGTGCCTTGTGGATATTTTGGGTAAATGATGTGACTGGACATTGTACGGGCTAGAGGGATCCAAATTATGAGTTAATCACTTTCCATCTGACAGAGACCTCCAATTACTCGGTTCTTCCAGGTCAACAACCTCAATAACATGTTTCTTTCAGCCCAGAAACTCTTATTTCTCTATGCTCCATTCTAGTGACTCCCGAATCCTGTTCCAGCTTCCCAGCGAGCCCTATTTCTGGGTACATCCTTTTCCAACCTTCTATGAGCCCACCGCCTCCCCTAATTCCTCTTCCCACTTCCTGTGTATTTACCTTGATTTCTGACCTCATCTTTTTCCAACCCTGCCCTCCTGCATCCACACAACAACTTCCAGGAAAGATGCGCCAATTTTCTACTCAATATCGTTGAAAAGGCAGATCATTTCTATATCTTATGAAAACTGGCTTTTAAAAGGCATTTTTACATACATTTCTGAAAACCACTTATTGAAAGAAAACGCCTGGGCTGCTTTTCAGGCTGGAGTGCTAATAAAGCAAAGCATGAACTTGGGAGGCCACTCACAATAGTTCCTAAATTATGTGAACGCCCTCGATGAATTCTGCATTTATTTAAGCTAATGCTAAACGTTATGCCGAGTTTGCCGGCAATTTCTTCTGCAGATCCGTAAGATCCGTAATAGTCCTCGGGAAAAGGCAACACTTTTACCCATTACTTGCGGAACTGTCAGACCTTCTGGACAGTCATGAGGTAGAGGAGTCCTTAGCTGTCCCATGCTTTCTGCTACTTTTGTGTTTTTCATTCTTTTTGACCCGATTTGCACATTTTCAAACTTCTAGTATTCGACCTCTGACCCCAAGGAACCCAAAACGACAGCAATCCTGACTTTGTGCCAAGAAGCCCAAGCCTTGCTGCGCCAAGGTACCCCAGGTGGCCTGTTGTGCCAGGAGAGTAATCCTGCTTGGCTGGTGGCAGAGGACTACAACATCTACCCCAAGGGCATAACCTGCCACAGCTCCCAGCTCATTTTAGCTGAAATCCAGAAGGGGCTCCTGAGGATGGACCTCGTTTCCTCATGGCAGTTGCACGCGTGGTGGTTGAAGCTAAGACTGCCAGTCCTTGTGCTGATCATGATCCGTTAGTTCACTTTTCATCTTTAATGATGAACTTAGGAAGTTTGCTGAAATAGCGCCTGGATATCTGGGCATCTCTATCTTAAAGCTTTTAGGCGAGGTAACTCTCAAACAAGCTGCATCTCATCAGGCATGACTACCAGGGGCGCAACTAGACCCGAACTTCGGGTGGGGCTAACTCTCCCAGCCAGGGCTGGCCCTAGCACTGATCGCACATGGTGCAACAGTCTTTTTTGGCACCCCTCCCCCATTTCCTCCTTCTCCATGAATTCCCTCAGTACCACTCACCAAAAAATACACCTCATCTCTCTATAGCACCTTTCTGACAAACATTTCATTTTTTTTTATAGCGCTACTCATAGTTTACTCACTCTCAGTTCTGTGATCTGCATGGTACACATTCTTTGTAGCAGGCACATTAACCCCCTGCGATGTGTGGGTGGCAGGAGTGCCCATGTGAGTGCACGGTTTGCGATGCGACAGTGTGAGAGTAGGGTAAGAGGAGTGACTGCAGGGTGAGTGAGGTGACCATATGAATTTGGGTGCGAATCCAAGTGCAGAGTGGGACGGGTGAATGCATGGTTAGTGATGGGCTTGTTTGAGTTAGATTGCAGATTGAGCAGTGAGGGGGACAGGTGAGTGAAGTGTTGCATGAGTGCAGGGTGAGTAGTGAGCTTGTGTGACTGCAGGGTGAGGTACAGGGTAAACAGCACAAGTGCATTTTGAATGCAGTGATCCGTGTGAGTGCAGGGTGAGTGGGTGAATGGTGTGATTGCATGGTGATCAGTGTGAGTGCTTTGTGATCGCTGTGAGTGCAGGGTGAGCGTGAAAGTGAAGGGTGAGAATGAGGAGAGAGTTGTCTGAATGCTGGGTGCATTCCCAGACACTTGAAGTAACTCAGCATGTTATTGACGGCGGTGTAGGGTTTGGCATTAATCAGGGATCGAGGGTGGAAGAAATAAATAATGGGCTGATCCTGCAACAAACTTCCAGTCTTACGATTAGAGTTGCCAGCTCATTATTTTGATGTCCCAGACGGTAAAAAAATAAGCAGTCACCTAAAGCCGTATTTTCAGCATTACCTGTGCATACTTCGAACAGCAAATATAAATAGAAAGCACTTTTAATTGTGTTCTAGGGCTGCCTGAATGATCCATGACTGATAATTAAAGGGAACAAAGACAGTAAAGCCGCATTACAAATGAATATATACTTTTTTATTTATAATCCTATTTAGTGTAAGACGAGGTCTTTGCAGGCTCTTTACACAACACATGGCTGGCATTTTTCTTTTGGCAACTCTATTTTATATTCCTTTTCATGAAAAGCATTCTCACACTATGGCAGTAAATGTAAAATACAAATGTACAGAATAGGCAGAGTGGGGGCCCAGGGGGTACTGGAACTAGAAAAAACAAGCATTTGCAAGGCAATAGGTCTCACATTTACGCGAGTTTAAGCTATTGGCATTGTAAATGACAATGCCTATTATTTTTGTTTTTTAAAACGTAAATAAAAGGCATTGTCATTTACAATGTCAATAGCCTAAACTCGCGTAAATGCGAGAACTATTGTATTGCAAATACTTGTTTAAGTGTAAAACTGAGTGCCGCGCCGCTTCAAGAACATCGCGCTCGGTTTGTTTTTTTGTTTTTAACTTTAACACTGAGCGCGGTGTCCTTGAAGCGGGCGCCGCGCTCAGTGTTAAAGTAAAAAAAAAATATAAAGAAACCGAGCACGGTGTCCTTAAAGCGGCGCCGCGCTACGTTTTACAGTTAAAAAACCAACAAACAGAGCGGGTGTCCCAGAAGTGGACGCCGCGCTTCGTATTAAAGTAAAATAAATAAACTGAGCGCGGTGTCCCTAAAGCGGGCGCCGCACTCAGGATACAAATAAAAAAAAAAATAGCAGCCGCCATTGTCCCCATAAGTGGCCATAAACAAAATAGTGCTCACCCCCTAGATAAAGCCGACCGTGTACGGAGCCAAGTAAAAGATCCAGTCGTCATGGGCGCTCACAGATGGAGACAGGGCGGTTACAAGGAGGGACTAACAAGCCTCATTATGAATCGGAGGCCAGCATTTACTAAGGACAGTGACACCAGCCAATCAAAAATATGGGCGGAGAGAAGGATGGCTTACGCAGCATACTCGACTACTGCATGCCTCGCAGAGTGAGCAGCGCATGCGTGCTGCCGCTAGGCTCGACCTAAAAACTAAGCCTCGGTAACCAGTTTATAAAGGTATGTAAATATGCAAATGGTCTTTAAAGACCTGTGAAAAACTCGGGCGTGCCGGAGATAAGACTCCAGACACTGCCCAGCCGAGCCCACAGCAGCTCGAGCTGCAGCAGCCCGGGCTGAGACACACACGGGGGGCTGAAGCCCTTTTAGCCCTATGGGCGTTGCGCGCCTGATGACTACCCATAATGCTCCCTGCCCAGGACACACAAAAGCTTGCAACAAAGAGTGCACACCTAGAAGGCAACTTTCCTTCACTGAATAGAAATGAGAAAGCAAAGGCTGGTCATAAATGACATTGAAACCAGTGGACCATTTCTTCCTAATAATTAGACTCACGGTGCTGTTGTCAAACAAAGCTCTTAATTCTGGCATTCCAACAGTATCCAGAGCCCTGCAGTCTGCTTTCAAGCTTGTTACAAGTTTCTTTTCTGAGGTGACAATAGTGGGAGCAACCACCCCATACTTGACGCCTTGTCCTGAAGACTTTATTTGTCCTATCTGGGCCACTAGACAGCTGAAGCACCCACCCTGTCTGTCTTGGCCTTACTAACCAGCAGGGACAGCTGTTGTCAGGTGCGGCTGGTGTGCTGGACAAGCGGCGAGGCGGAGCGGTAGTGGGGGGGCAAAGGAGTCGCAGGTGGGGGGAAAAAACCACTTACCTGCAGCCGGCCACGTCACACTCTTCTGCTCCTCTTCTCCAGGCGGCACAGGCTCCAAGAATGCCCCGCAACCAATCCTTAAGCTGCTCTCACGCATAAGAGCAGCTTCAGGATTGGCCTGAGCACCCTCGGTTTGCGCTCCAGGACAGACTCTGAGTCTGTGCTTGCTCTCTCCAACCCTGCTGCATTGCTGGGTTGGAGAGAGCTTTCACTGCGCATGACGGTTTGAGCGGCCGGCCAAACCGACATGCGCGGTGAAGGGAGTGCACCTACCACTCCCCTAAGTGCCTGTCACCCCAAGGTCCCGCCCCCAAGACTCGGCAGGAAAGGAAAAATAAAACATGTTTATTATCGTTTTATTTTTCCTGCCGTATTTGGGGGGGCGACGCTCCTCCGCCATAGTGGAGGGAGCCGAGGAGCCGCCGCTGGCTGTTGCCCCCACACCAGTACCTCCAGGCTTGGAATTCCTGCATGCTTTGAACCCTATAGTGTAAGCATACCCAGAGACAGTAGAGCTTGTTGCCTTCTTATGAGCTATTACCGATTTTCTTGCAGTCCCAAAACAGAGCGCCCACCTGAGCCCCCATGAAGGCCTTAAACAAGAGAAGCAACAAACTCTTATCTCCAACAAGAACAAGACCAGCACCGATAAGGTACCCAGCCTAGTTGGGTTGCGCAACTATCCTGACTAACCCTAAGCCTATAGTGTGCTCACATCGTGCCAATCGCTAACACACCAAACAGAACTAGATGCACCCTCCTCCCCCGATTCTACCCCGCAACAAGAAAGAGCCAGACTACAGGTATGCAGTCATTCCAAGATGTAACTATTTAATCAAGTAAAAACGATGAAGGAATGGAAGGGCAGTTGGATACACCAGGGATGAGAAAAGCAAGGAAGGCATTACACCGACTGAAGCAAATGACAGTTAAAATATATAAAACCAAATTACATTGACCAATGATTCAGCAGTGCTAAAAAAAAAAAAAAAGTTCAATATTGCGGACAACTTCTTCAGTTACATGCCCCTAACAGCGGTAGCATTGCAAACAGCCAATTTTCCTATTTACATCTGCGTCAGGGGCAAGAACATGATGGCAGCAGTTTACGTTCCCCAGCAAGGGTATAGTGGCAAATGCACCATCAACATTCATTTATACATGCTTCACTACTGACAAGGCACGTGATGGAAAAATGACAATTAAGACAAAATCGCACAACACCGGGGAACCGTATAACAGGCAGTCCTTGCCAGGGCACCTGAGGCCTGACTAGCCTCTAATAATCAATTCTGCGCAATCCATGGTAGGGCTGAAAGCTCCAGGACCACCAACCACCAGCAGGTCACCCCCCCTCCAGCCAGCCCTCTGTCTGAATAATCATTACCCTCTTCAAGAGGACAAACCAGCAAAGCAGCCAGATGACCACATGATGACGAGCGTGAATATTCACCGATACACTTTTTTTGACTCCTGAGTTACTAAGCTGATAATATACAGTCGTTTGAACACATACAACTTTCAAACTTATTGGGTTCTACTAACTGGAAACAATTTAATGAACCGAGCGCATTTACCCTTTAAGCCCTGAAGAAGTCCGATTGAGGACGAAACGCGTTGGCTGTTTCGAATTTTAAAGAACATGAATAAAGAATAATTCTTAACAAGACCAGATCTGATCGACTTCTTTTATTCTGGGAAAACAACTATTCATTGTAGACAATTCATAACATGGGCATGGTTAAATATATTTTATATGTATACACTTGAACCTTTTGAAGAGTGCAGGGCTATTGTGTTTAAGTTTCTCAGGTAGCCCAGTTATCCTCTGAGACATTTTCCACCTTCTGCTCCAGGTAAGGGTGGGTGGGATAGGTGTGACTTACTCCTAGATTTTAAGGAGTAATTCACACCTACTCATTGAAAAAGCTTTGTGAATCTGGTCCATAGAACATAGGACACATGACAGTTTCACGATGCTGCCACAGGAAATAAAGGAAGCTATAGACCCTTTAAGCACAGAATTCATATTTACAGTTGTCAGACCTGCCAGCCTTAGGGTTGTCTTCCCCCAAACATTTTGCCCTACTCCTCCATTTTTGCTGATCTTGTTTTTGTTGGCCTTAGGACTCTGTGCACTTTACCACTGCTGACCAGTGCTAGA
This sequence comes from Calotriton arnoldi, assembly GCA_963921515.1. Lineage (NCBI taxonomy): Eukaryota > Metazoa > Chordata > Amphibia > Caudata > Salamandridae > Calotriton > Calotriton arnoldi. Next base: position 628,032 of record CAWUFW010001829.1, read on the forward strand.
GTGCATGTGCTCGCTCCCTAACACATGGTAAAATTGGCTTACACCCAATTAGCACATTTAATTTACTTATAAGTCCCTAATAATGTGGTACTACATGTACACAGGGCCTGTAAAATAAATGCTTCTAGTGGGCCTGCAACACTCATTGTGCCACCCACTTAAGTAGCCCTTTAAACATGTCTCAGTCCTGCCATTGCAGCCTGTGAGTGCAGTTTTAAACTGCCATTTAGATCTGGCAAAATAAACCTTTTGCCAGACCTAAACCTTTGTTTTTAATACATTTAAGTCTCCCCTATGATAGGTCCTAAACAGCCCACATGGCACGGTGGAGTGTATTTAAAAAAAATTGGACATGTATTTCGAACCTTTACATGTCCTGGTAATAAACAATACTCTCAAATTCATTTTTCACTACTGCAAGGGCTGCCTCTTCCATAGGATAACATTGGGTTACCTTATTACATTTAATAAGTGATAACTTTCAATTGGGAGCACATGGGAATATCGAGTTTGGTGTCTAAAGAATTATAATTTAAAACCCTCTTTAGTGGTACAGTTGGATTTTAAGTCACAATTCTGAAAATTGCTCTTTTAGAAAGTTGGCATTTTCTTGTTCTAAACATTTGGTGCCTACATCCTGTATCATGGGTCACATGACTAGGTGTAGCTGGCAGTTGGTCTTTGTGCATTACTCCCAGACAGTGCAACAGAGAGGAATAGGTGTTGGCAGGATTTGCCATATCTGACTTGATGAGGGGGCGGGGCTGTCATCTACCACACTCACACCATAAAGACTCTGCCTCAGCACACTCACAAAGCCTTTCATACCAGCCTTTTGCGCCCCAGACAAGCTGGTGCCTGGACAGGGAGGAAGGAAATTCCAAACACCTCTTCAGGTGGAACCCTCTAGAAACTTCTCCTAATCCAAAGCGGGCATCAAGTATAAATATTGGACCCTCAGACCCAACTCTTCAGTACACCTCTGGACTTGTGGAAGACTCAGAAGGGCTGCTGTGCTGGAACAAGTACTGTTACTCTGCTGCCTGAGTGAGAAGGACTGGACCTGCATCTTGAACCCAGGACAACCATAGCGACTAAGGGCTAGTTGGCTGGCCTCCTGATCAGAGCCTCAGGGACAGAAAAGGCTCCACCTTGAAACCAGCACCTGGACTCTGTTTGCTATGAGTCTTGGCTCCCCCTCCCCCAAAGTGGTGCCACCCTAGTCCTGGACCCTTGGAAGTGGGTGTGAAGGGTCTCTGCTATCCCAGCTGTGGTCGTTTGGGTAGAACCGACGCAGAGGATGCATCTCTTCACAGTTCTGCATCAGAACTGCTGTTGCGCGACGCATCTCCGATACAGGACATCGCATCGCAGCCCACAGCTCCTGGGAACCGTCGCTGCGCAACGCATCCCCAACACAGGACTTCGCATCACAAGCCTCTATCAACGGCATTCTCGACGTCGACTCAGGACCTCGCCCCCAAGCCTTGCCAACGGCTTCATCAGACCACTACCGCACGATGCATCCCCAACGCACCACCAGGATCTAAGGTACTTTGTGGGCCTCACTTGGTCCCTGTATCCGGCCCGCACTCCATCGCGGTTGGCCTGAACTTGTGACTTTGTCCCGGTACGCCGTGAGCAGATAACCACAGTTGGAGCTTTGTGCTTCTAGGCAATATTTTCACCCAAATCTTTAAAATTGCATATCTCCGATTCTACTGATTGGATTTTTGTTGTTTTGGTGTCAAATAACTTATTGCAAATTACTCCATTCTTCTAAATTGGTTTAGGCTTTTTCTTGTGCTGTGTTTTCACTTATTACTGTTTGAAGCGCTGCATAAATACTTTACACATTGCCTCTACGTTAATCCGGACTGCTGTGTGCCAAGCTTTCACAGGGTTAAGCACAGGTTAATATGGGACTTGCTTGTGTTTCACTGTGACAAGAATTGTGCTTGCTACTTGAATAGGATTTACCTCCTCTCAACCAACAACCCAATTTCCAACGGCCGTAAACTCAGAACCACCTACAGAATAGTAGGAAGTGCATGGAATATCCCTTCTACATTCAAAGTACCAAATATTTAAGCTAGTAGGAAGGCGCTGAAAGTACTCAATATTTAGGTTAGTAGGCAGCACATGCAGTATCAAAGCTGGACCTGCTGGGTGCTCCCTCTTCACCACTAGGGTCTGGGAAACTATCAGAAATTATTATTTGGTCAAATCAATGGAGTCTGCTTTTTCCCCCGCACATGGAAAACATTTTGCACAAGAGACTGTGGCTGTTTTGTGTACAATAAATACACTGAGGAGTGGTCTATGAGAGCAGTTGTTGTCCCAACAAATGGACTAAGATATGGGGGAAATGGGATGTGTATCAGGGAGAGCTATGCACACCAGTTACGGATACCAACCAAGATGCTGGGGGTCGGAGACATATGGACTTTATCGCTGCCCAGTGAATAGTTGTTAGGGGGGTAGTTAGACGTTTTGGGGATACAGAGATCAAATGGGAATGTGTCACTGTGTGCCAATGTATGCTTACAACAATACCTGTTGCTTAATGTCACCATGATTATGTTTGGTTTGTATGCAATAAATAATATTTTAAAATAAAGAAATAATTACACTGAGGTACAAAATGGAGTAAATCCATGCAAGAAGCATTAGGAATGCTTCTTGCTGAACATTTCTCAGTTCACTTCTTAAATGAGTAATCTCAGATTCAAATTGGAACAAAAAAATTGCCTGGTAACCTTACTGCACAAATAGTAAACTCAGCGTACTCTGGATTTGCTCCATTTGACCCCTGTGTAAATATTAAGCATTATGAATGCAGACATTACTGTGGCATGACCGTGGAAGGGGACGTTTATTCAAATAGTGTGCATGGGAGTAACAGGGTTCCATTGCATAGCTGCTACGGCGACCAATGACCATATCCACCAACTTACGTGTCCCAGGCGGAGGTTTCTTTTGAAGGAGTTTTAAGGCTGGTAGCTTTTCCCTCCTCTTACTTTGATCTTGACCCAGGTGAACCAGAAAGCTGAACAATGGTTTGGGACAGGACTGAAAAGCTGACAGTCTTAAAATGCCATTAGAAAACTGGACCGACACTGGAATTGTTGACTGCTGCCGAGCTGATTATCACTTAAGTCGATAAGACTGACGCACCAAGAGGGACTGGTCTGAGCTAACCCCTCCCAGACGGGCGAGTGCCCTCGAGCTCCCCCGCCGATACAGGTACCCCACCTTCCTTTGCTGTCACAGATGACACAAGCCTCTGATGCTGCAAAAAGGCCACAGCTTCTCTTTATTCACATATTGCAACGGTGAAGGCGCATGACTCTTGCCCCCCCACGCCCTTTTATCCTTGTGGCACACCCAGTAGGCCCCCCACCGATTGGTCGCTTTAAGCCAAGCTGAACAACCGGAGCCGGCGTTTTCCGGGCTCTGCTGCCGCCCGCTCGCGTTACCGCCCCCAGTAGGGGTTTTTCGCGGGGCCCTCAATAGTCTGGCTGCGCTTTCGCGGCCCGCGTGCTCTCTTTAGAGAGCTGGTCGAGTCTGTACATCTTTACACCCCATGGGAAAGTCGGAGAGATTTAGAATACCCCAGGCTTACAGTTTCCAATTTTTACTGTTTTTCGCACATAAACACAGGCAGAAAAGAATCTTTATCTCTACCAAAATGTATTTGTAAAAAAGGAAAGAATGCATAATGAGGTCTTTGTGTAAATCTCTGTGCGTTCAATCATGGTTGCTAGGACAAGAGCAGTGCAAGCTGAAAACAAGGGGCTTAAAATGGACGCGAGCACCTTAAATGGCTGCTGAGGTGAGCATATGTTTGTGGTACAATGGAAATATTTTCAGATAAGTACTGCTGTTTTGTGTGTGGCTGATTCTAGTGCTAAAATCTCACAGGCATCTAAGTACGAACGTAAAAGTATTAATTCAATAAACGTATAAATATTCTAGATGCTTCTTTTACAGAATACGTGATATGAATATGCATTCTGTGTTCTACAGAACACAAAATACAAATGAAAAATAGTGAGAAGCAAACAATAAATATGGATAAATACAGACGGAAATTGACAAAAATATACTATCACATTGGGAGCTCTAATAATACACCACCATGATACCATAGCTGGGGTGAAGAACGAGGCCCACATCCTGACCAGCAGGAAAGAAAACAAGCATTTGCAACGCAATAGGTCTCGCATTTAGGAGACTTTGAGCTATTGGCACAGTAAATGTCAGTAGCTGAAATTCTCGCAAATGTGAGACCTATTGAATTGCAAATATTGTTTGTTTACAAGCGCCCTATGCCGCACTTGCACATAATAGAGGCCACGCCCCTTTCTTTAGACGAGCCACGAATAAAGAAAGGGGCGTGGCCTCTATTAAGTGCAAGCGCGGCATGGGGCGCGTTGAAACAACCCACCCAAAAAATATTTGTAAAGCAACAGGTGTCGCATTTGCGAGAGTTTAAGCGATTGTCATTTACAATGCCAATAGCTCAAACTCTCCTAAATGCGAGACCTATGGCATTCCAAAGAAGCGGCCGCCATTGTCCCGGCTGCTTGGAAAATGAATGCGCGCATGGCGCGATGAATGTTGCTGCAAAGCATGTGTGCCTCCAGAAAGACAAAACTCACTAAAGAAATAGTGCTAGCAGACTAAATAACACAGACTGTGTAACTACAGAAGTAAAAAGGCCAGTCCTCATGGAAGGATTCAAATGAAGACAAGGCAGTACTAAGGAGGGACTAACAAACCGATTAAGAAATCAGAAGCTTGCATTTACAAAGGACAAAGACACAAGCCAAGCTTTACGTGCATACTCTAATACAGCATGCCTCGCAGAGCAGCGCATGCGCTGCCCAGGCTCGACCTAAAAACGACAATACATGCTGCACTTCTCTCTGGCTGTGCTGCTTTTCTCTAAAACTAACAAGCATTGGTAATGGCAACAGGCTTCGCTTGAAGGTGATGCACACTGCACTCACAAAGAAACGATGCACACCATGCACACACAGGTGCATCTCTCAACCTCATTTCACTCACATTGTTTATCTGTGTGAGACCTCACCCTGCAATAACGCAGTGGTCACAGAGGTACACTACTCGCCATAAACTCTCATAGGCACAACTTCCTCTACACTCCGACAGATACACATTGCCCCTACTCTCAGTCATATGCAGCCCCTGCACACACAACGGTACACTTACACCACTCACCCTGCATGCACACAGAAACACGCTGTCCTCACACACAAACCCACCTCACCACGACACCCTGCACTCACACAGGCCTAACTCACTCTACACTCCTAACAACACCTCTCCATTTGCATTCACACATGCATACTGCTCACCCCACTTTAACAGGCACACCTTTCATCCTGCACACACACATACCACCACTCACTCTGTACACCTCTCTGATTGCAAACAGAAACACTGCTCAGCCTGTACACACACAAGCACACTACATTCATACAGATGTAACTCACTTTACACTAATACAGATACATCTTCCCTTGCACTCGCACACCCTGGACTCACACAGGCACACTGCTCACCCTGCACTCACACGGAGACACCACTCACTCTGCACTCAGAACCAACTCTCACACTATTCTCACGGACGCAACTCTTACCCTGCACACTTCTTTGACAGCAAGCTTGCAGGCACATTATCACTCTGCACACAAAGAGATCACCTTTTTTGCAGTTTTATGTAGTGCAAACTTGATCCGAAGGTACTGGAGCGCTTTACATGAGCACCTTTAATATTACACAAGGACACGTTCACTTTTGTTGATGGGAACGGGGAGATTAAGTGATTTGCCCAGAATCACAGGATATTGAGCAGATGCCGAGACTCGAACCTGGTTCCCCAGTTCCAAAGTCGGCAGCTCTGGCCATTACGCCACATCCTCTCCACTATGCACACACAAAGGCACATCACTCATCCTGCACTCACACAGGACCTTCCCTCACCCTGCATTCAGACAACTCTTGCCTTGCACTCACACAGGCATGCCGCTCACTCTGGACTCACAAATACACACCACTCACCTTGCATTAGAACAGACGAACAAGTTACTTACCTTCGGTAACGATATATCTGTAAGAGACATATATTAGTTATGGATTCCTTATCTTAGAATTACCCCCAGGCGTCAGACTGGATCCAGAGAATTTATTCTTCATCAGTACCCCTGCGCGTCGGTAGGTGGCGTCGGTCGACTCCGCGTTCGTCGTTGGCGTCGTGATGGCTGGAATGACGTCGCGGTATCTACTTAGACACCGCCCCTGCGCACTGACGTCAGTTCTTTACACGACATTTCACACCAGAAGCGCAGAGCCATGCAAGACTCTGACCACTGGTGCACAAAACTAGGGCCCTGAAAGGGAGTCCCTTACTCTAGAAGTCAGTTCGCAGAACGGGGAGGATGGGTGGGGCGGGAAGGAATCCATAACTAATAAAAGTCTCTTACAGATATATCGTTACCGAAGGTAAGTAACTTGTTCATCTGAAAGAGACTATTAGTTATGGATTCCTTACCTTAGAATAGATACCCCAGCAATACCAACCCCGGAGGTGGGTCTGCGAACCAAGTTCACACCAGAAAGTCCTGAAGAATGGAGCGGCCAAAGAAGCCGTCTTTCCGGACTTGGCTGTCCAGGCAGTAATGTTTAGAGAACGTGTGCAATGAAGCCCACGTGGCTGATTTTAATGCAAAGAACGACCCATCGAGAGATGGTTCGTTTTTGCACGGCCCGACCTTTCTTGGCGCCCACATAGCCAACAAAGAGCTGATCATCCACCCGGAATTGTTTTGTGCGATCCAGATAAAATGATAGTGCACGCTTTGGATCCAGACGGTGGAGACTCTCCTACTCTGGAAGGATGGGGGGCGGTAAGAAGTTGGGCAAAGTGATGGTCTGTCCTATGTGGATAGAGGTAACCACTTTGGGAAGGAAAGAAGGTCGAGTTCGAAGGACAACCTTGTCCGGATGAACAGCAAGGAAAGGAGGTTTAGAAGAAAGAGCCTGAAGCTCACTCACCCAGCGAGCAGAGGTGATGGCAACCAGAAAAGCAGTCTTCAAGGTCAATAGTCAGAGAGGACAATTATGTAGTGGCTCGAAAGGAGCACACATGAGGTAGGTTAAGACCAGATTCAAGTCCCACTGGAGCATTACGAAAGGAATAGGAGGAAAGAGGTGAGTAATGACCTTAAGAAATCTATTTACAATAGGGAACTTGAAAAGAGAAGGCTGATCAGGAAGGCGCAGAAAGGCCAAAATAGCCGAATGATAGCCTTTAAGGGTGCCCAGAGCAGAGCCCTGCTGGGCCAAAGAAAGAGGAAAGAGGAAAGAGGAAAACCTCTGAAAGAGAGGCAGAAAGGGGATCTACAGTCTTTGCTGTGAACCATGCCACAAATTTGTTCCATCTACAGGCGTATACCGTTTTAGTGGAGGGACGCCTGGCTGCCAAGATGACATTACAGACTTCAGGAGGAAGGTTAAAAGCTGTCAACTGTCGCCGCTCAATCTCCACGCAAGGGGGTGGAGGCTGGACAGGTGGTGTGGAGGACCGTCCCCTGCTGCTGCAACATAAGATCCGCCCGAAGAGGCAGTCTGATCGGAGGACCGGTGGCCATGTTCAAGAGCTCAGGATACGAGACTCTTCGTGCCCAATCCGGAGACACAAGAATGACTTGGGCCCGGTCGCGCTTGATCTTCTTCAGCACTCTGGGCAGAAGCTGTATAGGCGAAAAGGCATATAGAAGACCGCAATTCCACTCGCGACGAAAAGCGTCGCTGAGCGAGTGCCGCCTTGGAAATTCCAACACGCAGAACTGCTGACATTGCGCGTTCTCTTTGGTGGCGAACAGATCCAACCAAGACTCTCCCCACTGCTGAAAGAGACCTTGCACTACCTCCGAGTGAAGACGCCATTCGTGATCCATCATGCACCGGCGGCTGAGTTCGTCCGCCCTGGCGTTCAGGGAACCTGCCAGGTGTTGAACCACCACGGACATGCCCTGATGTTCCAGCCACATCCAGAGGCGGAGAGCCTCTTGACATAGGGTCCACGACCCCACCCCGCCCTGTTTGTTGCAGTACCACATGGCGGTGGTGTTGTACGTGAACACCTGCACTACTCTTCCTTTGACAGAAGGAAGGAATGCTTTCGGTGTAAGATGAATCGCCCGGAGCTCCAGCAGGTTGATGGCCTCTCATCTCCACCTCTCCCATGTGGCCGCCCCATCCCAGAAGTGACGCATCTGTCACCACTGTGAAGTCTGGTTGGGGAAGGGAAAGGGATCTGCCGTTGACCCAATCCTGGTTCGTTAGCCACCACTGCAATTGGTGTGCAGCGCCCTCCGAGATCTGGACGACATCGGAAAGATTCCCCTGATGCTACGCCCGCTGGAACTTCAGGTCCCACTGCAGAGCCCGCATATGCCACCTGGTATACTCCACCAGCACAATGCAGGAGGCCATGAGGCGCAGCAGCCTCAGGGTCATCCTCACCGAAACCCGGGATAGAGGCTGAAACATCGGTATCATAGCCCGAATATCCCGGACTCGCTGCTCGGGAGGACAGGCCCGAAACTGCGCTGTGTCCAGAACCGCTCCAATGAAAAGGAGCTCCTGAGAATGGTTCAGGTGAGACTTTGGCACGTTGACTGTGAACCCCAGCGAATGCAGGCGGTCCGCCGTAGTCTGGAAGTGGGCGACGACAGCCTGGGGCGAGCTCGCCTTCAACAACCAGTCGTCGAGATGAGGGAAGACTGGAACTCCTGATCTGCGCAGATGAGCTGCGACCACCGCCATCACTTTCGTTAACATCCGAGGGGCACTGGTAAGGCCAAAGGGGAGCACGGTAAACTGGAAATGCTTGTGGCCTACCGTGAACCGTAGGTAGCGCCTGTGGGCCGGCAGGAGGGGGATGTGACTATAAGCGTCCTGCAAGTCCAACGCCACCATCCAGTCTCCAGGGTCAAGGGCAGACAGGACCTGAGCCAACGTCAACATTTTGAACTTCTCCTTCCGGAGGAAGCGGTTGACGTCCCTGAGGTCTAAGATAGGATGCAGGCCTTTGTCCTTCTTGGGCACCAGAAAGTAGTGTGAGTAGCAGCCACGACCTAATTCTGGCACAGGGACTCGCTCGATTGCTCCCTTGGCCAAGAGAGCCGCAACTTCCTGACGGAGAAGGGCCAAGTGAGCCTCCGACATGCGATTGAGTGTAGGTGGTATGGAGGAAGGGGTAGTCTCGAAGGGGAGGGAGTAGCCCCTTCGGACTATCTGCAAAACCCACCTGACGTACGTGATGTTGTGCCAGTGGGGGAGGCGATGGCGGATCATGCCGTCCGCTGGCAACTGGTGACCCTGGAAGGTCGGACTAGGAAGGTTTGGAGGCTGCTGCAGAGGGGGCACTGGTGGACTAGCTCCCGCAAAGACTTCGGGTTCATGGCCCGACAGTCGGAGCACGACTTCGGGTCGTGGTCGCGTTCCAGGCACTAGAGGCACACGAGATGTGGATCCGTGACCGACATCAACTTGTGACAGGAGTCACAAGGTTTGAAGCTGGTCCATCGATGTGACATCCCTCTGTGCACCAGGAGTCGAACAACTCAATAAAAGAAGTCGACAAAAAGTCAAAAAAACTCTAGTCAAAAAAGACTAGGGGTAGCGCTCTCTCCGGATCTGAGCTGGCTGGCGCGGAAAAAGAAAGAACTGACGTCAGCGCGCAGGGGAAGTGTCTAAGTAGATACCGCGACGTCATTCCGGCGATCACGACGCCAACGATGAACTCTGAGTCGACCGACGCCACCTACCGACACGCAGGGGTACTGCTGAAGAAAACAATCTCTGGATTCAGTCTGACGCCTGGGGGTAATTCTAAGGTAAGGAATCCATAACTAATAGTCTCTTTCAGATACCACTCACAGAGACACATTTCTAACTTTGCAAACCTCTCCAACTGCCCAATTACAGGCAGACCACACACCCCGTCATTCTGCACGCACACAGGCACACCATTCGCCCTGCATTCACATAAGACCTTCTTTCCGCCTGCACCCATACCAATAACAATCCATTTGCACTCACACAGACACAGCACTGACTGTGAACAACAACAAAAAACACACCACTCACAGACACCACTCTCGTCTTGCACTCACATAGGCACCACTTACCATGCACAAGTCTCTGACTGCAAGCATACAGGCACACCACTCACTCTGCTTTCACACAAGTACAACAGATGCATCAACCCCCATGTGTTATCACAGTGCATGGAGGGTAAGTGATCAATCTCTTTAGCAGCACAAACCCTGACATGCCCTACTTGAATAAGAGCCAACAAGTTACAAAAAAAATGATTAGAGAAGGCATATCACTAACAGGGTTCGACTGGCCGTAGCGGCGTCAGCCATTTCCCCGGTAGGCTGGAAATGTAGGGGCTGGTTTTGCAGCAGTAGGGGCCGGTTTTGTTACTGGGCCAGTTTCGGCTTCCAGTAACAAAAGCAGCAGTGCTTTACACCTGCACCTCCCCCTCGGCGGGGGCCTGGTATGACAAAATTGCCAGGGCTGCTTTGGGTTCCCAGTCCGGCCCTGATTACAAATGCATGCCTCACCGCCCTCACCACTAAGCTATCTGTGTGGAAATGGAAACCATGCCCTCCAGGTTATGCACGTGTCTGCCGCATATAAACTAACCCCCTCAACCATTTCACCATGACAGAACATGTGTATTGTGTATTACATAAATATCTGCGCGTCTGGTGCATCACCCCCTGAATGGTCTTGCAAGCACTCGCCTGATATTTCTGCATATGGCGCCCAGGCATGCCAGCAGCTTAGCAAGAATGCCATGGGTCCTGGTGCAAGTAAGGAAAACGATCATTTGAATGCTGCTGGAGTAGTAAAATACAGCAATTATTAAGGTCAATAGTCCCCTCGGGGCTCTGACCCTGGTGCCACTACACCTGCTGTAGCAATGGCTACACCCCAGGCAAGGCTACAGGCTGCACGAGCCACACAGCCTAGCAGCTCTAGGATTTGATGCTGCTGGTCCCCTTGCTCCACAAAAAGGCCAGGAGCCAGAGGAGCGAAAGGCCAACAGACAGAGGCATCCCACTGTTGCCTCCCATGCACACCTCCTATAACATCCTCCGTATAGGGCTTCTGGGACTACACAGGCCTCTCCTGCGGTCCGGGCTGTAGGTGAGACAGACAAACATGGACTTTAGGGTCCTGAAAGGGGAGGCCAAGCCAGATAAACGCTTTCTATGTGCACTTCCAAACCACGGACTCAATTGATAATCTAGAGGGGCTGAAAGCAACCAGGAGTCCTTGAGGAAATCTAGGAATGGTCAGAGGTGGCCAATAAGACAATGTTATCTTGTAACCACGTGTTTCACCAAGGGCCCTGGATCATCTCACCTCATCCTGTGACCAAATGAACTTCAGCAAAGGTCTTCAATCCCCTGTTTCATCCTGTTGAGGCAAAAAAAACAAAAAAACAGAAACACGCTCTGATCTCAGAGGAGCTTTATGGGGGCAGGGAGGCAACAAAAAAAGCCTGCGGTAAGCTGCAGGAATCCCACCACTCCGCAGCCTTTAAGAGGCACCGAACACTGCACTACTGAAAGTACTGAGAGTACAGTGCCAACCCACGCTCCACGGTAGGACCTTGCACCTGCACCCAATGCATCTACCGAAGCAGAAGTGGAGGACGCTCCTTCTCCCACATCGCAGCAAAGACCTGGAACATGCACCTCCGGACCATCACCTCACTTCCGGAATTCCGAATGGCCCTCAAGATCTGGCTGTTCGAGTAAGCCTCCATGGCCTGCAAGCGACTGGATACCCTATTGAGTGATCAGCCGCGCTTCACAAATCCTGATTGAGATGCTGTAAAAAACACCTTTCTGTACTAGTCTCCTCACGCATGCTGGCATATTTGATTCTGGGCGGTGGGGGGGGGGGGGGGGGACTGCTAAACACTACCATGTGCATGTGTTTAGACCCTAAAAGCATGACAAATAAGTGACTAAACCCAATTGGCATATCTGACATTTAAGTAAGAAAACTGTAACGCAGCACAGAAAACTGCAGAAGAGGCATAAAATCAGATGTCACATTGGAGCTGCAATCTAGGTTGGCTTCACTCAGATGAGGGACTTTAGAAACAGAAACAGGGCTGCCACAGCATCATTCGTCAGAATAAGGATAAAGCATGTATTAGCGAAATTGCTTCTAATGTGCCTTTGAAGTTCCCAAACCACAGGTGCATAGCATGAAGAAGTTGTCAAACATGCCAAGTAGGTACCTTGCACGGTCTCTGCAGTAACAATTCTACAATGACACTTACTGCACAGGCTAAAGCTGCCTTGCCTACTGCAAAGCCTGGTTTTCCAGTTCAACCAGAGCGCGACCCAATGGAAGAGTGCAGTGAGAGGTACAGCTGAATGCAGACCTAGAACAGCAGATCCTGCCCATTTCGACAGCGTGATTAACCTGAGCCATTTTCTGTTGGCTCAGCTTCAGTTACTGATCTCTCCAGCTCTGTGATATGGCAAATCCAGCTTCAGTCAGGGAGGGTCGGATCCATGCCAGATTTCCAGGGCAACCACACACTGTGTAAGTGAGTTCAATTTCGATTGATTGATTGATTGATTTTCAATTTATCTTACGTGGATATTCTCAAAACCTGGCATGGATCCTGCTGTCTTAGGCTATGTTGGCAGTACCACTCTTAGATTGCCCTGTTTGGCTTGGTTGCAGAATTATATTCATCGGCTATTTCCTAACCGAGCTGCCTCTCTTCCTAACCTACCGCCATCTACTCTTAGTCAAAGTACTTCATCTGTGTCAGTCTCAGCCTTGCTGAGCTTCATGTTCAATAGCGGTCTCCTACATCTGCACATCTCTCACTCACTGTCTCTCGCAATCTCTCCCACACCTTTTTTTTTATCATACTGTCTGTCATGGCCTCCTTGATCTATGGCTGGCATAGTATAGTGACTCTCCCCTGCTGCTAAATCCACTCAGGCTGTGTCTTTTAATCCTATTTCATCAGACGGCCTCTCTTATTCCCATTCATCTCGGACTATCTCTACCCCCTTATTTGAGCGTCTCTTCTACTTCTAGCTCTTATGGGTCTCTTCTAGCTCAACCCATAATTCTCTCTCCTAGTACTTGTTTAGTTAGGCCTGCCTTGCTTTTTATAAAGAATGGTACAATTGTCTCTCCTTATAGCCCGACTACCTCTTCTTCAGCTGCTCCAAAAACCTCACTGTTTCTCCTAGTTTTTGCTCAGTTCAGATTGTCTCGCCTTCTAATCCAGCCACGACTGTCCCTCTGTGTCTTTTTGTCCCGTCTTTCCCTGTCCTTGTCCAGCCATGTCCATCTCTTCATCTCCTAGTTCAGTCCAGACGACCCTCTAGGTCCAAGTTTAACACCAACTTGAACTGCCCCTCACTCTCTTACATCTGCCACGGATGCCCCTCCCACTTCTAGCCAGCCTCTATCAATCCCTATCCCTAGTCTTCAATTCAGACTCTCTCTCTTACTCCTAAGAAGATCCAAACTGTCTCTCCTTCTCCCAGTCAAGTTGGCGCAAGCTGTCTCTTCTACTTCAAGTTTACCTCAAGCTGTTTCTTCTATTAGTTCAGTTTAGATCTAGCTGTCTCTTCTACTTTTAGTTTAGCTCAAGCTGTCTCTTCTACTATAAGTTTAGCTCAGTTTAGTTCAAGCTGTCTCTTCTACTTTTAGTTTAGCTCAAGCTGTCTCTTCTACTTTTAGTTTAGCTCAGTTTAGTTCAAGCTGTCTCTTCTACTTTTAGTTTAGCTCAGTTTAGTTCAAACTGTCTCTTCTCCTATAAGTTTAGCTCAGTTTAGTTCAAGCTGTCTCTTCTACTTTTAGTTTAGCTCCAGCTGTCTCTTCTACTTTCAGTTTAGCTAAAGCAGTCTCTTCTACTTCCAGTTTAGCTCAGACTCTCTCCTCCTCTCAAATCAACCACGACAGCATCAGTGGCGTAGCAAGGGGGGGCGGAGGGGGCGGTGCGCCCCGGGCGGCTCGAGTTTTGGGGGCGGCGGCGCTCTTCAGCGCGGCGGCAAAAGGCAGGGACCGCCACGGGCGGCAGAGTGCCTCGCTACGCCACTGGACAGCATCCTCTCCCCCAAAGTCGGGTGTAACTATCTCTCTAACTCCTCCGAAGACCACCTCCCCCTTCCCAGAGTTTACGTCGGACTATCTTCCGAACTCCAACATTGGCACCGACTGTCACAATCAATCAATCAATCACAGAATTTGTAGAGCGCACTACTTACCCGCGAGGGTCTCAAGGCGCTGGGGAGAAAAAAGGGGGGTGGGGGGTGCTGCTACTGGTCGAACAGCCAGGTCTTGAGTAGCCTCCTGAAGGTCAGCAGGTCTTGGGTCTGTCGTAGGCTTAGTGGAAGGGTGTTCCAGGTCTTGGCGGCGAGGTGTGAGAAGGATCTGCCGCCGGTGGTTGTTCTTCGAATGCGAGGGACGGTGGCGAGGGAGAGGTCGGCGGAGCGGAGCTGGCGGTTGGGGACGTAGAAGAAGAGTCGTCTGTTGAGGGAGGCTGGGCCAGTCTTGTGGAGTGCCTTGTGTGCGTGGATGAGGAGTTTGAAGGAAATTCTCCTGTCGACGGGGAGCCAGTGCAGGTTTCTCAGGTGGGGGGTGATGTGGCTGTGGCGTGGTACGTTGAGGATCAGGCGTGCGGAGGCGTTTTGTATGCGTTGCAGTCGCTTGATGAGCTTGGCCGGGGCTCCCGCGTAGAGGGCGTTCCCATAGTCAAGTCTGCTACTGACGAGGGCCTGGGTGACTGTTCTTCTTGTATCTGTCGGGATCCACCTGTAGATCTTGCGAAGCATGCGTAGGGTGTTGAAGCAGGAGGAGGAGACTGCGTTGACTTGCTTGGCCATGGAGAGCGTTGAGTCGAGGATCACTCCCAGGTTGCGTGCGTGGTCGGTGGGTGTCGGGGCTGCTCCCAGCGTCGTTGGCCACCAGGAGTCGTTCCAGGCTGAGGGGTTGGAGCCGAGGATGAGGACCTCTGTCTTGTCCGTGTTCAGCTTTAGTCGGCTGATCTTCATCCAATCGGCGACGACCTTCATTCCTTCATGGAGATTGGATTTGGCGGCGAGGGGGTCCTTGGTGAGGGAGAGGATCAGTTGAGTGTCGTCGGCGTAGGAGATAATGTTGAGGTCGTGCTGTCTGGCGATGCGTGCGAGCGGGGCCATGTAGATGTTGAACAGTGTTGGGCTGAGGGAAGATCCCTGGGGTTCGCCGCAGATGATCTCGGAGGCTTCGGATCGGAAAGGTGGGAGGCGGACTCTCTGGGTTCTGCCGTTGAGGAAGGAGGTGGTCCATTCCAGGGCCTTGTCTCGGATCCCTGCGTCGTGGAGGCGTGCGCGTAGAGTGCGGTGGCAGACAGTGTCGAAGGCGGCGGAGAGGTCCAGCAGGATGAGGGCTGCGGTCTCACCGTTGTCCAGCAGGGTCCTGATGTCGTCGGTGGCGGCGATGAGGGCAGTCTCAGTGCTATGGTTGCTGCGGAACCCTGATTGGGATGGGTCCAGGATGCTGTTTTCTTCGAGGTATCGGGTTAGCTGTTTGTTGACGATCTTCTCGATGACCTTGGCTGGGAACGGAAGCAGGGAGATGGGCCGGAAGTTCTAGAGGTCTCTCGGGTCCGCCTTGGGTTTTTTGAGTAGGGCGTTGATCTCTGCGTGTTTCCAGCTCTCTGGGAAGGTCGCGGTCTCGAAGGAGAGATTGATAACGTTGCACAGGTGGGGTGCGATGGAGCTGCTGGCTTTGTTGAAGATGTGGTGCGGGAAAGGGTCTGACGGGGAGCCGGAGTGTATTGTGCTCATGGTCTTGATGGTGTCATCGATGTTCACGCTGGCCCAGGCTGGCAAGGGGTCATGGTCGATGGTGTGCGGCGGGTCTGGTGTATCTATCTTAGTAGGGGCTGTCTGGGTGTTGAAGCTGTCGTGGATGTCGGCGATCTTGCGGTGGAAGAAGGTGGCGAGGAATCGCACAGGGCTTGCGACGGCGGGATGTCGTTGGTGTTGGAGCTGGGGTTGGAGAGTTCCTTCACGATGTTGAAGAGCTCCTTGCTGTTGTGTGCGTTGTTGTCGAGGCGGTCTTTGAAGTAGATTCTCTTGGCGGACCTGATGAGGTGGTGGTGGTTACGGATGGCGTCTTTGTGGGCTGCGTGGCTGTCCGGTGTCTTATCACTGTGCCATTTCTTCTCTAGTTTCCGGCAGGTACGCTTGGAAGCTAGGAGTTCCGGGGTGACCCAGCTGGCTCTTTTGGTGGTGTCGCTGTAGGTGAGTTTTTTCAGCGGGGCGAGGGTGTTGGCACAGTCGTCTATCCATCGTCTGAGGTTGCAGGCAGCGTCGTCGGTGTTGGATGGGTCGGAGGGAGCGCTGAGAGCGAGGTTTGCCCGTAGTTGGTCTTCGGTGACTTTGCTCCAGCAGCGGCGTGGGATCTGTTGGGTGCGGTGGTGTGTGGTGGGTTTCTGGAAGGTGAAGTGGATGCAGCGGTGGTCGGTCCAGAGGAGTTCCGTGGTGTGGCTGAAGGAGACATGGGAGCTTGAGGAGAAGACGGGGTCGAGCGTGTGGCCGGCGGAATGAGTCGGTGTTGTGACGAGCTGTCTCAGTCCGAGGTTGGCGAGGTTGTCGATCAGGGTGGTGGAGTTGCTGTCGTTGTTGTTCTCCAGGTGAAAGTTCAGGTCTCCGAGGAGGATGTAGTCGGTAGAGGTCAGGGCGTGCGTGCTGATGAAGTCGGCGATGGAGTCGCTGAACTGGGTGCGGGGCCCAGGGGGTCTGTAGACAAGGGTGCCTCTAAGGGTGGTGTTGGGGTCCGTGTGGATCTGGAAGTGCATGTGTTCGGCGGTGCAGAGAAAGTCGTCGGTGCTGGTCGAGACCCTGATGGAGTTCTTGTGGACGATGGCGATTCCTCCTCCTACTCCGTTGACGCGGTCTCTGCGGGTGATCTTATAGCCGTCTGGGATGGCTATGGCGATGTCGGGTGCGGAGGAGTCGTTCATCCAGGTCTCTGTCAGGAAGGCGACGTCTGGTGATGATGTGTCGAGCAGGTCCCAGAGCTCGACGGCGTGTTTGCGTGCGGAGCGGGTGTTCAGTAGGATTCATCGGAGGGGGTTGAGGTCCTTCTTGGCGGGCGCTTCGGTGGCTCTGAGGCTGGTGTAGCTGCAGTTCCGGCAGGCGAAGGGGCCATGAGTGCGTTTCGGGGTGGCCTTGAAGCAGTTGTGTGTCCGTCCGGGGTTGAGAGCGTGGAGTGTGGTGGCATCGTAGCAACGTCGGTCCTCGAGGCTGGAGCGGGGGCGCGCGGCCCAGGGGTTCTGGCACTGGGCGCGGTCCAGGCGCGGACGGGCGCAGACGGGCTTGCCTCAGGCGCGCCTTAGGCGCGCCGGCGGCGCGGCCGCCATATATGGGGAGGTGGGAGGGAGGAGCAGCTGGGAGGCGGGAGGCAGGGGCAGCGAATGGGCAGTCAGGGGCGGGGCCGCAGGGACGCAGCGGCGGGAGTGGAGAGAGGCAACGGGGGGTACAGAAGGCAAAGTTGGGCACAGAAAAATGGGGGCACGAGGGGAAAACAGAAGGCAAAATTGGGCACAAGTAATGGGGCAACGAGGGGAAAACAGAAGGCAAAATTGGGCACAAAAAATGGGGGCACGAGGGGAAAACAGAAGGCAAAATTGGGCACAAGTAATGGGGGCAACGAGGGGAAAACTGAAGGCAAAATTGGGCACAAAAAATGGGGGCACGAGGGGAAACAGAAAGCAAAATGGACACACAGAATGGGGGCACGAGGGGAAACAGAAAGCAAAATGGACACACAGAATGGGGGCACGAGGGGAAACAGAAAGCAAAATGGACACACAGAATGGGGGCACGAGGGGAAACAAAGCAAAATGGACACAGGAAATGGGGGCACGAGGGGAAACAGAAGGCAAAACGGGCACCGAGGCAACAGCAGAGGGGCGAGCTTACCAGCAGCAGCAGCGGGCAGGACAACACAGGCGGAGCTGTGTGGCGGGGGAGCGACCTACCTGGCAAGGTCAAGGGTCGCTCACTGTCTCTTATTTCAGTCTCCCTTCCTTCTAGCCAGCCCAGACTGTCCCTCCCGTAGATGAGCCACCTCAAAATCTCTCTGCTGTCCCTAGGTCAATCCTAGCAGTCCAAGCTGCAGTCTTTCCCCTGGAAAGGCTATGCCTTTTGCTGCCAGAGTGGCCCCATTGAATCTCTCTCTGTAAATGCCCCTCCCCCCGCTCTATCTCCATCACTTCCCTTTCAATGGACTCGCAGCAGTGAGCAGACCACCTGACCCACCTGACAGGCGCCTGTCTCTCAGCCCCTTCAACCCATCGCCGTGAGCCGCACTAATGAGTCCGCCAGCCACCACAAGCAAATGTCAGTGTCTGTCAGAGCATCCACGGCACAAAGGCTAAACTGGCACAGCAAGGGTTAACGGTGTAAGAAACGTGCAGCAGACAGGTTGATGACAGTCGCAATGGTGTCAGAGCGGCACTGGCATCAGTACACACATGGCTATAGATAGACGCCGGGATACGGAAACACGCACGAGTCTAAAGATAGCGGCATTCAGCTACAGAAAAAACACACGCACACTCACCAATAGAAACAAGCTGAAACATACATACACTAAACTACACAAAAATACTCGTATACTCGTATAGGTCTTAATAAAAACAAGATCACGTACATCCAAATGAAATGCATATCTACAGAAAGGCACATGCGGCCATCTGTAGAATCCTTTATGTATAAAAACCGGAAGAAAGACACTAACACAAAAACGGAGATATACAGCTACAGAAATAAAAACACACACGACTGCAGGCATCTTTAGAAGCAGAAATCCATATAAAAATATAACACCCAAACACACAAAAACATACAGTGACTCTGAAATACACATCTACTGAAAGTCAAACCGCTATACTACGCGAGCACTTCTACAAAAACTGAGATATGTACCTACAGTAAACAATACGCACAGAGAACACTATAAAACACATGTACAGACCAACATGAACACACACACAAACACACCAGAAATATATCTATATATTAAAGTGTGTGTGTAATTTGCCTTAGTGTAATTATGCAACATTTTGGGAAAATTACTAGTAATTGCATGAAATGCAAATAGTTATCGCTACATTTTAGCATGAAATGTGTATTCACGTCAATTATTGAAGCGAGAACACATTTTGCGCTATAAAAAAACACAGCGTGAAAAACACAAGTAGCAGAAGCAAAGCCGCTCGTACTCTAGCTGGTCGCGTTATTCCCGCAGGTTTGCAGTAACATTTTGTAGTAAACGGTGCATAATTACGTGGCGTTAGGACTTAATTTCAGCAATTTCACATAACAAGTGTAACTGAGATAAACATCTATATGTGTGCACATAGATAGCATTTGTTTGTGCACACAAAAGCAAATGGTAGTGAAGAGCTAATAAACAATGTTGTGCACACATCTCTACAAAACATGAAAGATTTAGGAGCAGATTAAGAGACTTACGGACAGAGTGCAGTCCATCACAGTGGCAGAGGACTGTGGACATTATCTCAAACACCCTGCCTGACTACTGTCCTCCAAGTTTAGAGATGGCCGCCGATCCAGCAGTCATCTCTGTACATTGAAAAGAACCGCCGTCAAGGAACAAAAAGTTTGGTGGAAAGCTACCATCCGTTTGGACGGCTTCCAACAAACTTATAGTAAACTTCCATTCTGGGAGTTTGTTTTAGAGAACCAAAAAAGAAATGACCCCCCCAGACCACTTGACGTCCAAGGTCTAGGGGTAATTTTTTCTTTTCTGTCCCTCACCGCAGGTTTTTCCTGGAGGTGTTGGACACAAAAAATAAAAAAACATCCCACCATCCACCCTAAATAGGGTGGAATACAGTACCGTCCATTTCTAAATGAGGTGAGTAAACAGAGTTTAGCAGACAGGGTACTCCACTGCATTTGCAACCAAGTACCCCTGTCCGTCGAACTCGAATTCAGACCCCTAAGTACACAAAAGTAAAAACTGAGGCATGCTAATTGATGTGTGTGTGTATATAGATATATGTATCTATCTATCTATCTATCTATCTATCTATCTCTCCATCTACACACACATACATATGTGTATTCACTGAAAAAAACAAAGGTTACAGGGACATTATAGTTAGGCTCACATTTCACTCATACAAAACTATAGAAATTCAGCAGTTACAGTTACCTGACCTAACTGTAACTTACACCCCCGCAATGCACTGATTATGACCGCACATATTACATCACTCATGACATGGTCCGTGCCATCACTGGTGACATCTCTGATGACATCATCCAGTAAATGCAAGGGTGATAATATTTCTAAAATATGCCATCTGAGTGGCTGTGAGACTGTCTGAATCTGTGAGTGGCTGTGTGAGTGGGTGTATGAGTGAGTGTGTGTGAGTGGCTGTATATGTGAGTGTTGGAAACAGCAGTGTCTGGTTGGCTGAAGGGATGCCCCAGCCAGGCAGAACTACCACTCCCGTCAAGGGCAAGTGATTACACTCGCTGTATAACCCGTGCTCACCCTTGGGTAGCTTGGCTCTGAGCGAGCAGTCAGGCTTACTACAGCGGCAATGTGTAAAACAAAGGCACAGCAGCCACTCGCGATAAATACACTGATCGTCACAAACAAGACTTCACACAGGATGTATGTAAAATGTCTATACTTAACACACATGTTCAATATAGCATGACCATCATATACTTTTTGGGTATAAAACACAGTCGGAAATATCACTAGCAGTACTAGGCCCACTCGTATTGTTATGATATCACTATTATGCATACTGTGGAATATTCCTAGTTTAACCCCCTCCTCTCCCAATTGAAAGATAGCACCCTTATGCGGTGCACAATATCAAAATTATACACATACATGCAAATAGAACACTTTTTAGCAGCACCGCAAGCCGGAGCCACGCGGGAAACCCAATGGCAGAAGGTATTGTGCTTTTGGCAACAATCAACATATAATGCAGCACCGCCAGCCAGTGTCGTGAACTGCAGGCAGTCCACACACAATCACTCCCACTCATCCACACCCACTCCGCACAACTACGTAGTGCAACAGGTATCAGCCAGTCCGTACGGCACGCTCTTACACACACATACGTACTCAGCACCCTAATGCGGTGCCACTGGTACCCAGGTCAATGGCTCACCCTCTGTAGACTCCGTGGCCCAAGTCTCCCTCGACCCTCTAGTTCAACCCATTTGTCCTATACCCCCTGATGGAAGATCACCAACCCTGCCTCCCAGACACTGGGCAGGACGCGGCTGAAGTCACCCTGTCTGGGTCCTCGGAAAACAGGTGGGATTATGTAACAGTTTTAATTAGGAGGTAGATGTAAACAAGGGAGAGGTTAGCAGCCACTCTGGAAGTTCACCCACAGGTTTCAAAACACATAGGAGTCACGCAGTCTCTTGACCCGCTTCCGAACTGTCTCGGAAGCATTTCTTCGACCCAGTCAATCTCCCTCACTACTACCTGGCACCAAGACGTATTCGGAAGGGGCTAGGTGTGGAGAGGGCAATTGGTCGGCCGCGATGAGGGTCAACAAGGGAACAACTGATGAATGGGGAGTAACATAGAGGAGCCTCTCAATAGGACCCTTATCGGTACACGATGATCCAGGTTATGCCCAGGCAATCCGGGCACAGCACTTGGTGGGCATTGGGATGAGTCGCATCAAGCACTTCAGATTTTAGAAAGGAGGCACAATGACCGGTGGACGTTGAGATGGACTGCACCAGGCAATTCCAGTCAGACACAGCGAAGAGATGCAATTCCATACCTCCCTGGAATGGAGACACCACGTCCAGTGCATGATGATACATCTGAACCAGACCAGTCTGGTCACACACAAAGGTACAAGTTCAGCAGAGCCACATGAGATAGAATGAGGCTCTACTTCGGGTAGACCCCAACCTCCGAGGGTTGCACCCAATGAATCGGACACCGCACACAATAAGCATGCAGTCGGTGTGTCGCACAAGAGAGATGCGGCACGATCGATGAAACGGGCCAAGCGTGGTCCCGCAACCGGTGAATCTGCTTACCACCAACTAGATGCTTATGAGAGTCGGGGTCCCCCCAGTACAGGAACCACCCGTCTTAGATGTGGGCATTATTTCTGGGGCTCCGCACTAGACAATCAGGTCTCCAAACACAAGTCTTAGTTCCAAGCTCGCACCACACAAACAGTTCAGATTCAGTAGCTGAGGAAGGCACCACTCTCCATATGTCACAGGTAGATGGTGTAAGTCCCTCCTAGAAGATCTTTGATGTCCTTGAGATCTCCGAAAGAACAGGATCCCCGCGGTCGGGCCCTTGGATAGCACACTTCAGCGAGTCCTCGGCCCAGGCCAGCCTCTATTCGGGTAGTTATCCTTGCTTGCTCTGTTACTACCTATATAGGTGAGTGAGTGGCTGTGTGAGTAGTTGTATGGGTGTGTGACTGGGTGTGTGAGTGGTTGTATGGGTGTGTCAGAGGTTGTATAGGTAGTTGAGAGGTTCTGTGGATGATATCATCGGTGATGTCATTTGAGATGCCATTAGTTATGTCACTGACTATGTCATGAGTGATGTAATATATGAGGGCATAAGCAGTGCATTGCGGGGCGTAAGTTATAGTAGCTCAGGTAACTATAACTGCTGAATTTCTAAGGTTTTGTATGAGTGAAATGTGAGCCTAACTATAACGTCACTGTACCCTTTGTTTTTTTCATAGAATTTCTAAGGATATTTTAAATTCTATTTCCGAACTATAAGTCCTCGTAACCTTTGTTTTTTCAAATTTTATTTCCTACCTGTATCCTTTCAGAGTGGGTGTGGGAGTGGCTATATAGGTCAGTGAGTTGGTTTGGGAGTGGCTATATAGGTTGGTGAGTGGGTGTGTGAGTGCATGTATGGGTCTGTAACTGGTGTGAGTGGTTATGTGGGTGTGTGAGTGGGTTTGTGAGAGGCTGTATGGGTTTGAAAGTGGGTGTGTGAGTGGCTGTGTGGGTGTGTGAGTGGCTGTGTGGGTGTGTGAGTGGCTGTATGGGTCTGTGAGTGGGTGTGTAAGTAGCTGTGTGGGTGTGTGAGTGGGTTCGTGAGTGACTGTATGTGTCTATGACTGGGTGTGCGAGTGGCTATATGTGTCTGTACAGTGGATGGCGAAAGAGGGCAGAGCCTCTGATGAACTCTCATCAATCCCGCTGTGTGAGACTTACTGGTGGTAGAAGGAGGGATTATTGCCCCTAAGGACCCTCAGCATCCAAGGGTACTTCATCCATTAATGAGTAATGTGGCAGGAGGCACGTTTGCAGAGTGCTGGACACAGGGGGCAGGCCTCTGATGAGCTCTCAGCACTCCTGCAATGTGGGGTTTACTGGTGGCAACAGGAGGGGTTCTTGGCCCAAGGGGCCTGAGCATCCAAGGGGACTTCATCCTCCGAGTAGTGAGCTAGGCGGCACGTTTGCAGAGTGGTGGAGAAGGTGGGTGGGGGCTCCGATGAGCTTTCAGCAATCCCGCTGTGTGGGACTTACTGGTGTCCCAAGGACCCTCAGCATCCAAGGGGAGTTCATCCCCCAACGATAGTGCACCAGGAGGCGCGTTTGCAGAGTGACTGAGAAAGGAGGCAGTGCCTCCGACAAGTTCTCAGCAATCCGGCTGTGTGGGATTTACTGGTGGTAACAGGAGGGGACCTTGGCTCACAAGACCATCAGCATCCAAGGGGACTTCATCCCCCAACAAGTAGTGCACCAGGAGGTGCGTTTGCAGAGCGGTTTAGAAAGGGGGTGGGCCTTGATGAGCTCTCAGCAACCCCACTAAGTGGGACTTACTAGTGGTAACAGGAGGGGTTCTTGGCCCCCCAAGGACCCTCAGGATCCAAGGGGACTTCATCCCCCAACAAGGCGCACAGCCCCCTCCAATATATTAAGAAAGCCCCAGGGAGGTGGAGGTCCCCGGGGCTCAAAAGAGCCACAGGAGGGGGGCCAGGTGTGCCCCCTCCCTATTTTAAAGTATGCACTCGGGACCTGGCCCACGCGGGGGCTTAAATAAAAACAAGTGGTAAGACCACGCTTGTTTTTTGGTTTTTTTTGCCGTGAATTCGCAGAAAAATGCTTCTTTGCCTTGTCGGCTGAGGCAGAGTACCAAAATGGCTGCCAACACTTTCTGGTTGAAGTGTTGGCAGCCAATCAGATCTCTGCACGAGATCGGGAGTATTTGCGAATTAGCAGCGACCCTAGATATACAAATTTGGATTTTCTTTAATATCTTCAAAACTACTGAACAGATTTACACCAACGAATGAAAAGTGTTCTTTCTG